>CM065357.1:7045871-8245871 GCA_033032245.1 Poecilia picta | reverse complement strand
ATGTGATTTCTATGTGTGGACTCATCTGGGTTCTGTGCATGCAAATACTTATTTCCTGTTGGCCTTCATGTAAATCCTCACAGGTAAAATTCAACCTCATGTCACCTCATTTGGCTTCATTCTTTCTTTCATATCCCAGTTTAAAGATACATCCAGGACTTGGCTCATATTTATTGGCGTAGCATTTAGGACACACACTTCATACATAGGTTAAAGTTAGTTTGTAGGACGAACCATTATAGCAGTAGGGCTTATCATACTTGAGATTAATTTGCACTTCATGCTCTCTGCCAGTCTCTCCATGTCTTTCACCTGTTTTATGTCTGTAATCACTCACCACTTCTATATTAGCTTTCTGCATGTCTAAAGTCACTGGCCTCACAAGGACAAAAGGCCGACTTCACCCGCCTTCCTCCCCACTGGCCTGTTGTTCTACGCTCTGATCAGCCCTGTGATTCAGACAGAGGTCATTCGTTTTTGCTGATTAATTGCTATTGATAGGATGTTGCAGAAATAGAAATTGGTAGAGATGCTTGGAGATTGTTGAGCAGCTTTGGCTGTGTCTACCTGGAAAGCTCGGTGCAACATTGTCCACACCGTGAGATACATTTTTCTATTTAGATGGAAATATTCCAGGTGTTGAAATGGCTGATGTGTTTTTTTTAACTTGACTAAGTCCTAAGTTGTGATCTTCATGTGACTGTTTGAAGTCGTCTTACACCCACAGGAATTGTAAACTAAATGACCTCACTGAGTTACTGTATTTTGCCAACAGTTGAACAGGAATGATGCATAAAGTTGTCCCAGTCATATTTTGCCAAGCATTCATAGATTTTCAGATGATTTTTGCTGTATGGAGGCCAAAGCAGTTGCTCCAGCCTTGATCATTATCCACCTTCTCAGGGACAAACTCGCGTCGGAGCGTTGTTTTACTCCCTTCACGTTCTGTTGTAAGTGATTTGCTTGCTGATTAAAGCTTTGACATCGGTTTTCTCTTAACCTGTTGATGATCAGCCCTGATGATGATGATGATCATCATCACCTGTTGATGATCAGGTGATGTCAAGACACCTTTCTCTTTGATCTCAAATGAGTTGTAACTTTCTTCTGCTGGGATTGCCTGAACCTCCAGCATGTTTTGTTTTCAAAACTGCTTTCACTGTGAGACAGATTCAAATCTGACCTGTTGGTTCTGATTTTATCGAGAGATGTTGTCTAGGTGCTCGAATGTTTTGTGGTGTACTGTCTGCATTCCAGCCTCCTGCCACCTGCATGTCAGCGGTGCTTTTTTATGCGGTTGCCACATAAAAAAAACACCGCTTCACAAAAGCTCAGCTGCTTCAGGAAGTGTCCCGTTCCGTACAATGCCACGGAAATAATTTTCCTGACAATGTTCTCAAAGTAGACACTTTGATTAACAGAAATAACTTGCACTACATTGGGTTTTTAAACACTTAAAGCACTTTAAAAAGTACCCTGTTCAATAAAGCTGGAAAAATACTTTTTTTTTTTGATGTTGTAAATTGCAACAAAGCTAACCTAACTTATTCTCTACTGCTAATACTCAACTTAACTGGTTTGGTTGAACTAATTTTAAAAGTTAAAATTTAATAATGAGTTCACTAATTCGTCTTTGCAGGATATAACCCGTGTTTTGAGTCAGCACTTGGACGTTTGTACGCAGATCTGGCACAAATCACTTCTTCCCATAGAAATATTTATGTTCACTTAAGTTTCTTCCCCTTTTGGACTGAATTCCAGGCAAGCTGGTTATTCTCACTGACACACCTATTAAAAATAGTTAGCTTCCTCAAAGGCTTTCAAGGAATTTGGAAAAGCCTGTGTCAAACAAAACATGCTGTGTATGGAAATTATTATTTTTTATATTATTATTATTTATTATTATTATTATTATTATTATTATTATTATTATTATATAAGTTTATTTGATAGGGACAGACACACATCGACATAGACAAACTGAATAAAACAGCATTCCCTTGTTTGCATCACGGTGCAATAGAAACAGCTAATTCGAAGCACTTGTCCCCAGATGGGATTTTAAAATGTAACTCTAAAAATTGAAGTGATAGTCATTTAAAATAGCACAACATAATGTATACAAACAGAGAAATGTTTTTGGAAATCTCATAAATCAAGTAAAAACTTTAGCATATACACACGTAGACCGACCTGTTTGTGACGCCAGTGAATCACTACTTTCAGATGCTAATGTCATTCAGAAGTATTTTGAATGACATGCTTGTATCTTATATCATGCTTCTTTAAGAGATTTTTAGAAAAAAGACCCATAAAACTCTCTAACATGAGTTTTATGGGTTTTTGAAAACAGAATAAATAGTCAGTGCAGTCCAGACCGCTGCAGGAAATCTCGCCTGCCAACAGCCGTCATGATCTTCAATAACTCTGAATAATCTAAATTAATGAGTTATACCAACATTTAATTTCCCTTTGGGATTAACAGAGTACTTTTGAATTTGAGTTTGAGATATATATTTAAGAAATAAAATTGAACCATCCAGTACTTTATTTGTTCATGTAGATTATTATTATTATTTATGTTATTTTGCTTTGAGCATTAGTGAATTGAGCTTACTTGAATAGAGAGAGACAATAACCAACCGGCTTGATCTGGCGTTATTTTTTGCCTGCTGAGATAATCTGTGCCAATAAGTGCTAGGAGGGTTGAAGATGAGGATTATAGTTTCCACTCCGGTCAGGACATGAGCCCTAAGCCACCTTGTGCGTCACCACTTCTCACCACATCTCCAGCTCCAGCTTTGGAGGAAGGTTTTAAAAGGCCCACAAGGAGTGAGAGTAGCACACCTTTAGAAAAGCATAAAAAGCAAACTTCAGGTTCGAATTTACAACATTTTAATTTCCTCTTGTTACTATGAGAAATTAACAGATGAGAGATTTGTGACTTGGCCTGCAGTACATTGAGAAGCATACACATGAGATGATTGACAGCACTAGGACCTTCCTCCTGGCTCCGATTGGTTGTTTTTGACCAGGAGCGGTGCATTTTTGCCATAGAGGAGGTGGAGCAGTTAGATTTTTCCACAGATTATCTGACTCATACCTTGCTGTCACAACATAGTGAAAACTTTAACAAATATATTTAAAAAACAGATTTTTATAGCAAACTGTAGCAATAACTGTACTGTAGCTTTAATACTTCCCAAACTGTACCAACGGCCCTCATGTTATATCAAAACCTGCTACTCGATCTCAAGAAGGTATATTGTTAGTGCCATTCGGAGTAACCATGGCGACAGAATCAGTCAAAAACCACATGAAAGGATTTTCTGAATCCACTATTTTTGATGATTTGCTGTGTTACAAGTATTATTTAACATTCAGATTTTACATCCATCTGTGCTCCGTTCAGACATGAAGACTCTATACCTTTTAGGGTCTTTCCACTAATTGCCTCTAAGTTTGCCCCAAAGTTTGATGAAAAAAAAATTGATTTTAGAGTCTTAACGACATTAATTGCCCATCAGCTATAAGCCAGTGTTTGTTTTTTTGTTTTTTCACTGATAAAGATTTTTTTCCAACTTCAACAATGAGTTTTTATGTTTTTTTAAAATACACGAGGACCCGATTTTAATAATAAAAATACAATCTGATCTGGAAGATCTTTCTTTGTTTGTTTGTTTTTGCTCCATGCTCCTTCTTGTACCCGTCTGTCTGGGTGAACAATGTTGCCTGTCCTGTCAGACTTTAAAACCCCAGCCGTCACAAAAAAAAAAAAAACACGGAAACAGCTGAGTCCCTCCTCTGCTTCCCTTTGTGGATTTTATTTCTCTCTCCCTTCCCCCCCAGACTCCTCTGCTCTGCCGCTGCCTTTGTTTGCTTTGCCTCTTCGCCTCGCAGGGTTTCCACCCAACAACCTGCTTTGGAGGCTCCTGATTGGTGGACTCCTGGTATCGGGGCGGGGCCGAGCTTTCAGGCTTGTGAGGGTTTTTACCAGTGGCGAAGAGGCTCTCGGCTGTCAGAAAGCGTTTTAGTCGGCAGCGGAGCAGGTTACCTCCCTGCTGGTCCCGCCTGCTGCAGCAGCAAAGATCCGCTCCTCTCTCGTTCCTCTCTGCTTCAAGGGCATCCAGCCTGGGAAAGAGCTGAGAGGAATACAAATCGGCCGATTTCTCTGCCCCGTTTTCCTCCTGTCTTTGTCGTGAACCAGCGGCGCCTCCCGAGAGCCGAGCAGGATCGTCACAACGTCAACCTCTGAGGACACCGCGGCAACAATCCGCAACCTCAATGCGACACACAAGGACTTTCTGATCAGGAGATCTGCAGCCCGTGAGCGTCCCTGAAAGACAGAGCAGCACCATACCCCCCCCCCCCCCCAGGCCCCCCTACACAACAAACGCCCCCCTCCACATTCGTGCATGCCTGTGTGAGGAGGCTAATGCCCACCGTAGGGTGGCCAGTGCCAGAGGAGGATGAGTCCGGCTGTGGAGGCTCAGGCCCAGGAGGGCTCGGATGCAGAGCAGCAGCAGCAGCAGCAGCAGCAGCAGCAGCAGAACCAGCTGCAGCAGCAGCAGAACCAGCTGCAGCACCAGTCGTGCTACATAGAGAAGGGAGTGATGCTGGAGCCCTTTGTGCACCAGGTGGGGGGGCACTGCTGCGTCCTGCGCTTCGGGGAGCAGACCATCTGCAAGCCCCTCATTCCCCGGGAGCATCGGTTCTATAAGACTCTTCCCCTGCAATGAGGAAGTTCACCCCACAGTACAGAGGTAGTGAGCGTTTTTATAACCTACACTGTCGTTTAAACGCAACACTCCTTTTATTTATTTTGGTTTATCTGCATGACTTTGGATTTTAAAAAAAATATATTATTATTATTATTATTATTATTATTATTATTATTATTATTATTATTATTATTTAATTCAAACGTCTTCTGAGCTGGTGCAGGTCCTGCATGATGAGACGGATCAGTAGATTGTTGTGAGGCACTTCCTACAACTACAGAAACGTTGTTTTTTTAAAAGGCTGCCAAAAATGACTAAGTTTCTCCACAAGAGGGCGCCATAGCTGGCAGCAGGCTGGACACCACTATTCCCCATCTGTTGTTTATTACTGTTTGTAATAAATTAGGCAAGTCAGGGTGAATAGGTGGGAGCCTTTGTTTGTTGGCAATACAAGAATCCAGGAAGCTGCTGGGCGAAAGGCACCGCAAAAGATAATGTTGTAGCTGTTTATGATATAAGCAAAGTTGGGATGTTGTGAAAATACACAAATGTCCCGAGGTTACTGTTCTGGAGATGAGGAACATTTGAGAACTCTGTGAAAATTAGTTCTATTTTTTAAAATCTATTTTTACAGGCACGTCTCAGTATGAGTTTCTGTGACCTCTGAGTTAATTTTAGAGTCTCTGATGACGAAAACAGCCAAGTCATCTATAGCTGCTTCACTCAGCAATGGCCTCCACACTGAAAAGTGTTTCCATCAGTGATGCCTAGAGCTCACACAGATGTGTTTAGTGATCGGGAAAGTATCAGATTGTTGAGTTTCCAACAGGTCAATCACCAAAAGACCGGACACCAACGGGTCCGGTCTTTATTGTTGAATGTATGTCTTGTTGAAGCAGATCTAAAATGTTTAAGTTCTCTTTCAGGTGTTGTGTCAGTCAGCTTTGAGGAGGATGAAGAAGGGAATCTATGCCTCATCGCCTACCCCTTGCATAGCGACCTGCCGGCTGACGTCGAGAACAAAGACCCCTCCGCCGATTGTGATCCCAAGAGGAAGCTGCTCCACCGCGGCCAAATGGTCACGTCCGCACAGATTTTGGAAAGCGAAATCTACAGCAAGGACGGCCGAGGCCACCACTTTCGAAAGGGCCAGGATAAGAGGTGAGGCAAGAGCCGACGCCAGTCAAATTTAAAGCGACGCGCCGTGAAACGTCTCCACGTCCGGTTAACTGAAAACTCTGCGTTTCGCTCAGGTGGCACTCGCTGCAGGACTACCTGGAGATGGAGCAGCCGCAGCAGGCGGACGTGCTCCACTACAGCCTGGAGCACAGTCACAGCAACGCCGCCCCGCAGCTCGAACACAATCCCTTGATCCTCAAGTGTCAGCAGCAGCATCTGCAGCGCATGAAGGAGAACGCCAAGCACCACAACCAGTACAGTATCCTTCAATGCTTCCAGGTTTCCCAGCCTCTAGATTGTATCTGAATGTGCACAGAAGGGCACTGGGTGGTGTTGTCCTTTTCTCCTTTGGAGAAGAAAAAAAAAAGTGCCCTTCTGAGATCTTTTTTATTATTATTACAGTGTACAGTGCGGTTTGTAAATTAACAGCCTGAAGGTTGGTTGTGAGTCTACCTTTGATTTTTTTTTGGTTGTTTTATTGAAGGATACCATCAAAGACAAAGTTGCGTTTACCCGCAGCCTCGGCTCGTACCTGAACCCCGCTATTCAGTACTCTATCAGTTTCCTAGCAGAACAGATGTGTTACACAATCACTATCATCGGTTACTTGATAACATCATGATCCGATGTTCTGGTTATAATGATGCGATGAATCGGAAACCTTTGGCCTTTTTTATCATCAAGCCGTATAGCGAGGGCGCAAGTTTCTTTTTATTCAGGCATTGCGTTCTACAGCTACATCCTCCTTGACCCGGTGTCTCAAGAGTTCATCCTGCTGGAGAACCTGACCTGGCGGTACACAATACCGTGCGTGTTGGACCTGAAGATGGGAACGCGGCAGCACGGAGACGACACCCCTGAGGAGAAGAAGGCCGTACGCATCCGCAGATGCCAGCAGAGCACATCGGCCGCCTTAGGGGTCCGCCTCAGTGGCATGCAGGTGTGAAGAGTCATACTTGTTTTTGTTTTTTTGGCTGTTAAAACATGACATCACTACTTTATTGATTCTTTATTATTTTATTTTTTGCCTGCCACCAGGGCCAAAGGGCTTACATGGGGAGGACTCACTCAGCATGTGGTGTTTTTATCAAAATATTTTTATTTATATTATTTAAATTACACTCAAATATTTGAAAATTATCCTATTTCTTGGACCAGCAAAAAAAAAGAAAGTTTTAAACCAATTTAGACCCTTCAAATGTTCTGTAATTTAATTGATCAAAAGATATTATTTTGCGGGAATAAGGCACCAAAAACTTCCTCTAGCCAAGGGGTTTCTCATTCTTCTAAGTCCGGCCCTGCCTGCCACCAGCAGACATTGAGCTCATCTTACCTTAAAACTCTAAGAAGCAGATAGTTGGTCTACATTAGACATCCTCTGAACACCAATATCTAACTACAATCATTTCTGTTTTAATTTAGTTTTTTTAATGGGACAGTATTATGTAAAATTAACTTTTTTTGTTATTCCCTCGTCAAAACACACCTGGAGTGTTGCCTTGATTCTTTTATGCCTGTTTAAATAGTTCTTTAATTTCCCATGGCAACCATTAAGCCATGAAAAACGCCTCGTTGGATCAAGCCCCGCCTTCAAGGCGCAGCTCCTCCTCTGAGCTTCTTGAAGCCGGAGTTTCAGAAAGAGCAGGAGATTTTAAAGAGACAGAGGCCCAGTTTTAAGTTGACAAACCAGGAAGCAAAACTTCTTTTAAGTCTTATTTGATAGCACTTTTTATAACAATTGAAAGTAATATAGTTGTTTGATTAATGTTATAAAACTAAAAAACACATAATACTGCCAAAACATGAAAATAACATCTTTTTGCGAGGCATATTCTCAGAAAAGAAAAGAAAGTTCTTATTTTCTTCTTTTAAAATCTTTCGCTCTCTGCAGGTGTACCACTCTGACTCTGGCCAGTTCATGTTCATGAGCAAGTTCCACGGCCACAAGCTGACCGTGGCAGAATTCAAAGAGGCTCTGTTCAAGTTCTTCCACAGCGGCCGGCGTCTGAGGCGGGAGCTGCTCTCGCCGGTGCTGAGCCGGCTCAGGGAGATGCAGGCCGCCCTGGAGTCCTGCGAGTCGTACCGCTTCTATTCCAGCTCTCTGCTCATCATCTACGACGGGGCGCAGCGCAGGAGACACTTCTCCAGCACCAAAGACGGGCTCTCTGAAGGCGAGGAGGACGACAAAGAGGAGGAGGAGGAGGAAGACGAGGAAGAGGTGGAAGCTGAGCCTAAAATGGACGAGGACGAGGACGAGGAGGAGAGCGAAACGGAGGGCGCGTCCGGCTTTCCTCAGAGCCCGGCGCCGTCTAGCGACAGCAGCGACCAGTCCTGCTCGGACCTCCGCAGCCCTGCGGTGGATGTGAGAATGATTGACTTTGCTCACACCACCTGCAGACATTACTGCGAGGACAGCGTGGTCCATGAGGGCAAGGACAGCGGCTACATTTTCGGCATCCAGAACCTGATCACCATCATTTCTGAGCTGGAGAACCACAGCACAGACTGAGCAGTGAGACGAAAAACACATTCAGGCTCCAGGCCGCGGACTCAGAGCCTCGGTCCCAGGAGAGGACTGCTGTAGCTGTTCCTTTACCTCCTCCTGTTTTCACCATTGGTGCTTTTTTTCCCTTTTTTTTTGGTGTTACCATTGGGACTGACAGCCAACCAAGAGTAACAGCAAAGAACCGTCTTTGTGAATGTCCCATTTTAACCACAGTAACCAATAGAAAAAAGGGGGACGGCCGTGGATACAAAGCCATTGAAACGTCTAAGATCAGCAGGTGTTCTCGTGTCAGATTTCCAAAGAAAGTGTCATTTTGCACACACACACACACACACACACACACACGTGGACATGCTCTAAAACGGGAGTGTGTGTTCGAACCGAAGCGGAGAAGCAGAGGACGGAAAGCGTGAGGAGAGAAGCGGCTTTGGTTCTTCTTCTACATGTTCATCCTGCCGTCGTCGTCTCCTAAAGCGAAACAAATCTCAGAGAGTTGATAGAGATATTTATTTATTTCAGTCGTTTCATAAAATAAACTAAAAATGTCAATGAGAAAAAAAAAAGAATATGTATGGAGGCTAGTACATTCCGTATTATTAATGTTAAAATAATGATATTGATTAATATTGTTATTTGACATGGTTGGATACCTCTCCCTCGTTTGTTTGCTTTTTCCCGTGTTGTCTACAATTTGTTGGAGGCAAATTAAAACCTTTGTGGTAGCAGCATGTCTTCTGTTGTTTGTTAAGCTTGTAAGGGAACAAACGAATCAGTAGATTTGAATGCAGCAATCACATTTTATGCAAACCTTCTCCCAGTGTGAGGCTGTAGAAACCAGAGTGAGTTTATGACGTCAGATTCATTCGTGCCTCACATGCTTAGAGATTCACGAAGGTTCAAACACACTCGTCTATGAATATCACTTTCACTTTAGGCTTCTTGTTGATCTGATCTTTAAACAGGTTGGTGTGATTATGCGACAAAATAACATGATATTTTGTTACGCCCCTCATTAAAGAAATACCTCGAGCGATGCTCTGATTCTTTCATGCTCCTTCAGACTAGCAGCAGCAATTAGCAAACATCTGGTGGAACTGTGCATCTGCTGAGCTTATCAGAACTGCTTCTCACTCCAATGCTCCTAAGAACAGCAGCAGCACTTTATTTGAAGGGGTGTGCATAAGACTGAAACGTCATATTTATCTTATAAATATGACATAACACCTCTCATGAACATGGAGTCTTTATGAATGTTTACAACTGTTGTCAGAAAGTGTCATTTGGTAAATAACGACACTTTTAGTGCAAAGTTTTTACCAGTGTTTACCAAATACAAAATTGGCACTTTAAATGCGACTTTTAAAGCAACTTTGCATTAAAAGTGTCATTATTTACTGAATTACACTTCACAGTGACAGTCATAAACATTCATAAAGACTCCTTCATGTTCATAACAGATGTTATGTCATGTTTATGACAGTGTCCCGCCAGTCTAATGCACACTCCTTCAAATAAAGTGTTACCAGAACGGCTGTAAACGGCATAATGAGAAGCATTGTTGTGGTGCGCTGTGAACGTGGAGGGTTGGAAAGAGTAGAAGTTTCTTAAAAAGACAGAGGCCAATTTCCAGGCATCAAGTTGCAAAGTCAAATTTCTCCTTAGTTATGTTTGATAAATACATAGCATTTTTTCTAAGAACTGAAGGTAAGGTAGCATATAGTTACTTTACTGTGCTACAAAATGGCACCGTGTGTCTGGAAAGTGCATCATACTGGCCCTTTAATAATTTGTAAAACAAGAATTTACATTTATTGTGAATTTTTTATAATTCATTCAGTTCAAATATAATACAGGCCAAAAATATTTGCATACAATAAAACAAACCAATAGTGTTTGGGTAAATATCCCAAGTAGCAGAGAAAGACGTAACATTTTTGATCAAAATGTTTATGGCAAAATTCTGGCTGGAAATTAGACTTGCTCCAGAAACCAGTTTTGTTGTGTTTGTTTCTGATTTCTGCTCTTGTTGAAGCATCAGTGTTTTACTCATCAGACTCAAACTCTCACCTTGCTCTGGCGAACCTTCTCCAACAGTCTACGAACATATTATGACATCAAATTTGATGTCATTTTATGTAGTAAAATGAAATAAAATGCAATTTTATGACAAAAAAGTCATAAAATAGTTCATGACATTTTTTGTCTTAATAAACCAGGAGATGCTGGAACAACAATGTCACTTTCTACATCAGACTGAGTTTGACATCACTGGTTTTTACTCCAAAATGGATACCTTCTTCAAGCTTGACTGAAATTTGCAGCAACTTTTGTGCATGAGGCACAAAAGTTTAGCTGCTTGGCAAACAGCATTCGGTATAAGAAGTAGAAGTAGGAAGTAGGAACGCATTTTAACTTGTGATGCAAACATACCAACCCTATATATGTCTGAGGCATGCATCCCCTCAGCCATTAGGAGTTTTTACTGCAGACAGAAGCTGTGGATTGTTCCAGCAGGAGGCTGGTGACGACGTTCCCTCCCCATCCCCAGGCCACCTCAGCCAGTCTCAGCCAGTCTCAGTCATCGCCAGCCGGTCTGAGGCAGACGGCGACACGAAGGGGACTCATCTGCTCTGGGAGTCACAAGTGCATCACGCTGTCTGCGTGGAAAAAAATAAATAAATAAAAAGACCGGCTCATAAGCAGATGAGGCCTTGTGTCAACAGAGTGCAGAGGCCATTAGGGTGCTGAGAAACATGCCACACTGCTGGTACAGATCCACCAGAATGACAGGGATCAACTCGCCTTGAGCGTGTGGCAGATCTACAATCTACAATAAATTTTTAATTAATATGAGTTACAACAACATTTAGATTCCCTTTGGGATCAATAAAGTACCTTTTTTTTTAGGTTTAATTGAATTATATTTCATTTACTCAGTGAGGAAAGAAATGCAGTAAATGTTTCTTACATAAATCATTGAAGTCCTGCTAAAAATTCATTTCAAATAAATGTATCTGAACCATTTTTGTAGTGTATGCTTGGCTTTTTAAGATGGTCTAAGGACATTTAATTAGTAAATATGCAAAATAAAAACCCCGTTCTGTTAACTGCTCTTAAAAAATGGGGGAAGACAAGAGAATATGTCCAAGTGTGTGTGTGTGTGTTTTTTGTCTTATTAGAAAATGACGTAAAGAAAATGCACTTGTAAGTATTTACAGTTTCAGAAAAATGGCTGAAGTGTTCATAACATCCTGAACTTAAAGACCAAGAAGACTGAATAAGGATGCAAGTTAATTTTATACATCTATATAATGTGCTCCAATAAGTCAGAAAATAGCATTACTAGGTTTTTTTATTAAGTATTTGTTACGTCGGTACATTTTGGCAAATCAAGCCTCTGAAGTGAGTATATGTGAATGAGTGAATAAGGAACATATTACGAAGTATTTCAAGTTTTATATTTCTCCATTTTCTGTAATTATCTGGTAAGATAACTGTAATACAGCATTGTGCTCCACTGGTGAGGTACGTTTGGTTTGTTGAGATGCTGATCCCTTCGGCTGTAGTGTGTCAAACCCTTTGTGAGTGACGCAACAGACTCAGTGATCTTTAAGAGTCCTGGTCAGGGAGGCAAAGGAAGAGCACATGCTGTCCTTGATCGGATACCGTTTTTAATACATTTTATTTTTGACATGAAATGTTTAAAAAGCACATATATAAAACAGGAGACCTAATTTAAGTGACAAGATTTTAAATCTGTATTCAACTGTAAAAAAAGAAAAAAAGGGTGCAGGTTTGGTAGAATAATTACTTCACTGCACCCTTTTGAAGTCTCTCGTGTTTTGTCACATTACAGCTAAAGCGCAAAGTAGTGCATGACTGTGGAGTGGAAGGAAAAGTCTTTTCACATGTTGCAAATAAAAACAGGAAGACTGTCCTCGTAACGCCTGTTGCTCAGTAAAGTTTTCTGAGAAAAGCTCCCAGGTCTGCTCAGAACAGGCTGTATTTATACCGACATTAAATCTAATTGACCTAATCTAGTTTGACTCCTGGTGACATTTGGCTCCACTGGATTTTACTGAGGGGTGTAAGAATGAGAAAGGGTTTGAAATCTAAACACACGCCACATTTTTTCACACCTACATTTGTAGGAAAAAAATTTCTAAATTATGCACGACTTTTGTGTGAAATCTTAAGAAAATGAACCAAGGTTTGTGTTGTGGTTGCAACGAGACAAACGAATTCTTGGCAAAGCACTGTGTCCAGTTGATGCTTAAATGTTGCGCTTTGATAGAACAACAGATGAGAGGATGGAGAGGTAGCAGATAAGCTCATCCCTTCCCCACACTGCTGGTAGGAGTGGGGGGGAGGGAGGTAAGCAGTGTTACATAATAGCCTCGGGGTCAGTGGGCTGCCAGCTCAGTGACCCCATTCTGTCCCGTCCAGGCCTGCGCTCCGTACATCTAATAAGCTTCATCGCCTTTAAAAGAAAGAAAAATACAATGATTAAAAACACATTTCTTCAATTAATCCAAGTCACATGTGAGCCTGCGCATCAATGGAGTTTGCCACCACAAGTGGAGCTCTTGCATAACCGCGGGTGAAGTCACTATGGCAACAGCAGCCGAGTTTAAAAGGGTGTCAAATTTTTTCTTTTCTTTTCGGTCCCTGTAGTCGCATCCTCGTTCTTGAAAACGTCGCACCGTCTGCCCTCATCCTTCATTCATTAAATTCACTGACTCCTCTGCAGCGGAATCGAGTCAAACGGCTGCGTGCTGCCAATTGCCAAGTTGAAGTCCAAAACGAAATCCTACTAAAATGCTGTGCAGGTCGATATATGAAGCTTTCCCCTGGGTGTCAATGTAGCACAGGAAAGAAAACACACTGCAGTTCAGGAACTCGCCCTGGACGACGGCTGTTTGCTGCAGCATCCGTCCTTGACCTTTTCACTTACGGACATCTGAGCCAGCACGCAATGTTGGGGAAAACACTGAGGTTTCTATATTTATTCCTCTGTGTTTGTGTTCTAGGAAACTACTCTGGTGAGGTGTTTGCGCCTCTTCCGTATATAAACTCTGTAGATAATTTGCTCAGTCAGTGTCCATTTGCGTTAAATCTTGTTGATTACTCAAATAAACCGCCTGTACGTGCTCTTTGTGTTCCAACTGTTTTTTCACGCAGGCCAACCGTTGAGTTTTTCGTGTGATCGCTCTGTTGCCTTAACGTATTTACCGCGTCGCTCCAGAGACCTGGGAGAATGAACCTGAATGCAGCACCACACCTCAAGTCTACATAATATATTGTTGAATCTCATTCTGTGCTGCACTATCCTGTCTGCCCTGATGACGATTCACTCATTTCTGCATGCTGGACACATGAAAATGAAGATGAAACTGTTAGCTTGACTTTTTTTTATTGTTACTATTAATTTGACTAATGAAATCATTTAGGGTCGCACATAAAACATTGCAGTTTTATCACGGGGTGATCAGTTGACTCTTAATCATAAAAACAATAAATAAATAAGACAAAATGGGGGAAAGTAAGCAAGAAAACACACCGACTTTCACATCCTTTGTCCCGATGCGTGTGCACCATTCGGAAAGGAGGCATTGCTGGACTTGATTTTCCACAATTATCATGAACAATATTTAAAACTAAAAACATAAATATGTGATTAAGAAGTGTTATGACTGTGGGGATTAATCTTCTGACCTGTGTGTCAAACGGCCCATGATCTGATTAGAGTTCAGCTATGGGTGAGAAATGTGTCGTCTCACATTTGATACATTTTAGGGTCTATTTTCCCAACACATAATGTTTCGATTATTCATATCCTACAAAATTAGAACCAATCAAAACATGAGCAATGCAAAGACTTTGGAAATGAATCGTACTGGGGCAAAATACAGTGTTTACAGCATGATGTAAACATGCTGTAAACACTGTATTTACATTCAGCTCTCGTCTCTTTCCTCCTGTTTACACCAGTAGCTTTTACGTGCAGTAGGATTTACCCTCCCATTCAATCAAACTGACCGTCCCAAAGAGCGTGACGTGTCAACACAGCAGGGCTCAAAGCTTGAGACTTATTATATAGCCACAGAACAATCCAGAAACCAACATTAGAAGCAGGAAAGGAAAGTCAAACTGAAGCCAAGATGTAATTAGGGCGTTACATAACTTGGTGCAAAGCGCGCTGTCTGCCAGGCGCCCAGGGCACGCCGCCGGGCCGCAGGCTGCCACCGTGCATCGCTCCACCCCGTCAGAACTATTTACACCGACCTCTTAATTACTGTAATGAACCATCACAGGCATAAATTAACTCCAGACGAACTCTTTACTCACAAGTGAAGGTGAAATTAAAAAGAAAGAAAAAAACAAAAAGACCGTCTGCTCTCTCAGATTATGTTTCGTGTGGCTTTTTTTTGTTGCAGCGCCATGTTGCAAATGGATTAATTGAGGATTACATGAAATTTTGGATGTAAATTAAAAAAAATAAAACGTCTACACACAGTGAACACAAAAAGGCATTTGGATCTCTCTAGTCATAACCGGCTGCCAAAATATCCACAGCCTGATGGCGTTTCAGGATCAGACAGGAAGTGTTACTTAATTTCCTTTTCTGTTCCAATTAACCTTTTGATTCCTTTTACTCATGGGTCAGAAGTCTTAGAACTCCTTGAGTCTGATAAATCTCCTTTAAAACTACTTTCAGCTCCTGTCAGGCTAGTTTTCTTGATGTCCGTCCATGATCTGCTGAGAACGCTGCCCAGATGACCCTTGGGGTGAACTGGGCTGTTTACGTTCACTCATTCCTATAAATAAATAAGACAAAGTGTGACTCATCTATGTGTTAGTATCATCATCACAGCACATCTTTCTCGCATGTTAGCCTCACCCCCTCAGGCACGATGCACTCCTGTGTCACTCTGCACTACATCACTAGATGCAGGCATATGTGTCTGGTGATGTGTGTAATTTATTGTAGAAATGAGGCCAGATCCAATGTAATGATTTTATGACAGCGGTTGTATGTGTGTGTGATAAGTGTGTATGTCAAGCAACAATTTGTAAAGCTGACTGCTGTTAGGTAGATGTTTAAAAGATGTGTTTTTTTTTTAGTAAAACTCCTCCTCGGTGAGATTAATAATTTCCTTCCATTGAGTCATTCGACCGAAAAGCCACTTGAAAGTACAATTTTACACTCGTCCAGACTTTTGAAATTTGCTAAACGTATTCAATCAGTAGAGCTGCCTGGGTGACAAAGAATGTTTGGTCCAGATTTTCTCTCACGTCTGCTGTCTTATTAAACCTGGCTGGTAGGCCTGGTTTAATAAAGTTTGCATGTTGGACCAGAGTGTTCGCTCAGCCTGAGCCACAGATCCATCAGACATGTTCTCCATGTGCCACATCAGATCAATGCCACATCTGAGCTACTGAACAACAGCTCAATTTGCTTTCTGCTCACTTTATTTTACTAAATAATGGAAAGAAACAAAAACAAAGCACAGGTTATTTGAAGGACAGTGCTGACCAATGACCCACAGCGCTTGTTGGTCCATCTCTTCAGGTGGCCCCGACAGCTTGTTAGCTTTGGAGCACCCTCGCCCAAGGTACAGTCTGTGCTCTTATCTTGTTAGCGTACTTGTTACTTATAAATGTAAACAGTGCTCTGCATTTGTTTTTCATTGCTAATAGTTCCATGTGTTACATAAACCAAATATTAAGGACACACGGGACATCTGCAAGGACACGCAGGTCCACCTGCAGGGTGGACCTGCACCGGCCCTAAACACCAGACATTTTTGTTTTGTTTTGTTTTTTTAAAATCTTCATTTCCACGTTAAAAATTTCTTCAATAAAATGTTAAATCATTGCAGCTTACCTGTTTCATTTCTAATTTACCGATCAGTTCATTTAGAAACAAGGTGAATTTGATGTTTAACTCAGAGTTCCACAGAACTCCTGCACAGCCGACAGTCGAGACTTTATTGAATTCAAGCCACAATATGGTAAACTATTCACAGTACAGAGCCGAGACCGGAGGGTTTCTTTGTGATGTTTGCTTGTCCTCACCTCTGTGTTAGCTCACAGCTCTTTGGTCATTATGTAACCACGCGAACAAATATCTCTTTATGTAAATCAAGATGAATGGCCTTCAGACCACTCTTCACTCTGTGTGTGTGTGTGTGTGTGTGTGTGTTTGTTCTACTGCATTACTTTAGCATGCGCCATAGGGAAAGCATTACAAGCTAAGTTAATAACCTGCACAGCAATCATGGATTAAACATATACTAGAGAGGGTAAATCCTTCCTTATAAATCATGTCTCCACTCACACTACACCCTCCAGCAGGAGGCGCCTTCCCGCCGCAGGCGTAAGGTACAGGGCTTTAAAGACAAAGTCCTTTAAAAAAGGCCCTAGTACTAAACCTTTTCCGTTTCGTCTCACGTGGCAACACTTGCGAACGAACCCTCATCTTCAGTCTATGCTAAACCCCCCATCTAAAAGGATAGAGGGATAGCCAGAGAGGTAAAAGACAGAAAGGATAACCTATTCTATCCTGCACTATCCCGTCTAACTGGTTCGTTCTTACAAACATCAGCCTGCAAGACAAGAACAAGAAATGTTCAGCGACCAAATGTTCCCAGAGGGCGTACATTCAAGGACTCTGTTTCAGCCGGTCATTGACGTCAATCTGTGGCGTATGATTCGGGCTTTGAGGATCACGCGACCAGCTGAGCCGCTCTTTTTCCTCCTGGCGTCCGTTAGTTCGGTTGCTATAACAACGGTAAACAAAACACTAAAACGCTCTATAAATAATACTAAATAAATTCTTCAAACGGTTATGTTGTGAAAGCAAAACGAGTACAGATCCTACTAACCTGTAAACAGGATAGAAACAGTTGAAGCAACAAGGCAGACACAGCTACGTACTTCTCAAATCCGCCTGGAATCTGTTCTGAAGCCGATTGTCAGTTATTCAGATTCTGAAGCGATTACGAGCACACTGCCCCCTACTGGTGGCTTTCTGCTACTGCAATAAAGTTAATTACAATAGAAACCAAATCTCGAAACTGGAAATAATATAGAAACCATTACTTTTTTCTGTATGCCACATATTAATTTCCAACAAACCGAATGCACTTAAAAAAAAGCTTTGAAAAGCCAAAATTGGTACTGTCAATCCATTTTCAAACATCCATCCATCCATCCATTTTCTTACACCCTTGTCCCTTGATGGGGTCGGGAGGTGCTGGTGCCTATCTCCAGCTGGCGTTCCGGGCGAGAGGCGGGGTTCGCCCTGGACAGGTCTGTCTGTCTGTCGCAGGGCAACACAGAGACACACACAGGACAAACAACCATGCACACACACACTCACACCTAGGGGCAATTTAGACAGACCAATTAACCTGACAGTCATGTTTTTGGACTGTGGGGGGAAACCGGAGTACCCGGAGAAAACCCACGCATGCACAGGGAGAACATGCAAACTCCATGCAGAAAGGCCGGGGCCGGGAATTGAACCCAGAGCCTTCTTGCTGCAAGGCAACAGCTCTACCAACTGCGCCACTGTGCAGCCTCATTTTCAAACATCTTTTTTATTTTCTCTATTTCTCATTGTTTTATTAAACTTTCAAATTGCTACGTAAGACAGGGACGTTTAGACTAGACAATACATATTCAATATATCAGTATCAGTAATGTCATTCTGACTACCATTGTCCAATTCTGCATATAAATACGAGTATATATTTCTATCCAGAAAGATATATAGACATATACAGTATATGTATATATATATATATATAGATGGAAGAGATAAAGGTCATGGATGTTAAGACTCAGAAGTTACTAACCATGCATGGAGGGTTCCACCCCAAATCCAGCACCCTGAGACTGTACACAAACCGTAAGGAAGGAGGCAGAGGACTAGCGAGTGTGAGAGCCACTGTCCAGGATGAAACATCCAAGATCCATAAATACATCAAGGACAAAGCCTCAACGGATGATATGCTCAGCGAATGTCTCAGGCAATGGGGAACACAGGATGAGGGGCTAGAGGTTCCATCATGGGAGAACAACCCCTACATGGGATGTACCACCGACAAATAACTGAAGTGGCTGATATCAGGAAATCCTACCAATGGCTGGACAAAGCTGGACTCAAGGACAGCACAGAGGCTCTCATCCTGGCTGCACAGGAACAGGCCCTAAACACCAGAGCAATAGAGGCTCAGATCTATCACACCTGACAAGACCCAAGGTGTAGGTTGTGCAAGGAGGCCCATGAGACAGTCCAGCACATAACAGCAGGGTGCAAGATGCTGGCAGGGAAAGCGTACATGGAACGACATAACCAGGTGGCGGGCATAGTGTACAGGAACATCTGTGCAGAATATGGACTGGAAGCCCCGAGATCGAAGTGGGAAACACCCCCAAAGGTGGTGGAGAATGACCGAGCTAAGATCCTGTGGGACTTCCAGATCCAGACAGACAAGATGGTGATGGCGAACCAACCGGACATTGTGGTGGTGGATAAAGAACAGAGGAAAGCCGTTGTGGTGGATGTAGCTATACCAAGTGACTACAACATCAGGAAAAAGGAGCATGAGAAACTGGAGAAATACCAGGGCCTCAGGGAGGAACTGGAAAAGAACTGGAAGGTGAAGACCACAGTGGTGCCTGTGGTCATCGGGGCCCTCGGGGCAGTCACCCCCAAACTGGAGCAGTGGCTAAAACAGATCCCAGGAACAACATCAGACATCTCAGTCCAGAAATGTGCAGTACTAGGCACAGCCAAGATACTGCGCAGAACCCTCAAGCTCCCAGGCCTCTGGTAGAGGACCTGAGTTCAGAGGATGAAAGAGACCACCGAGGAGGGTGAGAAGGGAATTTTTTTCTTTTTTATATATATAATTTTTTTTTCCACTTTTTTTTTAAACTGGCATTATATTGTGACAGCATGGTATGAGAGGTAATCTGTGAAAAATATATTTCCTCTGCCTTCTCCCAGTGCTAGAAACAACAAGTCAGAGGCAGGAGTGTTTTAGTGCTGTCAATCACAATCTCATGGTGCTGCTCATCCTTCCTCCTCCTCAATTTGTGCCGTGCTGCAGCTAGCATAGCACAGCTGTGCAGATTCAAACTGTGAATGCTCAGTTTAGTTAGCGTGGCCACCTACGATGGCGGATAAAAGGTCTTCTTGGAACAATAAGTTGTTTCTCCACCATTAGTACATTGAGCAGCATATTCATAAGATTGGTTAACAGCACAAGATATCCTCCTCATGGCTCTAATTGGTTGTTTTTAACCAGGAGCAGTGTATAATAGCAGCTTGATTTGTTTCATAGATTATGTGTCTCTTATTATACTGTCACAACAACATGGTGACAGTTTTAACAAATGTAAAAACATTACATACATACACCAGTTACATACACCAGCTTTGATGATGACAGAATAACAATAAGTACATACATAATATAGAGTTTCTTTAAGAGGTGGAGAATACTAGGTGGGTGCCAATGTTCATTGCTGCGACCCCAATTAATACATTACCTTAAATAAATAAAAAAATAATAATTTCATACACCACTTGGGCAACATCTACCTCTAGTGGCTAGAAGTAATATTACCACTGAAATCATTCTTTGATTTCTGTACATCTCAAATTTCACTTGAAGCATTTATTCTTCAGTCTAAAAATGTCAAACGTAACTGATGCCATTTTTTCCCTTTGAACATGTCCTTAATTATGTAACTCCATGAAAATAATAGTGCACTACATTTGTGGTTGATCTTAAATAGAAAGAAAAAAGTAGACCTATCTATGTTGCAGCATCAGTTAAATTGAATTAAAAGAGATAATAATATTTGTATTTAGGGTCAGTCTGGAATTCAGGAAAAACTGAATTCACACAGGGCATGTTGACAAATGCACAAACCTTGATAGTTTGAAAGTTGTGTCAAGAAATTTAAGTCGTAACTTAAAAGATAATTTCCTAATTTCTTGTGAAGGCATCGTCAAACTTTGTCATTGGTGTAAAATCCAAGAAGCTAAAAAAGAAAATAGAGAAAAATACACATTTGGACAAAAGTGTTGGGGATGACTCCTGCGCCATCTGCTGGATGATTTGGAAATGGCAACTCTTCCAAGATTAACGGGGCAGAATTGTAGAATGGATTTATTTTTGTAATATAATGTTTCTGCTGTCTGCTGTGTTTGTTTCTCAATAAATAAGGACATAAAACATAACATAACTTGTTAGTATATTCAAGTTACTGTTTAAAAAGCCTAGTTCAGATGTATCTGTTTTAATTGATCTTTTTCTTTTTTTTACAAGTTGCACATTTCTTTTATAGACCAATAGTATGCTATTGGTCAATACGTGTGCATTATTTTCTGTTTTATGTTGTAATTTACTGTGCAAGTGTTTATACTTATCTTTAACTTGCTTCTACTACTACATCCGTGGGACTGGAATAATAATATTATGGAGAGAAAATAGGGTCAGAATATTTTCTCTATATAATATTTCTATTCGATTGTATTCTATTCTGATGTGTCCCTTTTGTAACTGAAAGCAGTGAATATCTGTAAAACTTTTAAATGTGAACTCCATGATCTTTGATTTTTTTTTTTTAAATGAACAAAAAGGAGGGATTACGCGCCTTAAATGTCTTATAAATCTCAATGTTAGGTTTTAAAAATTCTCCTGAATGCAGTTACCTTGGCCTCTACTTGAACAAAGACAGAAAAACAAAAGAAACGGTTTGCTGATCAGCAGCTTCAATCAGAGAGGCGGGGTTGGTTGGTTGGTTGGTTGGTTGGACTAACATGCGCTGATGTCCCCAAATCACAGCCACTAGTTACTCTAGTATTGGTGCGCCCTCTAGCGGACAGGAGGACTTTGTGGATAGTAGAAGCTTGTTTTAAAATGTAAGCGTTCAAAAAAAAAATCACTCTATTTTCACGTGGAAATAGTTCTTCTGGAAGTCTTGCTAAATTGTGCCTGCGGACTGCTGTGCGCGCCGCCTGCGGCGGATAAAACTAAACGATATTTGTTAGTCGGAGAAGTGACGTGTGCCTGCGGCTTGTCTGGTGACGTGTCTCTCCGACTCTCTCTTTCCTCTCGCAGCGGCTGATGGAGCCACACTGACTCCTCCGTGCACTCAAAACTGTTAACAGCAACACCGCAGGAGTCGGCCCAAGGACACCATGGGGAGTAAGTGCTTTCCCTCTTTGGTTCTTCTGCGTATCTTCACGAAGATTTCTGAATTAGCGGCTGCGTTTTAAAACTTGGAAGAGGAGGGAACAGTGAGCTCTCGCAGGGAAGCTAATTAGCTAACCTTCGTCAGGTTATGTGGAAAGTTCATCCTCCTTGTGAAGACCACAGGTTTAAAGCTGTGGCTCACTGAACACTGGTGGAGGTAGTTTACAGATTACACAAGGTTTATAACGTCGGCTGAACGTCGGCTGTGGCTTTTGAACGCTTTTGTCGGCCGGTTTTGCGGTGGAACACAGCAGTTAGCATTTAGCTAATGCCAATTCAATTGAATCTGCGCCTAATTTGTCTTCCGTTTGTTATTAAACGCCGCTGTCTGATACCGATCCTTTGTAATTAACGCTGTCCTCTGTCTGGGTTGTGGTCATTAAACCTCTAGCTACTGTTATAGTCAGCGTCAGTGATGGACAGAGCTGACAGAGGCTGAAAACATCTGAAAGGGACTCCGCAGTGGACACCAGTAGCTCCGAGGCTCACATATTTAGCATTGATCATGTTCACCAGTTTAACCTCTGGTGGTGTTTTGCTCCGCTGGCAGCTGGCTAGTGATGACGTTGCATCAGCGCTCACCTGGTCAGACAGGTGGAGGTCAAGTTGAAATGTGGCTGACGTTACAAAAGAAAGTTGTCGGATCTCACCATTATCCTCTCTTGGGTTTTTCTTCACGCAGTTAAATTTTTGGAAGTCATCAAGCCTTTCTGCGCAGTCCTGCCAGAGATTCAGAAACCAGAAAGAAAGGTAAAAGCTCTTCCCACCTCTTTATGCATTTGTAGGTTTTGTAGGATCAGAATCTCAACTGTTTGTTTATTTATTTATGTTTATTTTTTTATTTTTTAATTGCAGATTCAGTTCAGGGAAAAGGTGCTATGGACGGCCATCACGTTATTCATCTTTCTGGTGTGCTGCCAGGTTCGTATTCACGTCCGATGCTTTGTTCTGACAGCTTTTCTTTTTCTGCACAGCGGCTAACGTTGATGTTTTTATGCATTTCTTTCAGATCCCTCTGTTTGGCATCATGTCATCAGATTCAGCAGATCCTTTCTACTGGATGAGAGTAATCCTGGCCTCCAACAGAGGTGTGTATGCCGCACGTCCGCCACACTCAGCAAAAGCTAGATTATCCATGAGAAGCTGTCATTACTAAAAACCCACAGAGACAAATTCTGGTGACCAATTATGTGACCCTCTGCATGGTTCAAGCTGAATGGTGAAGTGCTGGGCAGAAAGTAAAAATCTGCTGACATACCCTTGCTACCTAGCCTTTATTTTTTTTATTTGTATTTTTGTTGGTTGGACGAAGTTCGTACATCTCTGTGGTGATATTGCTCTTGAATTCTATTCATAATTGTCTTAAAAAGTCTTAAATTGGAGTTGGTGAGACCTGCAGAAACCCTGATATTTCCTGAGTAATAACTTCGAGTAAAACAAAAAGGCTCAGACCTGGTGAGACGTGTGCAGCTGTCGTCTCTTTAGCGCTGCAGCTGAGCTCCTCTCCTCCTCTTTGGCCTGCAGGTACGCTCATGGAGCTCGGCATCTCACCCATCGTCACCTCAGGCCTCATCATGCAGCTGCTGGCTGGCGCCAAGATCATTGAAGTTGGCGACACCCCCAAAGACAGAGCTCTCTTCAATGGAGCTCAGAAATGTACGTCTGCGTTTGAGGATGTCTCCATTTGATACTTTTTGTGTAAAAAAAAAAAAAAAAAAAAAAATCATAATTTTAGTCTGTTCTCTGTTGACGTTTTTCTTTGTGTGTGCAGTGTTTGGAATGATCATCACCATTGGACAGGCTATTGTTTATGTCATGACTGGCATGTACGGAGATCCTTCAGAGATGGGTGCTGGCATCTGCCTGCTGATCATCATTCAGGTTAATGCTAATGAGAATAGAAAGCTGTTAAAGTTTTAGATGGGAAAAATGGAAATGGATACTTGTTATTCTTTGTTTTTTTGCTCAGAAGTTGTGATTTTTATTTTATTTTTTCCCCTCTCCAGCTC
This sequence comes from Poecilia picta, assembly GCA_033032245.1. Taxonomy (NCBI): domain Eukaryota; kingdom Metazoa; phylum Chordata; class Actinopteri; order Cyprinodontiformes; family Poeciliidae; genus Poecilia; species Poecilia picta. The sequence continues at coordinate 8,222,176 of CM065357.1, read as the reverse complement.
TTTGTTGCCGGTCTGATAGTGTTGCTCCTGGATGAGCTTCTCCAGAAGGGCTACGGTCTGGGATCTGGTATTTCTCTCTTCATTGCGACCAATATCTGTGAAACCATCGTCTGGAAGGCCTTCAGCCCCACCACTGTCAACACTGGCAGAGGTATTGGCATTGAAAACATCCTGTTTTTTTTTTTTTTTTTAATATTTTTAAGATAGAGACAGAAATTATGTGTATCTCAGTTTGTTACTGTGACTAAACCAATATGTTTTATACAGGTACTGAGTTTGAGGGAGCCATCATCGCTCTCTTCCACCTGCTGGCCACACGCACAGACAAAGTGCGCGCTCTCAGAGAAGCTTTCTACAGACAAAACCTGCCTAACCTCATGAACCTCATCGCCACCGTCTTCGTGTTCGCCGTGGTTATATACTTCCAGGTGAGGCTTTAAGCGCCGCATTACCTTCCGTTGCACAAAACGAGCTTGAATCACACGCTCCCGTTTCTGTGACGCCGTCAGGGCTTCAGAGTGGACCTGCCCATCAAGTCGGCTCGTTACCGCGGGCAGTACAACACCTACCCCATCAAGCTTTTCTACACCTCCAACATCCCCATCATCCTGCAGTCTGCCTTAGTGTCCAACCTGTACGTGATCTCCCAGATGCTGTCGACGCGTTTCAGCGGCAACTTCCTGGTCAATCTCTTAGGAACCTGGTCGGTAAGTATAACAGGTTGCCACGTTACAACAACAAACGTTTTATGTTTTTAATCATTTTCAAAGTAGTCCTACGCAAAGTATCACATCAGTGAGAATGGGAAGGAAAAGGTTATCAGGGGTCGCTGGCCTGGTGTTTTATTTAAAGTTTGCATTTTCTACCTCCTTACTCCCCTTAATGAAATCTCAGAGCGACCAGTTGCAGTAGCTGGACGCCACATGTCTAATCTGTCTTATTCTAGCTGTTTTGTGCGCTTTATTGGTTTGTCGATCATGTGTTGACAAGGACCAGTTTAATTTATAACTCACAACAAGTGTTGTCTCAATGCACTTCACCGATGAGAAGAAAAAAAATCTCAATTCAATCATATATGCAATTGATGCTAGTTATCAAACGGTACAGTGAGATCAGTTAATTACTCAAAGTAGTTTAAAAAGTTTTTATCTAAGGACAGCAGCCAGATTGCATTGACTGACCTGCAGTCTTGACTCACCCTGGATGATTACATAACCAACAGTAGAAAATTGCTTGCTTTGCATCATTGACTCCTCATACTGAGCAACAGCAGAAAAGGAAAAACTCCCCTTTAACACAGGGTGTCCGCACATCCTTAAAAAGTCTTGAGCTCATGTATCCAAAATTGTCTTAAATTTGCTTTAAAAAAAAATTAATTTGGCCTTACAGCATAAATCTTTGGTCTTAAGTTTCTTCATGACAAGACTCTTTAATCTGTGTACTGCACCGTCTGTTCGGCAGACGTTATGAGTCGCCCTCGGCCGTCTTCATTAAGTTCTGTCAAACACCCAGCTCCAGATTTCACCCGTCTAAATGCCGAACGATCGAGTCGAGTTCAAAAGGCTTCCTGCATGATTCCTGACCAAACCAAAAAACAAAAAATGCTTCCAGGACACTTCGAGCGGAGGACCAGCCCGGGCCTACCCAGTGGGAGGCCTCTGCTACTACCTTTCTCCTCCCGAGTCGTTCGGTTCTGTCCTGGATGACCCGGTTCACGCCGTCATCTACATCGTCTTCATGCTGGGCTCCTGTGCCTTCTTCTCAAAGACCTGGATCGAGGTGTCGGGATCTTCAGCCAAAGACGTAAGCTCCGCGTCGCGCAGCCGGATTTGCGGCCAGGTTTGACGCCGGAAACGCTGACGGATGTCATGTTGTTCCCATCAGGTGGCCAAGCAGCTGAAGGAGCAGCAGATGGTGATGAGGGGACACAGAGAGACCTCCATGGTGCATGAACTAAACAGGTACCGAATGCATTAGATACCACAGTACCACTTTACAAGAAGGGTCCTCTTCCTGGTTTATACGTATGTAATTAATTCATCTCTATACACTTTATAAGTCCAGGGTTTCCCCCAGAAAAGCAGCTTAGCCTGGCGGTCGAGGGGGAGGGGGGCGAGATGGTAGGGAGTCCGACAATTTTGTTGACCGGGGTGGGGGGCGAGATCCGTAATTACCGAGGGGAATCCCAAACAGCTGAAACGCTAGGCCTGGCGGCAGGGGTAGCTAGGCATGGCGGCCCGCCATGCCTATAATACACTGGGGGAAACCCTGAAGTCATTAGTAACTGTTTATTACGCATTAAATAAAGGTGAGGAGACAAAATCTACAGGTTTCTTGCCAAATAGTGAGCCAAGTCTGTTCACCTACATATTTTATCTTGAGTTGTTGTTCTAAACATTTCAGGCTTTCTTGTAAACTTTTTTTTATACCATATAGTCTCCTTCTCATCCTTAATTAACAACTTACAAAGTGTTTATAGATGAATATCTTAAAGCTATTTATTAGCCAGCTACAAGACGAGCCTTATTGGACACGGGGAGGTGACGTCCTTCTTTATTTCCGTGTCTAATTCTGCTGCTTCTCTGCAGGTATATCCCCACAGCCGCTGCGTTCGGAGGGCTCTGTATAGGAGGGCTGTCCGTCATGGCGGACTTCCTGGGAGCCATCGGCTCGGGGACTGGAATCCTCCTGGCCGTCACCATCATCTACCAGTACTTTGAGATCTTTGTGAAAGAGCAGAGTGAAGTTGGCAGTATGGGAGCACTGCTCTTCTAATATCAAATTTGCCAATCTCCTGACGCATACAAAGAACCCACCTGTTTTTTTTTATTTTGCAACTTCTTCTGTTGGTGTACTTCGCAGCAGGGATAAGTAATTTTTTATTTTTTAACTCCACCATTTTTTGTTTTCCACCGTACTGCTCTTGCTTGAGAAAAGTGTTTTGGTTACAATGAGAGCTGAGCATAGTATTGGTTGTCATCCATCTTTCTTTATTTCTGTAGAGGTTTCTGCAGGCTGCCTGAATCGCCTTCTGGTTGCTCTAGCAGCCTGATGTCGCTTAAAAGCACACGGTTTGTGAGTGGCTGTCTTCGACTTACCTCAGGCATTTTTTTTTTTTTTTTTTTAAATTGTAGGCGTTTAAGGAACACTAAGACGGCAACATCATTTTGATCCTGATCTCAAGCAGAAAATATTATGTTTGGACATTTTGGGGGGAGTTGATAGAAAGCCATGCTGTGTACATCCTCTGTCAACAATGTCTGAGATTTCCAGGAGCCCAGAGTAGGATGCGGAAAACATACCGAGAATATGCCGGCACTCCTCGTAATTGTCTCTGGTTGTCTCAGACAAACTGTTTGTCATGTTCATTTTCTTTCTTTCTTTTTTTTTTCTTTTTTTTTTTAAATCACAGACTGTTTATATCCACAGCCGTCTTGCGCTGGGAACAGCGTTTGTCCAATGTCCCTGGGCCCTCAGCGGAACGTGTTCGCCTGCGTCGCCATGCTCTTTTATCCCCAGACTGAATCGCTGCTGAAAACTGCCGGGATGGTCGGGATGAGGGTGGGTTTGATAGGGCTGAGAAAGGGGTTCATTTTTGTTTTTACTTTATGTAAGACATAATTGTGTTATTAAAAAAAATGTTTTCCAACACAGTTTGTGGTTTCATTTTTTATGATTTTTGAATGGATAGGGTGGTTAAAAAAAGAGGCAAGGAGTGTTTATGCTTGTTGAAATTCTTATATAGGCAGTGCTATGTATTATGACGAATAATAATAAAATATCTTATGTCTTCTTTTCCAGGCACATAGTGATACATTATATCATCTAGTAACTGTTACCTTCAATTGTTATGCAATTACTATATATATCAAACATGACAAGTGAAATTTGACATTGCATTTTAACGCTTTGAAATTGGGCTTCTGTCTCTTTAAGAAGCTCCTGTTTATGACATGCCACCTTCAGGAAGTCATCAAAGCTGTTCTCATTATGGATCAAAGCTGTAGTTTGTTCATAAACCTCTATAGCCTTCAAACAGTTGACTCTGCCCCCGGAGTCAACTGTTTGAAGACAAAGTAATATGAATATCTCACCAATCGTCAAAACAAAACTGACATAGAAGATTAAAAATAGCATTAAACCATGAAGCTTGTTTAAAACCCAGATGTAATTTTGGCAAAACTGGCTTGTTTGTCATTCAGGAAAGTAACACAAGGTGGATAAGACTGCCAGAAATTGTATTTAAATAAGAGTAGTGTAACTTTCAAAGGTAAAGTGCAGTAAAATTATTTTTTTAAATTACCAAATGTAACCTGTTACACTCTTTTGTCATATATAATGCTACCTCCATGTTTCACCAGGGGGAGTGTTGTGTTCAATGTTTTACGCAATGCTAGATTTTCTCCCCAAAGATAATTTTGCATGAAGTCCGAAACGTTCAGTTTGAATCTAAACTACACACACTTGTTGGGCTATCAGTCAAAGGCTGATAGCCTTTGACTGTTAGCCCATTATTATTTTATTCATTTTTTTTAATAATCTTTATTTCTTGTAAACAACAATACACAACTGAGCTCTGTACATATTAGAAAAAACAAAACAAATATAATTGCCAGGGGAGCATAAAGTACCATAGTGACAAGAAAATTACAGTCGAAATAATCTTGCATAAAGAGAATAGTACAAATTGTGGTTTATGTGCCAGAAGTCACAGTGAATTAACATAGGAGATAATCCAAAATTCCAAGTTGACTGCAAGTCCATATTGTTGTTTTTGCCTTTTGATTAGTTGAAGGTTGAAATGTAAATATATAATGTTTAAGTTCAATCATAAAAACTGAAAAGTGTTTTTTTCCTCAAAGATTTACATTTATGTAGATGAAATGTAGCCTTAATAAGTAATAAATTGATAAAGAAACTTTTCAAATTCATTTGTTCATTTTGTTGAAATCCAAACGAGATATTTTTGATATTTTTAAATGTTGCCAAAATACTTTAGAGTAAAAACACAACTAGAACAAATGAGTGACTGATTCTGGGCAAATGTCACAGAAGGAACAGTTTACAGCAATTGCAGAGTTGAACTTCCGTAGATAGACTTTAACGCGGTAGATTCGGTGTGTGAGTTTTTTATCCTTAAATGTTAAATGACAAAATGTACTTGTGTGACGTCATTTTTGTGCGCGAACACAGCCAGGTCACCGTTCAGGCAGGCAGGCGGCTCGGGGGCGGAGTCAACGCCGCCGGTCACAGAACTCCGTGTGACACCTGCTATTCTGTCAAATGAAACCTCAGTTTTTTCTCGGTGCCTTTCGCCTCGGTCGTCTTTTATCAAGAGGGACGAAGGTCCACGGACAAGAGCACCAGCAGACATGTCGTACTGCAAGCAGAACGGTAATTTGAATGTTTTTTAGGGTCATGTTTCGGTCCATTTCGGGGTAAGGTAAAGGAACAAGCATGCTGCATGCTAAGCTAACATCTAGAAACAGCGAGAACTTCCCGCAGCCTCGAGCTGTAGATAGCCGGTTTAGGAAGGAAACGTTCTCTAGATGTAAAATTAGACTGGGAATAAACTGCTGAGTTTAAGTAAATTACACCATGAGTTCAGCCATAACAGACAAAGAGGAGAAATTGTCTGTGGTGTTGTTTAACAAGTAATCCTTTAAATCGGTGTGGCCACCAGAGGGCGCTGTCTGTCCATTTTTCAGTGAAGCAGCGATAGTTGTACTTCAGCTTTTGTCCCTGTTGCTGACTTTTCATTCTTACTTAAGGTAAGGACCGGATCATCTTCGTGACCAAAGAAGACCACGAGACTCCCAGCAACGCCGAGCTGATAGCAGATGACCCCGATGACCCCTATGAGGAGCAGGGTGAGTCTTCTGCAGCCTCTTTGAGAAGTTCAGTTTTAATAAGTTGTGATGTAACTTTTCACAGTTCGAGTGAAAAGGTGTTTGTTTTTTTTCAGCACGCTCAATCATGGCATAAAAGACAATCATTTTGTGTTTTTAATGATGTACGTGATGCATGATCAGACAACAAACAGCTTATTAAATGTTGAAACATTTGCGTGTGCTCTATTTAAAGAAAAAAATTGTGTGGAGATGAACCCTCTGTTACTTTCTGAAATACATATTATCATAGTCACATTCATTTAAGCATGTCTCTCTGACTAAAACAGATTGTTTTAATATTTTTTGGAAGCAAATAGTTAAAATCTGTTAAAGGGTGTTGCTAAGGAATGATGCCTGTGTTATTTTAAGCTGAGCCATACTGACCCATGTCAACGTCTTGTTTGTGAAGGCCTGATCCTGCCCAGTGGAGAAATAAACTGGAACTGCTCCTGCCTGGGCGGCATGGCCAGTGGGCCCTGCGGCTCTCAGTTCAAGGAGGCCTTTTTGTGCTTCCACTACAGCCAGGAGGAGGTGAAGGGCTCCGAGTGCTTTGAGCAGTTCCGCACCATGCAGGAGTGCATGCAGAGGTACCCCGACCTCTATCCGCAGGAGGAAGACAAAGAAAGCCCTCCACAGGCCGAATCGGGCGGCACTCCTGCCACCGACGGCTCCGCCTTATTGTCTGAGAATGACTCTCCTTCGGCAGCTTCACCAGACAGCGTGTCGGCTGCGGACGGCTAGCTAGAGCCACCCAGACCATCGCAGAGTGACTCTTCTTGAGCAAAACGTCTTTAGCCAGATAAAGGTTTGTTTCATGGAACAACAGCAGAGGACTTGCGAAAGTGATTTGTCTTCTAAGCACTAAATAATGAAAGGTTACCCTCATGTTAGCAGGGACTCGAGTTGTTGGACTTGTATTACATCATATGCAACAGCAGTTTAATATCGCTGCTTCTTGTGGATAACAGAAGAGCCTTTTATTATTTGTACATCGTGTCAGTCTGTTAATGTAAGCTAAAGTAAATTAGTTAAAATCCAAAGTGACATTAGTTTGAGCTATAATAGCTTGATGGTTTGTTTGTTTTTTTTTTCACAAAATATTATTGATGTGTAATCTCCCTTCCCTTTTTATCACTTGAGACCAAAACAGAGAGAAAAATTAGAGGAACGTGTTCTGTTTCTCACGGTGATCTTTGTCCAGTAAAAATCTCTGCACTACAAATTAATGTTGTCATGAATGTTCTTGCTGTCAAAACAAACAGAAAAAGTCGTACAGTGGTCGCTGAAGTCACGTCAAGTTTTCAGGGTGTCTCTGTGTTTGTAGCAAAAATATTCTGTCTTAAACTGATTGTTTGGTTATTTTTTTTTCCCTCTGATCTGCTGTTCTGTTGAAGACAAGGAACAATATCCTTACGTTTTATGGAATAAATATGTTTTTATTGGTTGACAAGAAAAAGCTGACCAATAAACGAAAGGTGTGGATTGAATGAGATATGAAGACCAGACATTTACGCCAGGAGCCCATAAATGAATTCATGAACAAAATAAAAATAAATAAATTTTTCAAGTTTACATAAATTCTGTCTAGATGATTTTTTTCCCTTTCCAATCTAGATGTGCAGATCTGGTAAAGAAATGCTGAAAAGCAAAGTAACTGTAAAGAAGGACTGCAAAGTGTTGACGCTGCGGTGCTGAATGCATGATGCTCTTCTGACGTTCAGTGAAAGAATAATGAACACAACTTTCCTTCAGTTAAACAATAGTTCATTAGTTTGGTCAAATACATACACCTCCAATAAAACCCATTAAGGTTTGTGGTTGTAACACGACACAATGTGAATCATTTATAGGAAAACTCTTCCAAGGCAATTTATGAACTCCTCTGGCTTTGAGTTTGAGTCTTTGGGGGTGGGGAGGTTTCAGTCACTTTCAGACTTTTAAAGTTTCTTTTGCTGATTAGTCAGCTTTCACATCTGTTTGTATCACATACATCCGTTCCTCAGCGCCTCTGATAAAAACAAAGATAGTCGAGGCGTCCACGAAACCACTACGCTCTGCATGGTGACCAACAAACGACCCGTTCCTGGCTCCTCTGGGCCGGCAAGCAAGTATTTCACACCTAAAGGGGGAAACGGTGTAACAGTAAGGTCTCTTAGGGCTGCGTTTTAGACAACACACATTACTTAAATACTTTACTTAAGCTTGATGCAGCACAGTTTTTACGACGCGCTTACCTGGGTTTAGGACGGGGCAGGTGCATCCCCGACGGGTCCAGGACAGAGGGAACACGCTGGCGGTCCCCAAGTGCAACGCCACCCGTCCCGATCGAAGCACCTTACGAACTTTGACCCGTACCTCTGCGTGGCTGCCCTTGTCGTGCGCCGACAGCACACTCGCTTTTATCACTGTCATGAACGGCGAAGGAAGAAGATCAAAATGGTTCTTTGAAGTCATTACAATCATAAGCAGTTCTTTTCTCACCGTAATCGTGTTTGGTCTCGCAGAGGTCAGAGATGCTTCTCAGACTTTTCTCCTTACACCTGCATTTCCCTGCGTGAGGACGGTACGTTATGCTCTGCTTTTATTGCTTCAAAATTATTCTCGACAGTGCAAATAAACATCACCTGTGTAGTGTAGAGCAGACACTGCATGTTCCTTCGACCATTCGTCCTCAGCGGTGAACATGTCATCCACGTCTGGGATTTTTCCACCAATAGGCACGTTCAGTACCTGATTATTTGGGTAGCTGTAAAAGTGGAAATACATTTTTTGCCCATTGAACCAATCAGCATAAAAACGACCTGCCCTAATAAACTTGCCCTAATAAACGGCCTGCCCTGATAAACTTATTGAGAAGGGAACCTTGAGGGACTTTAGAGTGAAGGGTACATTTTCAGCAGGACAGCCAGTTACAGTGGAATGGTTTACACTTTGAACCACAGGCCTTGCCCATGTATTAAAGTCCCAGTCAAAGCCCAGACTGGAATCCTATTGAGAATTTCTCCCAAGACTTGCTTTGTTTCTTTTTATTGATGCGTTCTATCCAAACGTTGGTGGTAATTTACCCTATAAGACTTGCAGACGTAGACACAGGAAATGGTGGTTTTGCTAAGTATCAAGTCAAAATGCTGAAAGCAAATGTATGTGACAGTTTTTATTCATGGTTGGATCAATCTACAGTCACATATCCTTCTAATTGCAATTTCCTTTTTTTAAATGACTTTAGAAGTCTACCTGTTCAAACAGAGTCCAGTAGTTGGATCGCAGCTGTTTGGACAGACGCAGGGCATGCAGCCATCCTCTCCGAAGCCCCAGTAGCCGTGGCGGCAGTGGCTGCAGGTCATGCCCCTACGCCAGGCTTACACCTGCACTGGCCACTCCTGGGGTCGCAACAGGGTGCCCCCTGACCAGGTGGGGGAGGCAATGACCCCCGGGGATCACACCAGCAGCCTGTAACATGGACGGAGATGGAGTTAGCACATTTACTATTTAATGTTTTATACTAGTTCAATCGGTTGATTTCAGTAAGTTAGCAGGGAGAATCTTTCAATTGTCTCATCCACATTCATTTTGATCCATTGCCAACAGAAACGGAGTGATCATGAATGTTGTGATTGACTTTAATTTAAGATTGCAAGCATCCAACCATCCATCCAACAGCGACCCTAGCAAGCCATGTATTCATTCATCCAACTACCCATCCAAACCGTCCATCTATCCATCTAACTGTATACACTCAAACAGCAAACCCTACATCCAACTAACCATTTATCCAATTACCCATCCAACCAACCAGCCATCCATCCAACTGTGAATCCAACAGGCAATGTATCCATCCATCTGCAAAAAATCCTTCCGTCTATCTTCTATCCATTAATCCATCCAACAAACCATCCACAGTAAATCCATCCATTCAGCCATCTACCCATCCAACAAACCATCCATGGTAAAATGGTAAATGGTTTGTACTTGTACAGTTTATCGAGTCCAGAGGACCCTGAAGCACTTCACACTACAGTCAGACATTCACGCACAACCTCACACTGTGATGATGGCAAGCTACTGGATAGTAGAGACAGCTGCCCTGGGCCAGTCTGACAGAAGTGAGGCTGCCACCAGACCCTCTGATTCCCACCAGCACCAGCAGGCAAGATGGGTCAAGTGTTTTGGCCAAGGACACAATGACCGAGGCATGTGGATTCATCCAACAAGTCATCCATCTGTAAATTAATCTGTCGCTCCAACAAACCAACCATCTACCCAGCCAGTTGTCCATCTATCCATGAATGAGGGGACGATCATTAAACCACTAAAACCATAATTCCAAGGTCATAATGTTATAACCTTATATTCTTACATTTAACTCATGATCAATGGACTCTTACGTGTGCAGGCGTAGGGAGACTTAAGGGGCACGAGCCGGTGGCGATAGTAACCGTGACGGCAGCGCTGACACCTGCGGCCCTCGGTGTTATGCCGACAGTCGTTACAGACACCTCCGCTGACTCCACCCGTGGAGATCCACGCCCGGAGAGAGAAGTGACAGCTCTCTGCATGGCCATGGCACTCACACTCTTCAAAAACAGAGGTGGAAGTCGTCATGGGTGGTAGAGGGGCAAGGAGGGAAATTAACTGGTCATAAACAAAAACTCAGGACTTGGAGACTAAAATGGTCTGATAACACCGTCCAATATTGATCACTTACTCTGACATGGGTTCGGCTCACCACTGCTGCCGTTGGCAGGCCTCCAGGGCCGATCCTTATACAGCGGGGCGCACCTCTCACAGTGATCCCCATCAGTGTGATGGATGCAGAGACACTTTCCAAATACCTAGATGAGATGCTGCTCAGTCTCTTTATCCAACATTAGTTTATTGCTACACACACCTGTTCCTAAAAACATTTGAGGCTCAAGAATCGAAAGTGTTAATGATGATCCATTTGCCAACAGGTACTTTTGGAAACACCCAACTGTACACTACAAAGCAAGCACAAGAAATGGAACAAAAATACACAAAATGTCAGAATAATCTGTCTTTGCATCTTCTCTGTTAATTTTGTGACAAGCCTTAAAGGTAAATGTACAGTTATTGCAGAAGCTTATTCTTCACCTTGACTAAACTTTAAAATCGTTTTAAAAAACATTTTTTACTGTCTCTCGTCAGTTTAAAGGCCCTTTTTTCTTAGCCACTCTTTAAAACGAGGAAGAAAGAAAACATGCCATAGAAGAAGTTTGTCTTCACAAGTTAGGAGTCACGAGACATTTTGCTGGACAATAAATTGTCGTAGAAATGTGAATAAACAATGATACTGGATAACAACACAAGTTCACCTTCTTAAAAAATATCCATAGACCTTAATTTTGTAATGAACACTTAACACTGAAAATGGAAGATATTTTAAATATCCAAAAATAAATTCACAAAATGGCAAAAAAAAACAAGTAAAACTGAAACAAAAACTACACACAACTGAGACCATAAAAATGAATGGAAATTATTGAACTCATTTAAATTTTTCATGCAATTAACCAATATACAGCCTATTGTGACAGACTTAGCGACAACACTAAGAAAATAGCTACACTTTGAAACTATTTAAACCCTTTTAAATGGACAGAACAGTATTTAAAACAGCTTAAAAAAAACTAACATTTAAAAGGGACGACCAGTCTTTGCATTGTCATGCAGGTGGGATGAAGGAAAGCAAGACATGATGCACGGTGTCTTAAATCTGCGTCCCATGTAGAGGTGGAAGGAGGAGGAAGATTTGAGCATGGGAGGATGAGCTACAGCAGGTGAACTCAGCTTTTTAACTATGTTTGCTTTCAGAATCGCCTTTTCCTGTTAGATTTAACATCCATCAAAAGGAACAGATATTACAATAACCATCAAACAGTGACCACTTACCCTGTCACTGTCTTGTCTTTTGTCTTCACTGATTTTATGTGGTAAGCAATATTCAGCATGCCCATGACACAGGCATGTCCCTCTGGCCAGCAAGGTGGAAATGGCAAATGGTGCTGCAGAAGGTGGGCTTTCTGAAGTGGCTGTGGGGTTTGTCCATGTTCCAGAGGAGTTCACAGATGCAGGACAACTCTGAGCTTTCAGTAGTCTGATGCGGAGATTTGTGATGGTCAGGCGGACAAGGGCCTCTGGACTGTAGGGGTCAAAGGTCTTTGCACTTCTTGGATCCAGAGTACGTACGATTACCTAGCAGAGAGGGGAGGAGAGAGGTAAATGGCACTGGATGGGTGTTATGAAAATGCTTTACATGTTTGTGCAAACTTCTTTACCTCCCCACCACTACAAGGGAGAGGACTAGAATACCGGGACGTGCACAACGAGCCCGGCCCTCTGAGGTCATCGTCCAAGTTAAATTCCACCCTGCAGTTATGAGAAAACACCCTGAGAGCCTCCCAGGTCTTTCCAAAATCAGCAGAGCGCTCAATGACCATTGCAGCAGGCCTGGGAGACCTGAAGACCAAAACTACATGAGACAGACAGAACTTTGTCTCCAGATCCAACCGGATCTCGTCCTGCTCCATGTCGCCTCCTCTCGATGCCCACCAGGTGTCTGGATGCAAAAACGGGTCGTCGTTCATCAGAGAAGGAGGATGAGTGTCTTCTTGGCATGAGCTGGGGGTCTCTGGAGGATGGGGGCACAAACTTTGGAAATGGTTGACACAGCAGTTTGTCCGGGTTAGAAGCGTCCGGCCGCTGGCCAGATTCCCGATGGGGGGACTGCAGGCTTGATTTGCACATCTAGAAGCTGCAACAAACAAAGAGAGTGTGAACGAGTTGGTGAAAAGACAAACTGGGCAATACAACGCTATGCAAAAGTATTTGAACCAGTTGTGCATTTCCTCTTGCGTCATGTTATAACCACAAACCTCAAAGCACTTGATAGGGATTTTATGTGGCAGACCAACAAAAATCAACGGGAAAACGACAGAAACAACATAAACTGGAAGAAAGTGATGTATGACTGCCCACATGCTTTTGCCAAAAGAATTTGTGTTTTGAACATTTGTTTTCTGCCCCCCTTACACTAATCCCTGTGCAAAACCCAGTGCAACTAATGAAAAAAACGTAAAGAGGGACAAGATGACAGCCATTGGTGAAGATAAGTCAGTAACTGCTGACGTACCTTCAGCTATCGTACATGTGGAAGATGGTGCTGGTAGAATTCACACTAAATGCTTAGCGTGTTGGTCGACTAACATTCCCTCAGTGAAATGAGGTGGTGGCAGCATCCATCCAGTTATTAGTGGGGGGTTCTGGTATCCAGCTGTAAAGGTCATTGCAGGCAAGACGCAGGGTACACCCAAGACAGTGTAACAGAGACAACCATACACACTCACACCTAAGGACAATTTGGAGAAACCAACTAACCTAACTCATTTTTTTTGGTACCTGAAGAGAACCAAAGCATGCACAGGAAGGGAATATACAGTATGCAGAAAGACGGCAGGCCAGGCAAGACTGTTGTTTCAGCAGAGGGAGACTTTTCCTAAGCAATGACAAGGACACTCCACAGGTTTAATGGCTAAACTTCTGGACTGAGCTGAATGTAGAGCCAAACCTGCAACATGATGCAAGTGACTGGAACAGAGGTTCAACTCCCAACAGGGCACCAACCCAAACCATGCAGTCAGAAGGACTGAATGTTTAAGAACACGGCAAGACAAGAAAAAGGCTTGCAGTATTGAATTAAGGTGAACATAACTGCCCTTATACTTCACATTTATATGTAACTTAATGTTTGTCCATAAAATTCCGTGAACGTTTCCTCTGCTGATATCATGGACAAAAAAAAAAAAAAAAAACAACAAAAAAGTCGACCTCTTCGTGTTCTCCATGAATTATTAATATGAATGACTGCTGCTGCTCACTCTGTGACAGCATCAAAGGTTTCTCAGGTTACACTGAATGGAAAGAAGTCAGATTCATCAGCAAGCTGCATGACTGCAGCGTGATGAACAGATGAGCAGCACCAACAAACACACGGGAAGCTCCTCACCTGCTCCGCTGCGCGTCCCGATGAACAGGAGCCATCCGAGCGCCACCAGCTTGCTCTGCCCTCCTCTGCCCAGCCCGCTGACCACCGTCATCCTGGTTCCCTCTGAGGTTACAACACGCTCGCCATCCCGCAGGAACGGGTCGCTGCATCGCGCTTACCCCAGTTAAGGAACATTTTTTCTCCGCGGGGTTACGCAACGCGCGTCCAGGGAGAATGTAGCCAGGATTCTTCCTCCACCGCCCGGTGGAAGAAAAGGTCAAAGTTATCGCAGCATCAAGGGATCCTGGGAAGAGCTGGATGGTTCGAGAAGATGGAAAGTAAAAGGAGCGCTCCAACTCTGCTTTCTTTAGTTTGTATTTTACTGGTCTTTCCTTTTGCTCATAGAGAGACTACCTCGTTCTGTCGTAGAATATATGTAACAGAAGCATGTAAACATTTCTATTATTCATTTTGTAGCAGGCCTAAAATATTAATCGTCCTGTCAATGTGCGCTCTCAGCGTGTAGGTTCAGCCTGCGCTCTATTTATGCAGGCGGTGGCGGTCCTGGAGCGAATGACGCCCAGTGGCGCCACTAATGGGGGGCTTCAGGGGGGACCATATCCAACCCCGGAAAATCCTGACTTACCGACTGCCTTCCGCCCCCCCCCTCCCCCCCTCCACCATCCATTCTGTTATAGAACAGAATATATGTTCTTTTGTCCTATAAACTACTGACAACATGTCTCTGAAATTCCCAGGAAAAATTTAGTAGTTATTTGCAGAAAATGAGAAATGGTCAAAATAACTAAAAAGACGCAGCACTTTCAAATGATGCAAAGAAAACAAGTTTGTATTAATTAAGAAACAACAATACTAATGTTTTAACTCAGGAAGAGTTCCAACAAAAGAGTGGAATAACCAGGTTCTCAATGGGATTCAGTGACAATGTCTCTCAATTGTTTCCATATATATATACAGTATATGTATAAGGCTGCACAGTGGCGCAGTTGGTAGAGCTGTTGCCTTGCAGCAAGAAGGCTCTGGGCTTGATTCCCGGCCCCGGCCCCCCCGCATGGAGCCCGCACGCGCATGCACGGGGGGAGCGTGGCAGCAGACAAGAAGGGGATTTTTTTTCACCCCCCCCCCCCACCCCCCCCACCCCCCACATGCTTCTCTCTTTGTCGTTCCTTAATGTAACAATGGGTCATAAACGGTCTTCAGAAAGTCTTGACAGTCCTTTTTAATTAATTTCAGCCATATAGTCCTTTGTCTTGTTTGATGTTTCTATCTTTCTCTCACATAGACTGAGCTGGAAGAATATGTGCTCCGTCAGATCAGATTCATGGTTTAAACTGGGAGAGAAAGGAGCTCAGGAAATTGGAATGGACGCATAGAATTGGGATGGTTTTTTGATCAACATTCTCCGACACATACAGATTGCTTTCAGACCTGACCATCTGCCTTTCTATTGAAACAAAAGAATAAAACAACATAATTACTAAAGGCTGACAGAACAAATGATGACAATTGTGTTTGTTCTTATCAATGCCATGTTTTAGAAGAAGCTGACAGTTTAGTGGCATTTTGCAATCAATCAAAGTTTTTTTCGTCTTAAAGAAAAAGAAAAAGCAAAACATTAACGCTGTTGCTTTAAGTGTCCTCGTATTGTTTTGTGGCTTTAGATTTGAACGTCAATATAGATGTGAAACACAAATATTGCCCCAGATGTTTGGCCAGTTCAAAGAAAAACAAAATATTTCTTGAAATTGTCTGGTTAATTGTTTCATTATTTCCGACAAAAGCAGAATACAGATCAGTCGTTCTTTTCAAGTTTCCTCATTGCCTGAGCCTTGATGTGCTTTTGAAGAAAAAGAATCAACAAATATTTTTGGGGTCATTTACGCTGGTATGTGATTTATGAAGGGCAAATGCTTTGTGGTGTCCCTGACATTCCACAGTTCAAAAACATTTAAATTTTTCCCTTTAAAAAAAAAAGGTTCCCAGCTACATCGGCTGTTCAAACAGGTCTAAAAAAATCTGCTGAAAAGCATAAATCCTTAACACTGAGGAAAGCCCAACTTTCCTCAGTGTTAAGGATTTACGTTGGCAAATCACGTAACATTCAGCCTAAGTTTGTGGTTGTGGCAATGTGACACAATATGAGACCGTTGTCGGTGTGTGATTATTTATTTTATGCCATATAATAAGTTTTGTTCTTTCATCTGTCTCTCTTCTTATTTTTTTGGAAATGCTCCAAACAATAAAACCCACTTCGTCTTGTCACGTCTCACATGTTCTCTTTTCATCTTACACATGTACGAATAAAAATCTACATGTTTGTGAAAGATCAAGTTATTCCTGTTTAAAACATGTGAGCTTGCTGCTCATTATTTTTATCACCAGACAGACAGACAGACATATTTTTTGGGTCTGGCTCGAAATGATTTAGAGTCCGCTTCTGGCTCGGCCCAAGACACGGAAATGAGCTTTACATGTTTTTACATCTGACCTGTGTGGATTTGTGTGTCTAAGAACGACGGAGGTAATGGTTAAAACATAGAATCAAATCACGGATGTGGGTCTGGCGAGCTCTAAAAAGAATTTCGCTCCGCTTTGGTGTGTTTTCTGATTTCTGAAAAGACCTTCAAATGGCAGGTTTTGCTTGACTTATAGCCGAAGTTTAAGGTCAGGGTTTAATGTGGGGGGGCTGTTAAACATTTTTAAGAGCGGCAAGTGCGATAAACGTCTGTGCAAGTAAATTACATAGAGCTCATTTAGGCTTTCAAATGCGAAACATGTTCAATCTTAAGCGGACCAGGCTGTAGTTAGGGATAATTT
This sequence comes from Poecilia picta, assembly GCA_033032245.1. Lineage (NCBI taxonomy): Eukaryota > Metazoa > Chordata > Actinopteri > Cyprinodontiformes > Poeciliidae > Poecilia > Poecilia picta. The sequence goes on along the minus strand of CM065357.1, from coordinate 8,205,445 downwards.
TGTATCATACGGCAGTACAAAAACAACCACAAGCAATAAAGTGTTTGTTTAAAAAGTCACAGTAAAAACTAGGGTAAACAACATGTGTTCTAGTGTGGGTGCAATTAATTGAAAAGTGTCTTTTTTCCCCCACCATTTTTAATAATGTTTAAAATGATCTTCACTGAAGCGTTTTAGCTGCTAGAAATCAATTGCTCACCTAGACGGGTTACCAGGATGTTCTTTCTCTAGCGTAAGAGTGAAAGGAGTTTGATGAAATGGTCAGATCAATAAGCTGCTAGTCCTGTTATTTAACCATCACAGTCTAACCTAAGAATGACTGAAACAGTGGAAATCGTTAAGTTTGACTCGGTCCCCTGCCTTGTACATGGCGGGCAGACATACCATACAGAAAAGGAACGTCACGAGACGAAGCCAGAGTGATTCAACAGTTGTGAGGGGAAAAAGAAATGGTGTAACTCAATGTAATGATGACGGTGCTGAAAAGCCACAGAATGAATAAATTAAAATATGCTCTAAGGATTCATACAGTTCCGTCCAGTTTGGCCAACAGACATGGTGATGCTAATGAGGATGACAGAACCTGTTTGGCTTGAGCAATTTTTGGCAATATCAGTGAAATTATCTTATGTATATGTAGAACACTTTCCATTTCACTCTACTTTACCAAACAAGGCTTCAGTTGAGATGAAGATGGCTTGTTAATGGACGGGATCTGTGTTTAATATTTGTCCACACATTAATCTCCCCTCATGCTAACTTGAAACATTGCAACTCTCCATGTCCTTTCTCTGTTGGACCCTTTTATTTATGTTTTGTCACTTTCTAATGAGCTCAAGATTTCATTTTGTCACCAGCTCCCCTCACACAAACACATACATCAACAGGCAGACATTCAAACAAAGGCAGCCACTTGATAACTCTTTTCATCGCCCTCCCGCTCAGACAAACTAGTGCAGATTGTATTTTCACGAACAGACACATGTTAAAGACTTCACTGTTCACTGTTTTCTTTACCTCCTGCCTCACATTGTATTTGATGAAAAACTGACTGCCTTGCATATTGCAAATCACGTCAGACCTCATATGCAAAGCAAAGAGTTAATGTTGTCAACATAGTAAAGGGGAAATAATAAATTAAAGTTCCCTCTCATCTCCCCGTCAGTGGGGGTCAGCCTTGCTTAGACGAGCAGACACAAATCCGATGCTTTAATAATTCAAAACAGTTTTCATTTTCTGATCTTGTGGCTTTTTCCTCACTATTTGGAGCCTTTTTACAGCCCCTGGGTACCGGCTTTGGTTTCGCTCCAAAAGCCACACAATGAAGTAGAGTTAATGAGAGGAGAAATCAGAGACAGCTGCTGGAGGTCGAGGGACGCAGACTGGAGGGGGGGGGTGGGGGGGGGGGGGGGGGGGGGGGGTTCCAGACTGCTCCTTCTGCCTGATCCAGTGGGCTGCTGGGTTCTGAGGCCCCTCTGAGCCAATCAGAGCTCTTCTTTACTGGCACGCCAACTCCACCTGTGTGCCATCCTGAGCCTCAATGATGGTTTAAACATCTGGCTAACTGCGAAGGACACTGTTAATCAACAGCATGTCATCTCACCTTGTAGGTTTTGCAGTTGTACCAGACTCTTTCTAATTCTTCTTTTCATTTTTAAAGATGTTGCTTTAAAACTCTAACTTCCTTTAAACTTCTCCACGATTTTATCCTCAATCTGTCGGTCATGCTTCTTGGTCTTCCTGTTGTTCTGTGATGTTCTGTAGCTTTGCTGAGCTTGACTTGTGCACATGTGGACTTCATTTTTGTAATTAAGTGAATTCGAAGACAAGTTGTTGCAATAGATCTGCTTTGAGGGACGTCGGCAATGGCGCCGGTGCAAAAGCATGACACACGTTTCAGATTTGAATAAAAAAATTAAAATAAAAAATACCCACTTCACAAAGAGGCACTACTCTCTTAATCTATTAACAGAACATTCTAATAAAATAAATCAACATTTGTAGTTATTGAATTGTTAATGTGAAAAAGTGAAAGGGAAGATAAATATGTTTTCAATCCACTGTTTATCTGAAAAAAATGAAGAGAAATGCATAATTTTTTTTTCTCCAAAAAATACATAGGATATTTTTTTTTACCCCATATAAATGGAACCTGTACTGTTAAGATCACAGGGTCTTTTATTTTCCTGCGTCTGGACTCAACCAAAAAGTACCAGGTGGCTTCACCAATGCACAGCTGTGGTTACTGTTTCTGTGGAGGGTCTTAGCAGGAATTCTATGCAGCTGCTTCTTGCCCACAAGTTGTGACAGTATAGAGGGGGTTGGCTGGCGTTTGATCCTGTTGGTGAACATCTGGTGAACTGAGCAACCCGTGTTGATGTCATTAATGTGCAGTTAGTGATTTTCACTCAAAAAAAAGTGAGGAATGTGATGATTCCTTGACATTCCAGAGATCATGAAAGCAATCTACACTGACGTTCTTTTGACAACGATGTTCTGATGAACCTTAATGCCAGCAGAAAGTCAGCCAGGCTTGTAGATTGAAAAAAATGAGGATTGCAGGGTGGATCAAGGTTTTTTATTTTTTTTGAGGTTTAACGAGTTCGGCTTAACCAGAGCTGCTAGCCACAACTTTACATTTAGGTCTTATCTCCATGGTGGCCTCCAGGCTCCACAGTGCATGCAGGCATTGTCAGGCAAACATTGGTAGAAAAACCAGGTTTTAAGGACTGGCACCTCATCAGAGACTTGTGGTTTTCATGCGGTTTTCTTTGGAACTCCAGTCTTTTACATGGATTTATTTAATAGCTCTAGCATGTGGCAATCATTAATAACCTATTGTGGTTAGCATGTTCTGAGCACCGACGCTGCTGTGATTTAATATTCCCATTATTAGATGTGGGTTGTTTAGATCCTCAGAGACAGTGTTAAGTGTTATTTTCATATCTTGTTAAAGTGAGGTCATTTCTTTGGAAATTCAGCTCTGCTAGGACACAAAGGATCAAATGACCTCCATTAAACATTTCACCAAGAGTGTCTTATTGATTGGCTGAAAAAAAAGCCTGTACTTACATAGTGATAGTTAAGTCCAGAGAATCCCAAAACACTTCATACTACATTCAATTTATCCATTTACTATGTCTTAAACGGACCTACATGCTAATGTTGATTTTCTCATAAAAACATAATCTGCTTAAAACTCCACCATCTTCTTCCAAAAGGTTCTTCTTTCTGATGCACCTTTAATAATATGGAGTCTTGTGACAGTAGTGGTTAAATTACTTACTAGAGGAAGAATAAATCACCAGAAACAGCCTGACTTAAATAAGTCACTAAATAACAGTGACCAGTAAATTATTCTGTGACCGTCAATATTTCGTTACGAGTCATAAATTCAGAGTTCAGATGATACTTTTTGTAATTTTATACTAGAGGAAGCAGAGAGTCACCAAAAACAGTGTAAGTCAACAAACATCTCGGTTTCTTTCTTTTTTCTTTTACTACTATTCCCTACCAAACTTACGTTGTTGACGTAGCATGCTCTTCTCTTGCAGTACAAGTTGTGCTGTAAATACGCAACAGCGCCTCCTACGGTCAAAGCGTACAACAGTACTGAATCTCCATGGCAACAGCGAGTAACTACTGTTACTGTGGATAACTTAACCGAGATTTGTGGCGTTCAGGGCGACGTTAGCTTTGACTTTTATATAAAATAAGTTGGGTCAGTGTTACAGTTTACGGTAGGGCACTGTATTCACTTCATTTCATTTAGCTTTTTTTTTTTTTAGACAATTTCGTAGCGACGAATTAAAAAAGCCAACCGTTTAGTAAGTCGTTGAATTTTCGCTTATTAGCTTTGGAATCCTACCGTTGATGGCGTGGCAGCCTGGCATTCCTTTAAATAGACAAGAAAGATCCGAAACCACCAATGATACCCAAAAGACCTCCGGGACAAAAGCCTGCTTTTGTAAGGCACAGAGTTAGAGAACTAGTGCACCGTGATTCGCACTTCGGACTGGACTTCGCTGCTCAGAAGACAGAGGGTGAGGATATTAGCTATAAGTGAATTAGTGTAGCATTTATGTGTATGCAAATAATAGCATTCCAGATATATATTATATAATAAACTTTCACTTTATTATATTGAGATTCTAATGCTACAACATAAAGTGTTCTGTAATTGTGAGGTGGATGGAATTGGAAAAGTTTTGTATGCCTTTTTAGGAATTGTGTATTATATTTCATTTCATTTCCTTTATTTAACCAGGTAAATGTAGCCATTACATAAAGAATTGTGATTTATAATACTAATAAACTGATTATTTTGAGCAAACCTTATAAACGCACAGCAGGATTTTACTGTTTGAATATGTTTTTTTTTTATAGTTTGTTACATGAGCATCAGTAATTATTAATTTAATTGAATGACAAAATGCAATTCTAGTATTTACTATTAAGCAGGGCTGAACTATAGTTTAGTTAGCAGCTGCAAGAAGTTTCCGGGTTCAAAACCCAGCCAATAAGGTTGTGTGTTTTCCCCTTCTGGTTAAGTAACTTCCTGTGTATTTTTTTCCACTAATGTTCTCCAACAAACCCTTGATGCAAGTGGAGTCTATTTAATAAGTAGATAACTTCTGAAGACAACGGGTTATGCTGAATTTTATTATGTAAATAGTTATGTGAGGTTTTTTTTCTTTGCCAAAAATTTGAAAATCACAATTTCTTTTTTCTTTTCTTCCCACTTCACAATGTTATGCCACTTTGTGATCAGCAGTCACATAAAGTTCTTAGTAAGCACACATCACTTGTCTCCAGCCCCACTGTTACCCTTAGATTAATCAAATTTAAGTCAGCGATGTTGTCCTACAAAGAGGGGCGTCCTTGTCTGTCTTCAAGAAACTCACAAAGACCCAGCTCTTCAGAGGGCATCTCCTACACTCGCTTCAGATTGAAACTTCTACCAATTTATAAAATAAAATAAAAAGACATTGAATTTTTTTTTTTTTAGTTGTAACATGAAAAGTGTAAAATCAAATTGCATTTTTGTAAATGGCTGTACAGATAGTATTTTTTTCCAAATAAGCACACAGTTGCTCTACTTAAAATAACTTAATTGTGTCACAGTAAAAGAAACTCCTCTCCACGCTATGTGTCATAGCTACAGTTTTCACTTCTCCATGGGACCTCTGCATTGACAACAGTCTTAAAGAAGATCCGTATTTCGCCGTCGGTGGCGACACACCCAAAGTTCAGATTCCTTACAAAACCATCCCTGGACACGCTCCTCGACAGTTAGTGGAAGAGAGGTATGAGCTGATTTTGTGGTAAAGATTATAAAGAATGTTCTTTTTTTATATCAAATAAGAATTCAATTTAAAGTCTTATTTTTTTTTAAATTTCTCTTAACAGACTTCGTAGAGGATACTTGGTTTTAGACTTACTTCAACTCCTGGTAGCAAAAGGCATAAGGTCTAACAACTTGATGCCAGCGCCGCCAGACATTCAGGATGATTCTGAACCTAAGTCATACAAGCTGGTGTCACCCTTCCTTCCACTTGAGGTAAATATAGTGTTACTACTGCAGTACTTCTATGGCAACCATCTCACATATATGTATTGCGTTCTTTAAAATGCCCACATCCTTCTTGTTGTTTTTATTTGATCTGGGGATTTTATTTTTTATTGTTTTTTTGTATTTTATGAGATATTTGACAATGATGATTACGAATGCCGGACACCGGAAAGCTGGATTGCTATGGGCAAAAACAAAAAAAGGCCTGGTCGAAAGCCTATTCCTGCATTGGCCTTGCTGCTTACTGGTGATTATATTCTCTTTAGTGCAAAATTATTTCTCTACAATATAAATTAATTGATTTATTTTTTATATATAGTTTTAGTCACAATTTGTGTCTTTGTCTTTTTTCCAACGTGATTCAGAAAGTTCATACCCTGAGTACAAATGGCACTTAGTTGGGGTTCTTGACTATTGTACGGAAAAATGTCAGTACCTAGTGGAGGAGGTTCTTAAGGAGGAGAAGGAGACGGAAAAGAAGGAGGAGGTAGAGAAGGATGAGGTGGAGAAGGAAGAGAAGGAGATGGAGAAGGAAGAGAAGTTGTTTGAAGACAGCACTCGGGAAGATAACAAAGTAAAACCTGTTGAGGAAAAACGCAAGATAGGTAAGTAATTTGTTTGATTTTCTTGCGTAGTGTAGCAACTGTACGTGACATATTTTTGACAGCAGATATTTGCATAAACACAATCTTTTGTTCACACTGTCTGGCTAATCACAGTCAGAAGTCTCTTACCTAAACAACAGGGACTCTATGTGTGAGTAGGCAACTTTTCATCTGAGCAGACAGACGTCACATGTGGGATACCCCAAGGTTCCCGCATGTCCTGCAGTCCTGCAGCCCTCCTTTGTTAGACATATACCTGCTAGCTGAGACTATAGTAAGATTAGTTTGCATAATTGCGCAGATGACACATTATTCTACATTACATCCATGCGTGGAGGAGTTGTGTAGATCAAATCAAAGCGTAGATGTGCCATAACGTCTTTTCAGACAGACAGAAACAAAACTGAAGTTATTTTTGGACATAGAGAAGAACAAGACCTGCAAACCTGAGAACACCATTCCCACTGCAAAGTTTTGGAGTAGCAGAATGATGATTTGCAGCAGAAGGGACTGGTTAAATAAATGGCTTCATAAGGAAAAAACATTAAGACTTTGTGGACAACTACTGTTAAGGATTACCCAAAACAAAGTTACTTAGGGAAACAAAGTCAATGTATTGGAGTGGCCATCAGAAAACCCTAGTCTTAGTACAAAAAAAGAGAAGAAATAAGCATAGGTAGGAAGTCAGCTTACAAACCTGACTCAGACAAAGCCAGTTCTGACTGGATAAATGGGCAAAATTCTACCAAACTATTATGAAAGGATAGCCGAAAACATGCCCCAAGTCAGATAGTTAAAAACTGACAATTGCACAAATTAGTAATGAAATTCATATAATCTCTAGAATTTGACGAAAGCTAAAAAAAATATCTCAACAATTCTCTCACTTTTAACTCTGTCAGTGAACAAATTGCAATAATTTTAGCAATCCCAACTGACCTAAAACAGAAAATATTTAGTTTTATTTAATGTCAAAGAGTCATGAATACAGGGCATGAAAACATCTGACCACAGCTGTATTTAAATTTTTTTTTGTTTTTATTTTTTATTTTTTGATAAAATAAACTAACCACTTTGCCACAGATGTGACCATTTTGTATGGAGGCACTCAACACTGGATACCGAGGATCAGGCTGTTGTTCAAAGCTGAGGATCCTCGAATCTTTGCAAACCGAATCGAGTCTGCTCTTCATTTGAGAAAGGAAGGAGAAATTCAACTCCTGTACAGCACGTCTGTAGACTGCATGCCCATCTGGGAGGCAAATCGATCCCTCAGTCATGCCAGTCTGCAGCGGATCAAGGAACTTGTAAAGTCTGCCTGCGGCTTTAATAAGAAATTGTGAGTAATGTTATTCCCAGCCAGTCCTTTCGTTGTTGCCTGTTTGCAGTGCTTCTCTGATAAAACACAGAAAAGGGTCAAAGAAGACTGTTTTTGTGTGCAGATTTGAGAGATGTATAAAAAACTTGGAGAACCAGGTCAAGCTGGAATATGACCGGGTTATGAACCGCATGGTATTTGACAGTACTGTGATGACCTACTCAGAGGAGTTTTCAGACATTATATTGCCACAAAAAAGTCCTGAGAAAATAACAGAAAATAGTAAGCTCCTTTTTTTTTTAAATCAATATGTACTTTTTTTTTGAAGATGAAGAGTCACTCTCAGAAACTAAACCCTGGGTTCTTTTACTCGTACAGTATGCATTCCAGTTCCTCCTCTTCACTATAAGATAAAGCAAAATGAATTTGCCCAGAGCTCTCTGCTAAACCTACCTGAGGTGATCGCTGTGATACATGACATTTTGGACATGTGCCACAAAGTGACAGACATGAACCTGTTCGACGTGACGATCGTCAAACTACAGCGAGTGGATGAATTTGTACGCATCCAGTCTCAAGTTCAAAATGGGGTAAGCTCGCAGTACAGATACGCTTTATCGTCTCAGTCATTTATTAAAAGTGCAGTCAATCGATTAAAAAATCACTCTGCATAACTGTGTAAGCTAGAAATATAAATACGCACATTTTCAAAAAAATGTTTCATTGCCTAAAACCAAACATCTCAGTTATCTAGACTTTCATATTCAGGAAGGTTCAAAATAAGTTTTTTTTGTTAGTTTTTTTCAAACGTAATTTAGAAATGTTAACCATAAACTGGTTATAGTGGTTATACTTCAGTGGAAGGGTAATTCATCCATTGCAGTAAGTGGGCTACATTCTACCTTAGTTGTATCTAAACGTCCATCGGCATGCTTATTAAAGCGAAATTTGACACGGAGCACACCATTTGGACTCTTCTCACTCATCTTTTCACTCGCATTTTCAAGTCTGAATTGTTGACCGTAGTACAAGACCATTTAACGTTCTGCTTTGTAACGCTGTGTGGCAGGGAGACTTTTAGGTCAAAAACAGATAATGTGATTAGTCTGCATAATGTCATATTAACATTCTAAACTTTTGAGATGAATTGCATGTGTATTAACATTGACAGCCCTAGTTAGAAAAAACAAAAATGTCTCCAAAACGTGATTGCAATAAAAATACAGAAGCGTTCTGTGGAAAAAATTTGAACATTTTGTATAGTTAAATCTAAGCTTTTTGTTGAATGATTGAAGAATTTATAAAATTAAAAGAAATAAAATAGCTAGGGGCAGCCCTACTCTGTTGCTGTCCAAACCTGATGCTAGAAACTGTCTTTTGCCACACATTTTTCATCACATGGATTACAAAAAAGGACCAACGCGCTTTCACTTTTTCTAGGTAACCTTGTATCTCCAGGAGAAGTGGGTCGTCTCACTCAGCGACAGCATCCGCTCCGCTAGCAATTCAGTCTCTAAGGGCCGCCATGAGTATGAGTCCGAAGAAATCATATACAGACTGATGAAACAAGTGGTCTTCAGAATGAGGAACTCCTTGCGCACCCTTGTGTTAGATTCACTGAAAAACCTGAGCAAGTTTCTTCTGGAATCTTGTCAATGTGGCAAGGCGTTTACTGAGGACCTAGTATGGGGAAAAGACCTGACCAGTAGCCCCTACAGGTAAGATAAACCACAGGTACTCAGAGGATCATTTTCCAGATTAAATAATTGTATTAATGAAAAGCTAACAAGGTGTCCTCAAGGTGCACATATGTTGATTTATATTCAATACTTTGTGAGTAATTTTTCTACATCTGTCTTTACTGAGGTCAAGGAAGAATCCTCTGTTCCTTGTGGATCTGATTCTGGACCACAACGGGGTTCATTACAGTACTCCCCTTGAAGATTTCGAGACTTTTGTCACAAAACTGTTCAGATCTGCCATTTTGGTCACACACAAAATTCCACAGCTTTACAGGGTAAGCACAAAGCAAACTTTCTTGTGCATTTACAGTGAAAATCAAGCGCTCTGATATCGACATAAACATAGGTCACCGTAATGTCAAAGATTTAGCTTGGTTCTTCCTCTCACCAGTTTGTGATGAAGAAACTGGTCATCATGGGCAGTTTGTTAATCGAGCCAATGTGTTTCTACGAAGAAGAAGTAACAGAGCTGGAGGAAAAAGTCCGGAATGTTCTAAAGAAAGCAACAATACCTCTCAGAGCTTACGCTGCCAAATATGAAAAATTCATGGAACTGCATGTTTTGGACATAGACGCTTTCAAGTAAGTTGATTTCCTTTGGTGCATAGCAAGCAAAGTAGCAGACTTTGAGATCCCTTTTTCGTCACTCAGCAATAGATCCATTAGCAACGTGGGATCATCTTTTGCGAGCTTGGTTGAAAAAGCAGAAAGCTGGAAATTACCGTGACAACCTGCGACTCTGCATGCACATGAATTTTAAAAGTAAATCTCATTGCTACCCACCAAAATAAGAGTAACTCTTTCGCAGAAGATATGTTGACCTTCAGATTAAAAGCATACATAATTGCAAACATGGGCTTTGAAATGCTGACATATTTAAACCAATCACAAGAAATGATTTAGTTTTTCAAAAGAAAGCTTTGTAATAGTTTTCAAGTTAAAAGTTTCAATTTTATAGTATAGATTGCTGAAAAGGATGCTCCACAACGCTAAGAGAACTAAGCCAGTCAGGAAAATGGGATTATGTTGACCATTAGATCAGTTTAAATTATCTTTCAAAGTAGAATACTTCATAGCGTAGGTTATTGCAAAAGGGGTTTACGAATAATAAGGTAACTAAATGAGTTGTACTGAGTGTGCTCCACATTCCATATGCACACAAGACTGGAATGAAAATGGAAAATATTTACCTGCAAACTCAGAGATGATGATCAAAATAAGTCATTTTATTTTGAACTGTTATTATATTTCTTGTTTTTCTTTTGTTGTTGATGCTGTTTTTATGGATTAGGTCAGAGAGTTGTTTCAAACTTTGATACCATTTTTGCCTCTTTGACTTTAGGATTTGACAAAATTCAGTTCAGTCTTATTTCTGCTTTAGTTCAAAATGAAGTGATTCTGTCCTCTGAATGATGAATTCTTGTTTTATTAATGCCTCAGGGCCCTCAATGCAAAGCTGGCCCCTCAAGAGGTGAAGAATCAGGTCAAATTGCATCTTAAGAAAATGGAGAAGCTTGAGTTCTCGCTGCCACCCTACATTGTTATTGGTCCATTTTTTGTCCGTGTGCAAGCTGTGCGACAGGCACTCATTAAGAAGCGGTGGTTTTTGGCCAATGCACTCCTAGAAAATCTTGCTGTGATGCTTTCAAAAGAAATCGATGATGTAAGTCATTTGTTCGGAGGCCAGAAATCCCATTCTTTTTACTTTTCACATGCTGCGTTAGTGTGCCAGAGTTCACTAGTAGCTCTCTTCTGAAAAGGATATATTATTTTCTGTGTGTGTTTAGGCCAGTGAAAAATGCATTCAATTAAGCAGAATGCTACAGGAAAGACCCAACACCATTGAGGAGCTGACTGAAAGGAGGGAATGGATGAAAGAAATCCCTGATCAGGTTAAGAGTTACAAGGTACAAAACTGAACACCTTAGTGAGTTTAAGCAAGTTTATGTTCAATAATAATTTAAGATTTACACAAATTATCTTCACAACCTCTTAACAACAGGAACAACTTTCCCAAATCTTGATGGATTATGAGGTACTGGAAGATCTCAACTTCCTAATTTCAAATGATGATTTTGGCAAAAAGTAAGTGTGTATTCATTATCCTGAAATTACATACATTAACTTTGCAGGGTTTATACACAGTCCTGAAAAGTATGGAAAAGTTATGAATTTTAGTATTTTGCTGATCCAACTTAGTTTTAGAAATGGAAGTTGATAAAGGCAAAGCAGCTTCTTTGTAACACTTTATTTTCTGTGATGTGGTCATTAAAATAGAACGATTTAACCCAACAAAGAGCAATGCATTGATCCATCCATCAACCCATAAGTCCGTCCGTCTATCCTTCAAAGTACTTTGCATTTTGAAAATACATGAAAACTGAATGCAAAATATGGAACTGTCAGTCTAGAAAAGCCTGCACTTTAGCAACAAAATATTTAAAATGCCTAAATTTTGGCTTTCTTTTGAATTTAGTGGTTAATTCCAGGACTTTTCTTCTTGTTGCAATTCAAAATTTGGTCTATTGGGAGAGTTTTGTTCTGTGGATGAGTTTTTAAAAACGGCTCAAATCTATGAGTAATCTTACAAGGCCAATTTACGATTACGGGGAGACTCTTCACTTTAATTACATTTAAATATTTTTTTTTCTTTATGGTTTAGGATATGACAGTGCACAGTAAAAGTGAGTAATAGAAACATTTACACAAATAGACTTTCTTCCTACAAATGCTCTGTGTCCCCGCTGTTGTTGCCACACCTATGGAGACGCAAAGCCATCATAAGACTGCGCTTTGATTTGATTTGTTGTTTTCAGCTTGGGATCTAAGATGGTACTGTGGAGTTATAGGTCCTGTTGCGGTGGCTCTTTTGTGCAGGTGGACAGCTGTTGGGTGGCCACTAAAGATAAACTGTCAAGTGGAGAGAGTAAATGCCCAACATGAGGAAGATGAGAAGCGCTTCAACAAGATCCAACTATCAGACCAAAACAAACTCCAGGAGCAAATTGAAGCGCTGCAGGTTTTCCATCTTATTTTATCAATCACGATTTGTTTTGAGTCTATACAAAAAGGTATTATCTGGATAACTGTCTGGTTGCTTCCTAAAGATGTCCCGCACTCTTTGTCCCAATTTACAACGACCTGGAAAAGTACTAGTACTCCTATAACTTTTCCACATTGAGTCGCCTTGCAAAAACACAAATTTCAGGGTATTTTGTTAAACCACTTTTCACTGCAGATACTGGTGCAAGTATGTTGAGGTGTTACTCCACCATCTTTACATATCTACAGTTTTACACCTTATTTTTACACCTTTTACCCCTTCTTCTTTGCAGAATATATAAAGCATTTATTGTGATAAATTTCCTATTGTGATAAGAATTTTCATTTATCATTGTCACAATTAGTTATGTTTAAAACACCCCAAAACTCTCCTTATTTTTGAACTTGATACTTTCTTTGGAGGACTTTAATTGCTGTGACACAGTTACATTAAGAAAGATGCAATAAATAGTTCTTATTGTCCCTCTTATTGTTATCATGATACTGCCACAAAATATCATGGTAGAACTTTTAAATCCATATTGTCCACATCTACCCACCCACTCCTCGTGCAACACGTTGAATATTTTGCAACACACTGTACATGTCAACGCAGGTCTTAACTTTACATATACCTTTGTGAACAGGGTGTCGTTGCTGAGTTTGGGGGTTATGACGACATCGAGCTCGCCCATGAGATTGCCAGTAAAGCAAAGCGTGCAAAAGCGCAATTGAAGCAGTGCCAGAGTTTGTCGGAAACCTACAACCTCAGAGAGCAACTGCTTGGTCTACCAATCTCAAATGTAGGTTTATTAGAGCGCTTCAATGAGAGTGCAATTGACAGGAATCACTCAAAATATGACAGGGAGTACCTGCTTTTGTTCTTTGGTTATGTTGTTGTTTTTTTCAAACTACAAATTATGAATTTTTATTACAGTTTGATCATCTGAATAAGCTAATAAATGACTTCAGGCCTTATGAAAAGCTCTGGGCCACCACGTCAGACTGGCAACGTTGGACAGATGGCTGGTTCAATGACCCGCTTACCTCAATTGACTCTGAGCCGCTTGACCGTCTCGTCACAGAAGCCCTACAAACCATGAGTGGTTTAATTAAACAGTTCGAGGGCAATATTGGTTTGCAGCTGATTTGTTACCTTACAACATCTTCTAATGGCAAAAAAGTGATTAACTTGTCTGATTTATTTATTTTTTGTTTGTTTGTCTGTGTCCTGGGATGCTCTGCTGTCCTATACAATATTAGGGGTCCTAACAATGACAAGTGTAATGCTTGGCAGGATAGAGGAGTTCCAACCATTCTCCATTCTGATTCAGTGCCTAAGGAGCCCGGGAATGAAGAGCTACCATTGGGAGATGATTTCAGAAAACATTGACATAACAGTTCGACCAAAAGCAAACATGAGTCTTGCTCGCTACATAGAGCTTGGCATTCAGGACCATTTGGATGAAATAATTAGTGTGGCCCACACTGCCGGACAAGAATACGGCATTGAACAGGTGATGCATACAGTGATCCATAAGGTCCTTGTTAGGTAATGTCTACAAATTGTTGTCAGATTGCTTATTTATATTGGAACCATTGCTAACACTTAAATTCTTTTCCATTGTTGTGCACATTATCAAAGAACCTACTAACTCTTAGTCTGTCTGGGGATATCTTTACTGAAGTTGCTCCTCTTCCTCTGCCTTTTCCTCTATAGGCTCTGGAAACGATGGAAGAGGAGTGGGCGACAGTTAAATTTGATTCGCTTTTCGACAAGGAGGCTGAGCAATCCATCTTAAAGGTCCCAGATGAAATATTCCAGAGGCTGGATGACCATATTGCCAAAACTCAGAAGCTGTCTTTGTCCCCGGTCAAAAAAGTCTTTGAGAGCCATCTCAACACCTGGGAGAAAAAGCTCAGGCTAACTGAAGTACAAACTAAACCAACCATTAGGTTCATAATATTTTTCCTGTGTCTAATTTTTTTATTGCTGCCTTTTTACATTTGAATCCAGGATGTGCTGGAAGAGTGGCTGGAATGCCAGAGTGCCTGGCTGACCTTGGAGCCCATCTTTAGCTGCGATGAGGTCAAGAACAAGCTCAAGCAAGGAAATACGTACAAGCACATAGAGCAGCGCTGGAGAAACGTCATGAGCAATGTCAACAGAGAGCAAAATGTTCGAACTTTTATGTTTTGCCTTTTCTTGAATGCATAGCTAAAGCATATAATACACCAACTTGGCACCAGTGTTAATCATGGACAAAATGTATGTGTTTATTTTTAGGTGATTGAAATGTGCCAAATGTTCAGCTCCTAAGTAGGCTGAAGCGCTACAACATGTTTTTGCAAAATGCTCAGAAAGGACTCAAAAAATACTTGGAGGAAAAGCGAAGTTCTTTTCCAAGGTAAGAAATTATTCAAATGAAGAGGCGCCTCCATGATGTTGAAATGTTATGTTTTGTGATTGTTGCAGTCTAAGATTACTGATTTTGCAGCATATCTTTCTAAAAGTTACGGTCAGAGTTGCAAATAATTTTTATGCAGTATTTTTGCCATAACATGATCTTTCAAGAAAGTTCAAATTGCTGCCTGTAACGTTTGCAAAAAAAGACATGATTTTAGCCTAGTTAATACTTAAAGTGCAATTAAGATTTTTAATGTACCTTCTTGAATAGTACTCTTAATACTATTGATCAGTTATAGGCCAAGACAAAGGTTTGGCTAGGGAAATAAAAACATTTAAATTTTTATTGATATATAAATCTAAATAGTGTGACATGCATTTGTGTTCATCCATGGCTTGAGCTTGAGAATAGCTTCATAGAATTGCTTTCTGTCATAACAAAGCATTCACATAATGGTGCACTATATTGTCAATACTGACTGCTAAACATTCTGTTTGCGTTGCGCATAACTTTTGTATGCAGGTATTTCTTTCTGTCGGATGCTGAGCTTCTGCAGATTTTATCCCAGTCCAAAGATCCCACTGCAATACAACAACAACTGCACAAATGCTTTGAGAACATCTCACAGGTTTGCTTTGCTTTGTTGACTCTTTGAGTACTCCACAACAACAGAAGAAAATGATTAGTGACCAAGTTTTCCGTTTGCCTTTAGCTGCAGTTTGAGCCAGACCTACAGATCACGCACATGTACTCTAAAGAAAAAGAAAAAGTCCAACTCTTGCCACCAGTATCGGCAGCTGGGAATGTGGACAACTGGCTTAGGGACTTAGAAAAGTCCATGAAGACCACTTTGAGGGATAACATTGAGAGTGCTCTCCAAGGTTATTCTGAGGTAAGCTGGTTGATTATTTTTTGTTGTGTCTCACAAGATATTTTAGTTTTACTGAAGCACTTTTAAAAGCTTCATATTCACCCTCTCTCCCTGCATAGCAACCACATGTTGAGTGGGTGTTTTCATGCCCTGGTCAAGTGGCGATTGCCAGCTTTCTGGTTTTCTGGACTGCTGAGGTGTCTACGGCTTTGGAGAAGAGACTCTTGAATAAATTTCTTCCTGTACTACAGAAACAGGTTCACTAGCACTAAACCCACATACCAGTTTGATTAGCCGTAATTTGTTGACTTAAGTTTACATTATTTTTAATGAGCTGCTCTTCTGAACATCGTGCAGACTTGACTTGACTATTTCTAACCTTTTTCATCGTTTTGCTTATGTAGCTTGTTGACTTAGTGCAGCTAATGAGGGGAGATGTCTCTAAGATGCAGCAGGCAGTTCTGTCCTCCCTCATTGTGATAGAAGTCTACGCTGAAGAGGTCGTTTCCAAACTGGTGGAGCAGAAAGTTTCAACCATCGACGACTTTGAGTGGATCAGCCAGCTTAGGTTTGTTTTACTATACCAACAAACACACTTTTACCACGTGGCATTGTTGTGTAGAATTTATTTGACTACTACATGTATTTACAGATATTACTGGACAAACAAGGAGCTGCACATCCATGCAATGAACGCAGAGTTCTTATACGGATATGAATATCTTGGCAACTCTAGACGAATGGTGATCACCCCACTCACTAACAGGTAGTGCTCGAATTGGATGGTTTTACCTATGCACTCTGCTTGCTACACGGCACAACCACTGACTCCCAGCTTCTGGCTCTTCTAGATGCTACCTCAGCCTTACAGAAGTGCTGCATCGCAAGCTGGGAGGCGGGGTCGCAGGCGCAGCAGGCTCAGGGAAAACAGAAACCATTAAAGATCTTGGAAATGCTCTGGCCATGCACACTGTGGTTTTCAACTGCTCCGATAAACTCAAATCCTTCGCAGTAGAAAGGTTTCTTAAAGGGGTAGCTAGGTAAAAAAAGAAAAAGGAAAAAAGCGAGCTAGTGTGAAAGGGTTTGATGAAAAACCACGACACATGCCGTCATTCATGTAATATTTGTTTTCTGTTTCGTTTTACAGCTCGGGTGCTTGGGCTATTTTGGATGATATCGTTCGAGTACATGTGGAGGTTCTCTCTGTCGTGGCACAGCAGATCTCCACAATACAAAAGGCCCAACAGCAACAGGCAAAAACCGAATGCATTGATTATTTACATTCATCTTCCTGTTAGAATCATGTCTCGGTCAGGGCTGCAGCTAACATTTATTTCAGTAATAGAAAATTTTGTCGATTTTTTCTGACGATAAATCAATTGATGGGCTGAAACAAACTTTCATACCAAATTAGAAATGTGTTAAAAATGCAAATAATCAAGTGATTCGATTCGTTTTTTAAAATCAGATAATAAATATCTTATTTCCAAAAATTCCATAACAGCATTCCCTTAGTGTAGGCTTAAGTCCATCATTTGTAGCAAAGGACGCATCTGCAGCTAAAAAATTGCTTCTTGCATTATAATGTGAAAAATTAAGTCATTTCTGCTTGACAAACATCAGTAAAGTGTAGAATTAATCTGTTGGCTTGTTTTTCTGTTAATAATAGGATAGGATTTAGGTTACTTAACCCTAAGCCTATCTCTAACCCTAAAGTGACTGCTTTTTTTTTCTAGGCTGAGAATTTTGTATTTGATGGAATGGAGATTCCTTTAGTATCTTCCTGTGCCATATTCTTTACCATGAACTTTGGTCACACTCCTTGCAACAAAATGCCTGTCAATCTGAAGGTATGTAATAATGATTGAAATCCAAATAACTATGTATCACTGAGAAAAATTTGGTCAGATCCAACAAACGACTTGACGTTCCCTGCAGAATCTGTTCCGCCCCGTATCCATGGTGATCCCTGAATACGATGTGATTGCGGCGATCTCCTTGTATTCATTAGGCTTTACGGATTCCAAAGCCCTTTCCAAGAAGATTGATACATTTTTCAAGCTCTTATTTGATCAGCTAGCGTCTCAGGTTTGAATTCTGAAATATATGAATTTATATAATTTTCATTATTTTTGTTTCATCTTTGAAATAAATCAAAGATTCACTTTTTGTTTTATTTCGAAGGACCACTATTATTTTGACATAAGAGCTGTGAAGGCTGTGATCTCTGTAGCTGGAAATCTGAGGAGAGACAACCCCGACATTAATGAGGTTTATTTTTTTCTTTTGTGTAGCTCTAGTTCGTCATGAACTAAGATTCTTACTGTCCTTAATATTTCTGTTGTCAGGGGTCAATCTGCCTTAAGGCCATCCAAGAAGTAAGCATGCCACAGTTTTCGCAGAATGACCTGGAACTCGTTAATGCCATTCTCAGGGATCTTTTCCTTGAAACGCCACAAATGCCCATGGGTTATGACGTTCTAGAGGAGTCCCTGCATGAAGTCTGCAGAGCAAAGAACCTCAAAGATGAGTTTGGTTCGTGTCTCGATTGGCAAAACTTCCAAGGATTGTCCTGTCTTTTTGGAGCAAGTCTGTAACAGCACTGTGGTCATTTCAGGGTTTATCAACAAATGCCTTCAGTTGTACCAGACCACTGTGGTGAGACACGGTCTAATGCTGGTGGGGCCTCCTGCATCCGGTAAAACCAAGGTACAGGTCCTTCCAAAAGTACCAAACAGTATTGAGGTTTACGGGGTTGAATTCTTCATAGTTTGGTCACCTTACAACCGTCAACTTGTATTTCATTGGAATTTTACGTGACTGACCAGCACAAAGTAGTGAATGAATGTGAAAGACAAGAAAAATAGATGGCTCAAATGTTGTTGTTTTTTTAGATGCAATTTGAAACATCTTTGTGTTACTGAAAACAAAAGTGCACCATACTTCAACGTTTTAATTAAGTCAAAAAAATATTTTAAAAACCATCTATGCTATTCCTTCCACTTCAGGTTTCCTGCTTTGTGTTGGTCTGTTACACAAAAAGGCCGATAAAATACATGTATGCTTCTGGTTCTAATGTGACAAAATGGGGAAAAGTTCAATAAGCATGAACATTTATTTATGGCAATAGAAGTCATCTAGGTGTAATTATGTTTATTTAGAATTTAGATTTTTTTAGGTGATTCCAATACAAAACAAACAATTTTAATGAAGAAAGTTTAAATAGGAAAACAAATTTAACATTGAAAATATTTGGTCTAATTTAGTCCTACTTTCATTCACTGGTGGAGTCTTAATGTCACTCTCTCTGAGAAGCTGAAACTTGGACTTCACTTGATATTCAATAATCCCAAGATGAAAACTGTAATATTTAATTAAGGAATTCATTTCCCCTAAAACCAATTTGAGATGTTCTGTAGGATTTGTTTATACAATTCATGTTAACCTGAATAACCAATACAGAAATCTTTTTGGACTTTGACTTTGTTGGATTAGCTTATTGCAAACAATGCAAAATTTGTTTGCATATTTTTACCATAAACCTATTTGGGTTTAAGATTGCAAATGGACACGCGCATTAAAAGCTGAACCTAATTCTCCTCCTGAACTCTTTATTTAGTGCTACAAGGTTCTGGCTGCTGCACTAACGGCTCTGGAGGGCAAGCCCTCTTCTCGGGGCGGCGTTTACCAGGGTGTCCAGATTCATGTCCTCAACCCCAAATCCATCACGGTGCCGCAGCTCTACGGAAACTACAAGACTCACACCCAGCACTGGTAGCAACATTGTCCTTCAGACACAGCGTGTGCTACAAATAGTAAAAAAAAAGACTCTAACTCTGACTTATTTCAAATGATGTAGGAAGGATGGTCTCCTCCCGGCTATTCTCCGTGAGGGAGCTGCAGCGGTTGACAAAAAGAAACAGTGGTACGTGTTAGACGGACCTCTGGAAGCAGGGTGGATGGATGGCTTGAACACCGTTCTGGATGACAACAAGAAACTGTACCTAAGTTGTGGGGAAGTGATAAATCTCACTGATGTACGAAGTTTTTTTGTTTTTTGTTTTTTTTTCTCGACTTTCTTTAAGTGTGGAGTTCCTCCCACATTGTTTTTCTCCTAGTCTCATTAACAAGTCCCCTGGTTTTCTCCACCCAACAGGACATGACCATAATGTTTGAGGTGCAGGACCTGGCAGGAGCATCTCCGACTACTGCGTCTCGCTGTGGTATGGTCTACTTGGAGCCCAATCTGTTAGAGCTCTCCTACTTCACAGAGTGCTGGCTGAAGCATATTCCTGAGGCTTTGACACAATACGCAACGCACATGAACTCACTGTTTTCCAGGTTCCTGCCGGTGAGAGCGGAGTCGTTTTAACACTTTTATTACAGCGCCTAATGATAGTCAAAGCCATCCTATGCCCTTTTCTTTCCCCTCTATGTGTACAGGACTCGATTTCATTTGTGCGCTCATCAGTGAACGAGATCATCCCTTCTCTGGATAGCAACCTTACTTGTAGTCTTCTTAAACTGATGGATTGCTTTCTTAGCTCCTACCACGTTAAAGAGGTTTGTGTGTTCATGTAAACGGTGTCAGTTAGAATTAGTTTTTATTTTTATTTGGCTCGTTTTTCGCTACTTACTTCGCCATGGTTATTCGAAATGCCAGCAAATGTAATAGCACCCCTCACGGGACCGAGCCGCACATTTTGAAATATATACTGTGAGGGGGCACGCAGAAGTACGAGCTGCATTAACTGTGAAAGGAGGTGTAGAATAATAGGTGTCTTCCATGCATTGCATGGAGGCATTGAAATGCCTTGCAAAGCACTGCTCTCCTATTCATTCCTATGGCAGGCCCCAATAATAATTTGTTCAATGTCAGCGGCATCATTATGGATTGGAACTACCTGATAAAATCCCAATAAAAACAACATAGAGGATGTAAAGTGGTGTGAATATTTCTCCAAATCCATTTTCACTAATATGCTATTTGATTGTCCTGCATGCCTGAGTATTGTTGATTATAGCTCTCTGTTGTGGTTTTTGCTTAATTTTAGGGTGAGAAGCCCCTGTCTCAAAAGGAACTGGCTCATGTTGAGGAGCTGATAGAACCCTGGTTCTTTTTTTCACTGGTCTGGAGCGTTGGAGCCACTGGAGACGGAGCCAGCCAACAAGGCTTTAACGACTGGCTCCGAAACAAAATGGCAACAGAACAGGTCATATTAGTTTGCCTTGTTTTGTCAGAGAGTGAAAACGTCATAAAAACCCCCCCAAACAAACGCTAAATCTAAAAGTAAACAAAAAGAATGTGCTACTGGTATTAAAAAGCTAAGTGCTCTCAGAATTTGTTTTGAATTGTCACTATAATTGTCAGAGGTTTTAGTGATGAAATTACATGCAAATATAGATGTTTCATACTTGTGTTTTTTTTTTTTTAGATCAAGCTATCTTTTCCTGAGGAAGGTCTAGTTTACGACTACAGGCCTGACGAAGACGAAGGGAAAAAAGTAGATATATGTCTAAACTGTGAATTTTTAATAACTGGAGAAAAACAAAATAACAGTTTTTCTCCAATTATCTTTTTTCCCCTGTGCCTTAGGTGCAGTGGGCCAACTGGATGAAATATTCAAAAAGTGCTGTCATCACTACACACATGACCTATGAGGACTTATTTATTCCAACCCCTGAGACAGAGAGAATGTCTTACCTGATGGATTTGTTGCTGACCCACAAGAAACCTGTTAGTGTGCTTCTCAAAATACAGCAGAATTTGAAACATTTTTGGTAGAAAACATAAAAATTCTAAAGCAAATAGAATAAACTTAATCAGATTGTATTTTTTATTTTTTTGTCCTGTTGTCTGTGTGATCCAGTTGCTGTGTGTTGGGCCTTCTGGTGCAGGAAAGACCCTGACCATGACAAATAAGCTGATGAGGAACATGCCTGAAGAATTCATCACACATGCTCTCATGTTCTCTGCCAGCACCTCGGCGAGTCAGACTCAAGATTTCTTTGAAAGCAAACTAAGCAAAAGGTACACTTTGGTGATAAAACCTTTAGCACATTTAAAAATCTTTGTGATATAAACAGAAGGTTTCTTCCCATAAAACTAAACAGATTTTCAGGTATCAAGGTAACTATCTGCTTTCTTTTTGACACCCTGAGCTAAGCTAATGACGATTGTACAAAGCAATACACATGTAAGAAATTGCACCATACACAACCACTTCTTTATCAGATGCATAACCTTTCAGGCGGAAAGGAGTGTTTGGACCTAAAATGGGGGATAACTTCATCTACTTCATTGATGACCTCCACATGCCCATGTCCGAAGTGTGTAGGGATCAGACTCCTTTTGAACTTCTGAGGCAGTGGCTATGCCATGGTGGCTGGTATGACAGAGATCTGATAGGTATGTTTTCTTAGATGATTATGGATTTAACTCTTCACATATTTGTCCAGTGAAAGAAATTAGACAGAGAGAGCGGTAGAGAGAGATAGCAGTCACTCTCTCCTGTGTGTTCTTGCTACTCCTGCTCAGGAATGTTCAATCACTTGGTGGATATAAATTTAGTTTGTGCCATGGGTACCTCCAGAGGAGACAGCAATGCTTTTTCTCAGCGCTTCACGCGGCATTTCAACATTCTGTCCCTTAATGGCTTGGACGACTCGATGAAAACAATTTTCTCAGCCATTCTTGGGAACTGGATGGGTGAGTCAAACCTCTGGTTTACGTTTATGTTAAAATGAATAAAATTTCAAACACACACCCAACAGATTACTACTTGTAATATAATAATCTGTATAAAGTAAAGTTATGCATATGCATACTGGGGTGGGCAGTTAGTGTATTATGATAAATTTTCTATTGTAAGATTTTTTATTTATTATTGTCATCATAAATTTCCAATTATTGATGCTTTAAAAAAACTGTTCATATTGTTTGGAATGTTATTTATTTATTTATTTTTACTATTTTTTCAATGTTTGTTCAATGAGAGGATTAATAAACATCGATACATTTTAAGCCATGATTAAAAGTAGTTAATATGGTCTGTGGGCATTTTAGAAGTACACATCGCACTATTTTATGTGACTAGTGTCCTGCATTTTGTGTTGATACAGTATGTGTTGCCTTTGATTAGTATTTAAACAGGTTTGATGTTCTGAAACATAATAAATTACCAAAATAAGTTACCGTAGTTGCAGTTCTGACTGCTTATGTAGGATAATTGTAACAATTAATGTGGCTCCCTCCTAAACTCATCTCAGAGTTCTTAGTAAATGCAGTACTCTGTGCAGAGTTTAAAGTTTTTTTCTTTTATGCCTCCCATTTTCTTTTTTTTTTATCAGGAGCTCCTCTAATTGCCCAGGGACTGCAGGAGTCTCTTGTTAATGCCACTATTAAAGTTTACACCACCGTAACTGATCACCTCCTTCCGACTCCAGCAAAGTGCCATTACACCTTCAGCTTCCGAGACCTGTCCAAGGTTTTTCAGGGCATAGTGATGGCTGAGGCGTACACTATAAAGGTGCTTATTAAATCTTTTTAGAGATTACCATGTCACATATTAATTACTGAATTAATTCTACAATGGTTCTACATCTTTGGGATGAATTTCAGATTTGTTGTAATGCATTAAGGTGATATATAAAAGTTAAATCCTTGCATTTGTTTTATTTTATTTTTTTGGCTGTAAATAAAGGATAAATTTGAGCTGCTACGCCTGTGGTACCACGAAAACTGCCGGGTTTTCCAGGACCGTCTGGTTTGTGCTGAGGACAGGGACTGGTTCATCTTCCTGCTGAGGATATTGATCGAGAAGTTTGACTGCTCCATTGAAGACATTTTACCCTCCTCTCCTGTTTTGTTTGGAGATTTCATGTCTCCTGAATCTGACCAGGAAGTCTACGCAGTTATAGAAGACAAGGAAGAAGTGAGTAGTACCGGTTGGTTTTGGGGTATATAATGGATTTTTCCACTGTGAATGAAATATGTGATATTTTACAAATTATGTTGCACTTCCTTGCCTAGCTCACAAAAGTGATGGAGCAGTACATTGAAGGCTTCAATCAAAGCAGCCCAGTCAAGGCGCCACTGGGACTTTATTTGGACGGCATTGAAACACGTGTGCCGGATCAACCGCATATTGCACCAGCCCCTCGGCCATGCCCTGTTGCTCGGAGGGCATTGCAGTGGCCGCAAGACACTCGCCAGACTTGCCTCGTATATGTGAGAGTCGAACAAGCTGTCATGTTTTTTTAAATTTATTCATGTTTTTATTATTTAAAGTACACTCAGGGTTGCAGATTGCATTTAATTTTAGTCTGTTTTACCACAGAAAAAACAAAAAAAGATAAATATCAACAGTTTAAGGTGGGGAATAGTGTAATAGTGTCCAACTAGATTTTTTTCTTCCACTTAACTTCCATTTAATACACTTGGATATAGAGCTCTGTAAAAAGTCAGTTTCTCCGTGAGGGAGCTGCAGCGGTTGACAAAAAGAAACAGTGGTACGTGTTAGACGGACCACTGTCTACTCAACAAGTTGAGTAGACGGTGTTGAGTAGACACCGTCTACTCAACTGTCAATCAAGGAGTTTTCCCCATATTTAAGTAGGATAAACTATACCCATAAGATAGTATTATTATACTAAAACATCAATCTGGTCATATGCTATATAATGTATTTTATAAACAAAAAAGCAACAGAGATACATTCTTGAAGTATATCCCACACATCTTTGTGTGTACCAAATCAATGTACTGTATGAGTTTAACTTGAGCTGAATTTTACATTGAGATCTTGTATGGCACCTTGTAGTGTTAGGTTTATTAAATATATCCAAAGACCAGTGTGATGTATGATGCACTGGCCCAGTCCTAACTTTGTATTTATCCACATTTAGATCGGGATATAAATGTTTAAAGGCTGCAGTGTCTAAAAGCTACGGTAGGACCGAGTGGAGAAATGATATTAAAAACAACATGCTGTCTGCTGGTCTCCAGAACCAAAAGATCACACTCCTCTTTGTTGAATCTCAGGTAAACAGCACAATTTATTACTCTCTGTTGCTGTGTTTTTGATTCATAATGATGCAGTTACTGCCTCTACAAACAAGAACAGGTTTTAGCAAGTCACTTGTTTGTTATCCCATTTCCAGATTAAGAAGGAGTTTTTCCTGGAGGACATCTGCAACGTTTTAATTACCGGAGAGCTTCCCAACCTGTATTCGTCAGAGGAACTAGAGCGTATCTTAAAAACAATGAAGCCGGTGGTGGAAGACCTAGACCAGCAGCTGACAGAAGAAAATCTGATGGATGCCTACCGTAAGAGAGTTCACAGCAACTTTCACATGATTCTGTGTATGAGGTTAGTGAGAAAAGGGTCAAAAATCCTTTCTTTTCAATGCTAATGTTGTTTTATTTTTTATTTTTATGCAAATTGATTTTCTTTTTTCTGTACCTCCCCAGCCCTGCAGGTAAGGAGTTTCGTACGCGGTTGAGGCAGTATCCTTCTCTGGTGAAATGTTGCACCTTAGACTGGTTTGACACCTGGCCAGATGGGGCGCTGCAGGCTGTTGCAAGAGCATCTTTAAATGAGCTTCTTGTGCTGGATATCAGTCACGAGACTAAGGAAACCGTGGTAAGAAGCTGGTTTGTGAACTTCTTTCTACGAACCTTCTACATTCAGTTTTTATTATTTTTCCCAAAGTCAGCTCATAGCAATCCCGTCCATCCAGTGCTTATATTCACTTAACCGTTCATTGTTTGATGGAGATCAAACAACCATGCACTATATAAGAAAAAAAGAAAGGAAGAGAAAGAAAGAAAGAAAGAAAAAAGGAGGGAGGGAGCGAGGGGGGAGGGAGGGGAGGGAGGGAAGGAGGAGGAGAGGAAGAGGAAGGGAAGGGAGGAAGGAAGGAAAGGAAGGAAGGAAAGAAGGAAGGGAGGAAGGAAGGAAGGAGGAAGGAAGGAAGGAAGGAAGGAAGGAAGGAAGGAAGGAAGGAAGGAAGGAAGGAAGGAAGGAAGGAAGGAAGGAAGGAAGGAAGGGTTTACACTTTCTTCCAAGTCCATCTCAGGGCTTAAACCTAAATCCTACCAAAAACATTTAGGGTTAGCTCACAGGTGTCAAACTCCAGTCCTCAAGAGCCGGTGTCCTGTGGTTTTTAGATGTGCCACAGGTACAAAACACTGGAATGAAATGCTTTAATTGCCTTCTTCTTGTGTAGATCAGTTCTCCAGAGCCTTGCTAACAACCTAATTATTCTATTCAGGTGTGATGCAGCAGAGGCACATCTAAAAGTTGCAGGACACCGGCCCTTGAGGACTGGAGTTTGACACCCCTAGGTTAACTGAACAAAAGAGAGAATACAGAGGAGAGAGAGTGAGATCAGTGGACGTAACACTGTGCAAAGGACAATGGTCAAAGATTCTTCTCTCTGTGTTCTCCAACCTTGTGAAGTGTGATAGGAAAAGCCAAAGTGCTGTCAATTTGGTAACAGAGGATCTGCTCATGTATTCACAGCAGTGGGGCCAGTAATTGTGCCTCTGAATGGCACTAAATGACAAAATCATGTCGTGCCTTTTGAAGGAAATTTCTGGTCTTCTCAGAAAGGTGTTTACAGATCTTTGCTGATTCTTTCTCAGGTAGTCAATCTCAAAAAGGGTAAGTTGTCACTTTCAACAGAAAGCTACCATAGGAACCTGTTCTGTCCAAGTCTTTGTTTCGTCACTATGATCAGCTTCAACAAAGTTGATCATAGTGAATACAGAAAGTAAATTAAAGGGAAGATGCTGAATTTTTCTGGCATTCAGCACATTTAGATGATTTTGTGTTGGAGGGGAAAAGTTCATCTGCTAAAACAGAAATTGGCACAGTTTGTCCAATAGGTGACACCAAAGCACACACGCAAACATTCTGATTGCGTGGTGTTAAGCAATGCTCATTCAGTGATGATGGTCAAGTTATTTTATGCCCTATTGCTGTCCAACCGAGTTGTGACTACGTCAGATGCATGTTAACGTCTTGACAGACAAACAGAAGGAGTGTGGCTTTACCGTCCACAGAAGACATGACCCAAAAATTTCTCTCCACAGAGCCTGATGTGTGTGAACATGCATCAGCAGATGGTCAAGAAGACTGCGCAGTACCAGGCGGAGCTGTCTCGAAGCAACTACATCACAGCTAAGAGCTTCGCAGAATTCATCAGACTCTTCACAGATCTGACCGAACACAAGAAACAGAAGCTGAACAGTTCTCGTCAGAGCATAGACGGCTGTCTTGAGAAGGCAAGGCGCCAAATAGCAACTGATTAGAGGAATGAATTATGTGCGTTTAATTAGCATCGAGTGAGCATTAGTAACTTGATGAATATTCTATGGTGGGTCTGTAGCTTTGTAGCACAGTTGAGATCGTGAAGAGGCTCCAAGAGGAGGAAGAGGAGATGAAACCACTTTTGGAGGAAGCTGCAAAAGAGGTTGAAGTCGCTTTGCAGATCGTTAATGTAAGCAAATGTCAACAGAAGTGTATGAGCCATACTTGCATGTATAACAACAAATACAGAAACGGCACTCTGATTTGCTGTCCATCCTTTATACACGGGAACAAAATGCTATCACTGACAGTTGAACATTGAGTTTTATATAGAATCTTTTCTGGCTTTTCTTTTACTAGGACACTTTGGCAGTCGCAGTGAAGATTCGTAAATTTGTGCAAATAGAGCAGACAAAAGTTTTAGACAAAGAGCGTTTTGCCAAGGCAATCAGTGTGAATGCTCAGCGAGACATAGACAAGGCTGTGAAGACTGTGGATAAAGCTCTCGACAGCCTGAAGGCCCTCAATCTAAGCAGCTTCAGTGAGGTACGTGAAGTTTTCATTACCTTTCATGCAACTGTGTTGAACAGCTAAAACATGCAGAACCCTGGGCTAAATGTTTTACATCTGTGACCTGAATGATTTATATATTTCACAGCTCCAAGACGCTGAGCAGTATACCCGGGAGATTAAGCTTGTCCTTGCAGCGGTTTGCATCATGAAAGGCATCGAACCAGTTAAGGGCGCTACAGAAACGACAGACGCACCTAACTTTGAAGAATACATGGAACCTGCTGAAGGTCTCCTACAAGAACCTATGGTGCTTCTGGAGAGCCTCCAAAGCTATGACAAGGTACATCACTGTTATTATACAGGTACATGGAATAATAGCTGTACCACTTATAATGGTTTACATGAAAGGACATAGACAAGATGTTGCCCTCAACAGGTGGTATTTAATCAAGCAAAGAGATCCCTCAGTTATAGTTAAGCCCATAAATATTTCCATGTATTTTAACCCTAGTGCTCTGAAATGCTTGACGAGATGTTCAAAGGCTTTTAACATTTGGAGTTTTTTTTTTGTCACATTACAACCAGATTTGATTGGAACTTTAATGAGCAAGTAAGTAGATAATTTTAATTTGTATTTCCAGCTGGGACTGAAATGCTTTTATTTTGATTTGTCCTTTGCCTGTTTTGCTGCATTTAAAATTAATTCTGTCCCCCTCATCCCCCAATGCCTGTTGTGCAGGACAAAATTTCAGAAGATGCTGTCAGTCTGCTACAGCCCTACATCGACGATGAAGAATTTCAGCCTCCTGCTCTTGTCAATATTTCCGTCACCTGCAGCTCTATTTGCCAGTGGGTGCGAGCCATGTATGACTATCACTTTGTGCTCAAAGCTGTGGAACCAAAATGGGTGAGATCTGAAATGTCTGCTTGAAACATTCTCTTGACAACGGTATCTGTGCAATATGTAAGATTCACAGACATGCAGGGAGAGGCGCTAAGCTGTCGGACTTGTCAACACTGTTGCAGCAAATTCTCAAGGAGGCTGAAGAGGACTTGAGTGCTGCCAAGGAGGTTGTTTCTGATGGCCATAAAAGACTGAAAGAAGTGGAAGAAAGCATTCCCCCTTTAGAGGCCAAGTACCAGGAATGTTTGGCTAAGCAGAAAAAGCTGGTCAACGAATATGAACTGACTGAAGCTCACCTTGTCAGAGCAAAAGAGGTGGGAGAAAGACAGAGGGTTACATATAAAACTAAACAAAAAAAAAACAAACTTCATAGCTCAGGCCAAAAGGAAAATATTAAGCTTTTGTCACATGTTTATTGTTTGCTCTCCAGTTAATAGAAGGGCTTGCAGAGGAAGAAGGGCACTGGAAGGAGGCAGTGATAGATCTCGATAATTTGGTTTCTAATTTAGCCGGAGACATGCTTCTGTGTGCAGGATACGTCACTTACCTCGGACCCTTCTGTGTAAGTTTGCCAGAACTTTGGTAGCGTATGAGAACATGTGTATTGGTACCTGCTTTAGAGGATAGATTTGTGGCTCTAAATCAATCTTTACATCAAAACTTGGATTACAGGCATTGAATTGTGCAGGTGACAAAATGGGAACAAGTGGAGGGAGTAATTTTAGCACAGCTCTGTGGATTTCCACTAAGATCATTTTTATTTGCTGGTTTTGTCTTTAGGACGTGTATCGGACAGCCATAGTAGACGAATGGCTCAGATGTTTCAAAGAGCTGGGTCTTCCACACACTGAGGATACTAACCTGATCAGCAGTTTAGGAGATCCTATCACATTAAACTTTTGGAAGGTCAGAAGCTGGCCGTGATTGGAGGCTCTACGATTAAAAAGATTTAGATTCCTTTTACTGTTTTCTTTTTTTTTTAAACCAATTTTTCAATTTCTTTTACATCTTAGGTCAAATCTGTTCTTACAAGCTTACATCTCTAAATGATCTGAATTCTAAATATTTTGAATGCATTGTCATATGTTTTTACTCCATGAGCATAGATCGATGGATTGCCCAGTGATACGTCATCAGTGGAAAACAGCATAATTGCCCAGTATTCTCTCCGCTGGACACTGTTCATAGATCCACAGGGTCAAGCCAACAGATGGATCAAAAACATGGTAATGTCTTTCAGATTGTACCTAAATTACTTGCCGTTGTTGATGTATTGCATAAAACGTTAACAAAGTTCATATATTAACCTATATATGAACTTTGCTGTTTTCACCCAGGAACGGGTCAATGATCTGAGGGTTTTGAGGCTCAGTCACAGTAAATTCGTCCAAGGTATAAAGAATGCTATACTTGATGGTAAACCCTGCTTGGTGGAGAATGTAGTAGAGGAGCTGGATCCGGCTATAGAACCTATCTTGTTCCTACAGGTGGTTACACGTTCATCCTCTTAAATCTGTTGGCAGAAACACAAACAACATTTTCAGGAAACGGAGCTGTCTAATCTGTATTTGTCGCTCATAGACCTTTGAGGAGGAAGGCAAGACGGTGCTGAGGCTGGGTGACTCAGTCGTTCCGCTATCTGAGGACTTCAGGTTGTACATCACCACAAAGCTGCCAAACCCACATTACTCTCCAGAGGTTTTTTCCAGCGTCACCGTCATTAATTTCACTGGGTCAACTAGGTAACACACACACACACACACACGTTCAACAGGTAGAAGGGAAAAAAAAACTGAGAAGCTTCATTTTTGTTGTTCATTACCGTTTGCGTCATTATTGAGACTCAGGGGAAAAGATTGGATTCAAAGAGAATAAATAGCAGCTGTTAAAGTGTTGAGCTTTCCAAAAGTTTGACAAAACTGGGTTAGAAGATCGACAGGCGGATTGGGGCAGCGTCTACCATGAAGCGGGCGCTGTACCAGTCCGTCGTGGTGAAGAGAGAGCTGAGTCAAAAAGCGAAGCTCTCGATTTACCGGTCGATCTACGTTCCCACCCTCATCTATGGTCATGAGCTTTGGGTCATGACCGAAAGAACGAGATCACGGATACAAGCGGCCGAAATGGGTTTCCTCCGCAGGGTGGCCGGGCTCTCCCTTAGAGATAGGGTGAGAAGCTCGGTCATCCGGGAGGGACTCAAAGTAGAGCTGCTGCTCCTTCACGTCGAGAGGAGCCAGTTGAGGCTCGGGCATCTGGTCAGGACGCCTCCTGGACGCCTCCCTGGTGAGGTGTTCCGGGCACGTCCCACCGTGAGGAGGCCTCGGGGAAGACCCAGGACACGCTGGAGGGACTATGTCTCTCGGCTGGCCTGGGAACGCCTTGGGGTTCCCCCTGAGGAGCTGGAAGAGGGAAGTCTGGGCCTCCCTTTTGAAGCTGCTGCCCCCGCGACTCAACCCCGGATAAGCGGAAGAAAATGGATGGATGGATGGATGGATGGATGGATGGATGGATGGATGGATGGATGGATGGATGGATGGATGGATGGGTTAGAAGACATATTTTGCATCCGGCTTTCCATCGATATGACACCGATTCATGGCACTTACCTGATTAATATGTGATTGCACTCAAAAATTATGAATATGTTTTGCAAACTCTATTGTGTCATATAAAAGCAGTAATTCTGAGTCATCATATTATATCTACATCTAAATTTAATAAATCTAGCATTTTCATCTCACAAGTTTCACAATGGAAGTGTTCGTTCTATTTTTAAAAAGCTAGAAGGAGATAAGAGCAGAGGAGAGAGAGAAGCTTTGACTGAATACAAATCAACACCCAGAAGTCTGCTTCTACACCTGCAGAAAGAGAGGGGATAAAAGCAACAAAACATAGTAACTTATGGATTATTAATAGTAACAATTACAGCATCTCTGGGAAGTACAAGTATAAGATATATTTAGTGGTAACAGCATGTCCGAAATGTTTATTCTAAAGACGTCGTCATATACTACCTTGGTATTTCAGCTCTATTATGTATGCCTCTGTTTGGAGTCCCTGTGTTTGACTGGATAATTTGTGCTCAATCAGCGGCATGGAAGACCAGCTGCTCAGCCGAGTGGTAGCCGAGGAGCTTCCAGACTTGGAGGAGACAAAGAACAAACTGATAGTCAGCTGCGCCCAAATGACACAGGAACTGAAGGAAGTTGAGGATAAGATCGTGCTACTCCTCGTCTCTTCCACAGGGACATTTGTGGATGAGGATTTAAATCCACAGTTGGAGGCTTGTAAGATCAGAGCCAAGGAGATCAAGGTCCGTCCACTGGAAAGATAGATCTTGGAAGTCATCACTGAATGTTTTATGTTTGCAGCCTTTAAAAAGTATCCATAAACTTTGAAGTTTCACTTATCATGTCACGCTACAACCACAAACCTCCAGGGGTTTTGGCTCGATTTTATGTGCTAGACCAACACAAAGTAGAGCATGTCTTTAATTGAACGGGGAATCACTCATAGTCTCAGTCAATCCTTAATTGAACAACCTTTCTCTCTACCAAATGTGCACATCAAGAGACGAAAGTCTGCCAATTCTTCTTTGAAAAATACCTCAAGTGCAGGATTGTTTTGTTTTATAACCAACCCCGTATTAAATATCTCCACAGCTCTGCCTGACTTTTCTGCCATGTCTGTTGACCTTCATGATGCTGTTTGTTCACTAATATTCTCTAACAAACCTCTGAGGCCTTTGCAAATCAGGTGGATTTTTACTGAGATCAAATTACATACAGGTGGACTTCTTTCAATAACTTCTGAAGGCAGTTGGTCGCTGTGGACTATATTTTGGGGTAATAAGGATAAGAGGCTGAATACAAATTCACTTGACAAACATGCACTACTTTATAGGTCTGTCACAATGGAAATCCCAAATTATAGTGGAGTAAAATGTGGAAAAGTTCAAAGGTTATGACTATGTTTGCGAGTTACTATATTTCACTTCAAGCTGCTTTTGGTGTTGGTTTTGATTTGCTTTTATTTGACTTTAAATTAATGACAGAATGAAATACTGGAAGAAAGGAATACGGAGCAGGATATTGACGCTGTTCGTCTGAAGTACTCACCAGTGGCCGTGCGGGCTCGGATTTTGTTCTTTTGTGTGTCAGAGTTATCCAATCTTGATCCGATGTACCAGTATTCCTTCGAATGGTTCCTGTCCATCTTCATGAAGGCTATTGCCAACTGTGACACAGCAGGTACAAAGCGAAACTGACTGATTTTGCGGAGAATTGTTTGTGTGTATTTAATATAATCAGTTTAAATATGAAACATTTTGATGATGTTGGTTGTATATCTTCATCGTCTGTCGCACAGACACAGAAGAGGAGAGAATCAACAGCATCAATAAATGCTTTACCTTCAGCCTCTACGTGAATGTGTGCCAAGGCCTGTATGAGAAACACAAACTCATGTTTGCTTTTTACCTGTGTGCTCACATCATGATGAACGAGGATAGAATCAAAACCGTAAGTAAAAGAGTCGGTAAAAGTCTCAAATTGGCCTAGCCCATATTCGCTTGCTGAATCTCCCTGAATCTTTTATTATCATGGCAGAGTGAGTGGAATTACCTGATGTCTAGAAGGGAGCCGGTCCACAAATTGGCCAGCTCAGAAGTAAACTGGCTCTCGGATCGGGCCTGGCAGGACATTTTAGACCTCAGCACTCTGGATAACTTTGAGGGATTGGCAAAAAGCTTCACAGATCATTTGGAGAGCTTTCAGAAAATTTTTGCCAGCAGTCAACCCCACAGGCATGAAAAGATTAACCCTGTACAAACACCTGCACTCTTCACTTGTTTGTGATGAAAACATCAAAGTCTTATAAGGTAAACCTGTATCTGTATGTCTGAAGAGAGCTGCTCCCAGGGGAATGGAACACCGCTCTAAACTCATTCCAGACGTTGCTGGTCCTTCGATGTATTCGGCCTGACTGCATGATTTACGCCGTGCAGGACTTTGTGTTTAATCATCTGGGAGAGCACTTCATAGAGACTCAGGTAAAACCCCCTTCTCCTCCCTGAAGTCTTAACTTTCCTCTTAACTCAAGCATTTCTGAAGACGTTCTGAGGTCCCTACCAGCATTTTGGAGGTCTCTAATTCTTCAATTGTGAAAGTTTTGTCTCCCTCTGCTGACCTTGGAAGTGAATTGCATTGGTTACATGGCTAGATCCATATTATTCCTTGGTGAACAACCTTTTATATCTCAACTGGAATTAAGTCCATGTTTTAATTAAATGGACACAGAGACAGAAAACAAAGGGGAAATGATGGGCAAAAAAGGGAAGGAAAAGGGGCGGGGAAAAGTGTTTAAATAGAAGAGGGTGATAAGAAAACATGCTAGACATCTGCTTCTATACCTGCAGAAAGAGAGGAAAACAGAAACCTGCAACAAATAACATCCACATATAACGACAATGTAACTGAAAAGCACATGGTTCTATTTAAAACAAGTTGAATTTAACATATTATCTTATTAGGAGTGATGAGTAGGGCTGCTTATGTTATCCTTTTCTTAGGACTCAAAATATTTCAGCCGCAGTACCAGCAAAAGGTGGGGGAGGGACGGGACTCTGCTCCATAAAGGCAGAGAACACTTTGGTCACTCCAGCATTGGCATCTCATTTAAATAAATAAAAAGTTGGGAACAATATGACAGTAAGTTGTTGGTTTTTTGAAATGTATCCTTCTCCAACCTTGCCGGGGGATTGATCCCAGTAACTGGACCATGCCCAACCAAGACACAATTACACAAAAATAAGTTAACGCAAGAACGAACTGTTACCTGTAATGGTTTTGATGGCTTTTCTGCCATATAAACGTTGTTTTGTGTCTCTGCAGATGTCAGATCTGTCTGTAGCCTTCAAAGAGTCATCCCCTACCCACCCCATCGTTGTTATCCTGTCTCCTGGCACTGACCCCGTTACTGACATCTACAAGTTTGCGGATGCTATGGGTTTCTCAGAGAAAGTTAGCGGCATCTGTCTGACTCTACGGCAGGCAAGTCCGACTGTATTCTGAATTTCTCTTTCTATTTTTATTTTTTTACTGAATTACCTCATCCTTGTGGTTCTGAGATGGTTTTCTCGATTGTTTCTGGATGAATGCAAGCATTCTTTCAAACTACTTTTACCATGTGTAGCGTTCCAGCAAAAATTAAATAAACCTATCTGCCAGTTTTAAGGTGAGTTATTGCCTTAATCTAAAGGAAACTTCACTGAAAATATTTACCTACAGTAACTACACTTTCCAATTGTGGTTGTTCTACACACTTCAGAATGGATTTTGCAGAACACTGCCTGTTTATGCTATTTAAACCTCCCCTAGGTATTACACTAATGTGTGGACAGTTAAACTTTCGTAAATCAGAGTATTCTCCAGACTACCTGCTCCTAATGTCCAATTTTTCACTTTGCTCCTGGAATTTTTCAAACTACCTAACCTTCTGCTGTTAGGGTTCCATGCCTGAGTCTATGATGCGGACTGCTATGAAAAATGGTCACTGGGTCATTTTCCAAAATTGTCACCTGGTGCCCGACTGGCTGCCAACGCTGGAACGACTCATTGCGTGCATCAGCCCCAAAAAGGTAAGGACATACAAAATCAATACTTTAAGAAACAACAACTAAGCTCATCGTTTAGAAAATAACTTTGTACTATATAGAAGCAGAGCCCTTTTTTACTCTTTTACTGGGATGCCCTTTGTGCACAGGTCCACAAGGATTTCCGTCTGTGGCTAACCATTATTCCCTTTAAGAAGATTCCAGTATCCCTTTTTCGAAATGGCTCCAAGATTGTCGCCGAGCCTCCAAGAGGCATTAAGGAAAACCTGGAGAGAGCCTACCTGAGATTCACCGATGAGTTTCTGTCTTCTTCAAGAAAGGTCCATGTCGCCCTCTTTACGTTCATCTCCATATTATTTACTCAAAACATTTCATTTGGATTTTTGTTTCGTCTTGTTCACAAAATTTCATTCAAAGGGGCTGGTGTAGTTCAAATTATTTACAATGCCTTTCTGTCTTCGTAGAAATCCCAGTTCAAGCCACTGCTTCTCTCCCTCTGCCTGTTCCATGGGGTTGCCGTGGAGCGCAAACGGTTTGGCCCACTGGGGTTTAACACTCCCTACGGGTTCACTGACGAAGATCTGGATGTCTGTGTAGACCAGCTGCAAATGTTTTTGGAGAAGTACCAGGACATCCCCTACAAGGTGGTTAGACTTAAACGTGTCCGTTATTTCCCTAATCCACAAAAAATAAATAAAAATCTTGCATGACATATTTGTATAGGGCCTTATATAGTACCATCCAAAACAACTCATACGCTGTATTAGATCACATATGAAGTGAAAGGAACTTTCAAAACATTTTTAGAAGTAAGTAATTGAACAGTGTGGTATGCATTTATTTAGATTTCTACCAAGTGAATAATTAGCTGCTATTACAACTGCAAGTATTTTAGGGCAGTGGTCCGTAAGAGAGTTTCCAAAGGCATCTGATCTGTTTCTTACTCATTTTGCTGCTTGTGACTCAGTGTTCGCGCGCAAGTAACCGAGAGCATCCGGTTAAAGGATTTTCAAAATAAAAGATCCTTAAGACTTAAATAACACATAAAATGGAAATATTTAATTATTTATTGTGCGGCCCGGTACCAATTGGTCCACGGACCGGGGGTTGGGGACCACTGTTTTAGGGTACATCTCTATCAGCTTTGCAAGTGTAGAGACTGAAATGTTTGTCCATTCTTCTTTCTAATATTGCTTAAGCTCAGTGAAGATAGATTGGGACTTTGACTGGGCCATTCTTTTGACTGATCTAGCCCATTCCATTTGGGGCTTTGGGCCTTGTTGCCATTTATTAAGTTTTATCCATCTCTGCATCACCTCCAAAGCTACAATCCAGCTTCTCTGGTTACTGCTCCCCTCGTCTGGCCTGTCAAGTTAAGTGAACAGTCATGGTGTCCGTGAATCCTTAAAAATTCTTAAAAACTCATACATAAAGTCATGCATCTAAAATTAAGGCCTTAAAATGTCTTCCATGTATATTTTTAAACTATGTTTGCATTAATACATTAATCACAGGTATTAATTGTTGTTGTGGCAGGGCTATTTAATGTTGTATATTCTATGTATTATTTTCTGGTGGAACTTTTTTGTCAGGCAAAAGTTTGAGTTGCACTCAGACATATTATTTGCTTTCTGTAACTTCAGTCACTTGCAGCTACCAGTAACTAGCTGCTGCTAACATACCTTCCCAAGCCAGCTGGATTGTTTTTATGCATTCAGTGCAAATTTATCACCAGTTGGCTGGAAGAGGTTTCTCCATTTCTGTGGAGAATCAGGTCTTATATTTCATTCTTAACGGTCCTAAAATGTGTTTAAAAGTCTTAAATTTGAGTTGGTAAAACCTGCATAAGCTCTGGTCTAAGTAGGTTTGCAGTTGTGTCGTACTCTTTGTTTTTAAATGATTGATTGCTCAGGACTTCTTGAGTTATTGAACGTTTGGGATCTTGTTTTGAGTTTCATAGAGTTTTATTTTGTGAAATTAGAATAAAAGAAGTTGAACAAAAATACATGTCAACCTTTCGGATTTTCTTTTTTGTAAAATTCATTTAAAAAAAAAAAAATTCATTCACTTTCTTCTTCCCAGTCATACTCTACCTTCTTGTGGTCTTTCACTTTAAATCCCTACAAAATATGTTGTAATGGCTAATTTAAATAGAAGTGCTTTTACTCTGAGACTAAGAGTGTGTGTCTGTAGGCATTGTCATTTATCTGTCTGTCTGTCTTTTTTTTTGTCCTCCACATGACCAGCTTCTAAAACACACTGCTGGAGAGGTTAATTATGGCGGCCATGTGACGGATATCTGGGACAGACGCTGTCTGCTCTCTCTGTTGGAAGACTTCTACTGTCCTGATGTTCTTAGTGTCGATCACGTCTACTCTGGTGTCTACCGGCAGGTCGACTCTAATCTGGGCATCGAGGTTAGATAAACACAGAGCCATTTGATTGATGGTGTGCGTTCAGAATCAAATTTGAGTGCATCAGTTGGCTTACAAAACTGAGAAGGTTGTCTGAAGCCGCAAACAGACGAGTCTGGAATACGCGACATCGAGGACAGTCACCTGAACACTAACACAGCACGTCAGTAATTTAAAACCACAATTCTGATCATGTGTTGTTTTAAAATAGCAGCATAAAAGCAATCCTTTGAGACTAAGCTCCCCTGAAAGGTGCACTCTTATTTATATGTCAGTCATAAGTTTAAAATGCTGTTAGACACTCTAATACATTCATATCAATAAATAGTGTGTTCTTTGCTCTATCCCCAAAATCATAAACAAGGAAACGTAAGAGGTGAGACTGTCGGTATCTTTCTGTTTGGAGTAAACAATGTTGTGATGGTTTGTGCTGAGTAAGGATGTGTGAAGGTCAACGGGGCCTAAAAATATGTTATTTGAATGTAACTTGTATGAAGACTATGTAAAATGTCATTGTACCTCTCACCCTATAGGGCTATTTAGCATACATCCGAGATCTGCCCATCAATGATACACCTGAGCTCTTCGGTCTCCATGAGAACGCTAATATCTGGTTTGCCCAGAATGAGACCTTTGCCCTGTTGGATGCTCTGATTGCTCTCCAGCCTCAAGCTCCCGCTACGTTGACTAGAGACAAAACATTTTATGAGGTTCTGGCATCAACTGATTGATAACGTTCCTGCCTTTATTTGTGCTAATAACATCTGTGTGTTTTTATTCATTCAAACCTGCAGTCAATATGAAAGACGTTTGACAGTTTGTTTGTCCTCTGTGAGTTCAGACAGTGGAGGAGGTTGTGATCGGCACCGTTAAAAAACTACCTAAGCCTTTCTCTGTTCGTAAGGTGACTGAGGAGTACCCAGATCTGTATTACCTCGCCATAAACGCAGTGCTGATCCATGAGGTCACCAGGTGAGATCTGTCTGACAAAAACATTCATAAGCTTTAATCTATGAGCTTTTTTTCTCTTGTTATTATGTTACAACTGCAATGTTGATTTTGGGTGCTAGACCAAAATAAAGTAGTGCGTAGGTCTGAAGTGAAAGAAAAAGGATGAATGGTTTTCTGAATGTCTTTCAAACAAAAGTCTGAACAGTGTGATGGTTGTTGTTTTTGCTGTACAAGTCAGACTGAAAACAGTAGAAACTCAGTTTTAGACTTCTGACAGTTATTTAGCACTTAAAAATGTGTATATGTTTATTTCAGCTCCATTTCAGTTTTTTTATGTTTGTTTTTGTTTTTGTCTTTGATGTGTTCAGAAACGTTGGTATAGTGCGACCAATACATAAGATGCTTTTCATTCTTATTTGTTGCCTTTTAGATACAACAGGCTGTTGGAGGTTGTTTGTCAGAGTCTCAATGACCTGTTGAAGGCTCTGAAAGGTTTGGCTGTGATGTCTCCAGACATGGAGGTTACGGCCCTCAGCTTGTTCAACAGCAGAGTGCCTGACATATGGAAAGCCAAGGCAAGCCACAAAGAACTGGAAATAACTTAAATTATCACATAATGTTGTCTAATCTCTGTGAAAGCCTGAATACGTGACTGTTAATACCTTGTTTTCTGTTCAGAATGTTCAAATTTGTACATATTTCCTGCTTTCAGTCTCTGCTTTCTAGCTGCCATGCTTTCTCTCGACAGGCTTACCCCTCCATGAAGCCTCTGGCTTCCTGGGTGTTGGACCTTCTCCACAGGATCGAATTCTTCCAGCAATGGATCTCTGACGGCAATCCACCTGTGTTCTGGATTAGCGGGTTCTTTTTCCCACAAGCCTTTCTCACCGGAACCCTGCAGAATCACGCACGCCAGTTCGGCATTCCTATTGAAACACTGGGATTTGACACTAAGGTCCATCAGGTTATATTTGTGATATTAGTTCAAAGAATTTTTTTAAAATATATATTTCCATGAATAATTTATTGGAAAAATCTGGAATCTGATTTCAGTTCTTTCCATGTCTGGATATCTTATAGTCCGGTGGACTTGGTTCAATTGGGAACCAAAATTGCCACATTTGTTGCATTTTTGGTGTGAAAGCAACCTAAAGAATGTTTTTGTATCTGCACACTAGATTCTCTTCATTGTCTGAAAATGTTCCTCCATCTTCCTTCTTCGTGTCCTTTCTTTTCTTGTATCACTCCTTCTTATTCCCTCCTGGCGTCCTGTTTTCCTGACCTCTCTGTGTCTTTTCCACATGTGAAGGAACCTGTACTTTTCCACGTATGAGTCTTTTTCTCATATGTCTTGCAATGCCTCCTCCTCCAGGTGATGATGAAGCCCCTGTCAGAGATAAAAGAAATACCCAACACAGGCTGCTACATCCACGGTCTATTCCTGGAGGGGGCCAGCTGGAATAAAACGTCAGGTCAGCTCACTGATTCCACCCTCTTGGAGTTCCACACACAAATGCCCGTCATCTGGCTGTTCCCCAAAGCCCTCGACAGTCGAGCAACTTCCTGGATCTACCTCTGTCCCGTCTACAAGACTCCCAGCCGAGCTGGTCAGTACTTATACAATGACAAAAAAAAAATCCACCCAAACACAGCAGATAAATATATAAATGGTTGTGGTAATTTACTAATTTCTGACATTTATGAAAGAAAATCTGTAATCCCATGTTATAAACTGTGTGTTAAATGTGGTGCCTGGAAGCCGGGGGTCTTACTCAAGTGTTTGTGTGCACCTCCTTAAAGTGGTTTTATTACTCATCCAAAATAGACCCCAGTTAAGTGTCAAGTTTCACGAAGCCGCTGAAAGTGCAGCTCTGCGTCTTCTACCCACAGCACGAAGCCCACGTCTCATGCTGGCTCTCGTCAGTTTGTTCAGAGGTTAAATATTTATACGTTTACAACATTTTGTATAGGCTGAGCTCACAAAGTATTTCATAGCATTTTATGAATCAAGTACTTGGTCCGTGTGACAAATAATGCTGAACTTTGGGTTTGTAAAACGAATACACAAAGTTCAAAAGTGTAAACAGATCTGTGAAGTTAAAAGTTAATATTTCAGGGTTATATAAATAATATAAATAAGAGCAAACTACTTGAAGAATTCTTTATAGTCGATAATCAAAGCTTCACCACAGATGTTGAACTTTATCCGACTAAAGGTTTACAAA
Organism: Poecilia picta; assembly: GCA_033032245.1. Classification (NCBI taxonomy): domain Eukaryota; kingdom Metazoa; phylum Chordata; class Actinopteri; order Cyprinodontiformes; family Poeciliidae; genus Poecilia; species Poecilia picta. Next base: position 8,164,955 of record CM065357.1, on the reverse strand, counting down.
ACAGCCAAGAAAATTAATGCTTTAGAGTTTATTCCGAAAATGTTATTTAGGGGAAGCTAAAGCATGCTTAATTATTTCAAAGTTAGTGTTAAATGAAAAATTAGATATTAGTGAAAGTGTGCCCACCACTGCTCCTTAGTAATTAGGTCATTTTTAAAGGTAATTAAATGCACTAGACTTTATTAAAGGACGGTGTGTTTACTCTGGTAATTACTACAACTTTACTCTCATATTGTTACAACTTGTATTTTTCCAACTTTATTCACATATAACTTTATTCTCATGATTTTTTTTCTTAGCCTGGCCCTAATACTTTGTAGCACAAATACATGCCACACTTTTCAGATTCTTTTTTTTCTTTGAAAAGAAATTGGGAAACATATCACTTTACCACATTTATATGCTACCTCATGGTGCTCTATGCTATAAAATAAAACAATGTATACTAAAGTTTGTGGCTGTGAGATAATTATCTAAGACACTGTATTAAGCAGATAATGTGCTGTTTGTTCTCCAATAGGGAGCTCCACCACTGGCCTTTCCAGTAATTATGTGACTGCCTTGGAGCTGCCCACAGAGCAATGTCAGAGGTACTGGGTCAAACGAGGGGTCGCCCTGCTCTGTGCACTGGACCACTGAGCACATAGCATAAATTCTTCTTGCATTCATCACCATAAAGCTGACCAGTCCACAGCGACGGTACCTGCATATTTATCTTACTACACCTTGTGTTAGCAAGAATGTTCTGTAAAAAAAAAAAAAAAAAAACATGTGATGAATTGTTTCTGTAACTTGACATTTTTACAGTTTATTTTATTATTTTTTAATAACATGTTTACGGTTGTAAGCCTTGTCTTTTGTGTGTGTGTGTGTGTGTTTTTTTTCCTGTCCGGGTTTTTCATTTCCACCTCTCCTTATCGCGCTACTACTGAGTAAGCGCTCAGTGAATTCCCGTCCTGCTCCTTTAAGACTGTCTCATAGGTCAGTGGAGAAACATGACTTGACTGAAGGAGGGGTGGCGCTTAAACAAACAGTGACAGTAGCTGGCCATGTGAATGTAACTAGAACCCAAGATCAACGGGAAACGGAGATCACCGGGGTCAACAGACTATAGTCCTTTATAGAGATCTAATACGACTTTAATGTTCGGCTTTCGTTTCGGATGTATTGAATTAATCAGCAGGGAATAAGTGCTGATCGGTGAAACCCGGGGAACAGTTTAAAAACAGGCGCGCAGTTAAAGGAAACATCTGAAACTAAATTACTAATGAGCTCTTAAAAGAAGACGGGGTGGATTTTTGTGGTGTTTTTATCTCACCCCTCCCTCCCCCGAGGACCTGTTGTCCAGGATGAGCAAATGTGTGATCGGTGTTTAGTTTAGTGGTTAGGGTTCCGAACCTGCCGGCTTTACGCGGTGACTTGCGAGAGTCACCAAGCAACTTCTCTTAGATTCGCTCCAAGCCGGGTGCGATCATGCTGCAAAATGGTAACGGGAAGGAAAAACCGCCGCAGTCAACAAAGACCGATGGAACTGAATCGGAACCGTCAGCTGACAAACCGAAACAGCAGCAGCCGCCGCCAGCCGCGCTCCCGGCCGAGGACACGAAGGGCACCGACACCGGGTCCACTCACTTCCCCATGCCCGCTTATCCCAAACTGGAGATAAAGCGCAACGCGGTGACTGACGACTACAAGATTTCCAGTCAGGTTCTGGGCTTGGGGATCAACGGCAAGGTTCTGGAGTGCTTCAACAAGAAGACCGGAGAGAAGTGCGCTCTGAAGGTAAAGAAGTAACCTGACACTTATCTGCTGGTTTGTTGTAGAAACGAGATACGCAAAAGAATGGAGAGGTTTGTTTGAGATCAGGAAGTGTGTCATTATACAGTAAGGACGATTTTGAAGCTTTGTTTAACATTTAATCTTTATTTGGAAATGAAAATCATCTAACAAAGTCAACTTTTGCAAGTTTTTGAAAACTTTTTTTCCCTATATTTTGTGTTTAAATGACAGCTCTGTTCTGTTCACTTACATTTTAAATCATAACATGATGATTTTATGAAGTATTACACAATTATTCCAATACTAACATCTGACGATATTTTTACATATTGGCACTTTCATGGAAACTGTTACGGATAAGTTTTCCTTTTAACTCTGTCCCAAATGCCTGTAAAAACGAGAAACCTGTTGGAGTATCAAAAACATTTCTGGAATTAGAAATACTCATACTCTAAGAAAAATAAGGAATCCAGGACAATTATTAGCTTTTAAAAGTAGTTATACCCCTAAAATTACTTCACATTACAACCAAACATCTTTTCAAAAATCTGAAAAGTGTGGCATGCTTTTGTAGTTGCCGCCACCTAAATAAAATATGGTGCAACAACCTGCCTTCAAAAGTCACCCAGTGAGTAAACAAAATACAAATCTGGGAAATTTCTTAATTTATATATATATAACCTTCTTTATTCAGACCATGGATGTTTGTTAGACAACTTTTAGACAACAAGTGTCATCATGATGACACTTGACATGTCAAAGATAATATATCTTTAAGGTCAGAAAATAGTATCCCAAGTTTGGAATGTGTGTCAGATTCCTGCTCAGTCCGTCATCCGGACACAGAAGGAGCTTGGCATAAGTCTAAACCTACAAAGTAAGAGCCGACTCTAACTGTTCTGGTGCCCTTGGCAATTTTATTGTTTGACTCACACATAGAGGTTCATGAGATAATAGGTGTGCTATTCTTAAATAAAGTACTTTTAGAAAGCTGCACTACGCTCCACGTAGCTAATCTGTTTTACTTTAGATTAGCTCTATCTGTTGCTGAATCAATAGTGCAACAGGCACATGCAGCTACAACAAACAGACTGCTTGATGCATTTAATTTCATTATTTATTGTAATAATGAAGCTAGCCACTTTAATAAAAGATGCTGCACAACACTTTTTTTTATTCAACTTTGCTTTCTTTTAGTTAAACTAGCCTAGAATAATCAGTCGACATACAACAGCAGAGCTTCACAGTGTACTGTGAAGCCCCAATTAGCACACATAACCAGACATGTATCCCTACTCAGCAACATTTTACTCTCTTGGATATTTAAATGTGGCCAGAAAATCTGTTATTCACTATTTTATGCAAAGTTAGATTGCAATAAATAAATAAAGATTATAGTTAAGCCGGAAGATGAAAAACACAGAAAAAACTAACATTTGATTTAAAGTCGCTATTAATTTAATGGTTAAATAAACTGTTTTTTCAGATTGTTAGAAATTATATACCAACTTTGGTTTGTAAAGGGATCAGAACCATCTGACACTTTTTTTATCTAAACTGTAACTTAAGCAAACGCTTGAAAAGGCAGTATTCTCTGTCAGACTCACCGAAATAGAATCAAGACGACCTAATACTGAATTAATTTAAACATTTCCTTTCACTTTGTCAGCTGATTGTGGTTAGGATGGGTTACTTTTCAGCACTGTCATGTTTTGCTTGTTGAGAGCAGGAACAAAATTCAGACAGAAGCTTGGGATGAGCACAGCGGAGTTTTAATACAAGAGAGAATTTTCCGATTGTGCACAAGGAACACGTAGAGGACAACAAATGTAAGTGAGCTTATAAACTGAGGAAGGAGTGAAGAGTGACACTGAGTCCAGATGAGCTAATCAGAGGAAGGTGGAGCAGCTGAAGAGGAGAATGCTGAGCTGGAGAACTGTGGGAAGGAGACTAAAACTGGCCTAAGTTTGTTTTTACTTATTTATGTTTTAGTTCTTACAGCAATAGGCACTTTAGACAATCACTCTGTTATTTGATTATTTAATAACTACAATCTTTTTTGTTTATAATCGTTTTCTTTTGAAATGAATAATATGGAAGACTTTCTGACTCAGATTTTACACATGTTGACGTTTTGTTTTATTCTTTTTTTCTTTAACCCACAGATATGTGAGATAACATCGTCTCCACTTAGGGAGGCATCTTATTTCTGTGGGTTTATGGCAGAAAGAAACATCCCAGGAACCCACGGTAACTATTAGACATGCGCTTCAAAACTCCGGCCTTTATGGAAGAGTGGGAAGAAGTAAACATCTGTGAAGAGAAAGCCATTAGAAACATTAGAAATCCTGTTTATTCTTTGCCTCAAATACATGATGATATAGGGTGGCAGTAGCTGCAGCATATTTGTTTTTGTTTTTTTTTTTTAGCAGGAACAGGCCAGAGTTTTTAGCAGAAGCTAGTCAGAGTTCACGGGAAGATGGATGAAGCTAAATCCACCAGTTAGAGGGTGCAAAATAACTTGAGAATGGGTTGAAGATTAGTCTTTCTGTGGAACAACAACCTTAAACATGCAGTCAGACTTACAATTGAGTGATATAGATCAAACTATGTTTGTGAGGTAGGATGACCTATGTTACTCCCAAGCCTGAATACAATTGAAATTCTGTGGCAAGTCTTCAGAAATGCTTTCTGTCCAATCAGGCTGGAATTAGCCAATGTTGTAAAACAGCATAGGTAAAACTACAGACGTGCAAACTGAGTTAATACTTACCTTAGTAGAATTGCGGTTGTAATTGCAGTGAAAGGAGGCTCTGCAAAATATTGACTCAAGTGCAAATTGTTATTTTTATTTGTAAAAAGTTGAAATGTATGGATCATTTTCCATCCAGTTCACAATTGTCCACAAACTTGTTGACATACCACTGAGACTCCTATAAAATACATTGAAGTTTGTTGTAACATCACAAAAAAGTTCAAGATGTGTGAGTAACTTTTGTAAGTTGTTTACGTGTCTGAGGTGAGAAGATCTGCTTATCCGAGGAACAGATGCAAATGTTCGGGAGATGTCACTCTGTGTTTAATGCACTTGTCTTTAAAGACATTAAAAGACATCTCTAATCACTGCTATGCAGATGATATTCAGTTGCACAATGTCTGAACTCCGTAGTCTGTTAATGTGCGTAGACGGTGTTAATGTGGTGGATGACAGTTTTCTTTCCTTAAACGAAGAAAAACTTAAATTGTTTTCGCACCAGAAATATCCATGTGTTGATAAAGGAGATATTTGGACCTCCTGGATCTTTAACAGACTTTGATTGTGGATTTTACTTTGGATGCACATGTCAAGTCTGTGGTTTGTTCTTGCTTTTATCCTCTGAGAAATATCACCAAACTAAGCTCCGTTGACTCGCCTTCTGAATGGAAGAACAATTATTCACACTTTTGTTTCCTCATGCTAAGACGTGTTTTGACGCACAAAAAGGTCTTAACAAAGTCGCTCAAAATGCTTCTACCAGGCTTCTGAGAAAATCCACCAAGTTTTCACATGTGACTTCAATCTTGATGCATTGGTTTCTAGTTACAGCTCTTTCTTAGGTTTATATTGGAGAGTTTCTGCACCCATAACGTCCCTGGCAGATTTCTGACGTCCTATGATGAGGTGGTTCCCTATGCTAAGATGCAGACAAACCTTCAGTGGGCCTCAGACTTGAGATCGGTGGTCTCTCGTGAAGCACTTTGTGATATCACTTATTGAAAGAGACGCATGCATTTTGATAGTGACATATTTCTCTGCGAGCATAGCCCACTCTTAAAGTCAGGCACGTGTGCAGCGCACTTACCTCTCACCTGTCAGCACAGTGTCAGACGCTCAGAGATTTGCAGGCTTATTGTAATCTGTCTGAGTGACCAAAACCAGCAGCAACTGTGTTGCTGTGTAATCGAAAGCTTCAGACAAGATGAAAAAGCAGATAAAATTAGAACACAACCGAAGGATGACATGCTAAAGTCAACATATTGTGGCAGAAACAAACATCCGTGAGGAGAGAGATAAAATGCATGTTGCCTAGAAATTTGAAGCTACAAGGCGAATTTCCTACTGATAAAGTGAGCTGTTCGCATGAAATGTTATCAAGGTTTAACAGCAGCGTTGTGTAATTCCTCGAATTCTTGTCTGATCACTTAAACAGCTTTCATATTGGAAGATTTTAGCTTTCATCAGCGTGAGCCCACAGAGGGTCATTGTGACACCAAGTGCGAGAAAACATCACAAACCGTGCAGTTATCGTAACAAATTTCTAGATTTTACAGGAAAATGATGGAGACAAACACACACACACATGCTCCTAATGTAGCTCTCCCTCTGTGGTGTGTGGTTTGGCTTCGTCGGGGAGCCAGACAGCCCCGAGAGCTCATCTTTCATTTGCTCTGACGGATCGCATAAGGCGCCCCTTCTGTTCAGACAGATATTCGCTCAGACCAGGCTCTCACACTCATTTATATTGGCTTTAACATCGAGGCAAGTGACTCAGAGCGATGTCACATGTTTCGTTGTTCTCATTTGTCAAATGTCTATCCAAGGACGTTCATATGCACGTTAGTCTGCACCTACTGACACCTTGGAGGTGTAAAAAAAAACTAACTGTATAGATGTGAGGTATTTTAACATTGCATGTTGTGGTGGCAACTAGGTTGATGGGGTTGAGGTGAAGGTTTTTTTTTTTTTTTTCGTTTTTGCCTCTAAACAAATAGAATTGGAGTAGAAATGATCAAAGGTCTAAGGTGGATTTGAAAGAGTCGTCCATTTTGTGTCTTAAATTAAGAGATGCTTTGAGCCCTAACTGTAATAGATGGATATAGGTCTAATCTACTTTACGGCAGCGCTGGCCGGGAGCCATTCCTTTAATGTAATTCTGCTACTGTTGTCTTTCAACTCAGATTTGTCTCACTTAGCGACAGGACAAAGGGTTCCTTGTGTTGTTTGGATGGCCTTTAAGCACAAATCTAGCCTGTAATTATTTAATTTTAGAGGTCTCTATGAATAGGACAGACCTTCTTATAGTGGAGGTAAGTGTGTTTATGGCTGTGCTGCAAATCAAATACAAAATATCAATATTTCCGAAGCTGCTGTTGCATATCGCTACCGTTAGCAGCTGGTCTTGTTAAACAAGTTAATCAGTCTCCCAGGTTTTAAGGACAAGGCTCATCTTGGTTGAACGCTTCAGGAGATTGTAAGAGGAGCATGATAGCTGACATTGTTTTAGTCTGCTCTAAAAGAAACTAAAGTCTGTCTTAGTGTGAATTATTCATATATCTGCCTTTAGCTGATGGAGCCAGACTTTATTCTCTGATGGCTCTGTTTAAACCAATTCTAGAAATTTTACATTCAGCATCTTGCAGATGTATTTATTCCCCTGAAACTTTTCCCCACAATGTGCTTTTACATTAAAAGAACAAACTTCAATTCCAATGTAACTCAATGGGATTAACCAACACTAGAAGACTAAAGCAAGATGCAGCATAATTGTGGCTTGAAAGTGAAAGCACATACTGTAAATGTTTTTTTAATGTTTTGAAGAAAAAATAAAATAAATCTTGGTGCGCAGTTGGATTCAGCCTGCTTTCAGAACTGCCTTTTACAATATTTACAGCTGCATGTAATTTGCCGTATCTTTCTTAGAAGCTCTGCACATCTAGGGATTGAACTTTTTAGTTCGAGGGCGAGGACCAGGTTTTTTTAGTTAGCTTGTATTGTTTGACATAGTGCAATGAAAAAAGCGAACCGCAGCTACTGAAATAGTAACAAAGGTTGCAATTTTAGTTCCCAATTGAACCGAGTCTAGAATAGCCAGACTATGAGGTGTGAAAACACCCTTACTGTCCAGAAAATATGGTACTTTGAATAAACACTATTTTCTGTTTAGAGTTGTCTATCATAAAGTGAACCTCATACCTTTTCTTTTACAGCCTCAAACAGATTGTCTTCCTGAATTACTGCTTCTTTACCTGGCTTACCGTAAACTGGACTACAACTTCTTCTCCAAATTTGACCTTGTTCTTGCCACTCGACCATAAAATCCAGATCAGTAGAGAATAGAACTAATAGTTGTACCGTCGACAGATTCTTCCACCGGAACCATGGATCTCCGCGTCTCCGCCTGAGTTACTTCAGGCCTCTTGGCTGCTTTTCTGATTAATGCTCTTCTTGCCGGACATGACTGTCCACCCAGGACAGTCCTGGGGTTTCCAGAACTCTTCACCTATACAGGTGGACGGTCATGTCTTTAGGTTTGGAACTTCGTCGTACTCTTTATGCCTTCAGATGATGAGTTGAACAGTGATGTTCAGAGCTCAGGATATTGTCTTCCAAACCTAAACCTGGTTTAAACATCTTCAAAAGCCTTTACATTGACTATACAAGGATTGTGAATGGCCTGTCTCTCCTTTTTTTCTTTTCTTTGCTTAATCAACCCTCACAGATCGGATGTTCGACTCACACTTTGTTGTTCACTTTATGAGTCCTGCTTTATTGGTAAAAGGTTGTAAAGATAAACCACAGTTTTATGAAGCTGTACAGACGGCCTCGTCGAACCGCGCCAATGCTTAATAGTGCGTAAACATCTCTGAGTGGTATAGTGTGCATGCGTGTAATTAAGGTTCTGTGAGACGCACCGGGGCAATTAAAACGAGTGAAGTGATCAGGCAAATCGTGCGTCTCGGTGCAAGTTAAGCCTCTCCTGACACAAATCAGACGGCTTTGAGTGCTGGGACGTTTTTGATTGGTTTATGTGTTCAAAGTCCATCATGAGATTAGCTTGTCGTATTCACTCAACGTTCTGCTTCCCCCTCCCCCCCGGTTTTTGTGGTACGTTTAATTCAGTTTTATTATCCCCACCCCCCAATCTCTTCCTATCCAGGAAATTAAAGAAAAACCTGCTGCTCAGACTGAAGCCATAAAGCCATAAAGAACACAATTAGAAACAAAACCTGTCCACTGCTTTTTTTTGTCAAAGTCAGCCTCAAGTGGGTGAAGCTAAAAAAGAAATGAGACACGGAGTGTGTTGGATCGGACAAATTTAGTCAGCGGAAATCCTCAACTTCTTCTTTCAACACCCTGCTCCACTTGATCTCTTGACTTCCTCCTCAGCTTTAGCCAGCTGAAACGTGGCCTTACACCAGCTAGGTGTTGTTTTGTGACATTTTGGGGTTTCCAGGAAGTTTCCTTTCTTTCCGTTAGTAACTGAATGTGAAAGTCCTAAAATAGTCCCCTTTTTTTCCCTTTATGGTTGTTGTTTCTAAAGAGATAGAGAAGTGAAGACAGACAGGGGAATATGGAACGAAGAACCGGGCAGTAAAGACGTTACCGAAGCAGGCGCTCACTGCTGGCAGACCGCGCTCGCTCTTGGGTCACCTCAACAGTTCGACGCCATTTGACACAGCGCAGATTTATGTTGTGTGTCTGCCACGTGCTACTCAGTCAAACTGTGTGTGCGTTATGAACTGCAGTTTATTTGGCCTCGTGAACAGCATATCACTCCATCACTGCTGCATCCAAAAATACTCTCTGACTGCATGCAGTGTCCAAGTCAAACACCTGCTGCGTACGTCTACATGCGAGCTTAGATGAGGGTGACCGCGTCCTGCATCTGCATGTGTCGAACACACCCCACCATCTGAACGAATGACCTTAAAGGCGACACGCGTGCTCAGCTCAGTACTGCTGACGTGTGGAGCGCTCCTATTGGCGCTCGCTAATTAGCCTATTCAGCTTGGGGCTAAACAGGCTGTTTAGCAAACTTTTTAGGAAGTGTACTGTGACACTTGGCTTCATTAATGTTATTGAAGAATGTGTTTTTGGAAATGCGCGACATTTCCAAAAACAGAAAGGCAACAATACTTTATAACAACAACAACAACAACAACAAAACGATGAAACAAAGGTGAACAGAAACACCCACCACACCAAACTTCTCACGCAAGCAGCAAGCATTGACTGATCACCTGTTTCTTAGTTTTAGGTTTTAGGAAGTCACGGTTTGAAACCACGAACGCTTTCGCTCTGCTTCTCCGTTTCTTTTGGGCCGGCCCCAAGGTTAGAACTTTATGTTTTTAGCTGCTTTATGTGGGTCAGTGTTTTACCACAGGAACCAATTTTGAAGGCATCTTGCCTTGAGCTAATTCTGGCTGCAGCAACAAGTTTTTCTACCTACAGCACATTATTAAAAGCTGAGTTCTTACTAGTTATCTCATTTCTGTTTGACATGTGGCAATTACATACTCTTGTTATGACAATTTCTATTGAAATAAAAAACAAACCAATTTCCCACATCTAAAAGTTCATTAAATTTAAACCTTTACTAATGTAATCTTTTTCTCACCAATTCATACCAATTTTCATCTATGCATGTTTCTGGTAAAACCCATAGTTTGAATGCACTTTCTTTTTTAAGGAAAATGTTGATTTCTTGATTTTTCCTTCTGAGGCGTAAGAAGGCATGAACAACATGTGAGACTTTACAAACCAGGACCCTACCAGTGCATTTAAAAGCACCACACGGTGAGCCACTGATGAAACACAGTAGTGTAAAGTTACATTCACAAAACATATTTTTAGAGGCATTTAGAAAATTACAGTTATACCTGCTCTGATTCTGAACAGCATTGTAACTACAATCTGTGTGCAGCAACCCCCTTTCTCAGAACGACTGTAACAGGAAGTAGTTATTAGGCTTCCATTAGCAGTGAATGGAAGCAGCTGAAAGTCTCACTGATTTGTTTTATTTGTGAGAATGTAAGCATTGTATTGATGACACTGACCTGTTTTACCACTAAAACTTTATTAGTCCATCTAGAGTTAGTTGTCCCCCACTGCCCCTTAAATGCAGCGACATTTAAGAGACAGTGGCAAGCTCAAGCTTGCTAATAATAATAGCAATAGATGCTATACCCACAGAAACAAGCAATCAGACAAAAACAGACTTTTGTTTCAGTTTTTTATTCACATTTGTTTTCAGACTTTCTTATGGACACCTGGGTGTTATACATTTGTAACATCTGCACCCATCATCATAGGCATTAGTAATAACTTAAAGAAATGCTTCTCACTTGTTCCGTATCTGTTAACCCAACAGATTCTCTACGACAGTCCCAAAGCCAGGCGGGAGGTGGAGCTACACTGGCGAGTGTCTGGTGGGCCGTACATCGTTCGCATCCTGAGCCTGTACGAGAACATGCACCACGGGAAGAAATGCCTGCTCATCATCATGGAGTGGTAGGATGACACTTTACAAATGTTGACCTAACTCAGCTTTGTACGCACCAATACATCCAATATTTATAATTAAATAAAGTCAGAATTTAGAAGTTTTTTAAAATGACAAACGTACGGTGATATATATTTTTCCGTAACAAATTTCTTCTAACTTTAGCTCTTTTTTTTTTGGTCACACTTTAAACAATAAACACATACAGTATTTATGCCACAGATGCAGTTTTAAAATGATGATTTCATTTATTAAAGGAGGAAGCAACCGAAACCATTGTGGCTCACTGTAGAAAGAAAAATTGAAAGTAAAGCAAAATCGCAGACTTGTTGTCATTAACCACAAATCTGTAGAAATCCAAACATATGAAGCAAACATGAGACACTGGGGAACTTTCTCAGGAGTGGCCAGCCAACCAAAAAATACTCAGAACGCAGACTGATGAATCATGGAAGAGGTTGCAAAAGAATCCAGAACAACATCTGAGTTGATGTCAGTGTTCATGATTCAGCATTAGGAAAGAGTCTCTGCAAAAATGGCTTCCATGAGGAATCAACTCTGATCAAAAGGAACAGCTGGATGATTCCCAAAACTTATGAGAAAGTAAAGAGGAGAAAAGATGGTTTTTCTGGACGTTTGATGTCTTGCATAAAACCGACACAGCTTTTCCAGAAAAAAACCTCGAGTCGAACATGGTGGAGGTTGTCTGATGGTCTGGGGCTGTTTTGCATCTTCAGGGCCAGAACAGCTCGTTGTAATTGAATGGACCACAGATTCTGCTCGTCAGTTTGTCACTTGAAGCCCAAGCACACTCTCTGAGTTTTTTTTTTTCTTTTCACAGCGATGTGTATTGTATTAATTTAGTTTTGCATTCCCTCAGCTGAAAGTCATGGAAAGGTTTTTTTTTTGAGGCAGGATTTCTGTTTGCTAAAGTTTGATTATGTTAATCTTACTCTAGCTGATTAAGGTTTTTTAAAAATGGCAACAGAGTTGAATACTTTCCTGTATCTAACAATCCCAGACCAAAAATATAAAGATAGGCCTGCGGCTCTCATGTTTTTACGCTGAGTTTATGTAGATCCCCTTCCCTGCTAGAAGAGCAAATGACTGTCTTTCCAGATGTGAGACCCATTACCTTCGATTCGCTCACACTGGTTCGAAGCATTTGGTGCTCCAAGAATTGCTCTCCTATCATCGCAGACTTAACAGAAGATTTCTGTGTGTGGAAGCTGTGAGAAAAGATAGTTGTTGTTTTTTCTGTCAATAAGAGTAGAGAACTCATCCCAACTACAACAACTGACACCCATCCCATCTTGGTTTTGATGGTTAAGCATAATTTTAGAGATCAAAAGAAGGCAGGGAGTGACTGAAGGGAAATGACTTCAGTCTCTGTTTTAGGGAATTTGACACAGCAGCTGATCATTGTAACCACTTTTATTAACACTGCTGCTCTTTGCTACTTTTTGTGCTCTCACTGTGTGTGTGTGTGTGTGTGTGTGTGTGTGTGTGTGTGTGTGTGTGTGTGTGTGTGTGTGTGTGTGTGTGTGTGTGTGTGTGTGTGTGTGTGTGTGTGTGCGTACGCGTGTGTACGTGTGTGCAGGGAGGTGTGAAGTTGAAAGGTCTGAGTAATGCTGCATTGCTATTGATTCAGAAGCGTGTGAGTGAAGGCCTATCAAAGGCCGTTATCATTTCCACTGTCGCTTCATGACCTTTAACCGCTGACTAACACGGCTGGGCCGTGACGGGTTTAGATAATGTCCCAACAAGACATCTTTACCTCTGAACTCAAGAGGAATCAGACTAAGAAAAGTTTCAGTAGCTTGTTTTCCTCCACGCACAGAGACGGGCCAGGAGAGTTCTGCAGGGTAGAAAGTGTCCAAACAATACAAACTTTTGGTACAAACCTGTAAAACTTCACTTTTTTTTTTAGATATAATTTCATTTAATACATCCATGTGTAGACATAGCAACCTGTTTTGTGTTAGTTATCTCATCTATGCTGTATGTTTAGCATATCGGGGTTTTTTTCTGCAAAGCTAAGCCCTGCAAATTTTGATTCTGATTTCAGCTTGAGAATTATCCATCCATCCATTTTCTTGACACCCTTGTCCCTTGGTGGGGTCAGGGGGGTTGCTGGTGCCTATCTCCAGCTGACGTTCTGGGCGAGGGGCGGGGTTCACCCTGGACAGGTCGCCAATCTGTCGCAGGGCAACACAGAGACACACAGGACAAACAACCATGCACACCTAGGGACAATTTGGAGAGACCAATTAACCTAACAGTCATGTTTTTGGACTGTGGGAGGAAACCAGAGTACCATGCAGAAAGGCCGGGCCGGGAATCGAACCCAGAAACTTCTTGCTGCAAGGCAACTGCTCTACCAACTGCGCCACTGTACAGCCTTGAGAATTATAAAACATAATTACATGATGAGAGCAACAATGAAGAAAGTTGTGAAGAATCAATAATTATTTATATCAGAAGTAGAGGTCATATCACTAAGGGTTTAGAGATGAACTAAATGAGAATGTGGTTGGTATTTTAAATTGTCTTTAGTATTTTGTATTATTGATGAGGGCAAACTAACATTACTACTAAAACAGCAGTCTGCATGTGTACATCTTGAAAATGTAGCTCCTTTTCCCAACTCAGCGTTTTCTTAAAGGATTATAGTTATTTAATATCCAGCCTGATTAATGACACGTAGGTGATGGAAGCTTTAAAAGAAAATGAAGCCTTCCTTTTATCTAATTTGTGTTTCTCTCTCTAACCCTAAATAAACAGTAGATATGTATTCACATGTGGTATAAAATACTGTTTTACAGTTTCTATTGGCTTATAAGTCTGTGATCTCCCCGACTTCAAATCTAACACAAAATTTGGGTTTTATTTACTCAGTAACAACTTTTACTTTGCAGAATAATGTTGTCCATGTTATGTTGTGATAAGTTTAAAAAAAAGAAGAGTATTTTTGTGTAGTTTCCAGTGTAAATATCTTAGAAATAAGAGAAAACTTACAAGTAACTCACAAAGATATAGGAGCTTGTTTTAAGCCAATGATTCTTCAATACTGGAACATTTTTTCACTTATAACATGGGAAAAATGTCTTGTTTTGAGACGTGCGCTTTTTGCAGTGTAGTGCTTAATTTGGTGCATTCGCTGACTGGAAAAGAAATGTTTTTTGGGGCTTTCGTCCACCTGTCATCAGTCAACCTGAAAGTTAGCTAATTCCTGTCAAACTTCCCATTTCTTTGTGCATCTCTACAGTAGGACTGTCCTCAGAGTCACCACCCGAAATGTCAGCATTTAAACAGCAACAGCTTTCACATCTGCTCACTTTGTGTGTGTGTGTGTGTATGTGTATGTGTGTACGTGTGTGTGTGCATGTGCGCGTGGGTGTGTGTGTGTGTGTGTTTTAAGTTAGTTATTTTTGACAAAGTAGAGAGCGGTTACAGCTGCTCTAATTTGTCAACTAAGTTTCATAGGTGCAACTAAAAGAAGATTCCCTGCTGGGAGGACACTGCAGATAGTGGGCCAAAACGCACTCACAGTCACACTTGTCCTTCACCTATCTGCTCGTCTGTAAGCCACAAAACGTACACACTTATTAATGCTCACAGATCCACCCAGCAATGATAACGGACACACTTTGCTCAGCAGCAGACGGGAGTTTCAGGTATCAGTCACTGAGCGGGGGAGAGCAGACTTCTAACTGATCTTGGAACATTTTGGTGACGTTACCCTCAAAACTTTCAAACAACATGGCTGCATATGCTGAGAATGATTTGAAACAAAAAATAAAACTGTAAATGAGTTCAGTAATCCTTGAGCAAAACGTTATCTGAAGACGACAATAAATGTCTTGGGTCGTAAACGAGGTCGATCATTCTCTAAGACATTTTAGTTTCCAGAACGTGCTTGAATGAGAGATGCTTCCATCTCTCTCCCAGTAATTAAAATCTACTGGTTTTTCATGAGTCGGCTCAGGCTGGTGATCACCAGACCGATATGAGTTTTGTAAAGGGGAAAAAAAAAAAGAATCAGATAAATGTTGGAGACCCAACGTCATCATTTTCTGGTAAATTAAAAAAACACTCCTACTATAGAGAAACCCACAGAACATTTTAGACTTCTTTAGTCTATGCTTGTTACATTACAAAGCATTTTCTGGCACTCCACACAACAAAAGAAAACAATCTTATTTTTCTGTATGGTTTGAGGTGACTTCCTCCAAACACTGACTGGAGAGTTTTAGGCTCACACTATAGACAAGCTGAGGGGCTTTGATAAAATCTATTTTTAGTCTCTCATCTTGGCAGAGATGCCATGTGAAACCCGAGGAGGAGTGAATTCCTCAAGGGGGAAAGAAGGACTCATGAAAATGATAAGCAGAGACGAGGCCGGTGCAGAGAAATTCTTATGTGCATAAATAATGTTTTGTAATTGTTTTGTTATTTCAAGCTGAACATGTGCAGCATGTGAATCTACGTGCTCGTTCTGGAACGCGCCTGGCACGGTGTTTGTTTGTGCTTCCAGCTTGGTGAAGTTCATGTAAATTAGCCACAACACCAGCCAATCACAGACTGGGCCTTTTTTTTTTATCCAATCAGAATATTTCTTTTAAACTTTGATAAATAGTATTCAAGCTAATCAAAATACGACACCAAGCTACAGACATTAAACAAGAAAACTCAATACAACTTTGAAATTTTGTATCTTAAGTAAAGCACTTAATATGCTTACTCATCATTCTCTATTTTAGGTGATATTTCTATCATTTATTTTAGTTTCAAACGTGACCAGCATTTCATAGCTTGTTTGGTTGATCACTTTAAAATAATTTCACTGAATTTTAAGACTGTTTTAAGTGTATTGTCAACTACCCAGTCAAATTTGCTCTCAATTTTCTTAAAAACATTTTTAACACAAAAACACAAGACTAAGCTAGCATTATGAGGAAAACCCTGCATCAGATGGTCAAAAGCCTCGTCCACTTTCACACTATTTTAATCTCTAGGGTTTAAGACGATGTTTTTTCCCACAGATCATAGCTGTAACGTTCGTGTTTACGGAAATGTTTGAACATTCTTCCACGAGAGCCTCTGTGAGGTCAGATACCGAAATGGTGCTCATTCGGGTTGAGGTCAGCTCTCTGTGCAGGTCAGTCAGGTTCTTCCACACCAAAACCCGCTCACCCATGTTGTTTGGGTACCTTGCTTAATCTCCCCACACTCAGTCATCGTGTTGGAACAGGAAGTGGGGCCGACCCAAAACCGGTCCCATAAAGTCTGGAGCACAAAATTGTCCAAATTGTTTTGATGTGCTGAAGGATTAAGAGTTATTTTCACTTGATCTGAACGGCCTGCAGAACAACTAAAGCCTCTCTGATCCAAACTTGTAGTCAGACAAGCCATAGAGGCCGGATTTGTTCCTCCACGGAAACGTGTCCGATGGTCCAGTCTCCATGGCGACCTGGGTCCTGGCAATAGACCTCAATACCTGTCACGAAATAAGCGTTTCAGATTTATCAATTAGTTTTTTGTTTTAAATATAAGAAATACAGCCAAACCGATGACGTAACATTTCCTGTTTAATCCACAACTTTCACTCCATGCCATTGTTGTTTTTTTTTTGTTTGTAAGCAGTTATGTACAAGTTACTCAACAGGTTGTTGCTAGGCAACCAAAAAAAAAAAACAAGTGAGTTAATTTAACATTTTTCCAGACCTATTATCTGTTGATATTATGTGTATGTATATTGTTATTGATTTATTGCCCGGCCCTACTTACACCACTGAGACCCACTTGGGATGTTACTTGAATGCATCTGGTTCACCATGGAAACCCATGCCAAAACAACACACACAAAAAAAACAGATTTAAAACGTTTCCTTCACGCATCTTATTCCAGTATCTTTCAGAGCTACTAAAGAAACCATTTCAAGGGATTTAGAATCAGTAGAATCAATTAAAAGACTTTGTTTTAAAGTAAACTGTTATAAAAAAAATACATAGTCTCAGTGCCTATTAAGGAATAAATTGGACTTTATCATTTTTGTTTGTGAAAAACTAACAGTCATGTATCGATCTCTGTTTATCAAGTATGGAAGGAGGAGAGCTGTTCAGCAGAATCCAGGCCAGAGGAGACCAGGCCTTCACTGAAAAAGGTGAGAATAAACGACCACATCAGACTCTCTCTCCTTAGACGCCATCACCCAGGAAAGGACAGATCCATAGAGTCAGATGCACTTCAGCCATTGGATGCACCTCTTTAAAGCTAAATCACGAGAATGCAGCTGCCACTCTGAGTCATCTTTAAAAGAAAAAAAACAAACTCGTGTGAAGTTTAAATTATTTTAAATCTTTTGGTGTGAAACAGTGTAAGGTCACATGGGTTCATCTGCGCCGGTAAAAATAGGAAGTGAAACTTCCAGCGAACATGCAGGTTAAACCCAAAGTGGGCCTGCGCTCCATCTCCTCGTATCCTGCCGTACCCGATTCGCTTCTGGTTTGAGAGAGTCTGTTTATGTGTTTCCTCCCAGAGGCGTCTGAGATCATGAGGGACATCGGGACCGCCATCTCGTTTCTCCACAACCTTGACATCGCCCACAGAGACATCAAGGTGCGTAGAGGTATCCAGATGAGACCCTCCAAATCGCAAAAAAACCCCCAAAAAAACGAGTCCTAATGTCTGGATCCGTCCACTTCTCTGCTCTCGTTTCCAGCCGGAGAACCTGCTGTACACCACCAAAACCAAAAACACGGTACTGAAGCTGACAGACTTTGGTTTTGCGAAAGAGACGACGTTACATAACCCCCTCCAGACGCCCTGCTACACACCGTACTATGTGGGTAAGAGGTTTCATGACTTTTTTTTCTTTGAAGTGTGTAAAATGATATCAGGAGTTTGAGTTGTTGCTTCAAAGCACAAATAAAAAAAACATCTTTTTCTGTCTGATAATGTGAACTGTTTTATTTATTCTGTGTTTATGTTTTGGTGTGTTATCATTGATAAGCTCCTGAGGTTTTGGGTCCGGAGAAGTATGACAAGTCATGTGACATGTGGTCTCTGGGCGTCATCATGTACATCCTGTAAGTACCAAGACAGTAGAGTCAGGGGTTTCTTTGGGCTGAGGGTGGTGATGATTTAAGCTGTGCTTTCCAGTAATAGTTACACCTGTTGAACTTTTTCGCTTGATGAAACTGTTTACAAGTAATTCCACAAATAAAGATCTGGAAAATGTGGTGTGCGTTTGCGTCCAGCGGATATTTTGTTGAACCGCCGTTTTACTTCCTGTCCTTTCGGTTTTGTCTCTACCACACCTAGAGACAGTCCATCTTGACCATTCTTTTTCTCCCCCCAGAATTTCTCATTCCGATTTGATAAAGATTCTAATTTGGATCTGGACTTTGACTAGGCCGTCCTAACATAAATACCCTTCGATCTGAATCATTCCATTTGCAGCCCTTGAGATGTTTCCCCTGGGATTTCCCTGTATTTATTTTTTTTCCCATTTATCTTCTGGTGAACTCCGTTCTCTGCTGCCACCACCGTGCTTTGCTGTGGAGGTGATGCATTCAGGCTGGTGTTTAGTCTTCCATCACAAGGAGCATTCTGCATGCAGGCCAGACATTTCCACCTTGGTTTCATGTGGCCATGTCTGCTGTGCCCTGTATTTTAGAGACAAATGTCACAAAGAGCTTCCTGTGCTGTGAGATTAAATTACAGTATTGCACACAGCTGTCAGAGTACAAAAGTGCACCACACAATGTGATGTTCCAAATTAAACGCATAACATTTGTGTATGTGATGTGACAAAAGGTTAAAAAAAAAATAAATCCAGGCAATGGTTACTTTTGTAAAGTTCTGTGGATACAGAAGTGTATCGGAGGCAGATTAAAAAACGCTCGTATGTGTTTGTCTCCCCTACTAGGTTGTGTGGCTACCCTCCTTTCTACTCCAACACCGGCCAAGCTATTTCCCCCGGGATGAAGAGGAGGATCAGGATGGGCCAGTACGAGTTCCCTAACCCGGAGTGGTCCGACGTGTCGCAGGAAGGTAGGAGTTCAAACGTCAAACCAGACGTGTGGCAAACAAAGTCAAAAACCTCCGGAATGACCTGAATGAGCATGAGAGGACATGCAGATCAAACAGTCCTCAACACTTAGACAGGAAATTAGAGTTTATGAACAGAAAACCCATGAAGGATTCTTTATCTGTGGCTTTTTCCTATGTAAAAAAGCACATTCTATACCTTTAGTCATGTCAGTTTTTTTACTAAAGCGAGCAAACGAAGTTTTACGGAAGGTTATGAAACCTATTATTCTCACCTTTGTGTGGAGTTGACCTTATTCTGAAACAAGCCGCGCCAGAAACAGGAAACCGTGGGGCTGCACTGAGTGACTCTGCAGCTTGACTGGGTGGCCTACTAATTCACACAGAGGAAAACTTTAGTCAAGTGACCGGCTGCCGTACACACCGCATAAGATAACATCTCAGCTTTGACAAATCAGACTGCTTTGCATCTTTGTTGCGAGTTTCAAAATAAAAACAGACCCGTGGTTCTGCGTGGTTTGCGTGAGATCGGCAGTCTTCTTAGCTTATACCATCAGGCCTCTGTAACCTATCAGACGATCTGTCTCGTCTCTAGTCTTTCGTTTTTCCGACCTCAACCAGCTGATCTCCTTTTACCCAACAATGACAGCGGATGAGTCAATCCCCTTGTTCTTTTTTCTTTTTTCCTCTCATTTAAATCCCGCTTGAGTTGATGTTTTTGTTTTTACAATCCCCAAACCATAACAACACTCCAGCACTCTCTCTCTATATATATCTATATCTCTCTCTCTCTCTCTCTCTATATACACAGTCCAGTCACATTAATGTGGCCATCTGTCAAAAGCCAGAATAACCACCTTTCGCAGAGCGAACTGCTACGAGACGTGCAGGAAGAGAGTCACTTAGGTCCCTGAAGGTCTTCTCTGGGATGTTGAGCCATGCCGACTCTAATGCCGTGGCCAGCTGCGCTAGATTACGCGGTTGAGGATCCATGGCGCGAACAACTCGATCGAGATGGTCCCACAGATGCTCGATTGGGTTTAAGTCAGGTGAGTTTGCTGGCCAGGGGAGGACGGTAAACTCATCCTGGTGCTCTTCGAACCACGCACGTACACTGGCAGCTGTATGGCACCTCGCATTGTCCTGCTGGAAGATGCCATCATCCTGAGGAAAAACAATGCGCATGTAGGGGTGGACATGGTCCGCAAGGACAGATGCGTACTTGTATTGATCCATCGTGCCTTCCACAATAATCAGTGAACCCAGAGAATGCCAGGAAAACATTCCCCAGACCATAATGCTCCCGCCTCCAGCTTGGACCGTTCCTGCAATGGTTGCAGGGTGGTTCCTTTCAGAGGTTTCACGCCTTATACGCCAACGTCCATCTGTCCGATGGAGCATAAAACGCGATTCATCTGAAAACGCTACCTGTCGCCACTCAGTGGACGTCCAGCTGCTGTACTGGCGTGCAAATTCTAGCCTTCGTCGTCGATGAACACCAGTCAGCATAGGTGCACGAACCAGGCGTCCGCTTCGGAGGCCCAGACGCAGCAATGTTCGCTGAATAGTGGTTTGGGAGACACTTGTGGTAGCCCCTTGGTTCATTTTAGTGGTCAGTTGCTCAACGGTAGCCCGTCTATCTGCCCGAACGCATCTCCGCAACCGTCGTTCGCCTCTGTCATCTATGGCCCGTGGTGCACCACATTTGCCACGTCGTTGATTTTGGACAGTCCCATTTTGCCATGCACGGTACACTTTTACCACGGCGGCACGCGAACAGTTCACAAACTCAGCCGTTTCGGAAATGCTTCCACCCTTGGCCCGAAAGCCAATGATCATGCCCTTTTGGACGTCGGATAAATCGCTTCGTTTCTGCATTACGCCAACGATTGAAATGTTTTCCGAAGCCCACACACACCCTTTATATACGCTCAACTGCACTGTGCTGCCACCTGCCTTCTGTGATTGGTTATTTAACTCTGAAGTGGAAAGTACGTGGTGGTCACATTAATGTGACTGGACTGTGTATATATATATATATAATATATATGTGTATATATAGATATAGATATATATATATATATGTATATACATATATATATAGAGAGAGAGAGACAGAGAGATAGATATATATATAGAGAGAGAGAGATCTATCTATATGTAGATAGATATATATACTGTAGTTTTTTATTACAGTTTTTTATTGTTAAAATTTTAAACCCATTTTTTCTTTGCGGTGTGCAAACGTATTTATACCCCTGAACTTTTTTACATTTTCACATTACAACCACAAATGTTAAGATGTTATGTTTGGCTTTTTATGCCTTTGACCGTCAATGTAGTGCATAATATGATTTAGAATGAAAATAGCACAACCTTTTCAGTTTTTTTGTTTTATACAAATGATCATAATGTTTGCCATACATTTCCACAACAATTATACAATCTTGTGCAACAAACTGCTTTCATAAGTCACCAAATATGTAAACAGACTCCAACTTTGAAGGCCCCAAATGTTTGTTAGTGAACAACCTGCTTATTTTGGTAATGAATTATTCTGATGATCTGTCAGTTAATCACATAAATACATTTGTCACATTCTGCAGATTTTTCGTCAAACCGCATAAGCCTTTTTATGCAATGTCAGAAACACATTAAAACGTGCAAGCAAATAAAAATTTAGTTTCTTTTGTTGAGAAGAAAAACCGATTACTGCGTGTAGAGCACCAACATTCAACAGCATTCCTTGTAGCAAAAGATGCATCTGCAGCTGAAAAGTACTTCTACATGTGAAAAGCTTTCTGCTTGTCTTAACATTAATACAGTGTAGGGCTAATCTGATTATTATGTTTTCCATTTACTGATTATAAACTGCATAGTAAAATGTGTTTCACAGGAGATTTTCTTCTGTGCAGAATTGGAACCATTTGAGGTTAAAACGAGGTATTGAGTGGAGCATATTTAAAGAAAAACGGCCTATTTTAAAAATGCTAAATATATATGTTTTTGTTGTTGTTTTTTCTTTTTTTTTCAGTTTTGGCTTAATTACGACTGAGTAAGTTGTTCTTTTAGCTAATTGACTTTGTTTTCTTTAGTTAGTTAACAAGTAATCAATTGCTAAAGTAGTTGACTATTTTACATGTAGACTTGGAGAAAAAACATTCCAAATGTTGTTTAGTTAATTCAGTTGAAGAGGGCTGCAGGTTCAAAATATGGCTTTTACAACAGAGTGGAAAAGAGAAAGGCATAAGAAGTCCTATTTTCAGTTCACATCAAGCCGTGAAAAGCAAACATTTGGAAGAAGGTCCCCTTTTAAGATGACACCGAAGTGAAGCTTCTGGGCCCAGATGTTAAGATGGAGGAGGCTGGCCTAGTATCCCCTTCCAGCAGGACGACATCTTTAAAATACTTGTAGTGTGACAGTTTGGACCAAGGCATATTGATGAGTTAGAATGGCCTAGTCAAACTCCTAAATCAAAATTCCTGAAAACTGACCTTCACAATGGCCTTATTGAAAACGGGCTAATAGGTCTGGTTGTGTAAAGCCAATTGAGATGCCGGAAGGCGACTTTGTAAAGAGGGGCTGAATACAATTGCAAGCCACACTTTTTAGATCTAAATTAGATAAAAAATAATGGAACCTATACGGTCATTTGAATCCTTCTGATTCAAAATGATGTGCTGCTTTGTATAGTGTGATCTCTAACTACAACCCCAGCCTCTTTCTGTGGTCCAATTAGTTTGACTCGCCGGTTCTGCTGGTGCAGAAAGCCTCGACGGGTGGCTTCGAACTCAACTGCCCTGGATGCAGCAGGCTGAGCTGCAAGATGTGTACAGCATCTCGCCACAAAACCCTCAGCATTTTCTCATCTGTGTGCCTTCTTGTAACCAAGAAGGCAGACTAAGCTGGAGCTGCTTAGTCTGTGGTGCAAGTTTTCTTGTTCCAAACGTTGGTATATGGTTTTGTTGAAACTCAAGTTGTAAGGTGATTCTGCCCTACTTACTGGAAATTGTAGAAGTAGGCTGGCTACACTGCCCCTCCCATAGAGACAATAATTCACTTGTTTGCAGCTACTAACCTTATAATAATGACAATGCGTTTCTTTTTTTTCCCCCAGCTAAAGATCTGATCCAACAGCTACTGAAGACGGACCCGAACGAGAGAATGACCATCACTCAGTTCACCAACCACCCCTGGATCAACGTAAGCAGCTGACCAGTAAATCCCCTCCCGTTAATCATGTGTGTGTAAGTGTTTGTGTGTGTTTCCCTGCTCTGCAGCAGTCCATGATGGTTCCCTCCACTCCGCTCCACACCACTAGGGTCCTGAATGAAGAAAAGGAACTGTGGGAGGATGTGAAGGTAAAAGCTGGAGAGCTGTCAACACTGACACCTTCTGGTTACACTCTGCCATTACAACCTAGAGACGGAACTAAAAACTAAAGCTGCTAATATTATACCCTTGCTAGCTAGCTAGCTAGTTTTTTTTTTTGCATCTGTCACTGGTAAGTAACTTTAAATTTTTCGCCATTTTTCTGGACGTTTGTCTTCGTTTATTGGCTCATTTCTGTTGTCAACCAGTACAAGACTATGTGCAAACTGTGCATAAAAGCTTGCCGCTGTAAAGAGCATAGCAAAATATATTTTCTTCAGTAAACTTCTGTCATGATGCAGGTCTTAAATTTCATTTATAATGATCTATCTTAGATCTTTATCTGGTGAAACCTGCAAAGACTTTGATTTAATAAATTACGTTTAAGTAAAAATTTAATTGGCAGAAAATCAGTGAACCCTTAATAAATGACAGAGTTTGACGCCAGTTAAGTTTTTTGTCACACTCCTCATCTGCCACTAGGTGGAGGAAGAGGCTGAAGCGTTTTTCTTTAAATATGTTCTGTTTAACACTAGTCATGCACCTCCTTCCAGCTATCTCTGTTTGTTATACAGACATAAGACGCTCCGTCAGAGTCACACAGGTCTGATTCGACACGTATTGAGCAAAATGTCCAATGTAGATTTGCACATTCCGTCACAAGCAACCAAACGTGCGTGACTGAAGTGATAAAAAGTGAATAGACCTTTCTTTAAAATGAGACGCTCACAATGGGCTTCTGTGTTGCAACTAACCACTACTGTGTTGCGTAAAAATTAGGCAAACTGCACATAGAGGTGCAAACCCAGAAGAATATTGTAATTCTTTTTATACAGGCCGAGTGGATCATGGCTGACAAACGGGAAAAGGCTCTGGGACTCTAGTTTCTCTTGACCTCGGCTTAGAGACCTTTGACCTTTCACCCAGTTTATAACCAACCTGTCCACTTTTTCTTTTTCTGCATGTGTTTTTTTTATTTTTTTGTTTGCTACTAGAGTGCCTTGAAAGGATTTTTTACATTTCATCTTGTCACAACGGAACACTTGTGCATTTTACTTGGATTTTATGTGACAGAGCAACAAAATATTGCATAATTATTAGTAAATTATTATTAGTAGTAAATTAATATTAGTAAAACAAAAAACACAGGGCTTTTTCTAAAAAAAAAAACTTTTTACAAATAAAAATGTCACATGTAGGAAAAAAAATTGAAAATAAAAATGTATATAAACTATAAACTCTTTTTTTAAAGACTTTGTAGTCAGTGTTTCCATATTAATATTCACTTCACTGTACACGTTTAAAAACTGACGTCTTACTGCCTCCTGAAGGGAAAATATTAGTTCCAGTTTGAGAAAGTACCAAAGTAATTAACTGCTTTGTTTGCCACCTCGAAAACCACAGTCAAGCCTTCCTCCTTGTCTCTCGCAGGAGGAGATGACCAGCGCCTTGGCGACCATGCGTGTGGACTACGACCAGGTGAAGATCAAGGACCTCGACACGTCCAGCAACCCGCTCCTCAACAAGAGGCGCAAGAAGGCCGCGGCGGGGGGGAAGGGCGGCTCCACCGTCTGCCAGAGCCAGTGAGGCGACGAGGAAACTCTGTGGAGAGTCCTGACCGAACAGCGTCAGTCGAGGAAGAGGAGCAGCTTCGGACATGGAGTTAGGAAGCGCCGTATGACGTTACTCAGAGGGCCGGTCTGAACCTCCAAGACTGGAAGTTGAAATGCACCCTGGGAAGAATTAAAGCTGGGCATTTGTTCCTGTCAGTGGTAGAAACCGACAGCTCTGCTCGCTGTGGGTTTGTCTGTGTTAATTATTTTTATTTGTGGATTTTGTCTCTTTTTTTGTAGCACTAGGTGTGCAGACACGACGTATCTGCGGTGATATTTTTGTGTATTTGAATGCCTAAAACCTCCTTTGGAGTAATTGTGAAGATCACAAAGAAACAAACTGTGCAGAGAGAGAAAGAGAGACTGTGAAACACTCCTCATGGCCTGTGTTGTCTTAACTTTGTCCTTTGCTGCTTTCCTTTCAGAATCAAAGCCCAGTCTCCCACGACTGTCCCGTTATTAAAATGTAGCCTCCGTATTGACCTACAGTTCTATCCAAAGAAATATTTTTCACTGAAGCAGCAATAAACATAGCGTCATGTTCACTACTGAGTGAGATTTTTTTGTTGTTGTTGTTGCTCTGTGGTATTTCTGAGGAACCCTGCCAGTTCCCGTAAATGGAGCAACAAAAGTCGCGCAACGGATTTTTACGCAACAACCGGTGGGTTACCAGTGGTATTACATGGATTTATGACATTTAGCTTAAGAAACATTGAGTGTGACAGCTCAGTGAAGTGCTTCTAAGTAGCGGCTGCAGTTTGCTTTTGGATTACGCCTCGTGAATGCAGTCGAAGTTTGACTTGACTTAAATCCATGAGGATTCAAGTCAAGTCAAGTTTACTGGCTTAACTTGACTAAAGACAGCTGAAAGTGCTTTACACCAATTAAAATATTACTGTAACCAATTGTAAAATAAGTAATAAATATTACATTTTATCAAATGCCATCATCAAGCAGCTATACATCCATACTCTATGCAGGTGTTGTCTTTTTTTTGCCTAGATGTAAAGGAAATCAGTGTCTCAGCATCTTTACAGTTTTCTGGAAGTTTGTTCCTGATTAGTGGAGCATAAAAACTGAATGCTGCATCTCCATGTTTGGTCCTTGTAAAACTTTGATGATTAATGCAACGAGAAAGGCAACCTGAAGTCTAACTGGAAAGGTCAAAGGTCTCCTCATTTGTCTCTCAGGAGTTGAGAACTGAGAGTGAAACACCCAAACACGGCGTTCATTTGTACCCTCAACTATATGAGCAACCGCCATATTTAATCTGAACTCAGATTAGATAAGGATGTCCGACTCTCCTGACTGCACAGAGCGTTGTGTTTGATTTTTTCGGACACTGGACTCAGAACTTTTGACTTCCCATTACCAGCAAAGCGCACCGTTAAGTGCATGGCTTTTTTTATCATCATCCCTGTAACTGGGGTCCTTGAAGCTTTGTTAGGCTATTATAAATAGCAGCAGTGAAGTGCTTTTAGGGGACTCAGCCATCTGACATGCCACTACACTCCCAAAGGTCAACAATATTATGTTTAGAAGAAAAGAACCTTTCCCCCACTTCGATCATATGGCTGTGCAGGATTATGGGTCAGGGGATCATAAACTCCTGGAACAACGAGACGATGATGATGATGATTGTACAGTTGAAAGCAAAGGTTTGCATGCCGTGAATAAAAACACTTTTTTTCCAAAGTTAAATCTAACCAAACTCCATGTGTTTTCGGTCAGTCAGAATGACCGAAAACGTTTCTGTTCGCCACAATAACCAGAGAATCTGTCAGATTTATTCATTAATATCTTCAAAATCACAAGCAACAGAATGGTTACTGTCTCTTTAAGCAATTGAGGAAAGCCCAGATCATGATCTGGAATTTTTTTTTTGATAGACAGACTGACATATTTGATTTAATTGGAGTCACACCTGGAACACCCTTGGTCACACCTAGAACATGCTGTTTTCTTGTTTGACATGATGGGGAAAATCAAAAGTTATCAAGAAGAAAACTGCGGTGCTGCAGACGTCCGGTTCATCCTAGGGGACAAGTTCCAGATGGTTGACCTACTGACCTAATGTAGCAGCTGTTTAACTTCACACAGTGAGAAACCGGCCTTTTATTTGGTGCATGTAAACAACTGGTTTCAACTGTGAGTTTCTCTTTGGTTTGGTTATGATGAAATATGGCTGTAAACACAGCAGGAGGAAATTATCTTTGGTACAAGAGTTTACGCCTTTTTTTTTGGCTGGAATTTCACAGGTCGTGAATTTTATCATGAAGTAGCAGCAGCGAGATGTTTTTGTCTGTGGTTATGAGTCATTTTCTGAAAAACAAAGCTGGTCACGATCACGCCATACACTGTGTCGCTGATGCACAGTTAACACCGTGCAACAGTGACTCCTGAACTTCCTGCTGGCGGTATTCCATAAAAGTCGCCCGCCCTCACCTGTGGTTTACAAACAAACAGGACAGGGAAGCAAAGAAATGAACAAAACGTCTTCTGGCTCGGCCTGTGAAGCGTCTGATGGTGAAGCTCCTGACATTCCTCGATGTTGTTGATGATCTGCTCAGTCATTCTACGTAGGTACATTTTGACAGCTCGATCTCAGACCAGTAGGACTGGTATGTTCCCGGCTGTTTGGAGTCAGGAGGACGTAAGGAGTGTCTCGTGGGTGGAGCAGGGACACTGATCAGTTTGGCCTTTAGGGAAGGAATGTGTATGGTGTTGTGGAGGAAGGAGGGGGTCAATGAAGAGCTCTGTGACCTACAAATGTCACCTGGCCTCCCTGTCATGCACAGTCCATCGCTATTCAAACTTTCCCTGATGCCTTCTGGCTATGTTTTTTTTTTTTTGGGCTCGGACTAAAACGTCTGATCAGTTGTGTTTACGTAGTGTGAGCGCCTCATTAATTCACAGACGTCCAGCCACTGGCTCTGCTCGAACAGTTTGATGTCAATGTTTCACGCTTTTCCAGATGCAATCATTAAAAGGTTTCCTAGAAAATCAGGCGGGATTTAGCAATGAAAACCTGAAAGAAAACAGAGACTGAAAAGCATGACACAAAGAAGGAAGGAGGCAAAGAAGAAAGGATGGAAGGAAAGAAAAACAGAAGGGAGGAAGGAAAAATAGGACACAAGGAATGTGATAGGACACTAAGAAAGAAGTAAAGACGCAAAGGGGAAAAAAAGGAAGGACAAAAGTTCGAAAGATGAAAGACATAAAGGAAGCAAGAAAGGAGGGAGAAAAAGAATGAAAAGAAAGTTACTGCGTGTAGATCAGTGGTAGAATAGGCGTCCCCATATACTGGATAGAGGAAGTGAGTGAGTGATAAACGGAGAGAAGGTCACGAGGAAGAAAAGAGAAAGATAGGAAAGACATCAGGGCAGGAGGGAACAGAGAAAAGACGGACATGAGGAAGAAAGAGAGGATTCAAAGAAGGAAGAAATGCATTAAGCTAGGTTAAAAGACATAAACCACATAAATGTAAATATTACTCCATCTTCTATTTTTTTTTTTTTTCATTTTATCAAAACCTGGAAAATGCTTAAATGAACTCCCATCCTTTCCAGACCTTGGCTCTACAGTCACTGCCATGCGCTGTCATAGGCTGCTGCTGTTCCTCCTAAAATAGCCTCCAGTCCTCACAGACAGGTCACATGATGCTTATATTATCCTTAGAGAGCCATAGTGCTGGGACCTCTCTGCATGTCCTGGCAGATGAGATTTACTTTCTTTCATGCCACACTTGTTCCCTCCTCAAACACACACTGGGACAAGAGGGCGCATGCCTCGTCTGGATTCAGCTACGTAAAGAAAATACTCATTACTTCTTGGCACACCAGATAGACCAGTTCGTCTAGCTGTGGTTTCCTTG
Source organism: Poecilia picta (assembly GCA_033032245.1). Classification (NCBI taxonomy): domain Eukaryota; kingdom Metazoa; phylum Chordata; class Actinopteri; order Cyprinodontiformes; family Poeciliidae; genus Poecilia; species Poecilia picta. Next base: position 8,135,998 of record CM065357.1, on the reverse strand, counting down.
GAAACCTCCAAACGCCTCTTCCTAAAGTTGTATAAAGGGCACAATTAACCAGGACAGCCACGGAGATAATCACGCGTTCTCTTTCATATCAACCAGTTCGTAAGGCAAGCTCAATTTAACAACTGAAAACAATCTTGGTTGAAGCAGATGCTTTGGCCATTTACTCATCTCAATGTTTGGATGAGTTGGCATGATGCACATGAGGAGATGTAACAACACGGAGGTCAGGCCTTGCCAATAATAAGTTAATGCAATGGGTCAATGCTAGAATAAGGCTGCACATGTATGGTTGGTTTGGAGCTGCTGCCAGTAGAAGTTTCTTGGCTCTAGAGAGATAAAATGTCAGCATGTTTTCCAAAGTTGCATCAGAACAAACTGCCAGATTTCTGGAAAAATTTCCTCTAGTCATACATGACTAGAGGTGAAGTTGTGCAACCATAACATACAATGCCACATTTATTGTCTCGAAAGCCAGAGATTTGATTATAAGGGGTTTGAATCCATTGACTAAATGTTTCATCGATTGGTTAATCTACCCAGAAATCTCTGGATGATGTTTTTGGAATTCGTCGCCTAACTTGGAATCACTTACAAAACTTCAGATTTCTGAAAAACATTTGTGACTCAACTCATTTACAGGGAATCAGACGTATTATCTTCCATGAGGTTTGTTTTGAAACACTAGCGCAGACAGAGCCGACCAATCGCTGAATGATGCGTAGATTCCTACGGGCAGGGGAATCTGTAGAGACTAATTTTGATGACAGACTTGAGAAACAAAAGGTATTAGTTATAACTTGTTTTAGTCCAGTTGTAGCAGCCCTGCTGGTTATTTGAACTGCTAATCCACTACAGAGAAGGGATAGGTTTTCCTAAATGTTCTCAACCCTCGGGTGAGGCTGGCTCTGCGACAGCTGAGACTGGCTCATGCATTGTTTCAACGATCCCGAGTTCAGAAGTTAATCTATATCAAAATGGCAGAATGGATCTGGGTGGTGCAGTGGCCTTACCAAAATACAAATCCCAGCCTGATTAAAATACTAACTTATTTAAATGCCACAAGCAAAACCCTTGCAACTTTAAGCATCTGATGGAACCTGAGTTGCCACTTCTCGCTCAGATATTTTAGGCATTCAGGCCAATACTTGGTGCAATGACCTTTGCCCTATAACATTTAATCTTTGACCTGTACTCTTTACAACATCTTGTCCAGTGTTCCAAGTCCTCTGCTGTTGTCTCTACAGCTCATCTCACAGGGTTTCTGTGGGATTTAGGTTTGTGGAATATATTTTTTTTGTTTAGTCGAACACTTCTGGGCCCACAGCATCATACATCATCCGCTGTACTGCATGGTATAGAAGGTGTTTTTCTAACTCAGTGTGGGTTGGCTAGTAATTGATTGTTTCACACCAATTCCACATTGGGTGGACTTTTTGATTCACTGGAAAGCTCAGTCCCAGTCTCGCATGACTAGAGCACATCTTAATAAATAAATAAATAAAAAGTCCAAGTCAAATTTGGCAAACTCATCACATTTATGTTTGCCATGGCAGGTCAGAGAAAGCTTTTTATTTTGTAAGGCATCACTCCCAATCAACCAGACACCTACAAATATTATAGAGTGGTTGTTCTGGAGACTTGTGACCCTGACATGATTCTTCATGCTGCTTTTCTGGAGATCTGCTCAGCATATGGTGGCAAAATGGCTCCTTGACCTGCCTACGTTTATCCTGTCCAGTCCAGTTACTTCGGAAGACGGATATTGGGTCTGGGTTTGACGTAAAACCCGAGGTAACAGCTGTCGTTATTTAGTCGGGATTTCAATATGGCGACGCCCGTGGAGGTTATTTGTATTGTAATATATCTTACAAGCGTCATTTTAAGCTTTATTTTCCAAACAGCACTTTTAATTTGTTCAATTTACACGTAGCATAGATTTTACATGTGTCTTCTAAAATAAAAACATCTGAACTACATCCTTTTATGCGGCCACTTTGAAATGCAAAATGGTCTGACATATTAGAGCATTACTGTTCATTTTATGTTCGACAGAAAAGTGGGGATTTTCTAGTTCCGACTACAATATAGCATTAGAGGGTCTTCTTCGGAAGAAGAATTAGATTTGATGTTATTGGCGGCTGGTAACGAAATGTGTGTTTTGTTGCCACTTACTGGCTTATGTCTTCTTCGTGGTTTTACTGGTGAGTGGCAAAAAAAAGAGTTCATAAGAAACATTGTCCAACATAAAAAAAATAAGCATTAACTTTTCTTCTTTTTACGTTTTTGTTGCGTGTATTTTGAAAGTATTTTTTTTTAATGCAAGCCACCCTGAATTAAATTAAAAAAGTTTTTTAAAAAATTCAAAATTTTCCGCGAAATCCCTGCTTATTCAATGCAAATGTATTTATTTGCGGGTTTCCGACCACGCAGACCGTGCGGTTCCTATGTTTCACTCCCCCGGTGTCATTTGAAAGGTCCAACCCCTACAAAGATGGTGGGTGGGATGAAGGAAACGGAGGAGGAAGAGGAGGAGGACAGACAGGTAGAGGCAACTCCTTCATCACATCCATTTCTGTACAAGTCTCCTCCCTACCTACAGGTCCCTCGCTATCTCACGTACACACGCACACGCACACGCACACGCAGAGGGTGGTGTGTGTGTGTGTGTGTGTGTGTGTGTGTGTGTGTGTGCTCCAGCATCACTGGGGTGGTGTGCGGGCTGCTGTTGGAGGCACGTACTCACCGCCACGCACTGCGCTCCATCAGACACTTCCACGACCATGAGAGGCTGCGCCAGCCGATGCAAGTCCACGCAAAACCAGGACAAGGCGGGTAAGAGACGTCGCTGGGTTTTTGTTTTTTTTTTTTTTAAATGTTATTGTAATTATTAATATTATTTTGAATCCGTGCGTTTAGCTGCGTTGTTGCTTTCATTTTAGCAAAAAATACAGGAAGCGACCGTGGGGTCTACACGTCTCTTTAAGACCTAAACAGCAGCGCCGCCGCTGCTGCTTTTCACCTTTCCCCTACATTCAGCATCGGACTATAATCTTTGCCGTTTACAGTACGCAGCCTGTTTGGAACAGCAGCCTGGACCGCAACAGGGGATGGAGAGGCAGGCGGGTCGGTCCGGGCTTCAGACCAACATGTTAGACTTATATAAATAAAAGGAAGATGGAAAGAAAATGAAAAATCAGGACGAGACGTTCCGTCTCAACGTTAATCTTCCGTCTCGGTCGGTGGTTGTCATTATCTCTGCGGTAAATATGATGGCTGTGTGAGGATGTATGTGGTCGGATTGTTTACAGCGGCTTGTTGTTGTGATTGTGCAGCTCTTATTAGACGCAACACGTCCAGTCCAGTCCAGTGACGTCATGCTGAAGCCCCTGATCTCGGGCTTTGGAGCTGGATCCGGTACTGAAGGGAAACGGTTATCACACACTTCTATATTGGGAAGTGACTTGTCAGGGCTAAAAGGCAGCTAGCTGCAATCAGAGTCTGGCAGCTGCTGGGAGGAGGAGGAGGAGGAGGAGGAGCTGAGCTCTGCTTCCTGTTCATGCTCTGGTGTAAACTATGCCAGACACCTCACTGAAGAATCTGTTTCCAACATAAATAGCTGCTCTAACGTGCCTTAAAACAGCAGGCGTCGACCTTAACCTTTGACATTTCGTCACAGACGTCAGTGTTTTGCCAAAAAGGAGAGCACAACTCTGCCTGGGTTTCAGTTTCTGCAACAAGAACTGAGATGACTTGGTGCAGAATTGTAAGGCTTAATACAAATCTTAAAAGTGTGGTGTGCTTTTGAATTCAGCCCTCTGAGTTAATATGTTGTTGCACAGGCTCGATATTACTTTTGACTCAGGTGACAAACAATTTCGACATCCCTGCTCTAGACTTTAGCTGACTTAATTTTAACCACAACTTTGCTTTGACCTACAGCATGTTACCATGTTACCATCCATCTACCAGGTTTTTGTATCTGTGGCTGTAGATTAACTCAGACATCAATCTAAGATCTTTTACTAGTCCAACTGCTTTTTTTCTCCAGAAGACACTATTTTGTTTTGCTCTGCTAAACTGCTAAAGAAAAAGAAAAATATGTTTCATGATGAAAAGTGTTTTGTTCTGAAATACTTTCATTTTGCATGTTGATCCAGAATGAGTTATCCTCCCATTAACTTACAATCATTTCTCTGTCCCAGTTAAAATAATTATATACATATTAAAAAAGCATCCTAGCACCATGATGCTGCCACTACCATGTTCTATGGCAATTTTGTTTCAAAATAACTTTTATTTTTCACGTTGATTCAAAATGATATATCCTCCCATCAACTTGCATTTTTTCCTGTCCCTGCTTAAGAAAAAAAGCATAGTATTGACAGAGCATGACGCTGCCACCACCGTGTTTGATGATGGAGGCATTTTCTTTCTGAAATAATTTCATTTTATATGTAGCTGAACTTTGACCTGAGCACACTTGTTCACATACAAATAAGACTATTTAACTCTCCCTAACAGCAATAGATTTTTTTCTTGTCTCTTTCCCACAAATGATAGATTGAAGTTGCCATGGCGACAGGTCCTCCAGCGATACTATGGCCCTCTTGGTTGCTTTATTGATCAATGCTCTCCATGCCGGACCTGTTGGCTCAGCTGGACGGCTGGGTCTTGGTTGGTTTGGAGCTGTATGGTAGTATTTCCCTCTTTGGCAAAATGCATGTGTTCTTACTTTATAAAATTCATGAAAATACATTAAAAGTTTGTAAATGTTATGAGAAAGTTCATGGGCTAAGCGTCTCAAGCCACCCCATTCAGCTATAGTCGAGACCATCATATAAATAAAAAAAAAAAAAACAGATGAGCGCAGGCCGATAAGAGGCGTCTCAGTTTGTACAGGATCATAAAACTCTGCAGCATGTTTACTTTAGACAGCTGAAATTCTAAAAATACGTCGTGAGTCACGGGAGCCACTTTTCTTCCTGGACCCTATGAACCTGACTTAAATCATGGTCCGCCAGCAGTAGGGGATGATGGATGCTGCAGTCATTTAATTAGAAACACCTCCATCTCGCCACATTTAGGTCACAGGCTCTGCAGCTCCATCTGCGAGACTCTGAGCTTAATATAATCAGCGCAAAAAGAAAAAGCACCAAACAGATAGGCCTACTAACCTGGAAACGTTGGTGCAGAAACGTTTGGTCCTGTTCAGGAGAAATCCTGTTGGCAGGTGGCTGCACTCGGCCAACACACACACATGCATACACACACACACTGAGGGTCTATGTTCGCCCTGGATGGAGAGAGATTCTGAGAAGCCCTTTGAAACAAAGCAGACATTTTATGAAGAAAAGATGTAATTGTATGTATGCAGGAGTTGGAAATATGTCCTTTGTTCTAGCTTTGTTTAGGACATTCTGGTGTCAGTGTGTAGTGATACTTTGCACACCTGATTGACAGCTGAAGGGAGTGCAATAGTGCCACCTAGTGTCGTTTGTCTGAAAGTGACGTGAGAAAGTAGTGCTACGATTTTATGTAATGGGCCAAAAACAAATTTCAACATAACCTGATGTGAAAAGAGAAAGAAGAGAAATGGACACACTTTCAGTCTGCTGCAGCTGCATTTACAGTGAAAGGTGTTTGTATAAGGTATCTACCAAGTTATAAATACTCTTTTCAGTATTTATTGGAAAGAAAAGGTTGAAAACTGCATCTTATTTTCCTTCTACTCCATTTATGTGCCACTTTATTTTGGACTATGGCATTAAATCCTGATAAACTACATTGAAGTTTGTAATTGTAATTTGAGTTAACTTGAAAAATATTAAATGATATGAATAGTTTGCAAAGTTTTACTGAGGAAAAAAAACTTCAGCAGTTAAGATCTTACAACTTCTTATGTGAATCACGATTCAACCAGAATCTCATAGCTGGAGTTTTTCTCCCAAGGCTCTCGAAGTATAAGCAGTGCTGAAAGATTAGCTGAGATTTTAAAAGGTTAGCCTTTCATTCAGCAAAGATATTGTTGTTGAATCAGGCCTGGTCTGATGTAATGTCAACAGTAAACCACTGTGCTTGAATAACTCAATCTCAAATATAATGAGGTGGTGTGGCAATACAGGAAAGCAGGTTTCCTCATAAGCTCAGAGACAATCAGGGGTTTCTATTTGTGACTCCCTCCTTGTAGATATTAGTTCTTCCCCTTCCTGGCTAGATTTCACTTTGGTTGTAGAGTTCATTTCTGCTTCTCTAAACTTGACTGATTTTTTTCATTTTGATCACTCAGCATTTCAGAGGAAGCTGCAAGTTGTGTCTCTTTCGGCTCAAAAACTGCCTGCAGGTTCTCTGTTTTATTTCTAACACAATTTGTGGTGCCAGAGTCTTGGCTTCTTTGCCAGAGTTTTGAGTTTCAGAAGTGTCCATCTCAGCTTGGTTTAATTCGAGCTTCCAGTTCAGTGGCAGCTTTCGTCGCTGCCATTCTCCTTTTCTCACATTCAGATTTTCTAGACAGCTTTTTCTCCACTTGCTGATCCTCGTCTTGTTGCATTTCAGAGATCATTTCTTCTTCAGTTTTATCTACACAGTCCAGTCACATTAATGTGACCATCTGTCAAAAGCCAGAATAACCACCTTTCGCAGAGCGAACTGCTACGAGACGTGCAGGAAGAGAGTCACTTAGGTCCCTGAAGGTCTTCTCTGGGATGTTGAGCCATGCCGACTCTAATGCCGTGGCCAGCTGCGCTAGATTACGCGGTTGAGGATCCATGGCGCGAACAACTCGATCGAGATGGTCCCACAGATGCTCGATTGGGTTTAAGTCAGGTGAGTTTGCTGGCCAGGGGAGGACGGTAAACTCATCCTGGTGCTCTTCGAACCACGCACGTACACTGGCAGCTGTATGGCACCTCGAATTGTCCTGCTGGAAGATGCCATCATCCTGAGGAAAAACAATGCGCATGTAGGGGTGGACATGGTCCGCAAGGACAGATGCGTACTTGTATTGATCCATCGTGCCTTCCACAATAATCAGTGAACCCAGAGAATGCCAGGAAAACATTCCCCAGACCATAATGCTCCCGCCTCCAGCTTGGACCGTTCCTGCAATGGTTGCAGGGTGGTTCCTTTCAGAGGTTTCACGCCTTATACGCCAATGTCCATCTGTCCGATGGAGCATAAAACGCGATTCATCTGAAAACGCTACCTGTCGCCACTCAGTGGACGTCCAGCTGCTGTACTGGCGTGCAAATTCTAGCCTTCGTCGTCGATGAACACCAGTCAGCATAGGTGCACGAACCAGGCGTCTGCTTCGGAGGCCCAGACGCAGCAATGTTCGCTGAATAGTGGTTTGGGAGACACTTGTGGTAGCCCCTTGGTTCATTTTAGTGGTCAGTTGCTCAACGGTAGCCCGTCTATCTGCCCGAACGCATCTCCGCAACCGTCGTTCGCCTCTGTCATCTATGGCCCGTGGTGCACCACATTTGCCACGTCGTTGATTTTGGACAGTCCCATTTTGCCATGCACGGTACACTTTTACCACGGCGGCACGCGAACAGTTCACAAACTCAGCCGTTTCGGAAATGCTTCCACCCTTGGCCCGAAAGCCAATGATCATGCCCTTTTGGACGTCGGATAAATCGCTTCGTTTCTGCATTACGCCAACGATTGAAATGTTTTCCGAAGCCCACACACACCCTTTATATACGCTCAACTGCACTGTGCTGCCACCTGCCTTCTGTGATTGGTTATTTAACTCTGAAGTGGAAAGTACGTGGTGGTCACATTAATGTGACTGGACTGTGTATATGATAATTTTTGAAGGTGGCTGTCTGATTCTCAGCTGTTTCTGTCATTGAAACTTCTTGTTGTTCAGAGTTTTCTCCAGAAATCTTTTGATTATTGAAGGTTTCCAGCTCACAGACTGCTTTCATTTCCCTGTTCTCTCTCCTTTTCTTACATGTAGATTTGGACTGTTCTTTTCCTCTTGCTGATCTTGATTTTGTTGTGTTTCAGAGGCCATTTCTTCTTTAGCGTCTTGGAGTAATTTAAGGATCAAAGTCTCTTCTGCATAAATATAATTTATGAATTTGGCTATCTGATCCCTCAACTCTTTTCCATAATGAAACTTTTTCTCCCACCTGAGCTGTGGATCTCTGCATCCTCTCCAAAGTTACCCAGAGCTTCTTGGCTGCATCTCTGATTAATGTGCTCCTTTGCCTAGCTCATTGTTCCTTTTTGTGTGCCATGTCTTTATGGGTTTGCAGTCATGCCAAAATTCTTCCATTTTCTGATAATAGATTAGATAGAGCTCTGTGAGATTCCAAAGGTAGTCATAATGTTTGATAACTCTTAAGTACTTTTGATCTTCTCCACATCTTTCTCCCTGACCTAATATGTTTTTCGGTCTTCTAATATTCTCTGACAAACATCTGTGTCCTTCGCAGATCAGCTACATGTACAGATTAATTCACATACAGGTGGACTCTAGCTACTAATTGTGTAATGTCTTAGGACAGTGGGTAAAACGTATTGTGGCAACATCGCATTTAATTAAAGACATTAAATTAAATCTGCAATTACAGAAACAATTACAGATGTAGATGCAATTGCATCTGTAATTGTATCAAAATATGTTTCTGCAAAGCTCTGGTGCATAAAGAAGCTGAATCAAAATGCATGTCTCATTTTTCCAAATTTAATTTCTATAAAAAAAATGTACAAACTATATATCGTTTTTTGTCCTTTAGACAATTGTGTTACTTTGTCCAAGTCAAGCACGATATCAAATTTAATAAACCCTGTTGTTGTAATCTATCGAGATTAGAAAATATTATCTTGTTATAATATTTTTGGTGCCAGTGTACATTTTATCTAACGTCAACCTATTGCCTTACTAGTCCTATCTGTGCTTATCCTGCTGTTGTAATAGTTTATGGCTAAATGGGTCTGTAATGTTACTCAAGGTTCATCAGTCAAATTAATTACTGCTCCCAACCCAACTAAAGTGTTGTTCTCTGTATACTAATCTATGAATGAACAGGAGGAAATGTTGTGCCTGTACTTCTGTCGTTATTGTCTAGTATGGCAAGTCAAATTGAATTTCATTGCTTGGAGGAGAATTGGATCAACTTTTCTAGTCAAGTCTGTGCACAAAAAAAGGATTTTTACTTTAGTTCCAATTTGCTTGTGATTATAATTTGCATATAGATATATAAATTTGGCGGTAAATAGAGAGGATTTCATGGAACAGCATTGTTACAAAGAAGACGAGGTTAAATTAGGGTAAATGTGTGAAGTAGCTGGATACAAATTGTGGATAGCATTGGATATATAATAATTTTCTTAGTAGTTGTAATGTAAATTTTGACTTTAAAAATTCTATTTATAATACAAAAAGAAATAGGCTTTATTGTGCCACAGAGGGAGAATTTAGGTGTAACAGCAGCATCAGATACAGTACAGACCAAAAGTTTGGACACACCTACTCATTTAATGAGTTTCCTTTATTTTCATGAATATTGACATTGTAGATTCTCACTGAAGGCATCAAAACTATGAATTAACACATGTGGAAATTATGTACTAAACAAAAAAGTGTAAAACAACTGAAAATGCGCCTTATATTTTAGTTTCTTCAAAGTAGCAACCTTTTGCTGTGATTACTGCTTTGCTCACACTCTGCATTCTCTTGATGAGTTTCAAGAGGTCGTCACCTGAAATGGTTTTCACTTCACAGGTTGTGCCCTGCCAGGTTAATAAGTGGGATTTCTTGCCTTATAAATGGGGTTGGGACCATCAGTTGTGTTGTGCAGAAGTCAGGTGGACAAACAGCTGATAGTCCTACTGAATAGTGTTAGAATTTGTATTATGGCAAGACAAAAGCAGCTAAGTAAAGAAAAATGAGTGGCCATCATTACTTTAAGAAATGAAGGTCAAGGGTGGGAAAACTTTGAAAGTGTCCCCAAATGCAGTCGCAAAAATCATCAAGCGCTACAAAGAAACTGGCTGACATGAGGACCGCCCCAGGAAAGGAAGACCAAGAGTCACCTCTGCTGTGGAGGATAAGTCCATCTGAGTCACCAGCCTCAGAAATCGCAGGTTCACAGCAGCTAAGATTAGAGACCAGGTCAATGCCACACAAAGTTCTAGCAGCAGACACATCTCTGCAACAACTGTTAAGAGGAGACTGTGTGAATCAGGCCTTTGTAGAATAGATGCTAGGAAACCACTGCTAAGGACAGGCAACAAGCAGAAGAGACTTGTTTTGGCTAAAGAACACAAGGAATGGACATTAGACCAGTGGAAATCTGTGCTTTGGTCTGATGAGTCCAAATTTGAGATCTTTGGCTCCAACCACCGTGTCTTTGTGCGACACAGAGAAGGTGAACGGTGGACTCTAAATGCCTGGTTCCCACCGTGAAGCATGGAGGAGGAGGTGTGATGGTGTGGGGGAGCTTTGCTGGTGACATGGCTACCACAGCATCTTGCAGCAGCATGCTATTCCATCTGGTTTGCGTTTAGTTGGACCATCATTTATTTTTCAATAACCCCAAACACACCTCCAGGCTGTGTAAGGGCTATTTGACCAAGAAGGAGAGCCATGGGGTGCTGCGCCAGATGACCTGGCCTCCACAGTCACCAAACATGGTGGTGGTTTGGGATTAGCTGGACAAAAGAGTAAAAGGGCCAACTGGTGCTAAGCATCTCTGGTAACTCCTTCAAGACTGTTGGAAGACCATTTCAGGTGACGACCTCTTGAAGCTCATCAAGAGAATGCCAAGAGTGTGCGAAGCAGTAATCAAAGCAAAAGGTGGCTACTTCGAAGAACCTAGAATATAAGACATATTTTCAGTTGTTTCACACATTTTTGTTAAGTATATAATTCCACATGTGTTAATTCATAGTTTTGATGCCTTCAGTGTGAATCTAGAATTTTCATAGTCATGAAAATGAAGAAAACTCTTTGAATGAAAAGGTGTGTCCAAACGTTTGGTCTGTACTGTATATTAAAGTTCACAATATTATGGCAAAGAGTAAATTACATTGCTGTTTTTTCACAGAAAAAAAACTTTATTTCCGATTAAATTTGCTACATTTTTTATATTAAAAAAAAATTAGGTTCTGGGGGAAAAATTACGTAAGGTGGAGTCCCTTGTTTATGTGCTGAAACTTGGCCATATATTCTAACTGCTGATTCTGAAAAAAGTAAAGGTTGGAGTTTGTGATTAAATGTCATTACATCTTGCCATACCGAGTCGCCGGTTAGGTCCCATTGAAGCGAAACTGAGCACGTGACCGCAACACTAACCGGGTGGGAGAGAGAGAGCGAGAGCGCGAGCGGCAGTCGCGGGTCTGTTTCCATCCGAACTGAGCCGCGCGGATGAAGCACCGGTCACCTTCGGAGCAGCATCACGGGAAGCCTCCCCGGGTCAGTGTCCCCGCTGCGGCCGCCTCAACCTCCTCGCAGAGCGACATGGAGGACAAATCCACGTTCAGCCCACGGGAACTCACCCAAAACCCTTTGAAGAAGATATGGATGCCAAATAAAAATGGCCTTCCTGAAAAACACATTTCTCAACGAAGGGGTGCGTATAGCCGACGTGGCGACAGTTGCTAGGTTAGCGTTACCATTGGTATGTTGGTGAACTCGCCCTTTAACGATGAATTAGCGCTGCGTCAGTCGGTCTGTTTTAAAGCGTGTGTTGGGGGGGGAAACAGTGCGCGGAGTTCAGATGCAGCGCTGCTGCTCCAACAGTCTGGCTCGCTCGGTTATGTAAGGATTCACATAATGTTCCCCGTAGATGAAATATGGTCCCGCCGAGGAGAAAAGACCCGCTTCTGTTCGTCTCTGCCTCGCTTCTGGTTTTGTGCCAGGAGAAGCACCAGCAGTTGACAGACAGGAACTGTTTGTTTTGCATTCATGCGGAAGACTTGCCGTGTGATAGTCACTCATTTTTATCTGCGCCCAGACTGTGGCGGGCCACAAACTGGTCTTAAAATGTCGCGACCTGACGAACCTGAAGTTGGCACACCTGAAAGTTGGCACCCGACTCAGCAAGGCTGTTCTGGTGCTTGGCTTCGGCCAGCCCGAGGCAAAAGCAAACTAAGCGTCAGTTTAGGGCCGTCGGGGTACGGTAGGGCTCCCTGAACGTGGATGTAAACCTAAACACTTTAAATTCAGAGGTAAGTTTATAAGAGTGGAAACAATTTTGAAAGTTGGATGGAATTCTGCTTTGGGCTGCACATAATTTCGGATAGATTCTGTACTTTTGTTAAGCTGCAGTTCAAGATTCAACCATGAATGAATATTTTTACTCTAAATATTTTTTGAGTTGTAAAACCTTTAAGTTGGTGAAAACAAACAGAGAGTGATTTCCCCCCCCCCCTTTGAAACACTGTTGTTTCTAATAAAATGTTGATCTAAGGGACTAACTAAAGTTGCTTTAATCAAGTGCTGGTAATCAGACGTGAACGTCGGAGTCGCGCTGTAGGATCTGCTGAGGTGGAGTGACGTTACCAGATATCGGCTGGTTGGGCCAGATACAGATTTCAGAGAGCCAGTGTGGACAAGTACTCCGTGTCTCACAATGACTAAGAAACAAACCGTGCAAACTATGCGCTCTCTGACCGGGTTATAAGGGCCCAGATGGGGAAAGCTGCTCCTCGCCTTCCTGATGTAGCGTTTCACAACCATAGCAACACGTCCTGGAAACAAAGTGACCTCTGCTCCTAGATCAGCCCCCATAAAAAAAACATTCTAGCATGAGATATTTTCCTTTTAATTACACATGATGAAAAGGAATAATTAAGCATGCAGTAAAAGTAATACCAACGTTACTTTTTTATAGCTGGGGAAGATAATTGGAGTGATGACCCTGGTGTTTTGAAGCTGAAAGCATTTTTTTATGAGTCTTCAATACTCATAAAACGGGATGACAGAGGTTTTCTCTTTCCCTCTGTTATTCCAGTATGTATGACCAACTGTCCCACCCTGATCGTCACCGTGGGTCTGCCTGCAAGAGGAAAGACCTACATCTCCAAGAAGCTGACCCGCTACCTGAACTGGATCGGCGTGCCGACCAGAGGTACCAACTTCCAGTGACTCAGACGTTTTGGGGCTGGGAAGGTTTTTTTTCCCCGCTTCTGGATAGTTGTCTTAATCTCACTGCCATAACATAAATACGTTTGTCTTTGAAATCATCTTTCATTAAAAAAAACCCGACAAATTTTCCAAATAAAACAGATGAGATATATACAAATATATATGAATAAACTAATACATGTGCAGATCTGGAAAAAACTAAGAGCCCACTGCACTGACCCACATTTATATTCCACCAAATATTGATTTCTGAACTCTTCCTGAGTTAAAACATTAGTTTTGTTGTTTCTAAATGAATATGAATTCATTTGCTTTGCATTATTTCAGGTCTGAAAGTGCTGCATGTTTTTTGTTATTTCGACTGTTTCTCATTTTCTGAAAATAAATGCTAACTGTTTGCTTGAAATTTCAGAGACACGTTGTCAGTAGTTCATAGAATAAAATAATAATGTTCATTTTACTCAAATATTTACATACAAAAAAATCTCCTTTTTTAAAGAGATTTAAAAATTACCACCTGTGGTGGTAATGTAGACTTTTAAATCCAGAAGTACCACCTTGGGCCACATACAGTATGCATAATTTTAAAAAAGCACTTTATCTCTCCAAAGTTAAAGGGACAGACACTCTAGCGCCACACAGTGTCCATCTGTGCACATCCGCAACGACTTCTTGGCGTTTCCAGCCACGGTGAACAGAGGCGAACTCATCAGAGACTTGGAGCTCCAGCTGTACAAACATCAGAAAGTATTTATTTGTTTTCCTGTTCTGTTTTTTTCTCCAGAGTTCAATGTTGGACAATACCGGAGGGAGTTCCTGAAGATCTACGAGTCCTTTGAGTTTTTCCGTCCCGACAACAAGGAAGGGTTGAAGATCAGAAGGTATAATCCATAGCTGTCGCTCTGCTAATGTTTTTTTTTTCTTAAGCAGCAAGTGTACGAATGTCTGCATTGTGTTTGCAGGCAGTGCGCTTCAGCGGCTCTGAACGACGTGCGTCAATATTTAACAGAGGAAGGAGGCCAAGTCGCTGTAGGTTAAATCTTTTCTTTGTTTTTATGCATTAAGAGGCTCGCCTGAAACTGCAGTTTCTGTTTGACAGGTTTTTGATGCAACAAACACCACCAGAGAGAGACGGGACACCATCCTGGAGTTTGCAGAACAGAATGGTTTTAAGGTGAAACCTGCTGTCTTAAAGCCTGCAGTAAATTGATTCAAACGTAAAATGAACTCAATAATTTCTTTCTAATGATTCTAATTCCTTGGAAGTCGATTTTCGCTTGCAAAAATGTGTGTGGTTTTCATTTATTTTGTTTTATTTATTGTTTTTGCTTGTTTTGTTCATTTATTTTTGGTTCTTTACGATACCTTCCCGTTCCGGTGTTGAGCGTTCTTTACAAAATTGAAGTTTGTTGCTCCTTAAGAGAGTTGACTTATTTGAATTTGCTGAAAAAGGTCTGGAAGAAGCAATATTAGCCTTTATTGTGATGATTCCTGGCACACTTTATTGTCCAGTAAAATTTGTCGTCGTGGCTGCCATGTAAAGATGTAAAGCGAATGTTTCTAATGGTGGCTGCGCTGAAACCCGTGTTTTCTCCCTCTTCTTCTAGGCTTTTTTTGTAGAGTCGGTGTGTGAAGACCCTGAAGTCATTCAGGAAAACATCGTTGTAAGTAGGCGCTTTGCAGAAGCCCCTCTCCTTCATGTTTCTCATATATTTAGCCACAGTTTCCATGTTCCTGCTGAAGAAAATTAATCCTTCACCACAATACTTTTTTTTTTGATGCGTCACATAAAATCCTAATGAGAAAGTCTGATATAAAGTGACAAAACGTGAAAAAGGTGATGATTTTTTTTTCTCTTTTATTTCAGCAAGTCAAGTTGGGAAGCCCCGATTACACTAACTGCAACACGGAAGAAGCAGTGGAGGATTTCATGAAGAGGATAAAGTGTTATGAAAACTCTTACGAGACGCTGGACGAGGTCTTTGACAGGTCAGGACGAACAACGACACCCAATGAGACTTGACCGGTTCGCAGTCGGTCTTTTGACTCGAAGCTATGAAAGCTGAGCCAACTTACCGTCGTCTCCTTTCAGGGATCTCTCCTTCATCAAGATTATGGATGTCGGCCAGCGCTACCTGGTCAACAGGGTGCTGGACCACGTCCAGAGCCGGATCGTCTACTACCTCATGAACATCCACATCACGCCGCGCTCCATCTACCTGTGTCGCCACGGAGAAAGCGAGCTCAACGTCAAGGGTCGGATCGGAGGCGACTCGGGTCTCACGCCGAGGGGGAAAGAGGTAGAAGAGAAGAAGTCCTCAGAAATGTAGCCTGCAGGCTAGGAGAGTAAAACAAACGTCGTTCTTCTCCGTCCAGTTTGCTAAGAAGCTGAACCAGTTCATCCAGACGCAGGAAATAAGCGAGCTGAAGGTTTGGACCAGCCAGATGAAGAGAACCATCCAGACGGCGGAGGCCCTCAACGCCCCCTACGAGCAGTGGAAGGTCCTCAACGAGATCGACGCGGTGAGTTCACCTCATCGCTTCCCTTATCTGAACCTCAGTTGTGTATTAACGAGTGATTTCGGGTTTGGACCATCGGGCTAACGGTAAAGCAGCCATCCAGGGTTCGATTCCCAATCCTTTAGCATCTTTGCTTCATGTTTTTTTTTTTTTTTTTTCACCTCATGAAATTCCTGTGAATAAAGGCCACACAATCTTTTTTGTAGTGAGAAATAATGGCCACAACTCAGTCTACGCGTTGTAATCTTCACGCTGTCGATGGTGGTACCATTTGCCAAACACCTTCAGAAAGAAATTCTTTCTTCAAATAGTTTCAAGAATTTTGTTAAAAACTGGATTTCTGTTCAGATTAAAATAATCAAATTTAGGTTTTACCAGTGTAGATGTGTAAGATTTAACACCAGAGAGGATCAAATGTTTGTCTAGATTTCCCCAAAAACAGTGAAATACTCCTTTAATCTAGAGCTAAATCACAATCTTCCTATCAGATACGAACTTCAGTGACATTAGCACCACAATATTTTATTATTGCGCTCTATATTAAATAGAACAGGCATCAATTGACTGAAAATCTCAATAAGTAATACAGTATTTGTTAGAAATGACCATCAGGGACCATCAGGTGCTGTTTTCGTATGCTGTTTGTAAGAAACTTGTTTTATCCATTTTATTTTTTTTATTCAATGCGTGTGGTAATTTTTAGGGCGTGTGTGAGGAGATGATGTACGAGGAGATCCAGGAAAACTATCCCCTGGAGTTCGCCCTGAGGGACCAGGACAAATACCGCTATCGCTATCCAAAAGGAGAGGTCAGAGTTCATTGGTATTATTTGATGAAGTTTTGTCTGATTCTTGTTTTTTTTTTTTTTTTTTTTTTTTTTTTTGTTTTTTTTTTTTACCTGCAAACATTTGATGTCCTTAAAATCGGCAAAGCAATTCACCGTTTGCAATCATTCACATTAATATTAAAGCTTCCTGAACCAGTCTGAGTCATCAGTTACAGCAGTTTATTCTGAATTGAAATAAAAAAGTGATACTTTGTAAGTTTAGAGTTTTACTGCTGACTTGCAAGACGATTTCCGCTAATTTTGGATGTTTGTTTTTATGTCTGCTCCCTTATTCGAGCCAAAGTGTAGAATGTTTGTGGGGCGTTTCTGTGGGTTGTGAGGCGACTTTAAAACCTGCCGCTGTTAACTCAAATGATGCGATTAATCGGCTTAATTGTGATTAATCGTCAACTAATTTAGCAATTGATTAATTAACTGGAGTAAACAGACAAAAAAAAATCCAGATGTTTGTTGAAAGAACTACACACTTAAAGCGGTAGCTAAGCCCAAACTTTACAAATATACTTATATACATGTTGGATTTAAAGAAATAAAGAAATAATTTTTTTTTTAAAATATGTTCTTCCCAGAACTCCTAAAGTGGCGTCGCTTTAGTTTCACTTGGTCCAGATCCTGGAAAAACCAAAATCTGCTATTAAACATCTTTTGCTTTCCAATTATTAAACGGTTAATGCAAAAATTTGTCAATTCATTTGCAAATGATCAACTGTTCACTAAAGGAATGCTCTCTTATCGCGTAAATAAAATGTCCTATTTAAACAAATAAACAAATTTAAACAAATTGCTTGTTTGCATCTTTTACTGTATTTCTAATCTAGTATAAAAAAGACTTCAGCGTTCAATGAAAAAACTTCAGAATGTGAAAAATTATTTTATCCGATAAATTAATTAATCATCCGAATAAAATAATCACTTACTAAAATATAGTTAGTTGCAGCCCTAAGAGATATGCATAGATGGACATTTTTAGACATACTTTACATAAAATGATGGTTTTTGTCCACTGTCTACATTGGAGGGACTCGGACTCAGTTCAGTTCTCCTTTGTTAATACAGTAACCACATTACAAACACATTATTCAAATATCTCCACTAATGAGACTCTGCTTGGACATTCAGCCTTTAGCTAAACACGAGACCACAGTAACCAACGATTTCTCGCTGAACGCTGTCCGCCCGGTCAGCTCTTCCATTATCCCTCCATCAATCTCCCAGGCGAAGACGGATCTGGTCATTATTGTCCATTTTCCACCTCCTCTGATTTGTTTAGTCCGTTCACCTTTACGGCGAAAGCCTCACTTGGCAGATTTGCCTTCCGTCTTCTGATTGATGATCTGATTAGCCTCTCTGAACATTTTTTCCACGCCCAGTCCTACGAGGACCTGGTGCAGCGCCTGGAGCCCGTCATCATGGAGCTGGAGAGGCAGGAGAACGTGCTGGTCATCTGCCACCAGGCGGTCATGCGCTGTCTGCTGGCCTACTTCCTGGACAAGACGGCAGGTGGGTGTGTTAAGAAGTCAAACATAAAATAAAACCAGTGAAACATTGTGGGGGAAATAAC
This sequence comes from Poecilia picta, assembly GCA_033032245.1. Classification (NCBI taxonomy): domain Eukaryota; kingdom Metazoa; phylum Chordata; class Actinopteri; order Cyprinodontiformes; family Poeciliidae; genus Poecilia; species Poecilia picta. The sequence goes on along the minus strand of CM065357.1, from coordinate 8,117,971 downwards.
CAAAACCGAATTATGCGCAAATGACACATTTGTTTGGGTTTTGTAAGGAAACTAGAACATTTTTTTTAAATAAATGCTGGCATTATTTATGCTGTGAAGTAGGGGTTTCCAAAGTGTGGCTCTAATTCCCAAAGTCTTGCTCTCTCTCGCTCACTCACAGGCTGAATGAACGACAGACGTGGCTTAACATGTCACATAAAGTACAGATTTCCTCTGTTTGTTGATGACCCAGTTGTGCTAAGTTGTGATATTTATTTTTCCTGAAAATCCTCCAATCCTGGCAGCCAGATGACGTACGAATCAAGTCTGAAAAATAATTCCAGATCCTTCATAAGGCGAATTTGAAGGCTAGATCAAGAAATATTTAAATGTGTCATGTAAAATTAACTGAAGTCGAATTCTTTTAACTTTTTGATATATATAATATATATTTTTTTTTTATTATTATTATTATTTTTTTAAGAATGTCTGCATTGATGGACACGGGAGCTTCTGCTGGTTTCATTCGTCTGATGTGTGTGTCTGTATAGAGGAGCTGCCGTACCTGAAGTGCCCACTGCACACCGTGCTGAAGCTGACCCCAGTGGCCTACGGTAGGGCTGCCGTCTTGTGCTCAATATGCTTAAAAAATGAAAAAGGTCATTTGCTGTACCAACAAATATCCGTCATCACAGGCTGCAAAGTGGAGTCCATCAGCCTCAACGTGGACGCGGTCAACACGCACAGAGAAAAACCAGAGGTGGGTTACGTAACGCTGGTATTCGTAGCTTCGGTTGTGTTGTTTGTCTGCAGGGTGCAAACACACTGAATGTGTTCAAAGCTCCATTTAAAGCTGACAGAAAACATTTGGCACCATTTTAAACTTTACTAATAAAGTTTAAGATGCTCTAGCTCTCGAAATCTAATGCATAATATTTAGCCTTTTCCTGTTGGCTCAAAGCTAATTTGTCAATGAAGGAAGAAAAAAAACATTTAAAGAGGAAATGTGGAAGAATTTTTATGGTTTCAAATTGTGTGTTAATGTGTGTATGTAGTGTATTTCTTGTTTCCCTCGTGTTTGATTCCTCCACCTCTTTGTTTTTGTTTTTTTTGTGTGTGTGTTTTTTATCAAACAGAACGTAGATGTGACACGGATGTCAGAGGAGGCTTTGATTACTGTGCCGGGTCACCAGTGAGGCAGTTAGCGCTCTCCTCCGACACCTTCCACCCTTTCCCTCCTTTAGCCGCGTTTACGCACAATGATCCTTTATGGCGCACAAAATGCACACTTGATAAACCTTGATTGAACCTCTTTTCTTTTTTCTTTCTCTGTTTTTTTTGTTTTGTTTTTCTTTCTTCCACTTGCATTAAAAGGCGTGGTGATGGTGGTAAATAAGCTGACTCCGGTTGCTAATCTTTGGGGGTTTTCTTTTAATCCTGCCTCGCCGTTCTCGCTCTCCCATTCTTAGAGAACGAACGAAAAGCTTCTTAAATGACGCTGCACTCCAAACCCTGAAGCAATGAAGCTCCGGCACCCAGTCTGAGGAAGCACCTTTCATGTGTAGCAAAATCTTGTCTGAACATCTTGGCGATGTTTTACTAGTGCCTCAAAGTTTTTAACAAAACTCTAATCTACCTACACAACATTGCAGATTATTTTTTTCTTAGCGATCTTTAACTTATTAGAATGTGAAACAGTGTTAAGTCAAAAATGCTGGATTTGTGTAGCTGTTTGTGATAATGTGAACGATCTTGAAGGATATTCATATCAATTATCAGAATTAAAAGGAATATTTTTGTTTTGCTGTTTTGTAAATAAACTTCACCCAAACATCCACTGATTCCTGCCAAACTCCTTGTGTTTCATTATTTTTTAAGTTTCCATTGACAGCTGATTTGTTTCAGACCTAAGTACAGACAAGCATAAATCAAACAATCACTAGACAAAAAAATGACACCTGTTTTTTTGTGTACTAGTTTTAGACTTCCTGTTTAATGATTTGGTCTAGAGGTCCGAACTGATGATCTGAAAGCTCAACTTACAATATGCACTGGTGTTCCCCAAGGAGCTACGTTAGCCGCCATTTTCTTTTGTATTTTACTTTTTCGTTTCAAGACAAAAGCCACTTTGACATGAAAGTAAATAAATATTGTCTATATTTTTAAATAAATTGGGGGCAAAATACACATATATGCTAAGTGTTTTTTATATAGCAGCACCTTCCTTATGTTGAGCTGCAGAACTTTTATATAAAGCTTTTCACTCACGGTGTTATTGTAAATATTTAGCATCATCCTAATTTATATTTTGTGTAATTGTTTAGTTTTGCCTTAAAAAAAACTTTTCTGACTATTCTCAAACATGCTTCAGTTCTTGCTTATAATGACATTTTGGCCAGGTCTGCCTGGGGTTATTGACAAAATTAAAGGTAGATTATTATATAGAATTTTTAAACCAGATTTCTAAAAAAAAACTTGCCATAGACTTGACAAACTCCCCAGACCAAGTACTGCTTTCCTCTGAGGACTCGGATGTTTCCTGGTCATTCATATGCAGAGCTTCCTCTGGGGTTGGATGACAGAGCGGCCGTCTCTGAACAGAATCCTCTCTGTGTCCACAACAGACTCCCATCTGCTCACAGCGGAGCGTCTAATGAATTATACTCTGCATTTAGTTTCCACGTGTAAATATTTTAAGGGGAGCTTTGATTATTTTAATGGCAGCAAAGACTTTTCTTCTTTCGTCTTGTGAAAAAAAAAATCCCATTTCCAATTGTGTGGTGTATTTAAAAAATAAAAACAATTGAAGGTGTCAAACTGCTCTGGATTTGGTCCTCCGTTGCACCAAACTAACTCAACAGACACGAGTGATTTCATTGGCTGACAAAGTGTTAGATATGAAAGCCCGTCTGACCCCGCCTCATTCCTCCTTCCAGAACGTTGACATCCATCGTACCACTCAAGACGCCCTGCAGACCGTCCCTGCTCACCTCTGATGCCTGGGCTGGAATCGGATGATACTGAAGTTGAATCCTCTTCCCCCCCAGTGAACTCCCTGCTCCCTCCACCCCCACCAGTCTTGTGCGTTTCTCACATTTCCAGTCAGCGGTGACCCATTGATTGGGTGGACGACCTGCCACACTGCCACAACCCGTAGCTCTTCCTGTGTCCTGTGTTTGTCCTGTTCAAATTTAAGGAGGAACGTTTGACCTTTATGACCCTGATGGTCATATCGTAAACACTCGGCTCACGGCGGTCAGTAAATTAGCCGTTTTCAGCGTGTTGATGTTGTGCAGGAGCAGACTTAACACTGGGAAGTTACTGTAGCGTGTTTTTAAGTGTTAACCATGTTTTTTGCGAAATAATCATGCAATTTGTCTGCTGCATGTTTTATTTTGTGCAATCATAATTTCACATGAAGGTGGCTTCAGTGATCATGTGCAATTCTGTAGGTTTTGAACCTGCTCTGATATGAAAACAAAGCTCTTTACGATAACTGTGCTAATAGGTGTGAACGGAGTAGAGCAGTAAAACTATGGTAAACTGTTGCTAGAACTGGGTGGAAATAGTCCCCCTAGTTACTGTACGTGATGAGGTAAGCCCACCTGTAAACTACTATTGTGGAGCAACACATTTCAGCAATAGGAATGCAAAAAGGATCATTAGCCAAAAATATTGGTGGTGTTGATCTCGACTTGAAGATGTATGTTCCAACTCTACTGCAATAAAGATGTTATTTTTCTAAACCACTCAGTATTTTTGTTTTGATTATTGTATTTTCTGAATGCTTTACTTTTTCCAACACCATTAGCCTCTCATCTGCTCAAAATAAAGGTAATACCTTATATGATATGTGGAATGTGCTTGATATCATTCATTACTTCATTTAACAGGAAGTTAGGCATAGTCTCTCACCAGTGGGTGAAGCTAACAAAGTATTGTCATAAACTGATTACTTTGTCATTTTCTGGTAGTTTTTTTTTTTTTTTTTGAAAATCTGTATATTTTACTGTACCAAAAATAATGTTTTGTGTATTAAAGTGTGAAATGTTAATTTGTTTTTACTGCCTGCACTAGTTGTAGAATTAAACAAAAGGAAGTTTTAGTAGTTTACATCATGGAGCAACAGCTATTTTAATTAGAAAGCGGTGAAAGTAAGACATAAAAGAAAAGCAGTTTGCTCAGTTTTCATCAGGACGGCTATTTTCTGCAAGTAAGACATTGACAATTTTGCAGTAGTCCGCTCAACCCCACTTTCAAAACAAATGACCTTCTCTCCCTGAAGTGACAGCACTTCCCCTTCCTCGCCGACATGACCTCACTGCCTTCGACGAACCACTTCCTCAAAAAGTCTTTATAGGTGCAGCAGCAGCACCAAACCATGTATGGCGCTTTTCTGACTCCAAAACACACAAGTACAAACAAGTGACTTTTATTTCTCTCATTATTTTCTTACACGGGTAACCATGGCAACTTTACAGCGGCTTCCCGCTCCGTGATTTAATGCCGCGCGCATCACTTCCCTTAGACGTTTTTGTGTTCAAAACTTTGGAGACAATTTTCTGAAGCAACAGAACTTACAGGACTCCGTTAGACGATACAAAAAAAAAAAAAAACTGGTCATTTTTCTTCTTCTTTTTTTTTTTATCTGCAACAATAAATTCTCATTGCTCCCCCGTATTCATGGCTATCAAATTGATTAATACTTTAAGGACCCGCCTTTGTTTGGGGATTTGTTCAGAGAGGCTGAAAATGAAACTGGCAAATATTTCATTATATACAGGAATTGATATCCATGAATACGGGGGAAATATTACAGGATGGACACAAAAAGGGTGTCGGATTGGTCACAACGATCTCATCTCCTCGCTGATTGGCTGTTTTACTCCCTAAGTTCTCCGTGAGTTGATTGGCACCTTAGAGAGACCCCAAAGACAACGCCAGCATCAGAACTGTGGAAAGGAAGCGGATAATTAGCCTTGGTCATGATGTCTAACGGTATTCAAGCGGACAAAAAATGAAAAAAATAAATAAATAGACGTACGTTCTTGAGGAATTCCTCAGCGACGATACGGGCCCGGGCGTTGACGGACAGCTTCATCTCGCTGATCTCCTTGTCGATCTCCTCCATGAAGTGAATAACGAAGTCCACCAGCTTGTGTTTGTACATCTGCTCAGTGTGGAAGTTGGTGATCAAGAAACTAATATCGTACCCCTGTGGAGACATGACAGAAGATGCAAACGATTTAGTAAAAAACCAAACAAAAAAAAATGATAATAAATCCATCCGTTTGCCATCTTGGAGTGTTTATCTCACTCCAGCTTCTGTAGAGGTATATGATTTATGTCAATTCAAATAAGTTGACACAGTAATTTATTGTCTTCTGTTTGCAAATGGATGACTGTACCCTTTGCTGTCATTAACTATGTACGTTTAAAAAACAAAGCCTGATCCCTTACCTCGACTGGTTTCCTCCTCAGAATGAAGAAGTTCTCAGCTCTCATCATCATGAACCGCATGAACTTGTGGCAAAGAATCTTCTCGATTTCATCAGCCTGCAGTTGAGTAGGATTGCTTTTAGATTGGAAAAGGATTGTGGCGTTTAAGAAACAACAACATCATCAAATTGTGTCAAAATGACCTGCTTGACGGCGATGCTGACTCTGACGGAGTTGATGGACCCCTCGATGAGAACCTTCTCCTTGTCGTTACGGCTGATCACCACCGGCTGGAGAAGCAGCTCCTTACTGCTCCTGTAACCATGTCAACGGAAAGCGCATCTTTCAGCCTTCGGGGGTCGTTCGCTCTTTGCAAGACAGCCGCTGATGGCAAAACAGGCTGCGGCAAGAACCCCTTCCAGCACAAATTCAAAAAGCCCTTCCTCCAGCCTGTGCTACTTTCTTTCTCTTTCTCACGCAAGTCGGATCAAGTCCGCACTTGTCCGACAGCTGCAGAATACAAGAGGCTTTGAGGGATGGAATAGAAATAAAAACAAATACTTGACAGCCACTGGGGGTCTTCAGGTGAGCCAGTGCCAGGAAACATACCTGACCTCCACCTCGGGCTTGTTGTGACGCTCCACCACCTGAGAGGAGAAGTTCTCCAGGCAGAGGGCCGCCTGCAGCGTGGCCCTCACAGCGTTCAGGTAAGGGCGCAGAGTCGCCGTCTGAGCAGAAAAAGGGAGGAAAGATCAACATGTTGTTGTTGTGCGATGCAGATCAGAGCAGGAACAAAAAGTGAACCCATCAGCTCAAAGTGCTTGACCTCTGGAGGTCAGGGTTTGACACACATTTCACCTGCTTATGTTTGGTTGTCACATAATCGAATGATAATAAATGATTTATCATACACGCACACACAAAGGTACTGAGCTATGTTTAGGTTGTGTGTGGATTTAGGAAGGAAGTGATCGGGTTTCTTTCGGAGTGGTGAACGAGATGCCTTCAGGTGGACAGCAGCTCGTCGTTACTCTTCAAGCAAAGCCTCGACAGCGTCGAGAAAAAGAGATATATATGTTGCCTTCAAATGTCTGGGTGTTGAGAAAATAAATCCGGAACAAGAGGCCCGAGCAGAAAAAAAAACACCAGCTCGGCTAAATCTGTCTAGTTTCTACATATCGTTTCATCAAGGATGTCCGTGCTCTGATTTCTACTGCAGCCCGGCCGCAAGACGGCCACTTAAGCTAAGCTAGTTAGCTCATATAGCATTGAAAGAACTCGCGATAAGCCGAATTAAAAAGCAAAATATTTAAATATAAAGGTACATGTAGAGTGGGAGACTTACCATTTTTGATCTGTACAAGAAGGAAGTTCCTCAGCCACGCCTGGGACGACTCTTCCGTAAATCCTACATAGTAGAGTACAGCTACAGTGCGCTCGTTTTCTGTCAACCCCTTGTTTTGAGGGGGGCGGATGTCGTCACGTCGCAGAGAAAAACATGAACGTAGTTCGAGACACCGCCCAGGTCACAGGATTCTGTAAACAAAACGAGCGTACACCCCGACGAGTCCATTCCATTATTTTATGGGCGAAGACGTTGCGTTTAACGGTTTGTTTCCGGATCATTTCAACGATTTTAGGCTGGTTTCCGAGCAAAGTGATTATTTTACTGCGTATCGTATAGTTAGAAAGGTTATAATTAAATTATTAGTAGGAAAGTACTGACGCAGTTACACCATGGAGGGAGAATGGTTTGCACTGAAGATACCACCATAGCATTTCAAGTAGATGGGATCGAAACATAATAATTTTACCCACATATTTTTTGCTACATTGAATTATAACTTTGTTACACGTACTAATGCATATGTAATTTTACTTTTAAGCGAGTTTTAGCTTGAAATGAGGTTATGACGTTGTGTATATACGTTACAAACACCCCTCTCAGTACAATGGTTTTTCCCATCATGGACGCCGTTCACCGACGGTAAATATTGCTCCTCTTAAAACATTTAATTGGCTGTGTATACACCCCGAACACATAAGACCGAGTTATTAAAACATTTTTGTATATATTAGTTGTGTACGTAATATGAACACCGAAGCAGCTTTCGTGAAAACGAAGCAGTAATTTGGCGACGGTGCGAACCAGGCAGCCCCGTTTGTACGTGCTTTGGGTTTAGAGATGTGAAACGCCGAGCTGAGCCGTGTTAGTGTGTGTGTGTGTGTGTGTGTGTGTGTGTGTGTGTGTGTGTGTGTGTCCGTGGGACTAATGATGTAGAAATAACCAGGCTGCCCGTGTGAACAGCCGCTGACAGCCCCACCGCCGGACAGCATCATGAGCGAGCTGAAGGACTGTCCCCCGCTTAAATACTACGACTTCAAACCCGTGGAGCATGTGAAGCTGTGCCCCCGCTACACGGCGGTGCTGGGCCGCTCAGAGGACGATGGCATCGGCATTGAGGAGCTGGACACCCTGCAGCTGGAGCTGGAGACCCTGCTGTCCTCAGCCAGCCGCCGCCTGCGGGCCCTGGAGGAGCAGAGACAGGTACGTGGAGGTCCAGGACGCTTCATCCACACCTCTTGGACATCTTTGTGTGCTTTTTTTTTTTGTAAATCACATTTTTTTCTAAACTAAAATGCAATTTTATTGGATTTTTTTTTTACTAAGTAGTACTTTAAACCTGAAAGGAAGATGCTAAATAGACTTCAATGTAAAAATAAATAAATAAAAATAGTCTGAAAAGTGTGAATATTAAGGATCTCTTGAGTCGTCCTCCACTTTCCCCTATTATTTCAACTACGAGTGTTTTGGATTATGTTTGTGTCAGCTCTCCATATCTCATTATTCTTTCTATAATAGCTCAAGCTTGGTCAAATCCCGGGAAAAATCCATTTTCAAGTGTGTTGTAGATGCTCGACCAGTTTTAGCTCTGGACTTTGACTAGACCCTTCTAACACTTGAATATGCTTTGATCAAATTAAAATTTAGAAACACGTTATTGATCCAAAAGCTAAATTAAATGTTGCTGTAACTCATATTAATTTAAATTCATCACTCCAGTTGCCAGATGAATGGTGAGTCTCCATGCTAGTTTTCTTTAGATTACGTCTGACTCAGCTTGTTGCTCTAAATTACACTATAAATGGTATGTATTTGTATTTACTGATTTCATATTTGGGGGGAAAAAAAAAAAGCTATGCACTACTTTGTGACCGTACTACCTTGCCCTCATTGTGACTTGCTCCTCCTCAGATCCTCACAGACTGGCAGGACAAGAAGGGAGACAAGCGTTTTCTGAAGCCGAGCAAGGACCCGGATCCTGCAGCCCCAGTCCGCCACAAACCCAAGAAGCAAAAACTGGACGGCAAGGGAGGCCACGGACCAGGCCCAGGACCCGGCAGACCCAAATCCAAAAACCTGCAACCGAAAGTTCAGGAATATGAATTTACAGATGATCCGCAAGATATACCCCGCACTCCGAAAAACGATGCTCCCAACAGGTAATGAATCCCTGCTTTCCTGTAAACTTACAGCCCATAAAAAAATTGATTTAAAAAAAAGTTCTTCAGGTGCCTTTGTGCTACTTTATTTTTCAGGTTCTGGGCGTCAGTGGAGCCATATTGTGCGGATATAACCAACGAAGAGACCCGACTGCTGGAGGAGCTTCTGAAACCTCCAGAGGACGAGGCAGAGTATTTCAAAGTACGACAGGAAACAAAACTTTGGTCCTTCATTCGAGGCTAAAAGGGCTCAGCTGAAGCTGCATCGTTACTCTACATGTAGACCAGAGGTGTCTCAACCTATAGCCAGGAGGGCAACAAAAAATATTTTAAAGCAATTTTAACTAACGTTCTTGCATTTTTTATCTACTCAATCAATTAAAAGAATAAAAATATTTGAAATCAACAAAATGAATCAGTAAATCACTGTAGATGCAAAGCATTAAAAAGCTTTTGCAAGATTGCATTAGTATAAGTCAAGTCCTCAGTTTCTACATTTTTGGGGGTCGATTGTTTGCTTTTGAGTAAAAGAAGGAAGATAATTGTATTTCTAGTCTCTTTAAAATTATGATGAATATAAAACTTTGTTAAAGGTGCAGTATTATGTAAAATCAACTTTTTTGATAATGCTATTCATCAGCATAGACAACACCTGCAGTGTTGCCTTGATTCTTTCATGCATGTTCAAGAAATCCCTTAATCTCCTGTGCAAAACCCCTGGGTGGACCTAGCTCCGCCTTCGAGACGCAGCTCCGCCTCTGAGCTGTGCTTTTCAAGCTTCCGCCTCCCAGAGCAGGCTCCTTCAGACTAGCCAGCAGCAATCGGCAAACACCTGGTGCGTCTACTGAGCTCATTATACGAGCTACGCTTGTAAAAACGTTGTTAAAGGGTTAAATGGAGGAGGTGGAGTTTCAGATAAAGCAGGCGTTTTTAAAGAGAGGCCCAAATTCAAGACGTTAAATTACAAAGTCAAATTTTAGACTTTGGATATTTGATTTAGTATTTGCATAACAACTGAAGGGAGCATAATTACTTGATTTAGCTGTAAACATAATTAGGGGTAGTATTATGGGAAACATGAATAAATGGGAATCTGTTTCTTACACCTGATTCGGTTTCCTGTAGATTCCTGCGTTGGGGAAACACTATTCCCAGCGCTGGGCTCAAGAAGACCTGCTGGAGGAGCAGAGGGAAGGAGCACGAGCCAACGACAAGAAGAAGAGCATCATGGGAGGACCGCTGTCAGAACTGGACGCTAAAGGTGAGAAAACGACACAGCCGTGTCTGCCTTTGGCTTTAAAGTGACAGGATGGTGTTTCCATGTCAGCACTCATCCATGTGTTCGTCCATGTAGATGTTGACTCCCTGCTGAAGAAATCCGAATCCCAGCACGAAGCACCAGAAGACGGTTGTCCCTTTGGTCCGCTCACTCAGCGTCTGCTTCAGGCACTTGTAGAGGTCAGGTCCAGGTTTTCTACTCTGATGATTCGTGTGATTCCTAAAGCTTAGAGGATTTTTCTCAGAACCCCTTTAAAGAAATCACAGGAGATGAAACATAGAGAAATAATCTTATTTCATTCCCCCTGCCCTTGTTATGTTTTAGGAGAACATTATATCCCCCATGGAGGATTCGCCAATACCGGACATGTCAGGAAAGGACGCGAATGATGGAGCTGGGACTTCCCCTCGAAGTCAGGGGAAAGCTTTCAGGTATTTGCAACATCAACGTAATGTACAGACCCATCCGATAAACGATTTTTTTCTTAATCATGATGGACATTTTGCTTACAGTTAATGAAAACATGGCATTTAAGACTAAAATATAACATCAGACCAGTAAAACATCTATTTTACAAAACACCTTACAAATAATACCTGCTTAAAGTCATTACTTTTTAAAGTTCCTTTTAATCTGACAAAGTAGACTCATCGGGACATATATTCTAATTTATTGAATGTGACTCTGAAAGAACGTCATTGCCTCAATGTTAAAAGTCAGCTAGCATTAGCACTGATCTAAGAGAAGCATTTGATGCAGCAGAAACTCTGAAGTTGGAAGTTTAGTTGATTTTAAACATGGATGTCAAGGACTAGTCTTACCAATTAATGTAATTAATATTGGCCTTTATAAGTCTTAAACTTGAGTCGGTGAAACCTGCACACACCCTGGTACTGATAGTTTCCGTCTGGTCTCTTTGCTCCCAGTGTTCCTCACACACGGTCCCTGGAGGCGCGGATCAAGGAGGAGCTGGTAGCTCAAGGGCTTCTGGACTCGGAGGAGCGGCCCGGACAAGGAGGAGACTTGGAGGATGAGGTCCTCGCCGAGCTGCAGAAGAGACAAGCAGAACTCAAAGCCCTAATTGCTCACAACAGAGCCAGGAAGCAGGAGCTGCTCCGGTGAGGATTGTACCCCTCTTTGGTGTAAACTGCACCAGTGAAGTCCAGGTGTGCATTTTGAGCCTGTGACGAGCCGCTGTCTCCACAGGTTGGCGAAAGAAGAGATGCGCAAGCAGGAGCTGAGGCAGAGGGTGAGGGTGGCCGATAACGAGGTGATGGAGGGTTTCCGGCGCATTATGGCCGCCAGGCAGAAGAAGCGCACACCAACCAAGAAGGAGAAGGATCAGGCCTGGAAAGCTCTGAAGGAGAGAGAAAGCATTCTGAAGCTGTTAGATGGATAAAAAGTAGCAATGTTTGGTTTTTCTTCCTTCTTTAACCCACATCTCAACATGTCCTACAGACTCAGATGGGAGAAACTGTCCTGTAGTGTAAACATTTATGTGAAGTAGTTTTAATAGTGTGTAAAATCAGCCATCTGATTCTCAGCCTTGAGTAACTTTTCTTTTGTGTACCGTGATTGTTGGATTTTGTCAGTCTGTATTGCTCTTTTTTTACATTATCATTATTGATTGGTTGTGAAACAGAACGACTTAATGTTTTATTGGCTTTTCTACAACTACAGTGAGGAAAAGTGCATGATCTGCAGTCTCATTCTCAGAATGCACAATAATAAGCTGGATAACAAACTGACTGACCTTCTTGAGTAATAAAAATTCACCATGAGGCTTTTTTTTGTGTGATTTGTATTTATTTTCACATCTTTTAATGAATCAAAATAGCAGAAATCCTTGTTGGTCCAAAGCAATGCTGAATTATAAGTAGCAGGGTGTCCCACATATTTAAAAGGCTTTAATTTATCTAAAATTAAAGCTTTAAAATATCTAAAACTCAAGCAAAAAAAAAGTAAGTTGGCCTTAAATGTGTCCATTTTTTTTCTTGAAAGACTGCGCTATCTTCACTCTGTTTTGTGACTGAAGGTGGTTAAGGCCACAGACATGAGTACATTATTCATGTAAGGCTACCAGTAACAAGACGCTGATAGTTGTTTGCTAGCTAGCCGGCTAGCAACCAAGTATTAGGAAGCTAGAGAGGACATGTGAGAAGCAAAAGCACAAGAGCCACAAAAAGACATAAAATTTACAGTTTTGGTCCCCTGTGTTCTTTTTCTGTAGCTACAGAGATGTTACATTTTATTCATAATTTTCCTAAAACGTCTTAAGTTTGAATTGGTGAAACCTGCATCCATGCAAATTGGTCATAATCATCTGAAAGTGTTTGCTTTCAGATTATTCTAGTTGCACAATAGTTTAAATCGCATAAAGCACTACAGGACCTATTGTAACAAAAAAATATCTAAAAGATTTAACCATCTTTTTATTTTTGTAAAATTGGGAGTGGTTTGGCTACATAACTAATTTGCCCCAATCAAAGTCCCCAGCCTTTGGAAAAACATTTTCCGTATTGGAACAAGTAGCGCTCCTCCGCCACTAGATGGCAGCAACACCTTTGTGACTCATCTGGAGTCTCCGTAGCTCGTCATGGCCTAAGGTTGACATCACCCTGGTGTACAGTGTGTGTCGATGTTGTGTGTGCGTCCGGTTGTCTTCAGCTGAAGACATCCTAACTGATGTTGGTCCCAGGAGGAAGCAGGAGCCTGTGTGTCTCACACTGAGCAGCTGTGTGTCAGGGGTCAAACGGTTCAACCTGACGGGTTACAGAGCAGCACAGTTATCCACCAGGAGTTTCACAACAGACAACAGTCTGTGGGAAAAATAACAAAAACGCTTCTTCCTGACCAAACTGTCACATGATCGCAACAACAGAAACCACCTCCCCCCCCCCCACAACACTTGCCTAGCTTACACCCTCTCAACCCCCCCAAAAAAGAACGTAGAGGATGTTACCTCACGAGAGTCATGCCTCTCTGATTCTAGTTTGTGCTTCTTAAAAGTTGCTATTGTTGTGATGGAATATGAAAACAAAAACTTGCTGTAATTTGTATATGATAATGTTTTCATTCACCTCACAACACGTCTTGCCTACAGGTAACGTCTCACTAAAATCCCTCACTTCATTATTTTGTTGACGTAAAACATTATGGACACCCAAGACGTTCTTCTTTAGAGCCAAAGCAATGCAGTGTGCTTGTTTGCATTTTAAACAGGATAAGGCTGCACAGGTGACAAGTTTGTCCGGGGCTTGTTGCTGCTCAATGTTTAGGTTCAGCAGTGTTTGTAATACTCTGGAAGTTTTATTTCAGGCAGTCGTCAGATGTGATGTCTGGTATGAGACCATCATATGGCAACAGTCTTCAGTCAGAGGCCTCCTCAGATTCATTTCAAGACCGACTGCTACCAGAGGCCCTTTCTGCCCATGGCATCAACTCTATGGAGATATTGGATGATATGGGTTATGATTTCCCTTTGGAATAAAGCTTTCTTTTTTTTACTCTACATTTTTAAATGCAGTAGTTTCCCCCAACCCCCAACTCCAACGGTGGCAATGGTGTGATGGAAAAATTTTACAGATTTTAAGTACACGTTGTTACAGTTAGCCATGCCTTCTGATTAGCCTGTTCGTATGCCTATTGTCTGCGTATCCATGTGTTTGGGTGGCGTGATACTTACAAGCTCCATGTTAGAAATCTACTAAATCTGCAGTAAAATAACCCAATGTTAAGAGCGACAGCCAGGCCGGACGCTTCAACAAAAGCCTCAACCATCATGTAAAAACCAACCGTCATTTGAGCGAGTGTCCTCCACGCAAATCATAATGCTGTCAGGCCACGTGTATGAAAGCTTTTGATAACATGAGGCCCATCTCACAGGTGAATGAGAGGTTGAATAGACAGCTACGGCGGCCCCCTCCAGGCTGGGCGGATCACCCAAGGCTTTTGTTGCGTTTGTTGTCATTAGACCTTAGCTGAAGGGCAGGTGGGTTTTGTGCTGATGCGCCGCTCATACATGCTTAATGATGCTCAGCATCTGTTTGCACATCTCATATTGAGCTGTCTCTACATAAAAAATAAAAACTCAAAAGGATGGACATTTTATTCTTTTGACAGCACAGGTGGTACGTCCCTGATCCAAGTTCGGCCTCCAGCTGTACGTCGACCAGTTTTTCCACAACTAAAGATTAAAATGTTTGCCAAATCCACTTTGCAAAGTAGCTAAAGCCCACTCAAATAAGTTCTCAGCAACTGGAAACATTCATTTTCAGCTTTTTCCACAGACCCTCAGATTTAGGGCTTGGATTTTAGACCATTCTGATGTACGAGTATGTTTTTATCTAAACTTCCCACCATGGCTCCAACTGTATGTTTGGGATTGTTGATTTGCTTGAAGGTCCATCATCTGCCCCAGTCTTCGGTCTTCTGAAACCTCCATCAGTTTTATTTTCAAAATTCCCCAGTCTTGTTGACCGGCCCGTTCTCCACTCAAATGTGACCAGCTTGATGTTGCACCCCACTGTGTTCCCACCCAAGTGGTTTGCCCTCACATTTTGGAGGTGACTTTCTATGACTTGTAAACCTTCATGGCTTTCTGGCACAAGATCGGAACCAAAACAAGGAGCAAACGCAGCGTTCTGCGAGAGCAGCATGCCGGGAGTTTGCGCGCACACACTCGCCATCGTCTATCTGAGCCAGCATCAGCAGCGACCAGGAGGGGTTGAGGGCTTCTCACTCCATCGCTTCTTTGTTTATGAGCTACGTTTCTCTCCCCGGGACTCTCCCACTCCACCTCCGTCCGCGCGTTCCTCAGAGCCTGGAAAGAACGACTGGCGTTCTCGTAGACAGGCTCGCACACCAACACACAATGTCCCAGACACGCACACACACACACACACACACACACACACACACACACACACACACACACACACACACACACACACACACACACACACACACACACACACACACACCGAGAGAAACATGAGTGTCAGGGGGATTTAACATGGATCCTTTCAGCTTTCATGCTGAATTGAAATTGTGTGTGTGTAGCAGAGATCCAGAGGCTGAGGCAGCTGCTGGGGCCGGTCCCCTGAGAAGAGCCTCTGTCCAGCATGACCACGCCTTGGCCCTCGTCCTGCACAGTAAACTATTGTCTTCGGAGCTGCTGCCCCTCCTCACCCCCACTACCATTCTGACGTCACAGTTTGTCCTTCCCCAGAGGCCAACTGTGGCCGCTGTGGTAAAACCGGACTGGTCTTTTCACCAAACATTAAACCTTGGCATACGCCGCTGCACCGTCAAGCTTCGCACGGTACACATGGGGCCGGTACTCTCTCACTTCTTTGCCCCGTCCTCTTCCACATCAGTCATATTTGAATATTATTTGCCTCCCATTTGCATGGCAGTTGAGGCTTTTCTTGTGTGGCTCCTGAAATTGACAGCTGATATGCAAAGCAAGGACTTTCTGTGTCACTAAGCTCCACCTGCCTGGGCTTTGCTCACTGCTGAGGTAGACGCAGCCACAAAGACTGCCTGCTGGTTTTTTGTTTGTTTTTTTCACTGAACACAGGCTCGGTCGACCTCAGGCAAGCTACGCTGAATGAGGTGAGAGACTATGAGCAGATCATTTGGTATATTTAGTGAAAACTGGCAGCTATGACAAGAAATCGAACTCACTCCAGGGGGAGATTCACAGACACAAACTGTAAACTGAAAGCAAGCACACAACAAAGTAGAGGGGCAAAAAACACACTATGAATTGAATTGCAATGGTAAAGGATGACAAATGTCAAATAGTTAGGCACATGGTGACATTTTTACAGACAAATCAGGTAACTATGTTGCCTTCAGTTGATATAGAAATGATGTATGCATCAAACATTAATTAAAAGAAATTTGACTTTGCAATAAACCGACTTAAAATTGTGCCTCTGTCTCTTTAAGAAGCTCCTGCTCTTTCCCACGCTCTGCCTTGTCGTCACAACGCTTCTCCAGTGTTTACAAACGTTCTTAGGAGAGTAAGACGTGGAGGTAGTTCATATTTTCACCTCAGGAGACTCTGAGGTGCTGTCTCCAGCCGAGTCCCAGTCCGAAGTTCTGGGACAGCAGATCCCTGAAGGAGATCTGCAGAAACGGGCGGTGCTTGGTGAGAGTAAACATTTAGGCCCAGCAAAAAGTAACTCAAGTAAATGTGACTGAATAAATCTAAATAGTTACTACTCTCCTGGGCAGGAGATACTTTTTAACCTTCGTTTCACAGCAAAAGTGAAACAGAGGTTCACCAAGTAAGTCCAGTCATTACTCGACTTGCTTACTGATGGTGACTTTTGTAGATGGAAATATCAGCAATGAAGTTCTACATAGTAAAAACAACTATTGACTCTAAAAACAAAAGGAAAAATAATGTTTGACATCATGTCTGTTTCAGTCTAGACATACCTTGCTAAAGTGCCCAGAAGCCAATCTGCAGGTACATATTTGCATTTGAATGTTTTCTGACCCAGCAGATCCTCAACATGCTGCTCGGTGTGGAGTTTGTTCATCAAACGCCACGGTTGCTCGTTTCTCAAGTGCCGTCGCGAAACCATCGGCTGTGGAGCCTCCAAGCACTAACCCAAGATCTGATAGAGAGAGATAGTCAGGTGGGCTATTTCTGATGTGGGGCTGAGGAGAAAGCTGTTGATAAAACACACTTTACTTTAGAGATAGGCCCAGAAAGGACAGACTCCCCCCCTCTATCCATCCTCATCATTAACTAGATGACGGATCATATAGGATCCATCTTTCAAACCTTTTTGGTTTCCTCCAAACTGGAGGATTGATGAACCTGCAGAAGGGGAAAGGAAACAGTGAAAAGCCTTCTCCTTCACCACCTACCACTGCCATTCCTCTGCCGTCTCTCCCTTGTTTCCTCTTCTGTGTTATTATCTCTGAGATCACTATCAGGCTTTGCGGTGGGGTGGAGGGCGCCCTCCCACATGGCTCTGGTGAATGATTGGTAACAGCAGCGCACGGGAGGAGAGAGCAGTCGAGCAAAGACAAGAGGCCCAATAAAGTCCATCTAAATATAGAGAGGCACCAGGGCCTTTATTCCCTTCTCCTTATAAAGAGCTGCTGGTGAATCCGGGTGGACTTTCCTGTTCGCTGATGACTCCCTCCTCCCTCTTCCCCCCCAAGGAGTGGGAACCGCACGGAGACGCACAGTGTCTTTTTTTACGACTAGGCAGGGGGCTCAGCCAGGTCTCTCCCTGTGGAAGACGGTAAATCATGCCTGGTGGAACATACTAAAATAGGAGAGGTCTGAGGAGATGTTCATAAAGAAATGATGGGAGAAATGAGTTGGGGGGCGGGTGGGGGGAGGATGTGATGTTCCCGCGCAGAAGATTAGAACAAGTGGGTGCAGAAACCCCCCCCCCCCCCCCCAAAAAAAAAAAACCCTTCAGGCTGAAAATATCTCAGAGGATGGATTTTATATTGCAGTTTAGATCAACACAATCCCCCGTGCCCAGTCCAAATAATGCCCCAATTTGGCTCTGAGTCATGGCCATGTTTTCTAGAATTGCTCCCAAGACCCAGATCAAAATATGGTGGGAATTTGAGTACAAACGGACCAGAACCAGGGTTTGTTGTAAGGAGGTTTGTCTTGGGGGAAGCAATAGTGACTAGGAGATTGGCCATTAGTCAGTTACTGCAACTCTAACATTGATGGATAAAATGGATTACTTAAAAAGAACAAAAAAAAAATTAAATCTGAAAAGTGTGGTGTGAGTTTTTATTCAGAGTTGATATTTTGTAGAACCATCTTTTGCTGTAGTTACAGCAGCAAGTCTTCTTACACGCCCAAAGACCAAAGTGTTTTCCAAATTCATTTTGAGTCGAGCTTCAAAAAAACATCTATTTACCCCAAACTACCACATCGAGATGCTTTGATCTAGTTGGGTTGCATGTTT
Source organism: Poecilia picta (assembly GCA_033032245.1). Taxonomy (NCBI): domain Eukaryota; kingdom Metazoa; phylum Chordata; class Actinopteri; order Cyprinodontiformes; family Poeciliidae; genus Poecilia; species Poecilia picta. The sequence continues at coordinate 8,099,809 of CM065357.1, read as the reverse complement.
CAGGTTTTTGTCCTACTGGAAGGTGAACAGCCACTTTTTCTCCCCCAGGATTGTCCTGCATTTAGCTTCATCCACCTTCCCTGCCCCCCGCTGAAGAACACCTGTTATGATCATGAAAAAGTCTTTATGAATATCTGTGACTTCTGTCATGAAGTGTCATTCGTGAAATAATGACACTTTTAATGCAAAGTTGCTTCAAACGTTTCATTAAAAATCCATTAAAAGTGTTATCTTTGCATTAAAGGGTCATTATTTACCAAAAATTACATGTTGTTAAAAGTGTCTTTATTTACCGAATGACAAGACGTGACAGCAATCATAAAGACATTCATAAAAACGTCTTCATGTATTATGTCGTATTTATGACAGTGTCACACCCCTTCTAATAATGTGTTACCGCAGATGTCCATTTGCCCCTCCAGGCCCATACCAACAGGTCTACATCAGATATTTCATCATTTCTAGGCTACTCTAAATTTGTGACAGACCTATTATCAGCATCATTTATCATACTTCCTTCCTACATCTTGACTCAAGCAGCAGCTTTCCATCGTCTCTCTTAGGTTAACTAACGGTGACAAGCTTTTAATGCTGCAGGACAGAAGAAAAAAAACAAACAGTAATTGTGCACATTTTTGGCACGGCTGTGACGCTCGCCGCCACATGCGTGAATCAGAGAGGAGATCATTTTCACAGCTGTCCTCGTGTATATCAGCAGTGACAGCGAAGGGCCAGAAGTCAAAGGAGGAGACAAAAGCGTTCGCTCTGTTCCTCCAAATGTCCCCATTCACCTGTTGCTCCCGCTGCTCCGATTGACCACACACCAGGACACAAGGTAAAACTACTACAGCCAATAAAAACTAATTAGTCAGTATTTAACTAATAAAAAAGAGCAAACACACTCTTAAAAACTGATTAAAAGTAACTGAACTAGACAAACAAAGCCTCACAATGAAATGATAGTACACTTTAATGAAAATCTCAAAACTATAACCCTGCCAGCTCACATTCTGAACACGTAAATCCTAAATAAAAGTCGCTTTATGATGTAAATAATAATTTACATTGTTACCGGTTCTGTCAGGAGGAATGGTCCAGAACGCCTGCAAACTATCGTGAGAAGCTTGTGGAAGAAAACTCAAAACGGTTTGACCCAATTCATACATTGTAAAAGATTAAATACTGACTGACTGTAAATGTTTTAAATTCAAGGAAAGTTACAAACAAAAAATACTGTGAAACAATCTCTCGCTAAGTTTTCTGACATTTAGGAAATAGAAATAATTTGGACTATTCTGACCTAAAACAAGAAAAGTTTGGTCTGATTTAACTTTGGACATCGAGTAAAAAAAAAAAAGATTTGTGTAAATATCTGTTTTTGACTCTAAGTGAATCTCTTCCTGTTGCAGTCAGAATTTGCGCCAATGGGTTAAAGAAGACAGCTAAACAGGAGCAATGCGCGCATGTGAGTGTATGAGGGAGTGTGTCAGTTTGTGGTCATGAAACCCCCGCAGAGAGGGGAAGCTCAGCTGTCAGTGGTCGTCAGGCGCTTGTGGATGACGGGGGGGGTGTTTCCTCTTCGCCCCCCGTCTCGGTCTGTGCGCCGCCCCTGCTGCAGTTAACCTCAACTCCCTTCGCCCCTCTTTCTCTTTCCTTTCCACCCCTTCCTCTGGTTCCCTGTCCAGCAGCAGCAGCAGCAGCAGCAGCAGCAGCAGCAGCTGCAGCAGCAGCAGCAGCAGCAGCAGCAGCAGCAGCAGCAGCAGCAGCAGCAGCTTGGCCCTGTCTGAGGCAGAGACGCTCCTTGTCATGACAAGCGTGTTGGCCGGAGATAAGACAAGATGCCGCGGCACCAGCAACCCTTCAGAGCACGGCGAGCGAGTGTCAAGACACTCGGACGCTAAAAGGTCAACCTGTTTTCGTTCTGTGCTCGACTCACAACGCGCTGAGTGACACAGAAGGAGCAGACTCTCGGCGTGTTCTGTGGGGGTGAAGATGTTGCCATGAAAGCGGCTGCCAGGCTGCTGCGTTCGGGCAAGACGTGTGTGGAGGATGTGAGATGTGAGGCTGGAGGCGTCAGTGACTCCTGCAGCTCTGAGACGTGAGGGGGCGTGACGGGTCATTGTTCTGCTCCTGGATGTTGGCCCGTCTGTGGGATCGCGTTACAGAGCCGGAGACTCGACTTGGTGCAGAAGAAAGAAATAAAAAAAAGATGAATGTAAAACAAAATTGATCCCAATTAGGTGTGTGCCAGTTGCACCGATTTCCTTCATTGTGGGAGATTGGTGATCGGCCGATACTTACATACGAAGCCGATATTATCCTAAGATGTTGTCAACCTCAGCAAAGTTCTAAAATTCAACCACTGTCCTCTTTTGTTTTCCCGTTAGAAAGGTTTGACTGATGGACCGGCCCACCAGGTCGTATCTGCAAGTTTGCAGTTAACAATAGTGACCCCACTGCTACCAACTCAGTGACTTTCTTGGTATATTTAGCGATATTTCGGACAAAAAATAAAAAAAAACAGGTATTGGGCCAAATTGGACTCAGCAGGTCAAGCTTTGTAAAGATCATAAATCGGCCAGAAAACCGCAATTGGTGCAGTTAAAGTCCCAATGGTTTGATGTTGTTTGTTTTTTTCCCACCACCAAATCTAAACATAAAAAATACACACATCTTGGAAAATGACTCCAATTAACTTTTTCACACTTTGTGGCTTAGGAACCTCCAGTCCAGAGATATAATTTTTATATAAACCCAGCTACATATGTAGCTACAAGACCTCCATCTCACCTTGCTCTTAAAGCAGAGAGGACCTAAAGTTTACTATTTGCACTTTGACAAAGATGTTCAGACCGACATTTACTGGGATGACATACAGTGTGGATAGCGTGAAACATTCAGTAGGTTTGTGATTTAAGTCTGTCCTAGGCAGCTGAAAGCAGTAAAACCCGCACTGCTGGCTCCGGGGTGTGATAAAGCCTGGAGTATCTCTGGATCAGAGTGAGTTTTAAAGGCTCTGGCAGACATTAAACCGACAGCGGGCCTGCAACTCCTCAGCCACCGTTCGACGACCCGGCGGGCCGCTCAAAGTGCCTCCGGGTCCCGCTGGCGTTCCAACCGAGGCCGGTGATCACGAGACGAGCCGGAGGAGACGCAGTCTCTCTCAGAGGGGGAGCCCGAGTGAGGGGCTTTAGCCGGTGGGACAGTAAAAGCTGGACAGCTGTAAAAGGGTGGAGGGAGTGAAGGAAGTGAGCTCACTGGGCTTAGTGAACGTCGGTCCGTATTTGATTTCAGTTCACGCTTGCCTTGCGAATGTTCTCAAGTTCACCTGGTTACGCTGCAGCCGCAAAACCATTCTTCATCCATTTCATCCAAATCCAATCAGATTTTCTGACCGAACGGCTCAGGTGGGAGAATCTGTTGACAGCCATCCGAGGCTCGTCGTGGCGGATGAAAGCCGTGACGTAAATTGTGGAAAGCCATGTGGACCACCGATGACTATGAATGCACTCCAAGGGCCAAGTGTGGTAAAAATGTATCAACAAAACAATATATTAAAGTGCTAAAATAAGTAAATAGGTGTCTATTTAAAAAGTTAAATAACATTGGATGATTTTCACATTGTTGTAATTTGGTAAAATAAAGATAAAAACCGCTTTGATTTAATTAATAAAATAGTATTTAAGTACACAGCTTTTTTAAAGGCTCTATTTATTATGTCTCTCTAGAGCTCTGTTGTCAAACTGAAGGCCCGGGGTCCAAGACCGGCCCATCATAGCTTTTTTATGTGACCCAGATGCATAAATAGAACGTCCAAGAAAGCAGATGTGTGTGTTATTTTATCAAATCAAAGCAGGTTTTTTTTCCATATTCTTAGCTCAATGTGAAAATGTTATTTAACTTGAAGGACTCATCGACTACAGAAGCACCTATTTTGGCTTTTTGAATAAACCAAAAGCCACCTCAAGCACACATAAGAACTGTTTTGTGAAACTGAAGAAGTTATTTCTAACTGTGCCGTTTCCAACAGAAATTTTCAATGTGATATTTCAAACAGCGCTTTGAAAAACACTGTCTGGTGTGAGCATCTGATGGCACTGAGACTCTATCCACTTAACTAAACTTTACATTAGCGTGAAAAATGCAAGTTCACAGCACTTGGGATATATTACCACACCAATCACTTCTATTGACTTTGGCATTGAGGCATATTAATCCCTTTTTGCCAAAACAGTGTTTTTGTGTTTTATGCCAATTTCACTTTTGGCCATTATTTTGTAAATTTAGCCAATCTGGCCTTGATCATTCACATCCATCTCCTTTCTCAGGCTTTTAAATTGAGGTTTTTATTTTTAGATTTGTCCCTAATGTGCAAAGACTCTCCTGGATCCTGCATTCAGTTTAACGTTTTGCACCAGAGGAGTCAGAGAAGGTCAAACTGTTGAACTAATTCCCCGTCGTGGCAAAAGATCTGCCTGTCTTTACACATTCAACACTTTGCCTGTTTTTTTTTTAAACAGCAGAAGGCACTCCTCACTATATGTGAAAACACTCATCCCATGGAGACAAAAGGAAGTGTTTACATAGATAGACGATAGAAATCTACCTGTTTCAGGCTCTGCAGTGTGTCCAGTTTTTCTTGCTGAACCAGCCTAATTGTTCTGAACCGACTGTTTGAGGTTTTTGGCATCTTTTCATTTAGTTGAACAGGTTTCTGTTCACAGATCTTTTCCCCTTTCTTAATCCTCATCCGCATTTTTCAGGAGTATGGCATTGCTGATGAATTGCTTTCAACTCTAATTTGTTTTACTCCCTCACATTAAAATTTGGTTTTATGCAATGCAACAATTTTAGACAATTGTTTTTTGCAAAAGCATTCACACTTCTTAAACTTTGTGCGGTGTGAACGCACCATTACTTCATCTGCTTGATAGTAAGAACTTGACTTTCTTCTTCTTGAAGCAGGTGTCACTTTCCACTTACCTGTAGGTTTAGCCATAATGTTGTGTCCATCCATGACTTGTGCAAAAGGAAAGAGGATTTCCCATGAGGCCGCCGCTCTTCCCACGTGTGACAATCGTTATCTAGTTAAAATTAAAATTGTAATTTGTTTCAGACATTTAACTATTATATAGATACATATGGATATATTTATGTATTATTTATTATGTAAATAATATGAATTAGATCATCACAAACCACACTCCATACCAGTAGGTGGCGGTAATGCTACTAAAAAAATGTTTTACCAACCACCAATAAAAAGCAACTAGATGTTTAATACTATTGCAGTTTGATACCTCTTTCTCAGTTTTTGTAAGAAAGATATTTTGTGAAATAATTACTTAAGTTTTTCCGAAAAATAGATGTAAATCAAATTCCTTAGTTTAACACAAAAACATTTATTGAATTTTTAAATAATTATTTCAGAATACCCAACTGAAATAATCACTTATACGATATTCTGAGATTTATTAAGTTCATCCAACTTATAAATGTAACATTAACTAAGACTCTGAACGAGTTTGCAGACTGTAGATGGAAATAAATACAGGATGAAAATGTGTTAGAGACTGCAAAAGATTTGAGACTGAGATTGATGTTGCAAGAAGACGACAGCAAATATTACAGTCCTGCAGCTGTGACCACAGGAAAAAGGTGGTTCAAAGGAGTATTTATTCTGGTGGGATTCATATAAATGAATGTCACACTTAGGACTTTTAGATGTAAACCATTTTGAAAACCACATATCCCTTTTCCTGTCAGTTTACAATAAAGGCTTTTTTTTTTAATTATTTTAGTTCAAGGGGTACAAATACTTTCTCAAAGGATTGCATAAACAAGTTTGCAGAGATGACTTTACCCTCAGATAAAGTCATCCTCAGAAACACCTTTTGTCTCGTGTTCTTCTCACTCTCTGCATTTATTTATGTCTGACTCTCTCCAGACCCTTCATTTTATCCGAAACGTTGGAGGTGCTTCAAAATCGGCCGCGTGAGTCAGAAGGTGACGGCTTTCTGGAGTCTGGTCGCCTCCAGTGAGAGGCCGGGTAAATTTAGCCTGTGGCTGGAGCTTATCTGAGGCTGCAGCAGCAACACTCCCCAGGCCTGGGCAGGCCCACTGCGGGGCTGAGTCACACTGGGGTAGAGGGAGGGGTGGGGGGGGGTCTGCAGACAGGACAAGACAGGTGGAACGGGCTCGATCTGAATTTTACATGGGTTGGATTTGTATGAAGTAATTGATTATTTGTGGCCAACAAAAATGCCCTTTTGTTGACCTGAACTTTAGGAAAAAAGAGGAATATTGTATTTAATTCAGTTAAATATTTGATTTGTGTTTAACATAAGTAAATATACTAGTTCTATAACTTGAGAAGGTGTTTTTTTTAATTTATTAGAAACCTTTGTAAAGTTAGCGAAGCTTGAGTTGCTATTATAAATGGTTCAGTTATGCTGAAACGGTTAATTGAATAAATCCCGATTAATTCGGCAATGAAATACTCATCAACTAATTCTGTAATCGATTAATCGTTATCTAAAGGATGCAGACAGAAAAGTCCATTTGATGAAAAACATAGCCAAAACAGTTGCAATATATATATATATATATATATACTGTATATATATATATATATATATATATATATATATATATATATATATATATATATATATATATATATATATATATATATATATATATATCACAAAGAAATAACTCAGTTTAGTTTAAGCTTCACCCAATTCCATAAAAGATTTTGTAAAAAAAAAGAAAAAAAAAAGACTTAAGCACCTATTAATAAAAAAAAACAAAAACAAATTTGATGTTAAATTGACCATGTTAGCATTTATTTTTAAATGTTTATTACCTTATTTTAAAAATAAAATTATACTTATATATAAGTGCACTTGAAAAGTATATTTTTTAAATTAATTCTAATATCAGAAGACAATATGTTATGGTGGTGAAATTAAAAAAAAAAACCCCAGCAGAATATGCTAATTTTTTATCCAATTGATCAATTAATCGTTAGCTGCTACCCTGGTTTCAGGTTTACATCAAATCAAGAAACAGAACTTCTCTAATTTGTTTCTCACTTCACAAATATAATAACTCATGTGCAAAGGACAGTCTCTTCTTTTTTTGTTGCAAGTGTTTTGACAACATGGAAACAAGAGGTTATCTCCAGCAGGTTGCCGTGATTAAACTTAAGCTGCCGGCTGATAAGGAGCGATGATGTTTCTGAGGAACCACCGGACGTCAGAGTTACAGGACAGAGCGCGAAGTGAGCAGGGAGTGAGACTCGGCCGTGCCTACTTTGTATGTGCATGTTAAAGTGAAGATGAGGTGGGAGAGGAGGGTTTGGGGGGGGGGGGAGGCTTTATGATGACCCAGCGTTTAACACGGTCTGTTGGGCCTGCGTGTGACCTCGTTCATCAAGTTGACACCCGGTTCTGTTTCTGCCCTGTGATTCACCAGAAGGGAAAAAGAAAAAAAACTGAGAGAAAGGAGAAACTAGAGGGTGAGGCAGGAGTGCAGATGTGCAGTAAGGGAAAAAAAAAAGAACTTGCCACAAATGAGAAGTGGGAAAAAGTAAACAAATGTGTGTGAAAGACGAGAGAGAGGGAGAGCAAACAGAGGAGCGAGGGACGAGATAGCGAGAGATAAACAGTGACAACGCGAGGAGGACGAGAGGAGGACCAGAGCCGCCTCGCTTCACAGACATCCAGTAAACACCAGCAAGAAGCAGCAGCAGCAGCAGCAGTAGAGACATCCATTCTGCTGAGCACCAGTGTTTGGAAAAACTGTGACATGATTCAGCTATATTTAAAATGCAGCTTGTCTTTTAGTGTTGGCATCCTCCAGCATGTCCTCCTAACACACGGCATGGTTTCCATCAAAACCGTTGTTGTTGTGATGTATTTTTTTCTTCCTTAAGTTAGTGGAGAACATGTCTTCTTCCAAACACAAACGCGCCGAATCATGTCGATGTCAAAACACTTTGGAAGATTTGTGGCGGAGCATAAGGGACTTGCGGAAATATTCAAATCCCTTGATCTATTTCGCGTTCTAGTCACACTTTGCCGCGGGGTTCCGCGTATTTCATTTTTTCATTTCAAAGTAGTGCATAACTACTTTGAAATGAAGTTGTTATGCTTCATAGTGACTTCATTTTAAGTCCAATTCCAAAATTGGACTTAAAATTTTGGAATTTTCGATTCCCGTTCTGAGACCATTTACTTTCTATCTTCCTCTTCTCTCTCCACCCTATTTCCTCTCCTACTGTACAGTCACTGCAAAAACACAACATCTTACCAAGTATTTTTAGGGGGGTTGAGTTTGTAGTACAAATATCTTAACTTACCTAAACTAAGACAAAACTAACTTACAAGTAACGTCAGAGCACGGTCAACAATTCCTTCATATTGTTGAAAAGCTAGTTGTTCCACTGGCAGATTATGTCACTTGTAACATTTTTCCCATGTCAAAAGTGAATACAAATGTACACCACACTTTTGAGATTTTATTCAAAAAACACACGGTTTTCCTTCCACCACACTTTGTGTTGCTGTGTCAATTAAATCATTTGACAAATTATGAAAAAAAACAGGCAGGGTATGAATACTCTCGCAAGATACTGTAGCAAAGCTGCTGCCTTCATTAGCTGGACATCAAGAATGAGAAGTGTCTAGAAATCCCACCAAGTCCTCTTTTGTTTACTTAAATCTTGCTCAGCTCTTGCACGCAGTGATGTCATCTGATCCCAGCGTAGTCAAATATCACTAATTTACATTCATATTCAGCCCCCTTTTTTGCATGATGAAATATAATCCAAAGGCAATTATCGCTTCCTGGTTTGAGGAACGTGGGAAGTACAGCGATCCTCCCAGACTGTACGCCATCCTACTGCTCCAACTGGTTGCGATGGATTTGGGATTTTCTCGTTTTCTTCCTTCCCACACTTTAAACGACTAAAGCCTTTCAATGTTTCCTTGGAAAGCCTCATACTGTAGTCTTATTTAATCAGATATGCATGTTCCTTTGCATGTCTTGACATGCAAAGGAACATGTCTGAACATGTTCCTTTGCATGTATCCCCCACCTTAAGAGAAAAATGACAAGAAATTGATACCTTAAAACTCGATGGTCAAAGTGAAAATAAAACTCTGGTTTAAAACAACCTTGTGAAGTCAAGCTCCCACTAAGGACGGGGCTTAAGAGAAACGTGTCTGAGTAACAAGTGGAAAGTTTCTTAAGAGTAAATAAAGCTCTTAATGAAGTTCAATCAAAACCAGAAGTGTTTTAGAAAAACCTCTATTCAGTTTAAAGCTGTGTTGTAAATCATTACCAAGTAGATGACTTAAAGCTAAAGAGAGGAACAAGACATGGATGGGCCTTTTGTCTCCACTAACTTGTCTCTGTTGTGTTCTGCGGGCTTAGCGAAGGTCTCAGTAGTGACAGGTTTTGTGAAGCAGCTGATGTAAGCACAAACATGTAAAAGCGCTGCTGGGGAAAAACTGAGCCAGCTTAGCTTGTTTGGCAATGAGGGGAAAAGAAAGAGTGAAAGAAAAGACTTACATGAAGCTCGGGGCAACATGGCTTTAAATGGATAGCTTGTGGTTTTTCAAGTAGATTTCAGTTCTTATCTGCAATAAATAGCTTTCCACATTTCCAAACTAGCTGTTCCAGTGGTGAAGAAGCTAACCGCTAGCTCTAGAGAAAGAGACCCCAGGCTGTGGCCTGGCTGAACAACGTGTCATCCAGGCTGACACGTTAATTATCAATAGATAATTATTTTTTTTGGTTGAAATATATCTACCAAACTGCCAAATGAATTACATAGTCCGTTCACTCCACATCGTTGTTTTTATTTTAAATTTTAAGCAGGAGAGTCAGGTGGCAAAACATAAAGCTACTGCGGTTCACATTCACAAGGCTGTTGCTAGGTAACCAAAGGAAACTAGCCTAGTTTTATTGGACATTTTCAATCATGTTCATCACATTGTTTATGATTTATTGCCCAATCCTACCAAAGATGTAAAAACGTTGTTGCGGTTAAACCAAAGGCTATTTTACAACCATCTTCAACATTTCTGACTTGGGCTGTTATTTCTAAAGACATTATTTACCCCTTCACGAATACTCAGATCAGAAAACAAAAAAAGTGTTTCTATGAAGTAAAAATATAAGGAAGGGTAAATTTAAAAATAAAATATATTTGTTTTCAATCATCAGGAAAACGTTCAGCGCAGACACTGAACGCAACTAATCTGGGTTTAGAGAGTCTAAAAATGTGAACTATCCCTTTAACTTTATTACTTGCACTGTCCTTTTCCCTTCAAAACAGAAACGTCTCACTAAGCTACCAAAACCACATCATGTGTTGGCCCAAGGGAACACCCAGCCTCCCTGGCAGGTGGTGGTGGTGTTGTGGCTTGATAAAAAGGGTCTGGGCCCCTGGGCCCCCTCCCCGTGCTGATGTGCTGCTCCCGACAGCCTTGATAACACGTATAACTGCACCCTGTAACCTCTCAGAGTTCACAGCAACATCCCAGGAGGAGCAGCAGCAAACACACACTGCTGCTGCAGTGGACCGAGGGTTTTAATACGTTCAAATTACAGTTTCAAAGTAGTTGAAATATCCTGTTCTGCTGTTTAAAGTGTCTGAGCTGGAGTCACTGGAGGTTTTTATGGTTGACAGAGGATAGAAGCGCCCCTCCCCCACCTGTTGCTGCACACCGACAGCATGCTGCGTGACAAATTCAGCTATTATGAAATATTTGCCACCACTAAAGACACCAGCAGTTAGTGTAGAAGCCAAAAGCTATTATAAACTTTTATTAAAATTCCAGAAGATAAGCTTACATAATGTGTAAAGCAGCAGACAGCAGGTTAGCTTAGCCTGATTAATCAACCAGCAAATGACTTGTGCTTCTGTTGCTCTATAAAAGGTGTGTATTTTTCTATAAATATTGAGTCGCACTATTTTTACTTCGTCTCTATGTAAATAGAGACTATATTTAGTCTCTATATATCATGGGGAAAAAAAAAGAACACACCCAGAGGGCATCTTGAGTAGAAATTTTTATTCTTTATGGCTTGTTTGAAAGGATTGTAAAGAACAATCTTACTGGAAAATTAAAAATAAAAAGAAATTCCAATGAACCCAGTCAAAGATCCACTGGTAATATGATGAAAAGAACGACGACACTTTGTGGATCTGCAGCAAACGACTGCAAGTTAAATGACATCAGTGTCACAACTACAATCACAATAAACTTGAACAAAAAGGAAAAAAAAAAAAAAGGTTTTTTTTTAACTTAGTACCTCTTATAAATACCTACATATAAATATTGAAAAATGCACGTGATGTGCTGTACATGGAGCAACAGTCCAACCATCTCAGTGCAGAAACAGAAATAAAAAACACTGGTGTTTGTGCTCAGTGTCGGCGACATCAACGGTACACGCAGCTCCTCGATACTGTTTATGATTATCTACATCGAATCGAAGTCAGCTCGGTTCCAAAAGGGGCTCTACGTCCTTAAAGTTGGCTTAGAGCGGAGAGGCACTGACAAAAATAATCTGGAGATTCTCTTTGTTTTGTATTTATTTATTAAGGCCTCTTGAAATCAAATATTGGGGTGTAAAAAAAGAAAAAAAAAAAAGTTGTGCAGTCGCTTTTCTGAGTTGAAATCTCTCCTGGTTTTCCTGCGCTGTGGAAGTCTGATGGTGAGGCAGAGCTCTGCTGCGCTTCTCTATCGCCACCTTCGGAAAAAAACAAGTTAAAATAAAAAGAACCAACATGAACGTCCCTCAGCATCTTCAAAATGTCCGCCGTGTCCAACCAAGACACTCTGGGCTCAGAGGAAAAAAAAAAAAAAAAAAAAAATCAATATCTAGCAAGGACATGCGTGACCTCTGCTGATTGAGCTACGAAACGACGCCAACATGGATAATAATGGCAAATGAATAGTTACAAAGACATTAATAATACAACAATAATAGAGAACAATAAAATAATATTAATAATAATAATAATAATATTGATGATAAAAAATGAAGTGTCATGTTCTGGAAGCCCTGGGAAGCGACCGCATACTGTATGCCGGTTCGGCTTCCCCTCCTGAACTCCCAGCAGTCCTCTCTCCCCTTGTACCAATGAGCAAGCAGCCCGTCTTAGTCGTGTAGTGCAATAATCCCGACGCCGTTTTTCCTGAAACCTGCTGCTGATGACAGCGGTGGTACCCTACAGGGGTCTGCTCTTCTGTCCTCTTCCACTTCCTGCCCCCCCCCCCCCCGTCGACTCCTCCGACTTCACTGCATCCTCTCTGGCTGGATGTGCTGCTGCGGGGCGTAGTGCAGGAAGGTCGGGGCCTGGGCGGTGGCGGAGGGCAAGGTGGGGTGCACGGTGGCTGTTGCCGTGGTGGCGGCGGACGGGCCGGCGGAGGCTGTGGGGCTGGCGGTGTAGCCGTAGCCCAGGAAGCCGGCCGGGGAGGCGGCGTAGGGGTACTGCTGGTCGAAGGCGGCGTGGGCGTACTGGGCGTAGGCCGAGCTGTAGTCCAGGTAGGGGCTGGTGCCGACCGAGGCAGCCGACACCTGGGTGGGCAGCAGCAGGCTGGGCTGCACAAACGCTTGGGGGTAGATGTACGGCTGGGCCAACCTGCACAGACACACGCAGAGACGGGGGGGAGAGGGGGGGTCAGAGGGGCGGAGAAACCCCCAACCTAGACCGGTTTCTACCGTTTACGTCGCTCTCAGAGGAGGAGACAGTCAGGAATGCAAACCCTCTGAACACCCAGCCTCACACTCAGCTCTGTTACCATCACTAACTTAAGATAGTGATGGAGGAGCAGGTAGGGCTGGGCGATATGGATTAAGAATAACATTTTTTTTACTTCAATTGATTATTTTTGCCCTCTTATTAAAAAAGGAACAACAGGAAATATTTTCCAAATGAGAATTAGGGCCAGGCTACAGGAATAACAGTCATATCAGCAGGGAAAAAAGAATTTCACAAAGAACATTGTAAAATTGTGCAAAAAAGATTGTTTGAATGAGAAAAGAAAAAGCGTAATTATCCAATCAGCTTGGTTTGTGCGTTTCTTGGAAATAGTCATTTGCTTGATTACCTCAAAAATTGCTGCTGATAATAACTTGATTCTGATGTGTTAAAAGATGAAGTTACACCAAAACAAAACTTCCTCAGGTGTCCAACATTCCTCATTTTAATTTTTAGGACTCGATTGTGGTAATTTTAAAAAATTAAATAAAATCCTTAGCCTGGCTCTAATATTTCATTGTAGAGGGGACCTGAATTCAATGTCCAAATAAACAGAAGAATCAAAACACGATTACCAAACAGGTCATCCTGCACATGCTGACATCACTCTGAACGACGGAAACACAAAGAGCAGATTGGTGGGGAGAATATATAATTTTCCAACTTAAATCTTCAAAAACCAAATGATTAACCGATTTAAAAAAATAAAATAAAATACAATAGAAATGTATTGCCCCAACCCTAGAAACAATTAAACAAAGAGGTTAGTATAGAAGGTGACTCAATTCTCTGTGTAAATCAGTGAGTTAAAAAAAACAAAAAAAAAAAAAACCAACAACCACCAAACCTGTTGGGTCAGACCTCCTGCGCTAGACGAGAGGGAACAAGTAGAGGGGGGGTGAATGACAGAGGCAGCCGTTACTGGCAGCTCTTCAAGCTCAGGCATCAGCAGTGTTTTAACAGCTGCTGCTCTTCACCCTCTGAACACACACACACACACACACACACACACGGGAGTGGAAAAAGAGGGGGAAGTGCTTTAGGGAGGGCAGAAGTTAGAGTCTTTTAGTTCTCAATCAGTTTGTAACTCTGCCACACACACACACACACACTCTCACAGGTGTTGATGGTGGCTGGAGAACTGATCAGAGTCAATGGGGGCTTTGGGTGGGTCGGGGGGGGGTTCTACTGAGCCTCATGGGCCGGCTCAGATGCAGCTGATCAGGGCTGCTGGGTGGGACTGGTTGGTGGATGAACAGTGTTTATCCACAGAAGAAATGTTTTTCAGGTGAGATTAAAATATAAAAAGTGTTCTCCATTCCTACTCCCCCAGCAAAACAGGGAGGTTTGACCAACGCTGCATATCAAGGAGTCAACGGATCTGGCTCTAGAGACAGCTTCAACCCTGGACATTAAAGACTTTGAGCAAAAACAACACAGAGGGCTAGAAAGTAAAAAACAAAACAGAAAATGTCACTTCGGTTACATACAAGGAACCATCAAAGTAAACACAGTTTCACTGTTTTGCTGCTGCAAACAGTTCCTGTTAGATAAATACTGCTTATGAAAGTCGCCTATGAAATCAAAGCATGCATGTACAGCGCCTTGTGAAGTTATTCTGCTTGGTCTGTTTCCGCGTCGTCGCATTACGACCAGCAACTTCAGTGAATTATTGGAATTTTAGGTGGTAGACCAACATAAAGTAGTGATAATCAGAGAAACAGCTGGGAGGCCCAGTCACTCTGGACGAGTTTCAAATATTTCAATTTTTGAATCCACATATCCATTTTTATGATTATAAACCAAAATGTCCATTTGTAGTCTGCCTGGGACGCAGTAAGCATGTGTGGTGTTCAGCTCAGATGAGGAAAAAATAATAATGTGTCAACTAGGGCTGGGTGATAAAAATAGAAAATATAGGAAATGCAGTTCAGAGTGATGTCATCACATCCAATGCCTGCCATTTTGTTCGTCAAGCATGTTTTACAGCCATTTATTTGGATTTGAAATTCAGGTCAACTCACAGATGGGGATGATTGAAAATGAAAAAATAAATGATAATAATCTACTAACTTTTTATTGTCATTCATCATTTCGTTTTAGGAAAAGAAGGCAAGAAATAAAAATTGGATTTTACATGAAATAAATCAGATTTTATTTTTAAGCCACATTGCCCAGGCCTGGTATAATTTTCTCTCCACTTCAGAATATCAGTTTGGTCTATGATATAAAACCCACTGAAGCCTGTGACTGTAATGCAACAAGATGTGAAAAATGCCAACGAGTAAGAAACTTCCAAGGCGCTGGATAAGGATGCACTCACTTCACATACTTCCTGAACACACACACACGCTCCGTTACCTCTGCTCACACACACCGGTTACCACTGCAAACCCCCAAACCATGCCATAATAGGGAAAGAGTCACACCGCAAATCAGCATAAGCTCTTCAGTTCATATCACACAAACAGGAGAGGGGGTAAAAAAAAAAGAAAAAAAGAAGATAAGACACTCCAGTCCATCACAGCACACTGCACTGCACTCTCAAGCCGTCACTGGCACCTTGTAGAGAGGCTGGCTGAGGGGAGGCAGGAGAGTGAGGGCAGATATTGTCCCGAACTGAAGGCATCATCTGATCCTGAACTGGTGCACTTGGTCAGCTGGCAACAGAGGGCAACCGTGGCATAAGAATGAAATTAAAGTGATTAATTTGCAAAAAAAAAAAATGGATTGGGGTCAACATGAATCCTCATGTAAATAAAATGCCATTGTAAAAATCTACAAAAAACAAAAAAAAAAAAAAAAAAACAAGGATGTGTTAAACAGTGCATGAACATTTTAATTGTGTACTAAACAAAAGTAAATGAGAAGTGAAGGGAACATAGAGGCTATGGACAATAGGGGCTTCAGAGGAAGTGTAAATCCCACCACAGGGGGGGCTTCATCCACACTCCAGCCTTGGGAGACGACTGTACGTCATTGGCTGCGGGGCATGAAAGCCCTCGCGCCAACTCTAAACGACCTCAACCTTGCATAAGACAGGATGATGGTGAGCTCTGGTGCAGGAATGAAAGACGAGAAGAAAAAGCAGGGATGGGGATCACAGCGAGTCCAGAGGGCAGCAGAGATGCCAGGCACGCTGCATAGACAAGTAAAACAAATAAATAAAAACGATGGAAGAGAGGCCGTAGATGACAGCTGGAATATCGTTGGTCAGCTGGATTTCTGCTGACTGCCGGTGATAGTCGTGTGCTGAGTGGCAGGCCGAGACACCGGAGAGACGGGATCGCCAGAAAACGCTGGCTGGCAAAGAGCGGGCCAGTCTAAAGGCTGGAGCGTCCGTCAATGACATAATGAGCTGCTGGGGAGGGGAAAAAAAAAAAGAAAAAAAGAAACGCCCGGGAGACGTCGCACCAAGCAGCTAAATATCTCACGGATGAACTCCAGCGCATGACTCGATGCGACGTGAAGTGTGAAACCAGGCAAGACTGAACTGGGTTGGTGTGGATGAGGTGAAGCCCACCTCTTAAAATGTCTTAACCCCCAAACAACTGCAACGCGTCTTTAAATGGGAGGGAGCAGAGAGGGACAAAGGTGTTTTATTTGACACCAGTAGAGGCGAGTTACCATGGAAGCGCCTCATTAAACATTAGGTCGGAGGATCCAACTCCCCCCTTTTGATTCTACTTCTCAATCCCCCTCCAAGTCTCACAGAGGTGTCGGTTTTCAGAAATGGAGGGAGGACTCTAATGGAAGAAGAAAAACAAAGAGGATGATGAAGAAAAAACGGTGGCGAGAATCCAACAGGATGGAGGGAAGGAGTCGATCCGTGACGAGAGATGAGTCGTCTGCAAAGGCCGACGCGTCCCCTCCCCATAGACACGCAGGCCGCAGCTCTGGTGACCCCCCCCTCTACAGCCCACACCTTATCCACAGTAGTCTCTACATGCAGCATCAGCGCACAGCTCAAAATCCTGCTCAACACCCCGTCTTCCTCCCGCCATATGTCCACAGGCATCGTGGGGTCGGGGGAGGGAGGAAAGAAACCCCCCCTTCCCCCTCGAGTGCAATCTGCATCTTAGCAACGTTCGTGTCCAACACTCTAGCCGTGCAGAGGAACCTCGGGAGGACAGGTGTTGGGCGAGCCTCGGAACGTCTCAGGGGCGGTGGTCACAGGAGATTACGGAGGGTGGAGGGGAGCAGCACCTGTTGGGCACACGCCTCAGACAGCAGCCGAGCAAAACACAGGAAACATTCAGGGTTTGTCCAACCCTCTCTGGACCGGCGGGACATTGACACGGACGGGACTTTCCTTTGTCCTCCCCCCTGAGGTTTTGGAACATGATGGGACATGTTCCTAGTGGGACTCCAGCTAATTTAAGCAGATACAAAAATCTAGCCAAGTTTTTTTTTTCCCTTCTTTTTTCTAATTTTACTTATTTGTGGAATTCTATGAACATCTCAGCCTTTTAAAGCTCTTCATCAGACATTACTGCAACCATCTCAACACAAATCCCAAAGTTTCATTTCACTGTATTCAGAAAAGGGAGTTTAAAATATTATAGGCTGGTTTCACATGGCGTGACATATTAAAGTGTTTATTTTAGCTAACTTTGCTAATTGTAGGCTGCAGCAACAACCAAAATTCAAGTTTCTCAAAAGTTCTGGTTATTACACTCTACAATAAATAAAATGAATAACTTATTAAGAGGAAGAGTTACTATCCCACACCATCCACAGGAAGGGTAACCCGCAAAAATATGTTCGGTAAAGAAGCTAGTTGTTGAAGCCATGTTTGTGGGAAGCAGAGGAGAAGGAGCAAAAGGGATAACCAGAACCTTTCAGCAGCTCTGTGGAGATTCTTCGCCTTAAGTCACTTCTGAACTACAGAAAAAGAACCGAACTGTGACTCAGTGGTCCAAAGTCAGTTTTTCAGAGTAAATTTTACACTTCATTTGGAAACCAACTCCTCAGATTTAGAACAAATAGTTTTTCGGTAATATTCTACATTTCATTCGCTGCAAGCTGCGATCATCAAGATGAACAGAAATAAACACCTTAAATAGATTCCTCTGTTATAAATCTATATAAACTGTGTCCCTTTTTCAACAAAACCACTGAAATAAGTAAAATTTTCAGGGTTTCAACGGTGTATTTTAAGCCTGGCGGGTCACCAGGTTTAGCATTGTTTATTTATTTATTTTTTTATTAAAAAAAGGCAGAGACAACTTCTTAAAGACTTTATAGTTGGTATTTAGGTATTGATCTTCCAATAACGCATAACTATCAAGTGATATTTTCACATTTCCTGTCAACTTTAAACATTTAACTCAAAAACATGGCGGCCGGCTGGATGACTGCCCTATCACCTCGAACACCGGGCTTGGCAAGTTTTCTGGGGGGAAACCCTGCATTTTGATAAGATTACATTTTTTTAAGATGATGTTTGGCACTATATTAATTTTAAACTAAATTGCTAAATTTAAAATTCATTTACTCTACAACCAGAAAAATAAAAACAATAAAAAAGAAAATCTGAATCTTAGAAGATGTTTATAGTCATTTCAACTTGATACTGATAAGTAACTAAGCTCTTACTGTTTAACTTCTTTTGCTTGCGGATTAAGAGTCTTGGAATTTCACGCAACCACAGCAACAAATGCCAAACAACTCACTCAGACTAACTTCCTGAACTCCTGTTCTACTAACAGAAAAGGAGGCTGTGCATGTAAAATCCAAACAGGCCTTGGGCTGCAGCTTGAAGCGTGATATCTGAGAGCTGCAGGGGGAATCAGAAGAGTCAAAACAGTGAAATGGCCGACCGTGGCTTCCAGACCGTGTGGAGTTTCTCGCCCCGTCCACCCCGACCCATTCTCCCCAACACTGATGGAACTCCCCGCCGGTGACGGAGCCCGCTTGGGCCGGACCGCGAGTCAGGAGGCCCCTGACGGAGGTAAACGAGTGAGTTACACATTCACCTCTGGAACGCACGTCCATTACCACGGAGACGCGAATCATCTCTGCAGCCTCCTCGCCCCAAACGGGACTCGATGTATGCTAATGGAGGGACGGCTGGAGTTGCGTGTGGATACTGGAACTGGCGTGTGCTTTCCAGAGGCTGTGTTTTGTCAAAGAAATAGCAGCCCGGTGGCATAATGGAGAGCATAACAAGCGCCCACTCCCAGCTCACTTACCCATACTGCCGCTGGATGAGTGCCGGGTGGATGGGCTGCACTCCGATGGATATGCCTGGAAGAGAGAGAGAGAGAGAGAGAGAGAGAGAGAGAGAGAGAGAGAGAGAGAGAGAGAGGAGGATGGTTGTCAGACACACATCTGCATTTATAGAGGAGGAGCAGAGAACAATGCACAGAGAGCACCGAGACACAGAGGCACGGCCTGTTTCCAGCCTACCATGGAAGAAATATTTCAAATGTTCCAGAAAGCAAGCAAAGAAAACATATACGCCGTTTCAGAGCTGCATGGTATTTGTCGCATAAATCCAAAGTATGCGAGATCCTCCATGGAGCGGCAGGCTGTGATCATGTGACCCGGCAGATTAAAAACAGCCACAGTTTGTCTCTTAGCCTGTAAAACAGCCAGTCTTTTAGCAAGCAGGCGTCCAGCAGCCCTGTCAGATGCCTTCTATCCACCATACCTGCTGCTAGGGACGATGACCATTTATCGCAACGTCTATCATTTATCGGCAGAAATTTTGTACAGGATTTTTTGATTTACAATAGTCACAATAAGTTCTGTCTGTTTTGTTTTTCTCCGTTTGTTCAATGTGACATTTTGTTCACATCAACAAATATGATTAAATTCAGTTACTGTGTGTGTTTTAGAGATGCAAATCACACTTCTGAAATCACACTTCTGGATGTGATCGGTGTCCTATAGAAATGGTGTGCATTTCCAAGAGCAGCGTTTGTGTTTGTGAGGCTATTGATGCTGTGCTGTCACAGCCATGCAGTTACCTAAAAACGTAGCAACAAATCGTTCCTATTGTTACTTTGATCGTCATCACAATGCTTCCACAAAATATCGTGAGAAAACTTTATGTCCCCCATTATGTTGGTCACGCCTACCTGCTGCACTGATGTGATAAAACAGGGGTTTTCAGGTTTCATCAACATATTTAAGGCTTTTTAAAAGTGAAACTTTAAGGCCTGCATCATGACAGAAATGAACAAAAGAATTGGCTTTGCGCACAACGCACACATCATCACATGGGTTGACGAGAGAAGTGAGTCAGGCGACGATTAACTTTATGCGGCCCACCGGCAATACATTTACACTTACTCATGATGGACGCAATAAAGCCAGCTTTCTAGGTAGCTTGCTAGCAAGAGTATGTTGGCTAATTAGCGATAACTGCATGGAATAAAGATGTCTGAGAGAAAAGCAGCGTGGGGAAAAACAAACTAGAAAAGATTAAATAGTCCTGCCACAACAAAATGTAAAACTTGTGATCAACATACTTAATGCCAACTTACTTTTGAAAATACATTTAAGACATTTTAAGGCTTTACATCTAGATACATAAATTTAAGACTTTTTAAGGATGCATGGACACGCCGCAAAATGTCGCATTGCAATAAATTACTAAAATGATTTTAAAAATTCAGCACTTCATTAAAAAGTACATAAAAGGTTAAAATCATTTAATTTGATCTTAGTGTGGTGAAATCAAATGTACTGCAGGTGTGTAGAGCCAGCACTGCTAAACATGCAGATTAATGCACCGATTAGCCAATCAAATGCTAAGATCCATTTAACAAACCACAGTGACTGTTTAGATTCATGCTTTGTAGCACAGGAAATATTTCATAATTAAATACCAACATAATCATTTCAATCATGTCAAAATTTACATTTTTATAAATAATTACATATTTAATCATTTTATTCTGAATTAAAACATATGCATCTTATATAAACAGTTATTTGTTCCATTTTTCATAGTCATTGACTTAACCGATATAAA
The DNA here is from genome assembly GCA_033032245.1 of Poecilia picta. Lineage (NCBI taxonomy): Eukaryota > Metazoa > Chordata > Actinopteri > Cyprinodontiformes > Poeciliidae > Poecilia > Poecilia picta. The sequence continues at coordinate 8,079,041 of CM065357.1, read as the reverse complement.
AAATGTAAAAACAGATATTTACTGGAAATTTGTTGAATTGTGGAACTGTTAGACCTCAACACTCATCACTGTCTGCAAAGATGTCCGCAGTTTCCCACCCCCTTTACTTTCTAGCTAGCCTGAGCTGTGCGCAGCCCCTCTGTATCTCACCTGTCTGCAGGCTGCGGGGCTTGGCGCCCAGGTACGCCAGGTTGACGTTGGCCTTTCTACCGTCTATGATGGGGTTGGGATCCTTGCAGGCCCTCTCTGCGGCTCCTCGGTCAGTCATCGTCACCTGGCAACCACAGACGCAACAGCTAATGAATCATGGCTTAGCCTCGTAGAAAGAAAAACAAGAACAAAACAAAACATGTGCAACAGGATTTCAACTGGTCCACTCTATGAAAGACCAGTTAAAAAAAATAAGAAAAAAGCTGACATTTGCTGCCTCAGAAATCAGGCTAACTGCTCTGGTACCAACTGCCTTTAGCTTGACAACTGGTTTAGAAAATTGCATTGGGTGGCACTTCTTTAGTTTCTACACTAAAACTGGTTATTTATGGCTGGATATCTGTCAAAAAAAGACACAGTCAGTCAAAAATACAGCAGTTTTTTTTTCAGCCAGCTGACAACTAGTGTGCCTTTTCTGTCATCTCAGATTGAATTTAAGCCATAGGAAGGATGTGGTTCAGATTTGAGTAGTTTTGAAATGGCAACTTATTAAGACCACCAGTGTACCCTGATCTTCTCACTTAGTTTGGGCGTGTTCATAGAAAGAAAAACGAAAATGACCTCTGAGGCAAAAATAAATAAGTAAAAAATGCCCACAGCAGCAGTAGCCAGCCTATGACTACCACTCAGACTTGGGCAGAGCTGCTGAAATATGGATCTGGCCAACAAGGAGCTTATCCAATTAGGAACAAAATAAGGAGATTGGTATTAGTCCCCCCCACCCCCCATCCACCCCCCCGGCTCCACCTGGCATTAGACGAGCCCTTCTGCTTTGATTTCTCGGTCTCCTCCGCACGTGAGCCGACCCGATCAGAGAACACGGAGCTGAATAGTTTCGGAGGACACTCTGCATCTTTTACGGCGAGGCTTATTGGGAACAAAGCCCACTGCTGCGCCTGTGTTGTGAACACACAGGAAGGAAACAGGCTGTGTTTACAGTGAAGCGCCTTGCTGCGGGGTTAGGGTGGTTTTGGTTGGTGGGGGTCCGCTAATCCACCTCTGAAGTGTGTTTAAGACAAAATAGAAAAAAAGTCCACTCAGCTTCAGGCTCCTTCTCCTTTTCAAGTCAGACAGAAAAAAACAAAACAAAAGGCGACCCAGGAGTGAAAACCGGTGAGGTTAAAATCCCTGGAAGCAACTCGCAGGGTTTGACGAAAAGCCCGTCTAACCTGAAACGCCGGCCCCCCCAACAGAAAGCCGGTCAGTACCTGCTCGACTCACCGGACGGCTTCCCCCCCGACTTTCATCAGCTTACGTGTAAACAAGGAACAATTGTCTTCCAATTCCCCTTTAGAGGTACACAGAACCGTTTTCCACTCCTTCTTTGGCCCGATCAGACAGCCGAGCTGAAGCGTCTCTGCTAAAGTTCTGGTAAATATTTGCATTTTTTTTTTCTCCCCAACTGCTGCTTCTGTTCTTTATGGTTTTATCTCCCAGAGACCGGATAAATCACTTATTAACGCAGATAAAAACCCGGTACTGCAAAGAATCTTGGAGCATTGTGGGGTTTTGTTTTTAAAAAGAAGACGTCGTCAAAGTCATTATAAACAAGAGTCATTTTCCCACAGAACTCCAAGAACTGGGATAACAAGGAGCAGTTAAATATGCTAGGATGATTTCATTGGTCCAGAGAGATTAGATCAAAGAAAATGTAATCGGTTTGTAAAACTGGAACATGAAAAGTCGACATGAAAGCTGGGTAATGAAGTATGGACTTCCACAGCAGGATTTCACTGAAAAAAAAAGAAAAGAAACACCCAAAACAAAAATGGTTCCCGTTTGTCAGCATTTGGTTGGACGGCATCACAACCATCACACTCACACATCAGCCTGATCAGGTTGCAACAGTGACCATTTTGGCAGCAGCTTCTATTAGATATTAACATCATGAGTTGAGTCCAACCTTAAGGATTTTAACTCCTGCTTTGAGAATCAGGATCCAACGTCATTTTCAACTGTCTCCTCATAAGTAAACATGGTTAAACGAGTTCAGCGACATCAAGCAGTAGGAACTCGCTTTGCTCCTATTGCTGTTTTGGTTTGATTGTGATGCATAACCTGATCACATTTGACTCAACTAACCCCAAAAAGGGGAGAGTAACCAAAACTACATGGACCGCAGAGCCACGTCTATCTAGTTCTCAAAACCTGGTCACGAAGATTATTATTTGGGCAGCAAGATATCAAAACTGATGGGGTCATTACTGGCATGCAGAGTCAGAGGCATGCAAATATTTTCATGTTGATCAGCTGTTTATGTATCTGATTAAATAATTTAAGCTGACTGTGACAAGTTGCTCTATAGCAGGAAAAACTACATCTGAAGAGATTTTTCTGAAAACTCTAGCATGCATCTTAATGTCTCTTTTTCAGCAGCCTGAACTGTGATGTAAATCACGTCTTCTGGTTCCTGACAATGGAAAGCAACAGTGTGCAAGGTCAACCTCTCCACTGCTCTGAAATAACCATATAAAGCAAGCAGAGAGTCCAGCCTCTCTCTTTCTGACACACACACACACACTAAATACACACTTCCAGAGCAATAAGCTGGGGCTGCTCAGGGTTGAGGGGAGGGTGTGTGTGTGTGTGTGGGGGGGGGGGGGGTTATAAATGAGGAACGGGACATTAGACATATGCTGAAATATAATCTTCTTAGTTACCAATCAACTTTTGTGATCCCTCATCCTCATTAATCGAAGACAACAGCCAACCAGGCAAAAAGGCAAGACAAAAACAAAGATGCTGCGCAATTATTCGATTAAGCCTGAATGAGTGACTTCAGACTTTAAACATGTTCTTTAGCTAATGACCCAGAAAACAACTTTTTACGAACTGACAGAAACCAGTATGATAAGTTAAAGACAGGTTTGATAGAGCCAAGTAAAAAGGAGCGTGTGTGTGTTCGTGTTGTTCATACTTACAAAGCCGTAGCCCCTGGATTTACCGGTCTGTCTGTCAGTTATCACAACGGCCTCGTCGATGTCCCCGAAAGCCTCGAAGTATTTTCGGAGCGAGGCGTCAGTCGTGTGGTACGGCAGCCCGCCGACGAAGATTTTGGTGAACGTGGTGTCTTTCTGGACCGGTGTGGGAGGCATGACTTCCAGGGATCCGTTCATGTACTGATGCAGGAGCATTGGTCAAGCCGGAGAGACGGACCGAGGCACACGGATACTACACTAAACGCTCAACAGTTCCCCCGACATCCAAAAACCTCGCTCTAACCTCTAGTGGAGTGACGCCGTTTTGTTTTCCGCTCTCTATAAGACTCTGGTAAAATAAAAAAAAAAGAAGAAAGAAAAAAAAGTTGCGGCAACCTGTAGGAATCCGCGCTTCTCGCCGCTTGTAAGCCTTCTACACTCAGCACACCTAGCCGGTTTGTAGTCGAGGCGAGAGACCGTGCTAGGAGTATTTATACCAAACGGTACGACTCCACCCCCACCGCAACTGTTGGCCAATGAGCGTGGACTCCTCGTGCACAACTGTTGAGGCGGGTCCTCCTATTGGCTCGTCGTTTCACGGTGCCAGTTGCACCTGCTTTTGTCTTTTTAAGCACAAAGAAAAACCTGTACTGTACCCGCTGGACCGCTCTGAAACAGGAGGGGAAATACTGGACCACCGACCTGCCGCCTAAATCCTTCCCCTTCATGCAATACTCAGTACAGCTAATTTGCCTTTTGCAGACATGACATGGTAGATATAGTCTAGAAAGATCGACATTATAAACATGTTTACAATTAAAGGCAATAGCAGTCAAACTTATTTTAGATGTAAACACCTACAGAGTTAAAACATTTAATCAGGATAAACCCTACTCTCTCGAGAAAAAAACCTTACAAACTTTCATAACTCGGGTGAGATAACATAGAAAGAAACTAACAAAGAGTTCTTTTGAGTGCCACCATTTGCATTTGCTGTGTTCAGATTGTCCCAGCTGGGGGAGTTTGGATCTGGGACAGATGTTGGAAACCCAGCAAACTTTTCCCTCATTGTTGTTACAAGCTAATAACATTTGTATCCCCTTTTTCTGTGTTAAAATATTAAATGTTCAGAGATATAATTTCTACTTGTGCCGCTTGTTTTAATGACATAAGAATACACTGAGAACAACTAAACAACGAAAACAACTAAACACATACATTGAAATTAATCCGCTATTCTTCTCATCACCTCAGAAGTAAATCTTTTTTTAATGTTTTCTACTGGTTGAAAGCCAGATATGGGCTGGCTAACAAACTAGACGATCTAGAACAGATTACACTAGATATTCTGGATTCACTTTCTTTCTTCCCCATCTTTAATCTTTTGGTTTCCATTTCAAAGTATTCAAGATATCATATTCTGCTATGTTTTTAACGTTTTCCCCTCTCTCATAAACCTTTCAGTGACGGATGGCATGCTGTCCTTAACGGTGTCCAGGATCAACCCATCTTACTCAAACTGCACTACAACTGTTTGCTTTATTTTTAAAATGGGGTCACGATGAATGACATTAGTGGCTAAAGTCCACACTATTAGTCTGAGCAAAGCATGAATAATTAATTTATACAGAATCAGCATCATAACTCCACTATACCTCAGTAAATTGCCTGGGTATGTCTCCCACAAACAGACATACCCTAGTCTGTTTATAATTGTGTTGGACTGCTATCGTCTTGAACGTAAATTACCCTTTGCAACTTTAGCAGTGCGACACGTCACAATAAACATAACATAGAGCTTAAATTCCAAATAATTTGAAAAGTTATACTACTTGTAACTCATGTTGGTGCTCTATACATTTGGTTGTTCTTCTGCATGTGCAAGAGTTGTTGCATTTCCAGCTCCAGAGAGACGCTAACCTTGCAGAACAAGCCGACTTCAAGACCTGCAGGGATTTTATTGCAGCTTCGCTGAAACGTTGCGGAACCTGCTAAGTGCAGATTGTTCTCTGAAAGCGTAGTGGGGGCATTGGAACTGTAGTGGCTTTAAACCTTCCCGCCACTGTTGCCTTGGAGGTCTACTGCTAACTACCTAGGGTCAGTCTGACAAAGAGGTGACGGTCTAATGACCTCTATAAAAAAGACACTTAACTCGCACCTCTACCTCTATGATCTGGTCCACTCGTCACACAAGGCCTTTGTAGTAGCCCCAACTACCTCATTCATGTCCTCCTACCCATCCAGGGGAACTGGAAGGGAGAGTCTCATCACACACCTTTGATCCCATTTGTCCTGCCGAGTTAAAACTGTTGGGGGAAAATACTCCACCTGCTGGTTAACTATGAGTAAAACAGGCAGATAGGAGGGAGTAGTTAAAACATTTAGCATCCAAAAACGAGAGGTGAGATCTTTGTCAGGTCCGTAAATATTACCTTTGCTCTGCAGCCTCCGAACACAGAACTTTATACAGGGATCCTTTTGGTCACAGTTGACTGTCTTGTCGAAACGCAAACACATCGTTGGAATCTACGAGGGCGAACTAATTTATTTTACATCCCAATATCTTTAATGGAACAATAACAGCAAAATTACAAGAAAATGAAAAACTTTTTGGAAGTTGTGGGAAAAAAAAACAAACAAACTTGGACACACTAAAAGTCATAAAAAAATATCAAGACGAATATCAAATTAAAGCCCTCTTCCCCTTCTACAAAAAACTTAAAAAGGCCAACTATCATGCAACATGGAGATGGGTTGGCCCCTCTGATTGGTCCATGCAAGGCACCAGAGAGCCACGGCATTGGTCCAGACGTCTGTCGAAAGGAAGGAGCATGTCTCGAACGCATACACGCACACTAAAGCAGCAGGTCTCTCCCGCAATTCTCCACAAGAGGTGCGACTTGGCGCGACGAATCTGGAGACAGGAAGTAGCAGTCAGTGACAGAGCAGCGAGGTTGTTTTATCGCTCGTTTATTTATGAACAAAAGGACGAATGGCTATTCTACAAGCAAAGCGCTTACAAAATATGCTTGGTTTTCCGTATTTACAATACGTTTAATTTTTAAACTTCAATATTCCAATAAATAACATCTTTAAGTCCCTCTCCTTAACATTTAATACTTCATGTTTACAGGCTAGACTCTTTAGCTAAGACAGAAGGCTCCATCCTTTACATACAACCCTGTTTGAGTACAAGAGTAGTTTGTGCACACACACATACTTGGAGCAAACAATATTACATATTTAAAGTGCAAAGTTTTTTTTACCAAACCGGGTGTCTACAGAGCGAGGCTGAATTGAAAAAATAAATAAATAAATAAAACATCATGTCGGTATCCTTACGGCCCACATTCATGCATGCCCTGGAGAGCCCACAGCCTGAGCCACAGGAGCAATCAGGAAATGGGGCAGCCCCATTCATTGACCACCGTCTCCACGGTAACAGACGGCGGCTGCCCTTCTCTCACCATTTCTTGTTCCGAGGCTTCAGCTCCTCAGCGGCGTTCCTCAGAAAGATGTAGTTCTTTTTCTGGGGGTTGTAATACTCATGGCCCTAAAAGATCAAGACCCATTTCAATTTTATTTGTTCTTTTTTTTAAAGTAACAAGATAAAGAGAGGTGAAGAACCGACTGTGCGCCTCGTACCTTTGACCAGTCGTAGCTCGAGGCGTACGCAAAGATGTTGCCGTTGTGGTTGAAGCAGCAAGCTGTGATTGGCTGGTCGAGCTGCTCGGAGGTTTTCAGCTTGGTGCGCGCGTCTTTGTCCCAGAAGCTGAAGCGTCCGTCGGAGCCCACGGTGGCCAGCGTGCCGTGGACAGGATGGAAGGAGATGGCATTGACCTGGTCAGGATAAACAGAAGGGGAGTAAGGTTAACGACTGACGATTATTTTAGTGATCGATTGGAATAATTGATTGTTCTGACAATTAAGCGGAGGAAAAAAATTGGCACTTTCTACAGCTTTCTCATTTAACCCCTCAAGCCTCTTGTATACAATATTATAAATATATTAAAAGATGCAAATAAACAATTCAATTCTTTTTTCAATTAAAAAAAACACAAAATGCCCCAGTTTTAAATTCAAAATCCTCTGATTTCCATCCATCTTCACTGTCTTGGCTGAACACAAGCAACCCAGAGCATGATGCTGCCACCACCGTATTTCACCACAGTTAGGATGTGTTCCTGGTGGTGTGCAGTGCTAGTTGCTTTTGCCAAACCTGGATAAAAAAAAAGTGGAGAAAATCTGTATCCCACCCCTAACTTTTAATAGTGTTAATACAAGAGATCAACTTACAGCATAGATGTCCTGTGGAGTGGTGGTGTTGGTTCCATTGGACCTGTGGCACTTGAAGGTGAAATTATCTTTGGCTCTAAAGAAGATTAAAGAATTCGGTGAAGTTGTCTTTTTTAGGTTTAGAAAAACCTAAAAATATACGCGTTGTGTGTTTTACAAAAACTCACGGGTTTGGCGGATTGATGTAATGGATCGCCACTCTGCCCTCAATGCTTCCCAGTGCAAAGCCTGTTGGCTTGTTCTGCTTGTCCTTAAATATGGCAACACAACGGTGCTGAAAAGCAAAAAAAAAAAAACACACAACTCTGAATTTGCATAATAAAACATTACAACATTTTTATAACCTCAAAGAGTTAAAGAGCTGCTCACCTGATGTTTGAGAGGGGAGTCTATTCTGCGAAACTCAGAAGGCTGGTTCTCTAACTGGTACACTATAAGGCCTCTTTCCGCTGTGGCTACCACTGCCATGGGATACACCTACGTCCAGCAGGGTGAGTCAGTTCTCGCACCGGGAAGCTTTTAGAAATTACCTCATGCTGGTTACAACAGACTTACAACGTCGGCACAGTAGCATCTCTCGGGCATCTGCAGGGACATCATGGGGTTGGGCGAGCGGGTGTCCCAAAACTTCACAGAGAAAAACGGAAATGTTTCTAAATGGGACAAAATGCTAGACTGATAGATGTGTCTGAGACTGGAATTACTTTCTCTGTAAATGCAACAAGCAAATGTGTTCAAAGTGCTTGAAGAAGCAGGCTTTCCCACAGTTTCATAAGCCTGGCGGGCCACCAGGCTTGACTTGTACCCCCATCAATAATTGTTTATTTGCTGTAGGGTTTTTTAATACACCGGTTTCTGCAACCACTGCCGATCTTTATTGGTCTACGTGCCAAGAACTTCAGCACACAAAGTGACAAGTCACAGATAAAGGATCAAATTTTGGACACTTCAATTAGGATAAAACGACTGAAACAACTGCTTTTTTTGTTTGCCTTTTTTAAGATTTTACAGTTGGTGTTTAGGTATCGCAAATAATATCTTCCAAAAATATAATTACCTAGTCATATTTTCACATTTCCTGTCAACTTTAAAACATGTTTAACTCAAAAACACGGTGGGCCGCAGGATGACTGTCCTAGCACTCCTACCACCAGGCTTAGCAAGTTTTCTGTGGAAAACCCTGAAGAAGGCTGTCGTACCTTCAGTGTTTTATCCCAGCTGCCGGTCATGATACAGCTGTAGTTTGGGGCTTTTATCCAGTGGATTGATTTGATTGGACCGTCATGCTGGGGAGAGGAAGGAGACGTGTGAGATGAAATCAAGCTGATCGCACGGCGGACCCAGGGGGATCTCGTCCAACCTGTGCAATCTGCATTGCTTGGTTGCTGTTAAGATCCCACATCTTGGCCGTCTTGTCGCATGAAGCGGTGAACACCTTACTGCCGTCCTGCAGAATAAAAAACAAACATGACATCATAAGTTGTTTTTTTTTGACAATCCAGCAGCAAATATCCAACACATGGATTGAGGGTTCGTACACTTTTCCCACATTAAAATTCAAACACTTTACAAACATTTTCGAGGAATGTTTTTAAACTTTTCCACCATCAAACTTTGGGGATAAAAACGATACAGATGAACTAAAAAAAAAAAGTTTTTTAAAGTTTCAATTTACTATTACATTATTTATTACTGTTAATGTCGTGTGATAATAAATATTCATCACACTGAAACAATACGAGGTATGGTAAATAACATTGCTGATCAAATTAAATATTTAAACAAAATATACATAGAAAGTTACAAAAAATCTCTAAAAATATTTTCTTGCCAAGCTTTCTGGCAAATAGAAATAGAAATAATTTTAATTCTAAATGACCTAAAACATGAAGAGTTTAGTCTGATTTAATTTCAGACGGTGACAAAAAAAAGTGTCTGTTGTTTTAGTAGGTGTACTAAAATATCGCATTTCAACTGTAAATAATGTCAAAGTTTAGGACTTTAAGCCTTAGATTGCATTTTATTACAAACCTCCCCTACTGAAATATCAAACACTTTCAATGGCTTTATACATAAACCAAGCACTTTCCAAACCTTGAAAACACCCAACTGAAGTTAAAGTGTTTTCAAGGATTTCAAGCACCCTCATGAGCCGTGTGAGTGGCTTTATTTTGTAAGATGACACCTACGTCGCTCCAGCAGACACCCAGCACCGGACCCGTGTGCATCTGTTGGGCTTTGGGGACGGTCTGTCCGTTGTCCTGCACCTCCCAACATCTCACCTGAAATCACACAGAAACAACAAAATACGACTGGAAATGTGTGACTTTTGTCCGGTTTGTGGAAACAAAGTTCCGTTCAGCTTGTCATACAACAGGATCATACAACAAGATGGATTTGAGAGAAACACTTTCAAGGTCTGAAGGAAAAACCTGTAAACCCAGAAATTGTTTGAAAAAATAAAGAAAGTGCTGCAGATCTGGCTTTAGGGAAGATAGTGACCCAAATCATTTCTCCACATTGCTCACAAACATTTTAACTAGTACACAAAATATTTAGTATGATCGACCTCTATTTAGTCACACTTGGCACAATTTTATTACTAGCATGTTTAAAAAGCATGTTTTCCATCATGCAACAACAATGCATTTTTAAATGAGAACATTGAACTCCCTTTCTTCATCTGTTTTAAATGAGACTAGTGCTAGAGCTTCTGAAAGAACCTTTTCAAAGTATTTTATAATATAAAGTGTTATATATAATGTATATACATGAAATAATATGTAATGTTACTAACACTATATAATGTGTGTAACCGTTTCTGGAATATGTTTTTACAGGAAGAGCAGCCATTACCATGGCAATGGCTAATGGAGATCCTAAACAAATATGTTTGAATAATAATTCTGAACCCAACGGTGTCATTCTTGTGCATTTATGATGCAAAGAAAAATCAGTTGTTGATCTTTTTCCTTCAGTGCAAATAATTCTAAAGTAGAAGATTTAATGTTAGCCATTTTTAGAATCAGCATTTGACAATCAAGTCAGTAGAATCACAGACTTGTAAAATTCCTAAACCCATTTTAAGCATGTCTGATTTGGGCTCTGAAGAAGTGAGAGAAAGACTTCAGCTGATAACATGAAGGCTGAATATATTTGCTCCATTTGTCCTTTTCAGCGTTCACCTCTTCGCAACCAGACAGCGAATACCATGAGCATGATGCTGAAAGCATCTCCTGACAATTCAGACTGTGTACAAGTAATGTTGAAAATATTAGTTTTAATGTTATTTGTTGTAAGTTCCCAAGTGAATAATGAGATTAAAATTCACATTAATCACAAAAAAAGCTTAAATAAGTCAATAAATCCAATACGTCTTAATAACCAATAAATCTTGTGTTCCTGATAAAGGAGGATTGGAAAAATGTCTAAACATATTTAACTCACTTTTTGCCTCTCCTGTTACATTTGTATGTATTTGTAGTCAATTACACAAATCAAGCAATACCATCCAAAATAGACCTGCACAGTATCAGGAAAACATGCTATGTTTTTATGCAGCATTAAAATCCCCAAATATACGTCAAATATTGAAAATATGAATACTACTAAAATAATTCATCACAAAACAAATACTGCATCCAGTGATACTACCATAATAATGAATTTGACAGTTTGACCCAGTCAAAGTAAGGGACCAACATTCTCCATGGAACAGACCTTTAGAGCTCTACTATAGTAACATTTTACAGCGGCTGCTCGCAAACAAGCACTCTGGGTCACAAATCACACACAAAATCCCTCCTTGGTTTCCGTCTACATAGATTTCTATTCATCGACTCAACAACTAACTCACATCGTTAGCCCAGGATCCTGCAATAAGGAAGTTTCCTGGCATGGTTGGGGGACTGAAGGCCAGGCAGCTGATGCTGTCATCTGGAGGCGAGGTCACTTCCACATCCTGTCAGAGAACAAGGCGAACAGGTGAGAGAAGGGAGTCACGACTACTGCACTACGTTCAACGAGTTCTTTCAGTTCACCTTCATGGGATTATGGCTGTCAGTTGTCGTGCTTCCAAAAACACCAGTCCCTCCTGTTCCGAAGCTGGAAGCCGTTCCGAACAAACTCATAATGCATTAAAAGGCGCACCGAATGTATGGCTGCGGGAAAAGGCGCAAAGATGAGCTCTCATTATTAAAACGACCCATTATTTTCATATCATTTCAATGATCCATTACAGACTAAAATTACATCTGCAAAAGGCAGTACACAATCATATGTAGCGAATGTTGTCACAGATGAAACTAGAAGGTAATTTTATGACATAATATGGACTAGCTTTACAGCTAAAGTAACGGTGTTGCTAACAACATGTCGAGCGCCGACTGAATATGGCTTACTCTAACACGGTTTTAAACAAATAAAATAAGAAATTACCAATTATAAATAGCACTTAAAGACCTAAAAGTATAGGAAACTAGCCTTGGTTTAATAAAGTTGAGAAATAAACGCGAATGAGCAGTTCAGACGCTAATGTTAGCTACGTCTGTCTTTAGCTGCTGGGCTAAATATATTTTAACTTATTCATCATTTTAATATTAGCAGCTGTTTCTAGAAACTGTATTGATACACGTAGCTTTAATGGGTTAAATTAGATTATTAGCACAAGGTCTAAATATAAAATATATTAACACAGAGCAAAGGTGTGGCGCTTACCACTGCAGTGCGTCTGTGTCGCAGTTTGATGACTTCGTTTTACTCGGCGATTCCTTAGATGTTCGGAAACCAGTTTATAGTCTCATTATTGCCACCTGCTGGATGGAAATGTGAAAGACCAAAGGAATTCCTTTAAATATCCGGAAGCTGCTGCTTTAAGAGTTGAATGGTTTCCCAACTACAGTGTTGTGATTGTCCTAATTTCTCTGTAAGCGTTCCGCATATTTAATAACTACAAACTTCAACATATTTCAAAAGGAATTGAAAGAGAATAAAAAACCTATCGTAAAAGGTTTGGTGTGTATATAGGTATTCAGGCTCCTTCACTTTTTGAAAATATTTCGGTGTTCTTCAAATTTGTGCATGTGCCACTATAGGGATGGTGTGTTTACGGCCAGGATCAGTGTTAATTTTAACTGAAAATAAACTACTTTTAAGTGACTTTTACATCTTAATGAATACAAAATCTTATTCTTTGGTTCTGTGGAATCTGTATTATTTTTTTTAATTCATGAAACTAACTCCCTAAAGATATCAGCATATGTGGGGAAGAAAAAAAGAAAAGAAATGTGGTGTTTAAATCACTTAAAACAACAACAAAAAGTCTGTCTTACATTGTGTAGCTGTGTCTGTTTACATCCAAAGATAATTAAACCAACTTAGAGAAACAAACTGTAGTCTAAATAATTACAGTCAAGGGGATGCTAAGGTTTACAAATGTCGGATGACTCGTGAGTTTATTTGAGTTTGCGAGGGATGAGTCACATGACGTGACCTGCGCGTGCCGGTGTAAACATCTTCAGCTGCAAATCAAACTGTGTTTTCTGCTAATTCAGATGCTGCTGCTCATGAAAATTACATTTTGAAGATAATTTCAATTTTTTTTTAAGTTAATATAAATATTTCAGCACCATATTTCAGACTTTGAACCAAAGCTGCGATGATGGCTTAGTTCAAAGCATGTGGTCTAGTCAAAGTAGAGACCAAATTCTGACTGAGAAAACTTTCAGTTTGAGAATAGTATGAAAAGAATCGCAAATCTGGTAAAACTCAAAGTAGCTACTTATCGTGAAAGGTGGCAAGTTCTAACTTTAAGAGAAATAAATCCACGTGTGCATATTATATTTTAGATTTTTTACTTGTAAAGTGACTTCAGAAACCATGTCTTCTCCTCAAGAGTTACGTGCTTCTTTGTTCGCCTCATAAAACCTCACCAAAACACAACAAAGACAACAGGTGAAACGTGACAGATGTGGAAAAGCTAAATTGAAGGTGTTCAAATAGCAGCGGCTCGACTTCTTAGGCTTTACTTAAGCCGCAGTAAAGCTGGCCTCGCTTCTCACCTGCTGCCCTGTTCAGTTAAAGCGGAGCTGCAGCGTCTCTTTGGAAGCACATTTGCATGTCCCGTCATGCACCCAGACTACGGCTGATCACTCAGCAATTAGGGCGGACCTCCCTTTATTGTCTCGGTTCAAAGAATTTCTGCGCCGTAAAGGGGATTATGGGATTTGGCCCTTTTTCAATGCAGATTGTTGACAACAATTCAAACCACTTTATGATGGACAGATGGGGGGGAGGGGTGGGGGGGGGGGGGGGTAAGAGCTGGCCACAGAGTCCCGAAATAAAGAAAAGGACTTTAAATGCCGATCCACTCCGTCTGACTTTAAACAGCAGCACCTCCAGCAGTCTGGTCCAAACCAGAAGGCGCTCTGACCCTGAGCCTTTCCACGGAATATCAAAGCTTCACACCCCGTCATTTAAGATAAATGGCACTTTGTGTCTCCCCTCCGCCCCTCCGCGCACTATAAAAATAAGCTTTAGAGGGTAAATGCTGCCTATTAAAAATAATTAGGTTTTTTAATTTGTGAATGGAATGTTTAGCAGTTCAACTGTATCACAATTAGATCATTTGTGTTTGCAAAAAATAAAATAATAATAATAATAATAATAAAAAACTTTCTTAACACATTTTGGTGTGCATTTAATGGAAGATGTTGGTTTATTGTAATTCTTATTTGTCATACCTATCCAAGCAGCAGGTAAAGGGTTTTATTATCAGTGAAAAGCAAAAGCTGCCCTGAGACTCGAGCTGCGTCGTTGTTTCTGTCTGTAAGTTGGATTTATTTCGGAAATACAAGATTTGTCCCTGAACTGTCAGGAAAATGATCCGTATGTCACCCATGTTAGAGAAGATTTTTAAAGTTTCTTCTGTTAAACAAAGAAAAAAAAAATCCAATAAGACTTTAGGATAAAAAAAAAAATAGTTCAATAAGTACATTTGTAAACAAAAAAATTGTTGAAATTTAACCCATTTATTTAAATTTAAACCTTCATGGATTAAACTTTAGAAAACTTTATGGACAGTTTGTTGTTTAAATGTCGTGTGCTGGTCCTTTCCTGCTCCGCTCGCGCCCCTCCTCTGACGCAGCGCCGCAATAAAAGTCCTTTTCCCCCCGCGGAGCCGTCAGAGAAGCGCGCGTGGCTGAATCACGGCTGCAGCGCAGATCGGGGAATTATGAATGAATGAACGACACGCGGCGTTGATAGCGGGAGGCGTGTTTCCAACTCTCCGCACATGTCCGAGGACCGCCTGAGGAGCAGATCGCATCTCCGGCGTCTCCTTTCGGATTAAGAGCCGCGCGTAAAAGTTGGAGGTGGGTCGTGGGAGGTGGACTTTAAAAGAAACATAAAATAAAATGCTGGCGACCGCTCTGTTCCTGCTGTCATGCTGGGGATCCTGCGCGTCGGCCACGCGCGTCTCCTTCTCCAACTTCTCCGTGGACAACGAGCTGAGCTCCAGCTTCATCCACCGGAGACTGCGGAGCCAGGAGCGCAGGGAGATCCAGCGGGAGATCCTCTCCATCCTGGGCCTGCCGCACCGCCCGCGGCCGCACGCTCACGCCAAGCACAACGCCGCTCCGACGTTCATGCTGGATCTGTACAACACCGTGTCCACCGAGGCAGAGCCGCGCGCTTTCTCGCGGTACAGGGCGGTTTTGGAGGGTCGGGCGGCGTCGGCGGCGGTGAGCCCGCAGGACAGCCGCTTCCTGGACGACGCGGACACTGTGATGAGCTTCGTCAACCTCGGTGAGTTTTACTACTATTTATTATTGTCGGAGCAATTAAGCTGCTGTGTGTGAGACATGGAAATGTTTAATATGGAAGACATTACAGCAGGTTAATGTTTAATACCACCACCGTCCTGATGGGCTAAGGATTTCCCCCCCGCCCCCCAAAAAGTGATTTTGAAAAAAACAAACACATTTTTTCCCCCCAAAATATGATTTAGGCCACAGGTGACAAACTCCAGTCCTGGAAGGCCACTGGCCTGTCCTGCAGCTTGTAGATGTGGCTCTGCTGCACCACACCTGAATACAATAATTAGGTCATTAGCAAAGCCTCTACACAAGAACGAGGTAATTAAGTTATTTCATTCCAGTATTTTGTACCTGTGGCACATCTAAAAATTGCAGGATATAGTGGCCCCTGAGGGCTGGAGTTTGATAAGCTAAAAAAAAAAAATCTCAGGCCATTATTTTAGGATGTGACGCTTTCTAACGTTATCCATAAAGAACATTTGTCAGTGTTTACTTGTAAGATCACAATAAAACATAAAAAAAGCTGAACAAAATAATAACTTTTAAAAATAACCTTCGATGAAGCTAAAATAATGTGGTAATGTGTGGGAAAAACAAAGCAAATCCACATTTCAGTCGCTTTTTGGGTCTCCTTTAACACGTAGTTTCACTTTCATACCATCTCTCACTTTATTAGATGAAATCTTTGGATTTTTTAAATATTTTTGGAATTTGTGATCAATGGATTTTCTTTTTTTTACTTTAAAAATTCACTGGTCTATAGATTAGGTCATTTCCCAGTGGGTTTCAGAGCCCAGGTCCTGCGCCTTTAAAACAAATCCAAATCATCAGGACTCCACCACCTTGCTTGACATTTGTGTTCGCCCTGGCGCAGGCTGTGTTCTGAGCAGCCAGGCTTCTTGTTCTTTGGGGTCCCAGCAGTTCAAAGAACATTGTTCCAGAGGTTTTGTGGTTCATTACGACGCAGCTGTGCAAACCCACAATGTTCGGCCCTTAAGTCGTTTTGGAAAGAAGACTCTTTTATTGTGGCATTCCTGCTGAAATAGCCGTTCGTCTTTCATGACTTTCTTTCTTTTTTTCTTTTGGAGTTCTTTGTAATTGTACTGTCATTAAATTAAAGTTTTTTAACATGCTAAGTGATGTATGAAGAGAGTTGGACATTCTGGCGATGGCCTTTCCATGCCTGGGATGATTGTTTCAAATGTCTTCTGCTCGTAAATCATCTTTCTGCGTGAAGAATAATTGTGATCATAAAACTCGTTCCATATTGAATCTCTCCTCCAAGACAGCTCACGCTGTTGTCTTTTCTTCTTGGTGTTGTGTTAATTCACAAGACAAGACGAGGGGAAAATTTGCACCTTTGTTGAGGTGATGACAATTGCTGATTTTCACTTGGCAGCATCCCTTGCTCTTAAAGGGGCATCGTGAATTTTCTAGGCACATTGTACCATTTTATAGCACAATCAAGTAACTATGTTCCCTGCAGTTGCTATAGAAATGCTGAAGGTATCAAATATGATTCAAAAGACATCTGAATTTGTATTTTAGTGCCTTGAAACTGGACCAATGTCTCTTTAAAAACTCCTGCTCTTTCTGAAACTCCGCCCTCAGGACGTTGACACAACATGGCTCCTCTATTAACCCTTAAACAGTGTTTTTACTAATGTTTCACTGAGAAATAGCTTGTATAAAGTGCTGATCATATGCACGGCTCCTGCTAATTGCAGTTGGCTAGTCTGCAGGAGCTGAGTGGGGGAGATACGAGAGATTGCTGCTCTGAAGCTTGGAAACTGCAGCTCAGAGGAGGAGCTTCATCCTCGAAGGCAGTGCTGCGTCCACCCAGGCATTTGGTACATCTGAATGGTTGCCATGGGAGATTAAAGGATTTCTTAAACATACATGAAAGAATGAAGGCAATACCACATGTGTCATTTTGATAAGGGAATAATCTAACATGTTGTAAAGCTTGAAATAATACATTTTACTTAATACTGCCCCTTTAAGGGTTTAGGGTGTGGAGTCTGTCATGCCAAAACACAATTTTTGCATAATTGAGGCTAGATTCAAATGAATTTGGAACATGGTAGAAACCAGTTCTTATTGATTCAAACTGTACAATTACAGGACGGTGTACTTCCTTTCAAAACATGCACCTGTATATTGTTACCTGTGTGTCAGTAGGAACCCGTGGGTCACTTTCGTTGTGATATATCGTCGCCATGCTGTACACGTTGTGGCCACATGCATACGTCAGATTTCTCTGCTCAACCTTACAACTTAATGGATAACTGTGGGTTTCTTGCAGTTATCAGAGCCGCCGTAGTGCATTGTGCTTTGGCGGTTTGTGATCAGTCGATAACAGATGAAAGGTCGGGGAAACCGAAGCGGCATTGTGTTAATAAAGGGAGGAATCCTAGTTGTTTGCCTTAGAGGAGGAAAGCTCTGAAGTGTGTGTATGTGTGTGCGTTTGTAATACCTTGTGAGGACCATTTTCCTGACATATACTACCTTGTGAGGACCAAAGCCTGGTTCCCAAGGGGAAACGCTGCTTTTGGGTCAGGGGTCAGATTTAGGACTAAGGTGTGAATTGAGTTTTGGTTGGGGTAAGGATAAGGTTTAGGCTGTAGAAATGAATGGAAGTCAGTGGAAAGTCCCCACAAAGATAGCCATGCAAACGTGTGTGTGTGTGGTGGGGGAAGCAGCAGCAGGTGGTGGGGGAAGCAGCAGGCGGTATGGTGTTTGTGCTTGTTTTGCACTAGCAAACCTGCCTCGGGCCGTGGACCGGGTGGAGAGAATGAAACTAGTCTTTGCCACCCCTCCTATCAGCAGCGGGATTCAGAATGTAAAGTCGACGGTAAAACAATCGGACGTTGTGACAATGTTCCATTCTACGCAGCTATAGCGGTGAACTTTTCACTTCAGCTAACGAGATGTGGAAATATGTTTCCAAACACCAAGGGCACATTCATGCGGTTTCACATTTGGGGAGTTCTGAGGCAGGAGAAGGGAGGAAAAAGACAAAATACAGACAACTGGTGGGTGGCATTTCTCCTTTTGAGTTCACTTCGCCCAGCTGTTTTTCTCTACCGCATTTGACTGAAGGCATTGTTTCCTGGTGGCTTCACAATCGTTTCAAGACGTCCTTCCAAATGTGACACGACGATGCTGTCGATGATTTGAGATGGGACATAAATGGCAAACAGGCATGCTGTAAATAAACATTTTAGTGCATGGTCGCGCTGTTATGTGGTGCCAGCAAAAGCAGCAAATCGGGAAAGTGGTAAGCAGTAGGTGGGAGATCTAACAAACCAGCACCTTCTGGTTGTATTTTATAAGCGCTCTGATGATTAAAGGCTGGTTGTGACAATTTATTTTGTCTACTTTTCAAAAAAAAAAATTAGGTTATTCGATTAATTGTCCCTTTCAGAATCACTCCTTTAAAATCCTAACAACTGAAGGACTGTTTAGTCATTTGAACCCATTATTTTTGGTTGAAACCGTCACCCAGTGTTCTCCACATGAACCATAAGAATTTATGATATCTGGTGATGATGCAGCTGACGAGTTGCAGGAGAATCGAGAAATACCTTTTGACCCAAAGCAGGAAGAAACGAGCTTAGACGACAGTAAAAATGGGCCATTTTGATATTTACTTTAATTGTGCTATAAAACTTCATGCGCCTACTTATTTATTACTCAATAATGTGTGGTTTAGCTATTTCATGGTTGTCGTCGGTTTTTGTATGAATATCAACATCATCAAAGTTTCCAGAAGGAGACCGGTGACGCCGCTTTCACAGGGACGTTCAGAGTTCGATAAAAAATGTCACAATTCGCTTCACTTATCAAATAATAACCTTTCATAACGCGTAATTACGACCTCCGACTTTGCGACGAAATTGATTTACTGTAATAATAATAATAATAATAAAAAAATGTCCATATAGGTTAATTATAGCCGTGTTGCTGTGTGGCCCCGCAGCGTCGGGAGCAATCTGTAGTGTCGAAATGTCTCCCAGAGGGAAGTTTGCATATCTGAGGTCTGATCTGTGCAGCTAATGGGCCCAAACGTAAACACACCAAGTCCTTACAAGCAATTATTGCTTTCATAAAATCACCCCTCGTTCCCCCTGCAGCATTTAATTGCGGTCAAACAAATGACTAGCAGGGTTCAGAATGCGGGGCTCTCAGGGCTCCTGGCATGTGTGTGTTTTTATGTTAAGAGGGGTTTTTAGAGGCCTGTGAGTCATCGTGCGATGCCGTAAAAGAAACGTTCCGGATTTGTTTTATTTTTATTTATTTATTTATTTTTACTTCTTTTTTAGCGCCAGGGGCGTCAGGAAAAGATGTAAGGACGATCCTCTGAGATATCTGAGATATAACGTGGATATAAATCCGGATGAGGTGATCGGGATGGATGGTGGTTCAAAGGGAAGAGAAAGAGAGAGAGAAAGAGAGAAAGAGAGATAGATCTCTACCGTCCCTTCTCAAGGATACACCTGGTTGCTAAAGAAACATTTCACAGCCTTTTCTGCTTTTTATTTATTTCTTTTTTAACTACTGGGGGGAACCTTCAGGATGGGTGGGAACCTTTGCGGTGCCACCGGTTACCGCACTTCCGCTTTCCTCTCTCCAATCAAAAGGAAATCACTGCGTGGCGACGCATTGCGAGATGATTACGGAGGTGCGGTGGGAGCCGAGCCAGGCGGTGAAACTGGCGTGTGGCTTTCCGTACTTTTGTTTTGCCGGTTCGAGGAAGTGCACTTGCTGCTGCGGTTTTCCGGGCAGAGCCCGAACCGGACCTTTTCTTGTGGTCAGCACATATGTGCGATTTTACACGGAGAGCCAAAGCGAACCACGAATGGTTTTTTTATTTTTATTTTTTTTTATCTTCCTTCCAACCCCCCATAGTGGCATTTAAGGAGGGGGAGTTGAGTTAAATAATGTTTACATTAGTCATTCCACTCATGGAAGTAGGATTTCTTTTTTTTCTTTTTTTTTTTTGTGACAGATCGCTTCCCTGCTTGCGGGAAGCGGAACACCCAGCAGGGGGACGTTTAAATAAACAACAGTTTACCACCGACTGGTTTACCATAATAAACTGCGTTTTATTATGCCTTTTATTGCCATATGCCCCCCACAATTGAATGTATCTCATTTGGGATTTTATGAGACAGACCTGAGGTCACCACCTTTCACAATCCAAAGCGCTTTATTTGCCTCTCGGTCTGGCGATATACAGTTGGGTCAGTGCTGCAAAAATCTACTACTCTTCTAAAAAAATATATATATATATATATTTAAAAAAGGGTAACAAACTCTTATTATCAAAAAAGTACACATGTATAACAAAAAGAGCACTATTAAATTTTTGTTTGAGTTTAGAAAAAAATTTAACTTGCACAAAAAGCTAATAATAATGATATCACATTTATGTATGTATTGTTTTTTATTTCGTCACTTGTAGGCCTATATGTAAAGTACTATTGCAACACATTGGATGAAGTAATTTGTCAATATTTCCCCTTGGGGAAACGATAGTCTGTTCTATTCTTTTTTTTCATAAAAAAGTCAATCTTTGTGAACAAAATTGCAAAAAAAGTACAAAGTTTGCAATTTAATGGAACATTTTATTTATTTTCATTTTTTAAAAACAAAAATTCATCCAATTAAAACAGATCTAAGCAGATCTGTGAAGGCTGGGGGGCTTTATTAGAGAAGATTGATGAAACAACAGCATCATGTAGAGCACGTAACACAGACAGACAAGAGTCCAAGTTGTGGAGATTATTTGTTCAGAACTAAATTTTGCCTTAAAGGGGGGGGGGGAAAAAACAAGAAAATCCAGTGGCAGTTTGCAGAGAAGCGCAAATGTGGAGAGCGAGGCTCTCAGAACAGACGAGGGTTGGTGAAGGTAAAGCATGGTGGTGGTGCCGTCATGCTGTGGGGAAGCTTCTGTTTGTCACGGAATCGGGTCAAACTTGATGGGAAGACGGATGAATTTTAGGCTAATTCTTTGAAGAGAACCTGCATGTATGAGTGGTGTGGTATCATCATTTGGACGAAGTTTTAATCAGAAGTTTTCTATCACAACTGTCTCTCTCTCTCTCTCTCTCTCCCTGTCTGCCAGTCGACGGGGACCGTGACCTTCTTGTCCGGCCGCACACGCAGACGTTTCGGTTCGACGTGTCCCGTATCCCAGAGGGCGAGGCCATCACTGCCGCAGAGTTCAGGATCTACAAGGACTTCATCCGGGAGCGTGACGGGAACGAAACCTTCCGAGTCAGTGTCTACCAAGTCCTTCAGGAACCTCCAGACAGGTGAGCATGTCCTGGCGTCACACTCTTCATCCATCTTGTTTTCCATCGCTCCTTCATTAACGATTGTGTCAAAACTTTCTGCAGTTTTGGAGTCGAACAGACTAGATTTTAATCGGTTGGGTCTGACTTAAATGAGCTCCAGACTTGTTTATCGCAATTTAACAAAAAAAAGAAAAAAAAAGGATGCTAACACAAGGATATGTTTAATTTCTCCCAGACTGGATGAACTCCAGGGTGGAACAGTAAAGGGGATTTTTTTGTTTTTTCCGGTGCTTCCATCGTGACGAGGTAGAAGTTCCTTAACTCGCTCACGCTTGGCAAAACTATTGGAAAACATTTTCCAAGTGACCTTTAAAGTGCTATAAACATCGGATCGCTTTGTCCGATTATCCTCATGTGGTCTAGATAAGCACCCGGGCCCCACACGCGCCGCTTCAGCTCACGTGAATGTCAGAGCCCAAATGTTTCTGCACAGAGACGTTGGTGTTAATTGCAGAAAACACAGAGACTTTCACAGAATCCAAACAGGACTGTTCTCAGGAGACCTGCAATTTCGCCGCACTCCTCGCACCACAAGTGATACCAAATATCCCACGGACGTCACATGTAGTTACTCCTTCGTTTTGCCCTTCTCGCTCGCCGCGTTTTGTTTGCCAGCTTCTGTTTTGCTTCTTCTTCACCACTTTTGGTACTCAAAATACCGTCTTTAATTACAGCTCGACAGGCAAACTCCTAAAATTACACCTTTTCAGTCTAATCAAAACCTCAGGCGCTTAAAACACAACCGTTGCTGTAACGTTTGGTTGGAAGAGGTCTCGAGCTTTTTGCTTTGCTTTCCCCCCAAATCCAAGTAAATCTGCTGTTACAAGTCTTGTAAAAAGTTGTAATTTGAGCAATCATTTCTTTCATGCTGAAACAAAAACAACCAGCAATTTTCTTGTGGAAAAGACATGTTTTTATTCTTTTTGGTTCTTTTGCATTGACTTGGTTTTTTGTTTCAAAAGGGAGTGATTCAGTAATGACCTTAATTTTTTTTAAATGTATATTTTCTTTCGGTCTTTAAACGAAAACAGATACAAAAGGCTAGTTAGACAATAGAAAGACTGAAACGTTATCCTCACAGGCAAAGGGTAATAAATGATTGAAGAAAATGTTCAAACATGTAACTAATTCTGTATAAAAAGTTTCTGAAATCATTCTCGCACTATATTTATCTATGCCAGCGTATCAACACAAAGTAGTGCCTAATTGTAAAGCAGAAGAGGAAGTAAACCTGATTTTCACTTGTAAACATCTTAAAAGGATTCTTTTTCCTGAACACCTTTAAAAAAAAATCCAGTACAACCAACTGTGTTTCAAAAGCCACTTCAATGGGAAACAGAATCCACAAATCCAGCTGTTCTGCGAAGGCGTCAGAGGTTTGTTAGAGAACATTAATGACCACATGCCAACGTCCAGATTAAGCAGCACAGCAGACAAGTCAGGAATTAAGTTAGTCAGGTTTGGGTTGTAAAATAGAATCCCAAACTCTGAACATTTAACGTAGCACCGTTTTGACGACTCATCTGAAAATGGAAAGACTTTGGCACAACCACAAACATACCAAGTCCTGACCCTCTCCCTAAGCTGACAGCTGGACCTGTGGAGGAGCTGCAGAGATCTGAAAATGGGTTAGCCTGACAACTTGTGCTTGAGAAAACAGACTTTTACAGAAGAGTGGGGAAAAGTCAAAAGGAAGCCGTGAAAAGTCTCACCTAACATTTGCACCAAGTCATATAACAACAACGGGAATCGCATGGGTAGATTTAGGTCGATTGAGACCGAAGTCCATTTGAGCATTTCCATTAAAACCTCATAGATGCTTTATTTCCTGACTTGAACCGTTTCTGCAACAAGGAATGGACAACAGCTTGATTGGCAACATTTGTAGAGACCTGTAGCTGCAATTGCTGCAAAATGTACTACAGTTGATACGACTACAGTATCAACGTTAGAGAAAAACATCATATGCGTACAACATGCACAATTTGAACTAATTCTAAATTGTTCTAAAGTGACATTCAACCTTTCTGTCCAGACCGAACTAACAGCATGAATCAGAGTAAAAACCTTCATTTCCATTTAAAAAAAAAGGGTGACCTTTGTGGTGCCAGAAGCTTGGTACTTGGGTGTCTGATTTGGGTCAGCAAGTCTGACGATGGTGGTAAAGTAACACCATTGTCATTCACAGACAACCCCAAACAGACCCGAAGGCAGCAGGAAAAGTCACCTTGATGTCTGCAAGCAGCTCAATTATCTTTGAAATTCGCTACAAAGACGACAGGTCTGAGAGCTGAATCTCTGTTTATGCAAAAACTGGTTTTGGAGAGTGAGCTCGCTATTTTTAAAAAAATCATACATAGTATATGTATCATCCTAACAGGTTTATGTTCTAGTAAAATGAACATTGTTTTATTCTATGAACTACTGACATGTCTGAAATTCCAAGCAAACATTTTTATATTTATTTGCAGAAAATGAGAAATGTGAAAATAACAAAAAAGATGCAGTGCTTTCAGACCTTATATAATGCAAAGAAAACAAGTTGATATTCATTTAGAAACAACAAAACTAATGTTTTAACACAGTTCAGAAATCA
Source organism: Poecilia picta (assembly GCA_033032245.1). Lineage (NCBI taxonomy): Eukaryota > Metazoa > Chordata > Actinopteri > Cyprinodontiformes > Poeciliidae > Poecilia > Poecilia picta. Next base: position 8,054,845 of record CM065357.1, on the reverse strand, counting down.
ATATTTGGTGGAATAACCAGGATGTTGTCAATGGGGGTCAGTGCAGTGGGCTCTTCATTTTTTCCAGAGCTGTATATAATCTAAACACCAAATATTGTTTATACATTTAATGGTCAAGCTTACTTTTGTTAAATAAAGGAGTTATCTAAAAAATATTGTCTTGCATGTTTTCTCAACCCAAGAAAGGTTTAAATCTTCAATTATCTTGGTGTGTAAAAAAATTAATTTTCTCTCAGCAATAAAAGCTGGATGTGTCATCTTTTACTTGGAACATTTTTATTTTAGAGTAAAAATCCCTGGGCTTCTAATGTGAGATTATGTTTAGATTATTCATCTGTAACCTTTTAGTTGAGTGGAGTCGACCTGCTTTAAAGCAAAAACACTGCAAACCATCTTAGTTGATGTTTCCCCCAAATGTTTCCAATAGGTGAAAAGGCTTCAGCATGCAGAAACATTGATGTTGCTGACTGAATATTGCATCACATGTTTGCTCTTCCAGCGAAGCGGCACTCCTGCTACTGGATCAGCGAGACATTTGGGCTTCAGATGACGGATGGCTTGTGTTTGATCTGACCACTACCAGCACCATGTGGCAGCTCAGCCCTGAGCAGAACCTGGGCCTGCACCTAGTTCTCGAGGACAACAACGGTCGGTACCAACTGTTATCCTGCACTGGCATCACAAAGTTTGTATTTATAGAAGATGCCTGAAACCAGAAGTAAAAGATTAAAAAGAATCTGGATAAAATCTGCTTTGTTCATTTTTACACATTTTATGGTTTTGGTAAGTACAAGAACTGGAACATTATTAGTATCGGAGCCATGGCTGACAGTTCTATGTGTAGACACCATTAAACTTTGGGCGATATCACCATTAAAGCCAGTTATAGCAGTTCAAGGGTTTATAAAATAGTGCTCATATGATCTGTGCATTTTTCACATTTACAGTAGAATAATTCCCAGTTTTGTTGGTACTTGAATATGTATTTTTGCCACATTTAACCAGCTCTTTATACTTTAAAATAAGATTAGGTACCATTACTATGCAGATGACACGCAGCTCTACATTACGTCGTCATCAGGTGTCTTCGAACCCATCCATGTGCTGAAGAGATGCTTAGAATAAGTCATTGTGTGGATGTGCCATAGCGTTCTGATGCGGAATAAAAACAAAACTGGACTTATCATCTTTGGACCTGAAGAGATCAAGAGTCAGCATGCAGCTTCTGTTATTACAGCTGGAAACTAGCGATCAGCCCTGAAATCTGAGTGTAGTGATGGACTCTGACCTGAACCTTCGACACATAAAGACCGTTACAAAGTCGGCCTTCCATCATCTGTATAATATTTATAGAATCAAAGGTCTGATATCCCATTTAGTGGCACTGATTACTACAGCAGGACTGCCTAAAAACAATCAGACAGATGTTGATCAACATATTTGGTGCGTATTTGCTTGATGATTTTGATGATGGCTTTTGACAAATTGGCTACAATGTTTTTTATGATGTGAAGAACTTTGAACTGCCTTGTTGCTGGCATGATACAAATACAAATAAACTATGCTTGACTTAAATTTTGCCCTGCAAAGGCCAGAAGAGGAATCCCCGAAGTGCTGGGCTGCTGACTGGGAGTGGGCCTAAAGACAAGCAGCCTTTCCTCGTTGTCTTTTTTAAAGTCAACGAGGTGCGGTTCCGCGGCACTCGCTCGGCTCCCGGCCAAAAAGGACGGCAGTCAAACCGCTCCAAACAACAGAAGGCGGTCCAAGAAGCCCTGAAGGCAGCTGAGGCCGGGACTGGTACTTAAGACGTTAAATATTACGAAGGTCTCCCTGATGTTTTGTGCTAAAACTTTGGTTTTGCATGTTTCAGATACCCTCGGATTGTCAAAAGAGGGCTGTAAGAAACACGAGCTGTATGTCAGTTTCAGAGATTTAGGATGGCAGGTACAAAGCAAAGGATATCATTTTACACACAGTTTTTTTGTATGTGGCATCTGTTACTGTGGTTTTCCTCTGATCAGGACTGGATAATAGCGCCGGAGGGCTATGCTGCGTATTACTGTGAGGGCGAGTGTGCGTTCCCTCTCAACTCTGACATGAATGCCACCAATCACGCCATCGTGCAAACTCTGGTAAGTCCCAAACAGTCCCTGATCGCTGGCACTTTCACAACAGCCTCCACATTCTCTGCAGATTAACTCGTACTTCCTCTAACCGCAGGTGCACTTCATCAACCCGGAGACGGTGCCCCAGCCCTGCTGCGCCCCAACGCAGCTCAACGGCATCTCGGTGCTGTACTTTGATGACAGCTCCAACGTCATCCTCAAGAAATACCGTAACATGGTGGTCAGAGCCTGCGGCTGTCATTAACGGGGGTTTTTTTTGTTTGTTTTATGCCTTTTGCCTGACTTCTGCAAGTGTAAAAGAATGTCATGAGGCAGAAAGAGGAGTGGCTGGACACAAGAGAAGATGGACTGGCGAATCGCTATGAAAGGGAGCAGCTACGGCAGACTATGTCTAAAAGGAGAAAACTTCAGACTTTTGAAGACTTTTCAAGCACAAACCAAACTTGGAGGAAGTTAAGTTTGCAGAGATTGGTTCTGAAGCGTCGCATACGGGATATGCAGCTGTGGGTCCAGTCTTCTGAATGAATCAGGGTTTCCTGGGTCAGGTGTGCTACGTTTGACAGCTGCCCACGCTGCCCAGCCAAAAGATTAGTCACACCGGATCGCCTTTAGCTTTACGGCTCTCGTTCCCTGCGTCGTCTGGAAGCTTCCGCTGTTTGTCCTGATTTGCGTTAACTTTTTCACCTCCATCTTTTAGAGATGATGGGAGAATCACACCGCTCTGTGCGTCCTAAAGATTCTCAGTCGAGTCAAAGTTTGACCGCTTGCAGCTACTCTTAAACAATTTGAACCCAATGAATTCTTGGATGATTGTTTTTTTTTTTTATTTGATTTTTTTTAAGGGGACGCGGCTGTTTAATTCTAATCCCTTGAGGTTTTTTTTGCGTTGTGTGTGTGGAAATGTTTTTACTTTTACAACTGAACATAGCCTTGAGTTGTTTTACTTTTTAACAATTTAATTTCATAAAGAGCTTAAAGCCACAGGATGCAACTTTTACAAAAATAAGTTATTTCCATATTTGTTATGATCAACCTCCTCACAGTGCTGCTGTGATAATTTAAACAAATATGTAAAAACCTCTTTTTATAAATGTATATGTAAAAGCTACATACTTTAGCTTCAAGTAATCTTTTTTTTAATGAAAGAAAATGATCGTGATGATTTTTTTTCCAAAAATATTTTTTAAATAAAAATGATGGTTCTTCTTAATGTTGATCCCAATTTTAAAAATGCAGCGGACAGTTGTCGACTCCATTTCAGTAGTTCCAGCGGTCATTTTCCTTTGCTTGATACAGGCTACTAATTTGAGCTTCCTGAAGCCAATCGCCATATTTTCCATGATGCGTCGTTTCACATGGTGGTTCAGAAAATAAGATGCTACTCATCACACTACTGAGGGTAAATAACTTGTCACCTGCTGAAACTTACGAGCCACGCTGTAATTATCCGGTGGGAGGCTCTTACCTATTCTCTTTGTTGAGTCCAGTTGATGATATGTTTTCCACCTGGCAGTATAGATGGACAAGGCTGCAGTGATTCATCTTTATAGAGAGTCCATTATCTGTAAACAAGTTGCCCTAAAGTGTCAAACCAAAGCTGCATTAGTTTAATTTTGCCTGATTAAAAAGGTCAAATGGGAACAGCGGATGCAGGAGGTGTTTTTATCTACAAGAACATTCCCACATGGTCCTTTTGGGTTAGAAAAACAAAGTACTCAAAGCTAAGTTTAGACACATTTAATTATGTAACTGGAACCAGCTAAATACCCCATCGGCTCAGAGAGTCAGTGTCACTTTGTGTGTGTTTGCAGAACAACATGGAAAATCTACTGTTGTGCCTGGGTTCTGTGAAGTATTTGTTGAACAAAAAGCTGCAGGTGGTGCCATTTCCTCAGTCAATAACTCTGTAAGTTAACTTTGCAGAGACGTTCACCAAATGGAAATCATTGCATATCTTGACAAAAGGTCAAGTATAAGAGAATTATGAAATTGGAGTCCATCTAGCTGAATGGACTCCATATTTTCTAATAACTCTTACACTTTGCATAGTTGCACGCAACCAAAAATGTATTGGTCGCAGCTGAAAATGTTATTTAATATTTATATTCTTCTGCTGTGTCACATCAAACACGACTGGCTTACATTTAAAGTCTATGTGGAGGTGCACCGAGGGTCCATCATGGCGCGTTTGAGGCATCTAGCACGGTCAGGAGCGTTCAACGTGTCCGACAACAATAAACAACGCCTTGAATGATTTTGACACGTCTGACACAGCCAACGCTAGGTGTAGAGCAAAATGTCAGCATTCAAAGTGCACAGGTGTCAAACTTGAAACGTCGGACATGTTTTTGACGCACGTAAAGCATTTGGTGTGAAGTTGTGGTTTTGGTGAGCAGTTGTAGTTTTTGTCCGTATCAAAAACTTCAACTGCTCATCAGTATTTGTATTTTCGAAGTGAATCCAGCCCTTTTTCATTGCATGTGAATTAAAAACTGATCACTTGATATTTTGTTCTACTCCTAACTCGGATGGAATTTATTCACTAAACTTGTTGCTGTTGCATTTTTCCATTTTATATTTATTAGATCATAAACGCTTTCTTCATCCAATTTTTGTCGGCTACGAAATGAAAACAGAGATAACTGGGTGCAAATGCTTACAGATGAAGTCACGTGATTCACTCTTTAATTTCATCCCATTAAAAATTATTTGGATGTTTGTTTTTTTTTTACACAGTTTCAACTTGAAAGAACCAGAAAAAAAAATCAAGTATCTCTGCTTGGAGCTTCCATCGTGTCACGACAGCCCACACAAGTCAGAAACACAGATCCTACATTGAAGAGAGAGGTAGAACGAAGCTTTACAAGTGTTGCAGTACAGAATCAGTTGGTTCACATGTTATTTGGCAGTAGAGAGTTGAACTTCAGTGAAAGACCTGAGAGGCAGAAATCCCACAAAGGAGCAGATATTGTCAGAATCGCAAGAAAAATTAGTTTAAATCTGAACAGTGCAACTCACCAAGGCAACGTCAGTTCATGCTTTGGTTCTCCGTTATCACTTCACGACATATTACATAACCTTTAACCCTGAGAGCTGAGCTCACTGTAGCTGTCCTCTTTAGCTGAGACTACTTAAAAGCCAATAAAGATGACAAGTCAAGCACAGAAGCAGGATCCAGGAGGTAGAAAGACAAGACGCCGATCACAGAACAAATCCAAAGAAATTCCAAACCTACAGTGCCTTACAAGACCGTTCCCACCCCTGAAACTTTTCAGATTTTTGTCACGCAACAACCACAAATGCCTTTTCTTAGGAGTTTGTGTGGTGGACCAAAAAGAAATGTTCATGGTTTCCATTTTTTTAGAAATAAAACTCTCAGAAGGTTTTGCTACAATTACAGCTGAAAGTTTTTTGGGCCATGTTCCTTCCATCTTTACAAATTCTGGACAATTATTCTTATGAGTACAGCTAAAGCTCAGCCAGACTTGCTATGATCAGCAATTTCCAAGTGTTGCCACTGGGGCCAGATTTACAAGGATGTGGGCCCCTGGGCTGGAACCGGTGTTGGTGCACCAGACCTGGCTCCAGAGGAATTTTGCTGGAGGACACAGTAAAACGAGGACTTAATTTAAGCAATAAGACAATGCTGAGTAATTATGCTCAGATTAGCATAAATATTAGCTCAGATGTTGCAGAAATCTAAAAATGTCCTACCTCTGAAGCCAGTTTCTTTAAATGCAAAATAAATCTAGTCAAGTAAGAGTAGGAATAGTTCATATTACTTGTAAAAGTAAAAAGTACAGTGCACTAAAAGTACTCCCATACATTTTTTCCCCTAAAAAAAAAAAAGTTACCATTTTCTTTCCACTTTTCAGTTTTGTGCTACTTTGTATTGGTCAGTCACCAGGACATTACTCTGAAGTTTGTGGTTTTGATGTGCCAAAGTGTCAAAAAGTTCAAAAGGTGTGAATGCTTTTGCAAGGCACCATATATTTTTTGAAAAACCGTCTCCCTAGTGGTTGAATCTCACGGGGCCGAACAGTGCCTCCTGCGGGACGCCTTTGTCCCCGTTCCCTGCTCCCCGAGAGCTCCTTCAGTTCAGGTAGAACCTGGCTGCACAGCGCAGCGTTTGCCTCTGGGGAATCGTGAGCGTCCTCGGGTTCTTTGGGGCCAGTTTTCAGGCGTGGGGAGTCTGACGGCAGTGGCTCGGGAGCGGACACGGGCGTGAGGGCCAAGCAGACGTCTCCCACACTGAGCTGGCGGCACTGCAGGCCGCAGAGACGGGCCGTCCTCTGGGGGCTGCAGGATGACCAGCCCTGCCCGCGCACAAAGAAAGGGTACTCCACGTACACATCCACCAGCTCCTGAAAGAAGGACGTACACACACACACACAGAAGCCAGTTACACAATAATGTTGCTGTCATAGAGTGCTAAACTTACCTGCTAGGATGTTACAGATGCAGTTACAGTGATTTAACCCAAACTACAAATTTGGGTCATGTAACAATAAATACATTTAACTGAAACAGTTTAAATATTTTAGCAAAATGTACTTAAATTCCATCCAAATTCAACAAGAAATCATACTTTAAGTAGAAATCCTTATAAAACCACACAATCACAAACCAGCTGTGGTCTCAGGCTGAAATACTTGAAATATCTGGACTGGTGACAGTCGCATTTCACTGCAGGAAACAGGAAACGCAAAAAGGGACCCGACACCTGAATGATACTGGGAAGTTCAGTTCATGTTTGAAGTTAAAGGAACAGTACTTACGCCACCTGGTGGCAGAAAGAGGAAACTGCCAAAGCTCGCCATCAGACCCCCAAGCACCAAAATGCTCTAATAGTAGCACTATTTTGTTATATTTTTACTCAAGTAAAAGTAAAAATTAGCTGTGCAAGAAATTAAACAAGTGAGAGTGAAAAGGTACTGTGTAAAAAAGCTACTAAAGTATGGAGTAATTGAAGAGAAAGTCTGATTTATCATTTTAAAATGATATAATTAGACACAAAAACGTAGTTATCTGCGATGGTATTTTAAAGATGTATATCATTGTAAAATACTAATTTTAAGCAGAAGAAACACTTAAAAATAAAATATAACATTTTATGAAAACGATATCCACTGTATTAATTTCCATGCATTTATAAATGTCATAGTTGAGCGTACAAATTATTTTTCAAACTAAACACTTAATTAGTAAACTAAACATACAATGTTTAATATAAATATTTGTCTTACAAACTAGTTAGCTCAAATCAAAAATATCTAGATTGCTAAAAGTTTATTTTGCTAGCTAAATATTTAGCTAATGTTTAAATTAGCTTGCCGATAAGCGGAAGTGGACTGTTAAAATAAAAGCTGGGTTTTGAGAACTTTAAATATTTTCCTGCTGCTGGTGAGACTAAACCGCTTCAGTCGTCGCTCGGGTAATATTTACTCAATTTTTTAAAAAAATCTTCGATTCGTCACTCTCGACACGTCCAACATGTTACCTAAAAACACAGGACCAAACTATTGCTGTTAATTATTTCCCGTCTAACTTTACAAACGACGGCAGCTCGTAATTAAAAGTGTAATTTTTGTGTTCAATTTGGAGAAACCACTTGTAATTTTGGTTGTGCTTAACAATTGCATTTGTTCTTGTTTGACAGTCGTTGTTGAATAATTGTACTTGGATATTATAGGAGATGCTAGCAAGGGTTGGGTTACTAAAATCGACATTTTTTTGGGGGGGGGGGGGGGGGGGGAGTGTCCATCTGCTACTTTTGTTGGCTGGTTTTCAAAAGCGTAAAAGAACTTGCGATATTTCAAACGATTCATCTTGGAACTGCGATGAAGGGAAAGAGGCTTGACGCGCCGTATAAACGGACTATTAACAGCCAGTGGTGCGGGGGCCGCCGGCCGCCGTGCATAATAATAACAGCCACAGAGTGATTTCCCCTCACCTGGGACCGCTGCTCGTGAAGCAGGATGAGGAGGCGGGAGACGGAGGAGGAGGCGGCCGAGGGGGAGATGCTCTGCACCGTGCAGCAGCTCAGGCGCAGGTCCGGACAGGCCAGAGAGCCCAGCAGGAAGTCCTCGGTTTGCAGGTTCTCCACCCTCCTCAGCCGACCGTCCCTGAGCTCAATCAGAGACCCGGCGACGAAGTGGGGAAGCAGCCAGGGGAAGCGGTTAGGGTCGGTGGGAGTGGTGGACGGGGGCACCACGGGAGATCCCTGCTTGTTTTCTTTCATGGGAGTGTTTGTGCCCTTTAGGCTGTCTGGGGAGACTCTCCTGAGGGATTGTCCAGATGTCATTTTTGTTGCGTTGAACGACGAACTGTGCTTCAAAGTCTTGTCCTCGTGCGTGGATTGAGGTAGGTAAGCGCCTCCTTTTTCAGCTCCGTGCAAATCATCAGTTCTTTCTCCTCTCCTCGTGTATGGACCTTTGTGAGGGCCATAGGTTTTGTCTTTGAAAACTTTGAGCCTCTCCCAGCCTCGGCTCCCCTCTGGATGCCCTCGGACACCAGAGACCCAGTGCTGAATCTAGAGACATATTGTGGATATCCAGAGTGGAGAGCCCGTGCTCCGGATAAATGGTTCTGCAGTTGGTACTGATGGGAAAAGTCCCATCCGGGAGGCAGCGGACTGAAGTCTCTCCACTCTGCCCAGCCGTGGTGCTCTCTGAAGGCGGATGGGGTGTGCTGTTTGGGCCTGGGAGGGGGTTGTACCTGCATCCAGGGTTGGTACAGGGTCGTGACCCGCCTCGGCACAGGCCGAAACAGACCCATGTGCTTCGTCTTTAAGTCAGCGTGGCTCTTGTACGGATAGGGCGCCTTGAAGTTTGTGGCGTCGCATTGCAGCTGCTGCTGCTGAGGGGAGCTCACTCTTTGGTCTCTCTTCTTAAACGGGAGGCTGTCCCTGTGTGGGACCAGAGCCGGGCTTGTTGTGAAGCTCATTGCCTCACCTTGCCTGTCATTCACTCCAAGAATACATAGCCTTCTGCCGAGATAGAGCTGGTCCGGAGATCGTGTGTCAAACCCGCCATTAGTCTCTTGGCAACTGTCACACACTCAAGGTCATCGAGATCTAGGCAAAGGAGATAGATATTGATGAGTTTCATTTAGTCAAGTTTAATTAAATCCCTCCCATGACGGCACAGGAAAGTGCAAGAGCACGTTTAGAGTTTTAAAAATGAATTATTAGTACGTAGGGAGAAAAAAAAACACGGCATCAACAATGCGTTGAGAAATCTTTCTATGTTGCAGCCATGATCCAAAGTATTGTAATGTTTTATATGATAAGCCATGATTACATCAGTTTTAAAACCTTTAGATAGAAAAATGTGAAAAGTGGAAAAAATCAGTCAATCACAGGTGCAAATCCTCAAAGGTATATCTTGGACAATCTAGAGACGGTGATTGTTCTAGTTTAGATTTTCAGTGTATGATTGAACAGTGAGAAAAAAAAATCATAAACAAGACAAAAATTTGAACGTGTCTGCTGATCTTGCCAGCTGGGGACGTCCCAACAAAGCATGCAGAAACTCAGGAGAATTACAAAAATCCCCACACAGCTACGTCTCAGGCTCTGCAGGCCTCGGTGAGTAAACTTAGAGTTCAGGTTCTTGCTAGAAAAACAAACATAAGAATTATGGATTGCTTGAAAGCATTTCATAGGGAAAGAATTTATCTTAATAAAAGATAGCACGGCAGCACGGGCTGAATTTGCAAAGTTGCGTCTGAAAGAACCGGAAGACTCGTGGACTCACGTCATTACAAATCCAAAAGGTTTACTGGTGTTGAGAAACAACTCCAGAAGTACCTCATGCTAACTGTTAGGCATGGTACTGAAAGGGTGATGATCTGGGTTTTGTTAGCTGGTTTACTAAATTAGCCATAATCTCCTTTTGTACAGAAAACAATCTGGAACTATGAGCAAATAAAATAAAAATTATTCTGGATGCTTTGTCAGAAAGTCATCCAGAAAAACACAACAAATCTCAGAAAAAGAAAGAAATGGTGTAAACATGTTTGTACACGTTCCAGTTGCTTTATTATTCGTTTAAATGTGGAAATAATTATTTCCTCCATGCTGGTTTTCTATTTTGGCATTTCCCCTCACCCCCTTTGCTTCAGTAAATATTGGCAGCTTAAAACTGGCACTTGCTCACATCCTGTTGTCATTAAGTTTTATATAATCTCCCGATATGTCTAACTTTACTAAATAAAAGAGGAGATTCTCTTTCCTCCCTCTTGTTAGGAGTGAGAGAACATTTTTTCCCACCCAACCAAAAGTAACACGCGGTTAGATCACTGCCTGTAAATATCCCCCTGACGTGCGAACAATAACTTCAACATCAGCTTCAAATTACAGCTTTCCAACCACAATTTTCTGTTCTGAAAGTTGTTTTTTTTTTTTTGATGGACATCTACCAACTCCTTTGCAAAGAAGAAGAAAAAAATGAGAAGTTACTATGGTTACAAAGTGCTCCGCAGTGTGGTTGATGAAGGAACGAGTGCGGAGAGAACAAGGCAGAGTAAAAATGTGGGTAGTGGGTGTGAAGCTAGAGGTCAGATTAGAATTTTTTTTCACACCCCTCGAGGTTGTGAAAGTAACATTTTCCAATAGAAAAGAAAAAGAAAAAAAACCCCGACATAAACGTATGGTGGTAAACACACAAGCCCAGGCTGCATCTGAAACACCCATAGATCCCTCTTCATCTACCGAATGCATTCACACAGTGAGTCAGCTCACTTCAGTGGGATAAATATAAGAACACTGTGGTCAGAAACACCACGGTGTATTACAATCAACATCTGCGTGTCGTGTTTTTAGATAAACTTGGCTAATAGCACTGGGCGTTGTTTTTTTTTACATCCTTTCAATGCACAGAGCTCGTCTCATTAAGAGCTTGTTCACCACCAGGACTGGCAGAGTGCTTCACAAACCTGTTCATACCTGGTGTCAAACTTCAGAAACTCCAGGACGTCGGTAAGATTTCAACGTAAAGTTGTGCGTGATGATGGAGCGACGAAAAAACGTCTTTTAAGAAGCGAAAACACGGACAGGTTGTGTAATTGTTTTTGCATTTGCTTTGAGAAGACTTCAGAGCTTGGACTGAGAACATTAGGGAACAAGCAGCATCATGAAGACCAAACAATAAACCATTCAGGCCCGGAGGAAATTTAAAGCAGAGTCAGGTTATTAAATGTTATCTTGAGCTTTGAATATCTCACAGAGCTCTGTTCATGGAAAGAAAGTAGGTCTACATGCAGACCTACCATTTTAAAATTTTAAGGTATTTTAAAAAATGTTTTATTTGACCTTTATTTCCACAGGTTGGCTCTATATCTTCACTACAAATGTGTGCAAAACTTTGTTGATATTCCGATAATGTCCGAAAAACACCATTTCACAATTACGGTGTTTTCATTAAATAAGATACACAAATAAAATCAGTCGCGAATAAGTGTGTTTGCACAATGAGTTTTTAAAAATCAAGCTGCGCCACCATTCTCCTATCACTTCCTGTTTTTTTTTTTGTTTTTTTTTCCGCCAGCGATAGCATCTGGTTGTTGATGATGTGACTTGTGTGATTCAGAAAAAACGGTTTCTGTTACAGTTTTGTAAAATACACTATTTTAACACAGCCAAAAAAAAAGGTCAAAATCTGTGTTCTTTTAAATCTGCTTGCTTCTAATTAAACAAATTTATTTCGCAAAACCAATTTGTGCAATTTTAAGACGAATGAAAACGCAGACAGTAAGATCCAGGGTCTTATATACAAGAGAAACCTATTTTGATTAATAAAAAAATTGCAAGAAAAAAAAATACACACATACCAGCAATGCAAATGTTTAAGAAATTTGACTCAATTAAATAAGCTAATCAAATGTGAGATAAAAGCAAGGGGAAGTTTCATGAGAAATGTTCTCTTTGGGCCGTCCAGCCTAACCAACAGGGAGAATAAGTACAGCAATAATGAGAAAAGTAACAGAAAACACCCACGGTAGGTCTGGAGGAGCTGCAGAGATCCAACACTCAGGTAGGATAATCTGTTGGCATGGCAACTATCAGTCATAGTCTCTAAATCTGGCTTTTATGGACGAGTGGCGAGGATCCATCGCTAGAAAACATAATCATACATTCTCAATACAAGCCGCTCTGCAAGAAGCTCGTAGCCCTAATGTAAAGTTTAACGTTGCACACAAAGTAAATTCAATCCCATCAATGCCTCCGGACCAGCATGGAGCAACAATGGACTGTTGCATGCATTGTGCTGTTTCATACTTTTTTTTTCAGCTGGTTGGACTTGATTAGGATAGCAATGGATAAGGTTACATGTTTGGTAAACCCAGAAGACAACCTGTAGGAGGCTGCTGAACAATTAGACTGAGGTGGGAGTTTACCTTTTACCCGGACAACAAACTGACATGAAGTTAGAACAATGTCAATGTCGAGACCTAAATACAGTTAAGATTTTGCCTCAGGACTTGAAAAATGACATCAACAGACGTTCTCCATACAATCTGGCTAAACTTTAGCTATTTTGCAAAAGGAAGTGGGCAAATGCTGTAAAAACCCAAAATTTTACCACGCATTTTGTCTATAGTTCCTAGTGCCAATATCTAGGTGCAACTGAAATAAGGCAAAGCTAACTTGCAAGTAAATTTTCAGCAAGAAATAGAAGTCAATGATTCCTTAATATTGACAAAAAAGTACCAGTCCCACTGATGGATTATTTCACTTATAACACAATAAGTCAAACTTACAAAATTGTGTTATAGGTTCTACATATTACATCTCGTTATATGTGAAGTAATCTGCCACTGGGGCTAGCAAGTCAGTTTTGTCTCAGTTCAATTGTTGTAATATGTTTGCACTAGAATCTAGGTCAAAATGTATTATTTTACTACAAAGGTTTTGATGTTATAGTGAAATATCTGGCTCTAGAAGTGCAAAGCTTGTGTAGAAACCTCATACTGACATAATGCTGTAATTCCAGTGAGAGGTGGCTTTTACAAAGTACTGAAAAACATAAGTTCAATTGAAAACCGTGTATTATTTTGTATTATTTCTGGACTGCACAGTGCCTCTGTTGGTAGCACTGTTGCCTTGCAGCAAGAAGGTCATGCATTTGAATCCTAGCCAGGGGTCTTTTTGCATGACGTTTTCCTCTTTTTGGACTGTGTTTTTCCCACAGTCCAAAAACATGACTGTTAGGTTAGCTAGTCTCTAAATTGTCCTGAGCTGTGAGTGCACATCCATGGTGGCCCACTGTGTGACCATGTTGCCCTGTGATGGACTGACGAACCTGTCCAGGACGTACCTTGCCTCTCACCCAATGACTGCAAGGACAAATGGGTTTTGATAATGGATGGTTGAATTATTCCCTCCCATTCACAATCCCAATAAAACACACTTTGTTTAGTTTGTAGTTGAGGCATCACAAAATAGGAAAAGATTCTTGGTGTATGACTACTTTTATCAAAGCCCTGTAAGATTCTGATATGAGTTCTGAATGGTGTGTGTGCGCGCATGTGTGTGTGCGTGTGTGTGTGTGTGTGTGTGTGTGTGTGTGTACTTGTTACCTATCCTATTTAGGAGCATTTCTGTGACACGTACTAACCCGATGGCGATCTGGACTGTCACATTTCAATACTTGTGATAATGATAAACATGACACTAATAACTGTGTCACCTTTTCTAGGTAACTATGGCTCTGACAGCTTGGCCATCAATCATAACCCCACAAACACCAATACTACGCTTGAAAAACGTTTGTAATGCACTTCATTAGGACATCAGACACATAGAACACTGATTTGTATCACTAAGCTGCTCACAGTAACTGGATTTAATCAAATGTCCAAATTTATTGATATTTATTAACACTGATTGAAAAATTGAAAAATAATCAATGCGAACATCTTTAAGCATTTTTAATCATTAACTGGATTTTTTTTTTTTGGTGACAAATCAAAATTTATCACGATAAATGATAAACGATACGATAAATGTCCACCACTACCGATGGGGCCAAAGCTTGGTCCTCAGATGGTGAATCCAGCTCTTCAGGGTTAAGGGAGAGGTGAAGGTGTGAACGAAGGTTTGGTTAATATCAGGGTTAGAAAAAATTGTCAGCGTTAGCCATAAGTGCGGTGACTAAAATGAATGCAAGTCGATACAAAGTCTTAATGTGAGGAGGAATACAAACTTGTGTGTGATGAGACTGCGTCCTCACACTGCGTCCCTGCATGAGCAGTCCGTCTCGCACAGACACGCTCACCGTGACAAGTGTTTGTCAGCTGAACGCCTGCAGTTTGCATGTAAATTCATTCAAATAGCACTGCTGTGTGGGCTCCTCACTCTCACAGTGCGATCTGGTCACATCATGACTCCAACATGCCAGTGATGTCAGGCTTCTGCAGCCTTCTGCATCCATAAGAGGAGACGCTGATCACTACAGCCTGCCTATCTAAGGGAAATGACATGTAAACACAGCAGTGTTTAGTGTGTTTGCTGCCATCGTTCTGAAGCTAATCAGGACTGTGGATGGAACTATTTGCGTATCGGTAGTGGCAATATTGCTCTTGGTCAGTTTAATGGTTCCTTCTATGAAGAAGGGAGATAACAGAGTTCAGACTCTAGTTGTGACTGTCAGACTCAGTCATCTTTTCAAACACATCACAGTTTTCTTAGTCAAGAAGATGATGCATATATAAACATTATTACATGCATACATAAAAAATAAATAAATTGGTTTTACTTACATGTTGCTTCTTTCACACATCTGTGCCTCTAGTTTTCATGCTGCATGTCCATCAGTCATCCCTCCACACACACACACACATACACACACCTGTGTGTCCTGTGTCATGCTCACACACTGCAGGTGAGAAAGCAGAATGAGCACAGGCATCCAGACGAGCTCACCAGACACTCCTTCTCACCTCTCTCTTTCTCTCTCTCTCTCTCTCTCTCTCTCTTCCCTCCTACTCACTTTTACATTTTTGCACTCCCACTCTGCTCACTCACTCAGTCCTGTTAACCTTTCTCAGACAGATTCCCCGTCTCTTGCTCTCTTTCTCTCTCAGTCTCTCCCGTCTGAACTTGCTCACCCTGTTGCTCTTGAGCCTCTCCTCCGTTCGCAATCAACCCTTCTGTTCTTCGGCGTTGCTGCACGCTCCACGCCGTGCTGTTGTCGGGTGTATAATTAGAGATGAGAGTGTTGTGCAACTCCTTGGCTGATGGTAGGCGTATGATTGCCTGATGGCATTGGCGCTGCGCCCGGTTCAGTAAGTTGCTTCAGACTGGGGTGGACACCAACATTCACAACAAAAAAAGAAACAGCGTTTTCGTTCGCTTGAACTCTCTTGAATCTTCGTGACGTAGACGCAACAGGCCGCTGGAAACGTTTCTTTGAGATTTCTTTTACTCACAATCACAAGATAGCATCTCTTCACATTCATGATTCAAATCTCCACTTTCACTACATAACAAAGGTGCTCTAATGGATGGAGATCTGGTGAGGCTTCTGGAGTAGAGTGAATTCACTGTCACGTTTGAGAAACCAGACAATCTGAGTGAGCTTTGTGACATGACTCATTATCCTGTCAGAAAATGAGCAAACTGTGGTCCGAAAGTGATAGAGACGGTCAGTGACAACACTCAGCTAGACGGCGGTGCTCAGTTGGTACAACAGGCCACATCGTGCCAAGAAGATACAGTCTATACTGTCACACAAGTTTATGATGTAAAGCACTTGGAACTGCTTTGTTGATGAGATTTGTTATGCAAATAAACTTGACTTGACTACACCACCTTCACCTGTCTGACATAATGGTATGAACACTTTCATGTTGCTACACCAATTTCTGACCAAACCATCTGAATATTGAACCTGAAGAAGCTCAATTCCTTTCATTGTCATTCTGAAGCACGGTTTAAGAAACAGAGACTTCGTCATGCCTAAATGCATTGGGTTGGTGAAAAATTGGTTGCTGTCCGTGTTAAGAATCACCAGAAAATCTCTACCCAACAAATTTGGTGTACGATGACATTGACCTGCCGATCGTTTCTCTTGCTGTAACTCACTTCCTGCTTTTCTCTCATTGGTGGGACTTATGTGAATTAATATTGTTTCACGAGTGAATAAGTGAGAAAGTCCTTCAGACTGCTTTTGCTAAAATCACTGAAAGGTTGACATCAAAGACTCCAAACAAGCTGCAGTTGAAAAAAAAAAAGAAAAGAAAAAACCCTGAAAGCCCTTTCATGGCGGTGCAGGAAACTCACTGTTTGTTTTATCTCGTAGAAGAAAGAGGACATGTCTTTTGCTCCGCCAGCCTCTGTCTCAGCTATTGATTTTGCAGGGCCTCAGCAGGTGAACCCCCAGTCATGAGAAAGCCCACGCACGATTTATTATGTGGTGAAGAGGATTTCTCACTTTGACTCACACCGTGCTTCCTCTGCCCACTCTCTCTTTCTGTGCCTCTTTTCTTCAATTCTCCGGTTCTTGCCTACTGATGAACACATACATACACACACGGTTGGTGGAGGTTCATGGCAATGGTGAGAGCTTGCATTGCATGCTTTTGCCACGATTAGCATATTTAGGCTGAACCACAGCAACCGGTGACATTTACAACCAATGTGTTTTTATTGATAGAAATCGCCAGTCACTCCCACCACTTCCCAACTGCTGCACAACAGCTTGTATTTGCAGTTTCACTTTGCAGCTTGGCACACAGACCAAAGTGAGAGTTTCACTAGTGATTCTTTATTTCCCCATGCTGTGGTTGGGACAGGTTTGTTGTTCTCATTTCAGACAAAAGGAGCTTGTTTTATTTATCAATAAATATGTGGATTCTTCTGGGGATTTAGGAGGAACATATCCATAACCGTCATGTTGTGTATCTTCGTACTGATTCGTGTCGTTGCTCTCTCCTGCATTGACTCACAATTGCTATTTTTTCCTCCACGTAACTGAAACAAGGCAGCATGACAGCTTCTCACTGATCTCAGTGCTGTGTTTTGGAAAAAGAAAGAAGAAAAGAAGAGAGATGTATTTTCAAATATGAAGCTTGAAAAATCTGAATGGAAATTAATCTGTTGTCCACTAGGTGGCGACAAGTGAGCAGTATGGTTTTTTTTTTCTTTTTTGTTTTTGTTTTGTTTTTACATTTTTTTACGTTTCACTCCAAAAGTGCCACAATTTTTCACTAGGTAAATTCATATGTGAACATTTTATTAATCTTTGAAATTAATAGACTGAATAAATAAATAAAATTATCATGAAAGTTGAAATAGTGTTTTTTGTAAGCTGAAACATTAAACAATTATTTACATTTGTACTGGATGAATGTTAAAAAGAAGACAATTCCAAAAATAATACAACTGTGAATTATTTAAGCAATTATTTAACTAGTTCTATTACTCATCTTAATGTCTACTGTTTAACCTGTGTTACTTAATGTAGAAAACCATGATCTGTTTGGCATTTCATTAAAATAACTTTAAATCACAAAAGAAGCATGATGACGTATTTCAGTTGTTTTGAAACAAACTTTTCAAATCTTTGCCATTCATTGATACTGGAACAAGTTTCTCTTACTAGTTTTAACATAATAATATGGTTTCACCTGGTTCTAAAATGTTTTTTATATATAGGTGTACAAAACCACATACCACAAACAAAATTAGCTGTTGCACCCGTACTGTACTTCTTCAGACAAAAAGGAAGCTTTATTATGAAGAAGCAAAACATTCAAAACTATTATGAAAGTCATTAAAGATGTAGCATTTGTAAAGAGTTCAACCTTGTAGGAGCCTAAAAATCAACTCTTAACACTGAGCTGCAATGTTTAAATTTTAAATTTACTCTTAAGAATGGAAAGACAGAGGTAGATGTTTTGAAAACATCTGGACCGATCAGCTTCAGCACCAGTTCCACCAGGACCAAACTGGAAACAGAAACTCTCACTTCGGTGTTTGTCAAGTTGTTGCTTCTACATCCCATTTTGGTTTTGCTGAGGGAAAAATCTCCGCTCACGCAGTCGTTGTTTAGGCCGGCGGCTAAATACAAACACACTGTGGAGTAAATTTCATAAAATTTAACGAACACATCCAGAACCCGACCAACATGTTGGGTGACCAGGCCTTCCTCTAGACAAGGCCTCTAAACTCGGTTCATATCAGGAGCCTTGAGAAATTCATATACAGTTTAAAAACCCTTGCTTGCATCCTCCTGATAAAAAATACAAAATATACAAAAATACAAATACAATGTGAAATTTTCTTCACATTTTCTTCAAATTGAGAAGTTCTCCTCCTAAACTGAGGTTTATTAGATCACACAAATCTTTTCATTGGTGCTGTGGGATTAAGATTAGGGCGTGGATTGTTGCACATTTGGAAACACCTTCTTCCTGACAGAGTGGCCTCATGGTGCAAATTATGAAACGACTCTCCTACCAGCATCTTTGTATTTTATCTAATCACTAGATGAGATTAAATATTAATATTTGTATCAGGACTGATTGATTTCATAAATAAACTAGATTTTATATATATATTTTATGACCCAACAGCAGATTTGAATGTATGATAAAAGAATCTAGAGAAATATCTACCAAGAAACAATAACAGAATTGTAAAAGTCATTTTTTTCTGGGTTTCCTTCATAGTTCAAATGTTTTCTAACATTTTTAACTTTCCCACTTTTTTTAAAAAATGGAAACTAATAACGATTATCAAATTGTGAAACATAATTCACTCAAGCAGATTCAATTTCAAAACACAAGCAAACAAGGAGGAGAAGAGGACAAAAAGACAAATGGGGAGGTGAAGGAGAGGCGAGGAAAGGGGAGCAGAGAGACAAAAATAACAGAGGCATGTGTCTGTTCCTCCTTGGTATTTTCCACTCTGTTAAATAAATCCCTTCCTCCCTCCCTCCTCTCCCTGCTTTCCTTGCTCTCTTCCAGCTCCTCCTTCCTCATCATCATTGGTCAGCTGGCCGAATCCACAGAGCCACAAAGTTGTCCTCGCTCTCATCCAAGTGGCTCACGCTGCCCTCGGGGAGGAAGAAGAGAGGCAGGGAGGAAGGACCAGCAGGGAGGCGATCTATATCCGGACACTTTGGAGCGGCTGCAGAGCGGAGGAGGTGGGGGATGCGCGTCAGGATTTTGGTTCAACTCTGACAAGGCTGCCTGGTAGCGTCTCCTCACCCTGTCGACACGTCTGACTGATGGTTTTGTTTCCAACAACTTTCCCAGCATCATGAGCTCCTCATCAGCCAACCTTCAAAGCAAACGCCTACCTTGTAAGTGTCGTTTTAAAACTTCGGTTTGATCAGATTGAAGGTGTTAACCAAAATGTTCCGATTATAAGAAAATTGTCTGCATGTTTATGTGTGTTTTTTTTCATTATTTTTTACCTTTGCCAATTGAAATGAACCACAAAAATGGAGTCTATAGGCTGCTGGGTTAAGACAGCAACCTGACTGATTATTTTATTAACCTGTCACTCACTTTACCATAACAGGGTTGGGTTACTGAGACACTCCACAATAAAAACAAAACTATACATTGAGCTAACTACTAAAATTAGCTGCAACAAAATACAAAAAAGTTGGTTGAAAGAAACCTTTTTTTTAGGTTTATTATGTTTTCAACACAAGACCTTGGGTAAAAAAAAAAAAAAACAAATAAATTGGATTGAAACAACATAACATAACCCAACCTCATGTTACACCATGCAGATGCTCAGTCTTCATTGAAGCAGATTAACTCGCTTGTATCTGTTAAACTTGCTGAATGAATAAAATAAAGAAGATTTGATCGCTCAGGGGTGCCTTTTGAATGCCTTTTGAATAAGGCATTCAAAATTTTTGCCACAATAAATTAGTTGTTTTTTTAATTATTGGAAATAAATAAAACAAGCTCATGTTATGGCAAACATATTCCACACCCTTCTGATGTAGCACGAGACAGTGAATTCTACCAAATTCACAAACGTCACAACACAGCAACGCATCAACAGTGAAACACAAAGTTCACTTTAATTTCTTTATTACTTCGACACATTTTTGACATTATGAGTGGGACAATAAGTAAAAGAGGGTAATTTTATGTCAGTTTTAAAATAAAGCAACTAAAAAAAGTTAATTTGTTGAAACACATTTATGAGAAACATACTACTTTGTGTATCTATATTGACTTTGTTATTGTTTGCTTTAATTAGGATTACTGAATATGATTAGCACTAGGTGCTAAAAGTCTAATGTCATGTTCAGTGAACAAACTGGTTCTCTTGCGTAAATTAAAGTGATGAACATAATCCACTGGCATTTATATTATTATGTCTCATCAGATTGTTGTATAGTTCAAAATGGCCACCTAGTAAGAATGATGAGCTGCTTGTTTGTTTCCACCCCAATAATCTAGGTCACACTTCGTGACCCTAATTTTTGGTTAAACTTATCCCAACAGAGTAAAGCCAGCCCTGGAGTTAAATAACAATTTTTGTCAAAAGTGCTTCTCTCATATATGTAAATAGATCTTAAAGTCTTTTACAATAGTAGTGTTGTCAAGACTAAGCTCCCTTTGTGCATCATGTTTTCATGGGAGCCGGTGTGGACGGCTCAGCCGGTGTTGTAATAGCTGCCTTTCTGTTGATGTTCTCCAATGAGACTGAACAGAGAATCTCAAGTGCCAAAAAAAATCTGAAAGGAATGTTGACTCACTACTCTAAGTCATATTCAGTACTACCAGATGAACAGGTCATACTCTGTAAGGAACGTCCACACACACACGCACACACACACACACACATTGAGAGGTAAAGTTGGATTGGGATCAAAGCACAGCTATAGACATAGATCTCTTCTTCCTAATGGGATTGCGGTTGCGTATCTCGTCAGCATCGACTCGCCGCAGCCTGTTTTCAGAGACCCAGATAGGGCCTGAAACTGCATTAGTCCCAACGAGTCCAGAGATTTTACGAGACTGAAATGGATCAGGGTTCTGGCTCTGGAGAAGGCGTCGCCCATCTGTCGTTGTGCCTGCTGTTCCCCGTGTATTTGGCCGCATCACGTTTTGATTTCTATGTGTATGAGCTGGAGAGATCCACTGTGCCGTGTTTGGATACCGCGCCGAGATGGGAGAGGCTGCCTAAAGAGCATAAAATAGAGGATGAAAACCTTTATCATAGCAGAGCGTAACTCTCCCAGATCACATTGACGTGTTTGTTGCCGTGTTTTCTGCTTTTTCTGTTTAGGCGTCACGCAGGAGAATAAGATTTTTGCGGCAGATGTAAAAACATATATTGAACAAGCTACAGAGTCTTGCAAAAGTAATGTTACAGCCACTAACTTTGATGGATTTCATTGAAATGCTGGGTGATAATTGTAAAGTAGAAGGGCATGTAAATCATTTTATGAAGATATAGCAACAGCTCAGAGATATGACATTAGGTCTGCTCTCACTCATAACCTATTTATTGCAGTTCCAATTAAGTTTTCCACATATGTGGAAATCTTGCAGAATACTACATTAAAAATAACAATTTTTTTCCATGATGCTCAAAAAAATTGCGTGTGCCAAAAGTGGGCGGGCCTCTAGTTCAGAATGTGACCAAGAACACAAGAACTGTTTTGTTTGATTCTTCTGGAAAATTATTATATATTTTTGAGAAACCGAAAACAAGCTTTCAAATGAAGCTGCTTTACTTTTTCTAATCTAGCTGGATCCTCTGTGATATTTCTCTGAAGATGATTTTGCTTCTTTAAATCTAGCTGACAAAAACCAGGTTAAATCACTTGAACCCACCTGGAGTTTTGTTTTCCAGGTCATTCTGAGCACAATGGGAAAATATTTTATTCTTAAGACAATAAATAATAGTTGGCCTGTTCTTCCCAGCAAAGCCTAAGGACATATTTGTATTAATGATTGTTACAATAAAGATGACATGACATTATACCCTAATTGCTCTGCCACAAGCAATGCCTGGTGATAATCAAGCGATTATTCAGTCACAGCGTGTAATTCTGCTTAGCAGGCGCGAATGAATGATTTAATAAGTTTAACTGAGAAGTTTAAACGTTGCTGCCCCGTGGATACACATCAGCTACATACATTATTCTCCTCTAGGGTGTCCACAGTAAAAAGAAAGACAAGCAAAAATATATTTATATCTGGTAACGTAAAGATCTGAAGGATTAATCCAGGGTTAGCCACAATGTTTGACCATAAAGTTTAAACTTGATCACTACATTATTTTCCACTCTGGGTCATGAACAGTGCTGCACAAGGCCTTATCAGGACATGCCCTAAATTATGACGTGGTTTAATATTTGGACTCTGGTGGTAAATAAGGCCTCTTTTATTTATATGTATTTTTCTTGACTGATAAATTGTGTGATTAAATGTCAACAACTTACCCAAATTTAAACTAAATACTTTAATGCAGGTGAACTCAGACACCAGTACTTAGAAACCGGGCAGGGAAAGGACAGGAGGTGACTTGTGCTTTGGTGTGTTCAACAAACCTCATAACTGCTAAGACAGCAATGAGTACCATATGTTGACTTTATTTATTTATTTTTTCTTGGGACTTGGGATTTTTTTTATTATTATTTGATAAGTAGGTTCTGAGAATAAATTTGATAGGTTTGCTTCTCTGCTTCAATTCAGATTACAGTAAAGTATGTTTTTGTTGGTTAAGAGTAAGCTGAAAATGTGACCCCACCTCAGAGACAAACTCCTCCTTACATAAAACATAAAACTTTCATAGAAAACTGTCATCATTTTAAATTGTGAATTCATTTAAATGTAATATAATTTGTAATTTGAGGTGAAAAAGCATCTTGAATTCTTTTAATCAGATACTACAAAATAAACTGAATTCTTAATAAACTTGACTGTAAACAACAACAGAGATCTGAAGCCGGGCTCACATTAAAGGATGATCATCACAGGCTCTGTGGTTGTCCAGGGTGATCAGACATGCTGACTGCTGATTCAGCGCTTATCACCAAACACTTGCTGCTGAAATTAATAAGTGTCAGAAAAAAAAACCGTGAGTCACAAAACTAACGAAGGCTGCAGTGGGAGGACAGATGACGACCTCCCAGGAGTTCTGGTTAAGTATGAAGCGACTTGGCCAGAGAGCACTGAGTAAAAGACTGAACGGTCCTCTCAACTCATCACTTCCATCACCAAATCTTGTTCCTGACAGAGGGAAGAAATAGATATATCAGCTCAATATTTCTGAGACAAAGACACAGTTTGCTCATTTCTTTATCAACCACTGTTACACTAGTGGGTTTTTTGGGCTGTTGTCTTAGTAAATTCCAATAAGTCATGTTTTTCGATAACAATGTGAAACCTTCTAACTCCAAAATAAACGAAAATGAAAAAATGTCTAATTCATTGTGATAGGTTGCAAAGAACATTTCTCTCATTCTCCTAACTTGTGTTAAAATAACTTTGAGCTGCTTCAAAAGTACAAGAAAAAGAACAGCAGACACCAAAATATGCAACCCATGAAAACATGATGGTGAGGGAATTAAAAAAGTTAAAAGTCTTTTATACGTAGATTGAAAACATTCCTGCTCCCTTACAGATATCTTCTAAATATTTCTGATCATAAGGCATATTTTGATGTTGGATAAAGATGATAAAACTAAGACCTGAGTACATACACAGAGTGCAAAGTTGAAATAATTATTTTTCATGAATGGATAAAGGTACTTAAATCAACTCAAATTTTTGAGGTATTTTTGCTACCATAAGGAGTTCTTGATAACTTTCACATGACTGTTTTTTGTAGAATAGTTTTAATTAAACCTCACTGGAAGGCTACTTTATGAGATCTCTCAACTGTCTTCATTATTTCAGCAATACTGCATGTAAAATATTTCTTAATTCTGCAGTTCTTGCAGTCATCAGGTCTGGGTTGCAGTTTGTGAAATAGTAACTATTTTTTCACAATAGTGTTTTTCAGACACTTTCTCTGTTTAGGAGTAACTAGGCCTGTCCCGATAACAAATTTTGCTGAGCGATACATTGTCCCAAAAGTTATTGTGATAAACGATAATATTGCTGTTTTGAGACCACTTTCAAGTAATATAATGGAAAATGGCATAATATTGTCAGTGATCAGTACTTAAAATTTTAATGAGCATTTATTAATAGAACTGGAAGACATTTTAAACATCCAAAATGAATAAACAAAACAACAGAAGCAACAAATATTGTCCATCAAAAAAAGCGACAAGTTGAGACCAATAAACTAGACTGAAGGCTTTTGTAATTCAGTTTTTGGTAGAAAAAGAAAAGAGAAAAATTATAAATCATACAAATGGAAACAAGTAAACTCTTTTTAATATGTGATGAATTGGTTTATTGCAACAGGGATATGCAACTGAATGATTCTGTTTCCAAAACGTATCAAAGTTAGAGAACTTCATACTGGCTCTTCCCCACAGACCAACGATGAACTTCATTTTAAACAAGTGGCAATTGGAGCTAAATGCAGTCACTCTGTTATTCAGCAGTAACCATTCTGTCTAAGAGGATTTGCCAGTGCAGGAAACGAACATGGATCAGTGCTTCATCATCTGGTAAAGCCTATTGTGTTAATCAGAACTCATGACAGCCTGCTGGTGGACATGTGGAGCGTAGCAGGACAGGACAATGACCTATAAATGGCCCTATTGTCAGTCATGGTGGAACCAAGAAGAGGCCTCCCACTGATGATGTCAGCGCCGATGGATGGTGCTGGATACAGCGTTGTCCTGGCAAACATAGCCTGAGCTAATATGACGATGGAAAGACCGACAAATCTAACCAAGCATCAGCTTAATAATGCACAAACCTTGCAACCCGATTCTTATAAAGCAGGATCTTTTTTTAGTGTTCCAACCAAAAAACAGAGTGAAAGTCTGTTTTTAAGGAGAGAGGAAAGGAGATGCAAGTGTGCAGTGAAGAGGGATTTTGGCCTCAAACTGCTTCGAGGCCTGCGTTTGTACCCTGAGATCTCGCGGTAGGACAAAGGTCAAAGAGTGATGGAATCTTTTCACCTTTGGACAGGAAGCCCAGGGCATTCACGGCCAGGTTTCACCTCAGGTAGATCCCCGTGTTTCAAAATCTGAGGTGTGGACCGGCTAAGTAGTGACAGAAAAGATCATTCACTCATCTGTTTATGGTCTCTAGAAATGTAAAAGACTGAAAAATAACAAAGAGCTGTAAAAAGCTTTGGACCATGTTAGGGGTCTTCAAAGTGCTTTACAGTGCTAAAAGTATGAACTAACCTCTGTTTGGCCACAGTTTATTTAGGGTTCTGGAAAAAGACATTCCCAGTGCTTTGGAGACAACTTTATTACAGTCAAGCATGTTCACATCCAACTCATGAAAAATCCCCACTTTAAATAATTGTGGTCATACTTTCATCTTTTTTATTCTTATTTTACCTGGCCCAAACTCTGCCTCCTTACCGACTTTAGCATTAGTAACTAAAAGTCAGTCCATTTTATCTCTGACAAAGCCTGGGAGACATTGGCTAAATGTTTCAGTTACCTTTTCTGCACGCCTCACACTTTGAAAAGCCTTGGACTGTATCAGTAATTTGCTACAACACCACGTTACAATAAAAACAATAAAAGTCAAGGCTTTGATTTTGATAAATGTGGAAAATAAAAAAAAACTTCTGCGAGAAAACTGGAGCAAAAAGTAGCCTCTTTGGGCCATCAAGTTCTAAAACCCTTTTTCTATCCTACCCTACCACCAGAAATGTAAACATCCAGAGTTTCCTAAACACCGTGGAACCATAACTGAACCCATGAGCTTTTGGTCAGATGAGACTCAGAGTGATCACCTCATACCCAAAGTTAAATGTGGTGGAGAATGAGGGATCCTGTTTTGTTTTGCTTTTAGATGTTCCTGACAATCTTATGATGTGCATGACATCAATGACTGTTTGAGATACAAAAACACTGTAAATAAAGTCCTGGTGGTATCTAAAACTGGGTCATCGTTCTGTCTTTCAACAAGATGATGGTTAAACAAGTTTGGTTAAATTGGGAAGATGTGAATGTGTAATCAAACTATGGTGCAGGGCATTCTGGGTAAATACAACCTAAACAAATACGAGAGTCTAGCGCTGGTCGGAGAAATGATTTGTGATCTTTAACCAAAGACAAAAGAGAAATCCTACAACCACTAAAATCTGATGCCGCTCCATTTTTTTTCATATTTTATGAAGTAGGAAGTTGCACTGGTCTTCTTCAGATGTTTTAGTCTCAATCCTTCAGTGGTTCTACGTGCAGCGCCACCACAGGTGAGGAGAAAAGTGTTTTAAAAGGGTTTGAATCGTTTGGAACAGTGCAGTATGAAAGTGAACTGGATTAGCTTAAAATGTAACAAGTGTTGGACTTTTTGTCCTCAAATGAAACAAGTTTACCGCACTATCAGGTGAAAACACCCATATTGACAACACATACACCAATACCAGTACCATCACAAGTGCTCATATTAACTTTATTGTAACAATTCAAATTTTAAGACTGGAACTGGGTGAGCCAAGAACAATAACAGAAGTCCAAATATTCTGCTTTGGATTGGCTCTTTCATTTAGGTCAAGTCTTGCCGGTGTATGCTGACACAAGAGCTATTTAAACAGGGATGACTTCATCCACTTGGGTAGGAAAACCACTTCCCAGCTCAGACAGAACTAAAGTTAGAGTGTGGGGAGCTATTCTGTAATCAAAGTGGAGAAGAAAACAGTGATTCCCAGAAGTTTGAATTCTCCGCCGACATTTTTCTGTTGTTACAAAACGACAGGAAAATGTTTCCACAGAAGCGTTTGCTTCTGGCCTTGACCTTCCCTCTCTTCGTCACAGGGGAGTTTCATGCGAGCTCACATTTTCCTCCAGCTCACCGATGGGCCTAATGGGAGCCTGTGGGCGACACTGAGCCCTCCTATCCCTTCATTTAGCTCAGGGATCAATGCTTTGCTGCTGCGGCTGATGCTTCTAACCTGGCATCTCAGCGGGCGGCTCCTCACAAAAAGAAAAAGAAGAAAAAACAAGGGGGACGAGAAACATGTGACATCCACACATTAAACAGACACAAAGAGTGACCTGATTTTTCGTTTTCATTTATGTACGTGTACTTGAAGCTGTGCCGTTAGGAGATGACGAGATTTAGTTGAGCGCTAAATGACCTAGCATCAAAAAGGGATGATGGGTTTTACTTCTTAGATGCTGTGCTGAGCCCTTTCATGTTGTCAGACTCATCATGACACAGTTTTTGTGAAAATGTGCCGATAGTATAATTCAGGCTCTTCATGCTAATCCCAACAAGGGTGAACTCATGGTACCTCTCAAAAGTATTCTCATCCATTGACTTCAAATGTCTCCTTTAGAACAAGGATATGTATTTTACTTTGATTTTTTTTTTTTTGCCATAGACTTAACACAAACAGTAAGTGTAGTAAAATACTGACAAGTGTGGACTCTGTTTCTGATAGATAGAAATTAAAATTCAACATAACCAATTCATTCAGAGATCAGAAAAGAAGTAAAGGGTCAACCTGTGTGTACTTTAATCCCAGGGTTAATGAAATCGTTGCTGTGTTTCCATTACAAACCTGCGCAAAACTTTGCTGATATTCTGCTAATGTTAAAAAACAACAATTTGCAATTATGGCTTTTCCATTTAATAAGAAAGTCAATTAAAATCACAGGCGAATAAGCTTGCTCACGGAATAAGTCATTAAAAAACACAATGCTCCATCATCCTCATAACACTTCCTGTCGTCTTCTCCATTTTTCCGCAAGTAGTAACATCCAGATGTTGATCACATGACTTGTGTGAGGTGAAAAAAGTCTTTCCATTGCATTCCAGTAATTTTGATACAGCCATAAAACCACCTAGTCCAAACGCAAGAGTGTTTTTATCGAAAAACTTGTTTTTTCTAAATAACTTGTTTCCATTAAGGAAATGTATTTTTGTGAGTCCAATTTGCGCATTGGAAGCACAGTATCAGGTTTGCCAGGTTCTCTACTTTTACTGGTCACTCTGTCTGGAAATTTTGTGATTTTTTTTTGTTTTGTTTTAATCTGTCCAAATTACTCACTCTAGGAACTTGCGTTATCTTTAAGGAGAGCAGTCAGTCCCATTCAGCTACATCTCTGCCTTTGTGTTTGCCTTGAAAGGGCCCTTTATTTGCCTGCTGCCTGAGCTGAAGATCTGGGTTTGTCTTTATGCAGGGAGACGGGGTGGCATGCAAACACATCCGGCCTCCTCCGTCTGTAGCAAACACTTTTCTGTCTGTTCCAGTCATTCTGCTTGTCCAGCTGGTCTTATGGACCTCTGCTTCTCAAGTCCCAGGGTGAGAGAGAGGAAGGAAAGACGAGGGGGAAAAAAAGAGCCAGAAAGACTGAGTGAATGAAATCTTTCACATTCTTCCTTCCTTTCACCATGAAACTAATGAGTTCGACGTTGTGTGGAACTGATGTACAATAGACATGTAATCTCATCTACTTTTTTTTTTTTTTTTGACTGAAGATTTTACCACGTGAGTTCCTGGGCTACTCAGAGGTCACCGGGGTCACCGGTGGCCAAAAGACTAACTCTTGGATGAGGAAGCAAAATCAATGTGAGGATATACGTCTGTAGCTAACCTTGAGATGCCCAGGTGCATCAGGCTTTTGGTGGACACAATCAATGGCGTGATCAATCAGTGTTTAACTGGGTGGGAAAACACTTCAGGTTAAGCAGCAGCTATATTTAAACCTTCAGCCTTAAAGGGAATCAATTTAATCCAGCTCAGGTTAGCTGCTTTCCAAAACTAAATGCTGTGTTTTCTCTCCGGCACGCTGCTCTCAGCTGGATGCAGCAAACAGAGTCACACGTCAAGCAGGTCGCTTGTTATTGTGTCAGACATATCGCTTTGTCAACGCTGCTCCCCTCACCTCCCGTAACAGCTCTGAGGAAAACTGGATTTGTGATTGTGTAACAATTATAAATGTCCCTCTCTTTAAGGGTAGATATTATGCATTTTACAGCACAGTCAAGTAGTTATGTTAACTTCACTTGCTGTATATATCAAACATTACAAAAAAAATTAAGAAACTGTCTCTTTGTGAAACTCCTGCCCTTTCTGACTCTGTGCCTTTGGCAAGTTCTCACAGATTACAAATTTGACTATACGCATTAAAATATGTATCACTGGTGAGCAATTTTTAAGTTTTATCTTTTTAAAAATCAATCTCAAGATTCTCTCAAAAACCTTCATATATATATATATATATATATATATATATATATATATATATATATATATATATATATATATATATATATATATATATATATATATATATATAATTTGAAAAGAATCAACATACAAAGTGAACATCCATCCATTTTCTTGACACCCTTGTCCCTTGGTGGAGTTGGGAGGGTTGCTGGTGTCTATCTCCAGCTAACGTTCTGGGTGAGAGGTGGGGTCACCCTGGACAGGTTCCCAGAATGTTACAGGGCAACACAGAGACACACAGGACAAACAACCATGCACACACACTCACACCAAGGACAATTTGGAGAGGCCAATTAACCTGACAGTCATGTTTTTGAGAGGAAACCAGAGTACCCAGAGAAAACCCACCATACACAGGGAGAACATGCAAACTCCATGAAGAAAGACCGGGGCTGGGAATTGAACCCATAATCATATTTGCTGCAAGGCAACAGCTCTACCAATTGCACCACTGTGCAGCCCACAAAGCCCACTTTAATTTTAGAGGAAATGTTAATGCTTAATGTCTGCTTTCTGTCAAATACAATTGGTTGAATTCCCCATAAGCACAGTTTTTTTATTATCTATTCAGGCATCTGAAAAAAATATCTTACTGGAACTTCAAAGTACACATTTATGTAAAGATGTACATCTGAACTATGAATATGGCTGAATTGAAGAGAAAACAGTATTTTTATTTTGGCAGATTAGTTATAGACTCAGTCATAGTAAATGCATCGTAGAACGTAATAAGGGAATTAAGTTATTTCTCTACTGCTAAATTATCTTCTATTGTAGTTAGTAAACACTTCTCATAACACTTAACTAACTGAAGTCAAATCACCAAATTATTCAATAATGATTTTTTAAGTATCGGTATCAGTATCTGCGATACCAGCCCTGTATTTACTTCCGATCATATCGATACAAAAATTCCCAGTGTCGCACATCCGTACTACGCAGTGAGCAGAAATTGATTTCCTTTTTATGAATGTAAATAAGCAGAAAGCAGGTTCAGCTGATTGTTGTTTCCAATGAACCAGGGGTTTTTAAAATGTCCCCGGTCCTCCTTGTGAAACTCTGTTTCTCCGTCAACAAGCTGTCAGCTCAGACTGGAGCTGTGGTGACAGGCTCCTGTCATGTCGCCTGGCCGTGACTCATGGGGAGGCCTGTGCTGATGCAGCACAGCAGACAGGCCAACCTGCTGCTCTTTTAGATCAGCTTTGCTGCCTTTGCACTTCCAGAAAAGGACTTTTTTTTTTCAGCACTTTCTGTGCTAGTTTAGCTTAATAAAGTAGCACAGAAAACCTGCAATCACAAGCGTCCTCAAATTGACACAAGCGATGACTCATCCGGTCTAAATTGCACTCACCGGTGCATTTTTTTTTAGATCGCTGGGCCCCATACGCTGACTAGATAAACTTGACTTTACTCCCAGTTTAGACATGAATCAGACGGCTGATCCAATTAGTTCAATCCCTGTTCGGAATCGCTCCTCGGATCTCAGACGCTCATCTGATGATAGCAGCATTTCCGTTCAAGTTTCCTGTCGAACTATCTACCTGTCTTTATTTCAACTTAAGATTAGTCATCTAAAAAGAGAGAACCACAGTTTTTTCTGGGGTTCTCTTCAGCCTGGTCTCCACTTGAAACTGCAGTTCAGGTTACAGTGATGCTGATGAGGAGGAAAATGGAACCTCATGGTTCCTCAAACAGGATTAACTTAGCGAAAGGAGTCATGGTTCGCCCAGTGAATCTTAAGAGCAAGACTGAAAATGTGTGGGTGAGCAAAGTGCGGCTGTCTTCAATCTCCACTGATGCACTCAGTAAAGCTTGCATTTTCATACAAATGTGGAACAGAGGGGACTTAAAAACTCAGTATCTTCATTGATGTATGCTTACAAAGTAACAAAAAAATAAAACTGCCAACTTGCGCATCATTTTATGCCTGGCATCGTCATATTTACTGCTTACTTTCTACAGAAACTGAAAGAAGGGACATGAAGCTCTTTCTAGACTACAGCTCAATGTCGCCCTCTTCTGGCGGGCTGGGCTGCTGAGCGCTTTGAAATGTGTTTTCAGCAATGCTCTGGTTGGGAGTCAAGACACAAGGATGTACTGAACAAGCAGGGAGGTCTGTTGACAGTGAGTCATTAGAAGACAATCAGGAACCTCTCATGAACTTTACACACACTAAGAACAGACTACAATTTGTCATCTTCCTAAAAATAATGGCCTAAAATGATTTTGGAAAGACAGTTTAGGCAAACCCACTCCCCCTCAAAAATCCACTTTTAGAAAAAATGACTTATTTTATGAAGGTGACTATTTTCTGATGCCCATGCCATCTGTTCATATATCGAAGTATTAAGACACGTGACAAACACTGTCCTGATGCCAAAACAACTCTGAAAAATGCAAATGTTTTGTGTTTCCAGGAATAGAATAATTGTCTCAATAATCTCAAAGTATTTTTAAGATTATTTGTTAATGAAGAATAATCCAGTTTGGATTTGACAGTAGTGATTCCAGATTGTTCGTCCCTGAGTCGTGTGCCAACTTGAGCGTCGTTAGCCGACTCCGGTGAACAGTAGTTATTTTCTGACTCACATCGTCTCTTACCGAGAGATGACAATTCAGTACCAGATA
Organism: Poecilia picta; assembly: GCA_033032245.1. Taxonomy (NCBI): domain Eukaryota; kingdom Metazoa; phylum Chordata; class Actinopteri; order Cyprinodontiformes; family Poeciliidae; genus Poecilia; species Poecilia picta. The sequence goes on along the minus strand of CM065357.1, from coordinate 8,022,781 downwards.
ACACAATGGAGTGTAATTTTCAGAAACATTTTTCTTTTTTCCGTGCCGCTCCCTAGTGGATTGCTGCCCTGGGCAGTTAGTCACATCACTCCTGTTGACATTAAACCTGTAAATAGGAAATGTGTTGCAGCAACGACTGACTTGACTTCCTGTCCTGCTGCATCCTACGATTCCCAGCAGAGACGGAGCATGCCCAGAGGCTTCCAGACGTGGACTCAGCGCAGCAGCTCAAGCTTAGGGAGCGACAACGCTTCTTCGAGGAGGTCTTCCAGCACGAAGTGGACGTCTACCTGTCCTCGGCACACCTGTGCATCAGGGACTACAGGAGACGTAAGCTGGACGTTCGGTCGCGGGCTTCTGCATCCACGAATTAAGACATTCCAATTGTTTTCTTGTCATTTTTCTTCGGATTTTGCAGCGCCCATCGGCAGCATCTCCTCCATGGAGGTGAACGTGGATCTCCTGGACCAGATGGAGCTCATCGACCTCTCTGATCCAGACCCGGTGGATGTGTTCTTCAGCTCCATGGGGGAGGAAGCAGTGCTGTCCTCGCCGCTGCCGGGTATTGAAACTATTGAAACTAGATTGTAATGCACTCTGAAAAATGATACGCTAATTAAAGTTAGCAAAAGTGACATTTTTACAAAATATTGAGTTTATTTGAATGCCCTGAAATTGGTTGAAATGAAAGCAAAATATTTGTTGGGTCACTTCATTATTTTGAGCTGGACTTAAGCAACATTAGAAGACATTATCCTCAATCATTTCTGTCAGTTGTATTTAACATTTGCCACAATCAGCACTAAAAATAAAATATTTTAATCTCTGAATTCAGACTTTTTTTTTCAGAAGATTGAAGCCAGAACGCCGATTAAAAAAAGATGTCAGAATTCTGAGATGAATCAGAATTTCGTGAAATTGTCAAAATTCTGAAAATGAAGTCAAAATTCTTACTTTTTTAGTGACTCTAGTACTCTTCCATATAGGGGCCTGGAACACATTTCCATCTCACTAATGGTGCAACGCAGGACACAACATGCCGCTAAGCACCCTGGGAAATGGTTTCCACTCCCGCCATTTTTATCTTAGTTTTGAAGTGCAGACCTAAAATCCCTACTTTAGTGAATAGATGAGACAAAATTAATAAAAAGGTTGACATGACTTAAGTAAGTTCAAGATCTAATTCTTAAAAAGTCGAAGTTAGTAGACAACTTAATGCTGCTCAAAAGTTTTATAATATGCCCATATAGCTGTATTATTATTTTTAGCGTGTCCATCCTACAAAACAACAATAAGCGACTTTGAGTAACATTGTGCTTTCTACCTCCAAACCTTAGCAGGCCACAGCAGCGACGAGGAGGCCGTCAGGAACGGGCTGTTCCGCCATGTCCTGGAGAGTCTGGACGGCAAGTCCCGCATGTCCTCCTCGTCGTCGGACTGCTCCTCGGACAGCCAGGCGGCCAACGTCAACGGAGGAGACACTCCTCTGGTCGGGTCGGACAGCGAGGAGACGCCGAGCGGCGAAGCGGTGGAGAGACGCGTGTCGCCGGAGGACGGAGAGCAGAGAGTTCGGAGTTCGCGCTCCTGCTGCGAAGAAACGTCCCGTACGAAATAAGGCGGAGATTTTTTAACGGAGGACGTTGTTTGAGAAAAGACGTTTCTTAATGACGCGCAGTAGGTTTCCATGGTAACCCGCTAATCGAGGCGGGCCAGGAAGTGTAAATAAGCCGGTTCTGGTTAGACAGCATTTCTTGTCATTTCAGTGTGAAAAATAATGATTTTTGTACAGTATTAATAAAACAGTAAAACAAGAGATGACAGAAATTCTATCTTTTTTTTTATTATTATTGTTTTATTCCATTTAAAAAACAAAGCACTGAGATGCCGCAAAGCAAACGAGGACTTGTTTAAGTTGACATTTTACAACTTGTGTTACTGAAAATAAAGGAAGACGGTAATAGAGATGGTTCTTGTGAGGGTTTTAACACTCTGTGAATGATTAATATGAGAATGTGCTCAGTCTCTGACCGAAATTTAAAAAAAACTCGCAAAGCGCTTCAGTCAGACTTCAAAAAGGCTTTTCCCACAAAAAAGCTTACTGCAGGCCATCATGTCAGCATGTATCCACAGTGACAAAGAAGAGATATCATAGGCTGTGTCCATTTACAAAGGTCAGTATTATGTGAAATACGTTTTTTAAGTTTTACATCATATTATAATGTTATTAATTCATGCAAAAAACAGAGAAATCGTTTAATTTCCCGTGGCAACCATTCAGCTAAAATGCCTGGGTGGACCTAGCTCTGCCTTCCAGGACGCAGCTCCTCCTCAGAGCTGTAGTTTCCAGCCCTCCCCCTGTAACTCCCCCACTCAGCTCCTTCAGACTAGCCAGCAGCAATTAGCAAATACCTGGTGGAACTGCACATCAACTGAGATCATTATACGAGCTACTTCTCAGTGCATGGTAAAGACGTTGTTAAAAGGTTCATGGAGGAGCCATGTTGTGATGACTTTCTGAAGGCAAAGATTCAGATTTTTAAAGACACAGAGGCCCCATTTCAGGGCATTAAATAAGTCAAAATTTTCTTAAGTCATATTTTGTATATACAGCATTTTTACAACTGGAGGTAAATTTTGTCATAATAAATGTACAAGCCTCATACAGTTTAGGGGGTATAATGTAGTTCCTAACTGAGGATAATACATGACTAATATTTTTTCTATAGAAACAAGTTTAAATCAAAAAATACAGCATGTTCATCCCCAGGGACGTGCACTGATAGAAACTTGGTGGTGGTAGAGCACCTGCTCTTTCTCCTCTAAAAGTGTCCTTTTACGGTGTGTAGTGTCAAAGACAGCATTTCTGGATTTTGATGCATATATTACTAGAGTCCCACATTTTTGTAATTTAACCTGACAGGACTCTGTCTGCCCCAAATATGCAAATACATGTATTTTGTTTTCCAGTCTGACTGAACAAAGGGAACAAGAAGAACATGTCCCTCTTCTGATTTTTACTTCCTTAAAGATCTACAAATCCATTTACGTTTTACAGCTGTGAGTTTTTTCCATCAAAGTCATCATGCAAAACGAAACACAGCAAATAATTTGGCACGATGCCACACATTATGCGCCCGAAACCTGATCGTCTGCTCAGTAATTGGAGCAGATCCCCTCCCCCATGACGTCTTTAAAGCCATAATTTAAAAAAATTGCCTTAGCTGGAAGAGGCAGAGACGGCTGTAACCTGTGATTGTGACATTTATGCAGGTGTGTGTGAAGGCTGGAGTCCAGGTATTTTGTCAACACACGCGTCCGCCAGCACTTCAGGCACTGAACAAGCATCATGCTTCTCTTAACCCTGCTGGTATGTAGCACCTGTATTAAAGATTTCAGGTTTTACTCAAGAGGTTCTGCTTTACCTAAGTTTATCTTGGGATTCTGATTTAAGTTTGAATCTTGTTTTTTTTTTTTTTTAAAAAAAAAACTTAGACGTTTTAAATTTTGTTAAGCTATTTTCTTTTTGTTTCTGGTTACATTTAACTAAAAAAATACTTCAAGCTACTCAGAGAAAACATTTCCAGTCAAGCTTTTTGTTTTTCACTTGACAGACAGAAAGCGTGTAGCTGAGCAAAAATAGTTGGTGTGTAGACACTGGCTTGCATTGCCCTTCAGGTTTGGTTGGCTCTTTATCTTTCAGATATTTTTGCTGCCAAGTCCGTCATGCACAGCGGCACAGAGCCGCCAGAAGAGAGACTGGATCATCGACTCTTACGAGATAGAAGAAGGGAACCCGGGACCTTTCCCTTACGAGTTGGGCAAGGTAAAGAAGTCTCAGAAAACTGGTCTTTCTTCATGTGAAAAAACAAGATGCAAACGCATCGGCGATCCTCCTCTTGAAAACACTGGATCTACCAGCAATGCAATTCAGCTATTTTTACTGCAAATACAGAGATATGCTTTAAACTGAATAACTTATCCTTCTGTATAATGTGAAGGTGTGAAGGAAATGTTCATTCTCATAAAAGCAGATTGTAAAAAACAAAAGTCATGTTGCAGATATCTATCGACCGCAAATATCAAGTACTGTTCAACCTGAAAGGCCAAGGAGTGGACAAGGACCCGAAGGGAGTCCTCGGAATCGAAGAGTCGACGGGCAAGATTTTTGTCTACAGGCCGGTGGACTACGAGGAGCACCAAGTGCTAAAGGTTCGTCTTTTACAAACCTTACACAAAACATCTCGGACCGCCAACGACTTCTGCATTTCAGCAGGCGTCAGAATTCGCACCTGAGGGTCTGTGGCCCATGAACTTTTCAGTTTCCCACTCACATCGATCTGCTATATAGTTTGTCGAATAAATGTGTTTTTGTTTTTGTTAGACTTAAATGGGATCTCGGAGCATATCCTGCACAAAGGGAAAAACAATGGACAAATTTTAATATGAAATTCAAAACTATTTTCCTTTTTAGTTAACCATTTAGCTGAAATAATGTAGCTTGAAGTTATTTTTATTTTTTGTAAAATTTTAAAATGAAATTGTGTATTGTTTTCTTTATTTGCACTTTTGGATGAGAAAGTCCAAATCAACCAAACATGTGTGGATCCTACAGGACCACACCTACATACTACAAAAAGTACAAAGGTATAGAAATGCGTTTATTTATTTTGCCCTATAATACATAGCTGGAAAGATGTCTTCAGTTTTGATAATATTTTTGCACTAAGAAAAAATTGATTCTCTTTCAAACAATAAAATAGCCAAAATAATAAATTTGCCAGGTTTGAAGTTAAGCTTTTTGACTATTTTGGAAGCTTTGAAAACTTTCCTTCTAAATTGACTAAGTTGGATAAACAAATTGATTTGTAGGGGCAAAACTGCTTGGCTTAAATGTGGTCTTGACTCAGAAATATCTGCATCTTGTTGGTGGACAGAATCAGCATTTTATTCTGTGTTTTGTTTACTTGGTATCTTTGCTTCTCTGTGGATGTGTAGCTAAGTTTTGAAGCCAAGAAGCAGGAGGACCTGTCTATCGACACTCGACTAGGAATTGAGATTGCAATTCGGGACATCAATGACAACCCGCCACTCTTTGTGGCAGATCAGTATAAAGTCACAGTGGAAGAGGCTCTTTATCAAGGTAAAACGGTTCAGCAGGTCTCCTGTTTTTTTTGTGTTTTACTCTGTTGTAAACCTTTTTGTGTTAAATCATTAATCCTCTGCAGGCTCCCATCTCCTCACCGTATTAGCCGAAGACAGAGATAAGCCAAATACCCGCAACTCGACTTTCCACTACGCCATCAAATCGGTTTCCCCAGAATCTTCGAACATCGAATTTGTCCTCAAAAAAACTGGAGAGCTGTCGTTTAAAGGCTGTTTCGATTACGAGGCAAGACACTCCCTTTTTCTCAACATATAATAGTTACATTGAAAGGTAAACAATAGCACAGCTATTTCCAGTTTGCCTACATCGCACCTGACAAGAAAAAATTTCACAACATGTGGTGTGTATCCAAGCATTGAGGGTGTGCTCACTCTGAGTACTGTCTGACAATACAGAAAGCATGCTTAAAAGGAAGAATGAAAATTAGCTGGAAGGAAAAGCTTTACCTGCTGCATCACCCTTTATCTATGTCTGAGGGAGAAGCGCAGACTTCCAGAGAAAAATACCTTTTTTTCCCTCCACACGCTTTACACTAACAAAGCCGTCTCTTGTTACATCATAGGTGGCCAGCAAGCACACGTTGGTGATAGAAGCTATAGACCATGGTGAGGTCGTCCAGCTGTCCAGTTCAACCACAGTCCTCATCAATGTGGAGGATAATAATGACCACCTTCCAGTCATCACGGGTCAAACGGTAGGCAGCCAATTTCACAGCACGGTCACCAGCACTCCACCCTACACCTGCACATTTTTTAAAACATCAAACACACATAGTTTAGATACCTTAGCACTTTAGTCAGATAAATTCCAAGTCAGTATATGTGATGTGCTTTATGTGCTCCTGACTGTAACTTTAAGGTTAACATGTTTAGTTGATTAACTTGAGACACTCCTATTTACCTCTGAATGTTTACCGTCACCTTTACAATTAAACAACAGGGCTCAGGCAAAGTGAAGGAAAACGAGCTTGGAGTCTCTCCTCTGCGCTTCCATGTGATGGACAAAGACATGACACATAGCAAAGCCTGGAGAGCCAAATACACCATTCAAGGAGACAAGGGAGGACACTTCAAGATAGAGACAAACGCAGAGACTAATGATGGAATTTTGACTGTTGTGAAAGTAAGAAGTGTTTGTACTTAACGATGTTGCTTCTATTTTTTATTTGACTTAAATGTTTTTGAAATGCAGTTCAACTAAGAAGATTTTTTTTCAGCCATTAGACTTTGAAGATGGAGCAATGAGAGAGCTGAAGATATCGGTTGAAAATGAGGCGCCATACTTCTCCTGCAAAGTGAAAAGGCGGCCGTCCGCTGACCTCTGGGATGTTGATTTCACTGATGAGCAAATCGGTGGCAAGAACGTTCAGCCCGACACCAAAACAGTTGTCATTGAGGTAGAGGACGTGAACGACCCCCCGAACTTCGTTGTGACCGTCAAAGAGGCCAACCTGAAGGAGGATGCGCCGACCGGAACCTGGGTGGAGAAAGTGATTGCTGTGGATCGAGATGCCACTGCTTCAAGCGACTTCATGTAAGATGGCTCTTTTTGTAAATATGGGGAGCAATGGTCAACTTCTTTGAGGTTATAGAGTATAGAGTGCTTTAAACAATCTGCTAAACAATTTGTAAAACAAAACCGAGAGAGAGAGAGATGTGGAAAACTGAAGAATTATGAAGTTCAGCTTCAGAGGAAAGTTGCATTGTGGATTTGGCTTCTTCTCTGCTTCCTATTAGACCAAGTTTATGAACCAAGCAAACCAACAATTACTGCAAACTTTTCCAGAATGGACAGACTGCGAGTCCCTTGCTCAGCAGTCACTCAGAACGCCCCCTTTTAGGAATATTATGTATAAACATGTCCTTAAAAACACCTGTATAAACCTTGGTTTTAAGTTCAGAAACACCATCGTTCAGTTCAAAGTTGTGAAGAATGTGACCTACATTCATGAACGCGGACATGCAGTGCACTGACCATCACTGGGAGGGAGGTAATGGAAGTATGGTGGGTGCATTGGGTAGCAATCGACGAGGCGTCATTTATGTCAGGACAACAACTGTTCATGAATTCGGATTGTTCAGAACATTTGCATTTTGAATTTCAATTCAGCATCTTTTTGCATTAAAGTGAGTTGCGTTTGTCAACAGCTACAAAGTGGGACATGATCCAGCAGGTTGGATGAATATTGATCCCCAAACTGGAGACATCACTACCAAAAAGATGGTGGACAGGGAATCCGACCATGTTGTCAACGGCGTTTACACCGTAATACTACATGCAGTGGATAAAGGTAATCACAATTTCTATAATTCTCATAGCATTAAATATCTCCATTGTGAAAGCTCTATTTTCTGCTTTTAACAGGTGAGCCACCCATGACAGGCACAGCTACACTGCAGATCCATGTTATTGATGTGAATGACAATGTACCAAAACTGGACGTGAATCGTGTGACTGTCTGCATGTCCAAAAACCAAACTTCTATCAACATCTCAGCCACTGATCTGGATGCTCCTCCATATGGAGGGCCTTTCAACTTTGAGCTGCTTGGGGACGTCAAAGGACAATGGAAATTGGATCCATCTTACGGTAAAACTGTGATAAAACGTAGAAAAATCTCAACACAGTGACACAATCGAAGCACCTCAACAAGCTTTGCTTTTGTCCTTGTAGGTTTCACAGCAGGCCTGGTGAAGCTCTCTAGTGTGCCTGGGGGTCTTTACATTCTTATGGTGAAGGTGTCAGACGCGCAGGGAACGTATGGTATTCACAAGCTGAATGCCACCGTGTGCTCCTGCTCGGTGGATCCCTACTGCCGCATTCGGAACTCGAAGATTAGCAGCTCTGTCGCTGTAGCCATCGCACTGCTGCTTCCAGTAGCTTTATTCTTGCGTAAGAAATGAGAGCATATATGTTTAGACCATCCCCCGGAAATGCGACAACTCCTGTAAAATGACTTTTTTTTTTTTTTTGCAGTGGCGGTGTTGGCTCTAATTACCTACTTCAAAGCAGAGTTTTTGCCCGTACACAAACTCTCTGACTTTAATGGATACCTAATGAGTACAAACACTGAAGGAGCAGGGGATGATGTTCAGGTTATACATGAGAAACACTCAAAACTGTGACTTATTTTAGTACAAATATCATTAACTGTTTCTTATTTCTTGCAAAGTATGACAAGTTTGAGGAATTGGCACTGAATAAGCAACCTAAAAACATGAGGGTTTCGGATGAATCTACCCAAGACATTACATGAATGCTATTTTATGAACCTTAGCGCATTGTCAATGTTTGAATTAGGTATTTGCATATTTATTTTCAGCTTTATTGCAGTAAAATTCAAACTGAGATCCTGATTTTTTTGTAGAAAGCACAACTGTTTAACCCAAAACTATTCATATCCCTGGCAGATTTAGATTCAAGTTCCTTTTTCACCAACAGAGAACTTTCTTGTTGGTACGAGTCTCAAACTATAAAATAGGTCTGAAATTAGAAATTGCATATCACAACTTAAAACAATTATTCGCATCTAGCTAATCAAACTCTTCTCATTGTTAACCAGTCTTTGCATTTTTATCAATATTGGATTATTGTTTCTTAAAATGTGTCTAGTGGTGAGCTCCATGTCTTTGATTTTGGATAGCCTCCTTGCCATCACCCTAATGTTTAGTTTGATCTCTGGATTCAAATAAATGCTGTGGCTCAGCCACTTGAGATGCTTCTCTTCCAGTTCGCTTATTGTAAAATGAAAATACTTTAAATTCAAATCTTCCAGTGATACGAGTAGTTTTATGCTCAAATGTAATGGTTAGATGTTAGACAATATGACCAATTCAACATAAAACAATTAGCCACTGACTCTAACGGCACTTAAGTCACCAGCAACTTTCAACAAAAGCACATGTACATTCAGCACTCAACTCCATGCTGGGCAGGACGTTCTAACACGTCCAACTCACACCAGGACAAATACACTAAAACCAATTTTGTCAAAATAAGTTTAATACCTCAATTTGCCCTTACAATGGAAGCTTAGTGACGCACCAGGGAGGGATATTGAGGTTACATATGAGAAACACTCAAAAATGTGACTTGTTTTTGTACAAATCTCATTAACCGTTTATTTTTTTCAAAGTTTGGGGAATCGCCACGGAATGAAACCGTGAGGGTTTCGGATGAATCTACACAAGACATTTGGAAAGTAGGTAGAGAGAGTAAATTAAATTTTTTTTACAAGTCAGTCTAGAAAGTTTGACTGATGTTTGTCTCTCACTTCCACAGGGTAGAGGAAACAGCTTCATCAGTAACAACCCAAGGAGGTACAGGACGAGTAAACACTGGAACAAGGTAATCTGCACCGCATGATCTTCAGATTCAATTTGAAAATTCAGTTGTTTTCTCCCCTCGCATCTACACATCTCGACTTCTCCACCAACGGCTACATCTTCCTAATAAACACCTGCTACTTGTAGTTTGGGACTTTCAAAAGTGAGATTGTGAGATTCTGCTTCTACGTTAAAATTAATGTCTCACTTATAGTAGACGACTCTTTAAAGTAACAGATCCAGAATAGTTTTCAGAAGCTGAAACCAGCAGTGACAGGGAGAGTTTACATGAATGCTATTTTATGAACCTTAGCGCATTGTCAATGTTTGAATTAGGTATTTGCATATTTATTTTCAGCTTTATTGTAGTAAAATTCAAACTGAGATCCTGATTTTTTTGTAGAGAGCATAACTGTTAAAAAACTATTCATATCCCTGGCAGATTTAGATTCAAGTTCCTTTTTCACCAACAGAGAACTTTCTTGTTGGTACGAGTCTCAAATTATAAAATAGGTCTCCAATTAGAAATTGCATATCACAGGTTAAAACAATTATTCGCATCTAGCTAATCAAACTCTTCTCATTGTTAACCAGTCTTTGCATTTTTATCAATATTGGATATTGTTTCTTAAAATGTGTCTAGTGGTGAGCTCCATGTCTTTGATTTTGGATAGCCTCCTTGCCATCACCCTAATGTTTAGTTTGATCTCTGGATTCAAATAAATGCTGTGGCTCAGCCACTTGAGATGCTTCTCTTCCAGTTCGCTTATTGTAAAATGAAAATACTTTAAATTCAAATCTTCCAGTGATACGAGTAGTTTTATGCTCAAATGTAATGGTTAGATGTTAGACAATATGACCAATTCAACATAAAACAATTAGCCACTGACTCTAACGGCACTTAAGTTACCAGCAACTTTCAACAAAAGCACATGTACATTCAGCACTCAACTCCATGCTGGGCAGGACGTTCTAACACGTCCAACTCACACCAGGACAAATACACTAAAAGCAATTTTGTCAAAATAAGTTTAATACCTCAATTTGCCCTTACAATGGAAGCCTAGTGACGCACCAGGGAGGGATATTGAGGTTACATACGAGAAACACTCAAAAATGTGACTTGTTTTTGTACAAATCTCATTAAACGTTTATTTTTTGCAAAGTTTGGGGAATTGCTACTGCATGAGCAATCAGAAACCGTGAGGGTTTTGGATGAATCTACACAAGACATTTGTAAAGTAGGTAGAGAGAGTAAATTAAATTTTTTTTACAAGTCAGTCTAGAAAGTTTGACTGATGTTTGTCACTCACTTCCACAGGGTAGAGGAAACAGCTTCATCAGTAACAACTCAAGGAGGTACAGGACGAGTAAACACTGGAACAAGGTAATCTGCACTGCATGATCTTCAGATTCAATTTGAAAATTCAGTTGTTTTCTCCCCTCGCATCTACACATCTCGACTTCACCAACGGCTACATCTTCCTAATAAACACCTGCTACTTGTAGTTTTGGACTTTCAAAAGTGAGATTGTGAGATTCTGCTTCTAGGTTAAAATTAATCTCACTTATAGAATATGACTCTTAAGTAACATAAGTAGATTCAGAATGATTTTTAGAGGCTCAAGCCAACAGTGACATTGAGAGTCTAGGACTTTAGGACTCAAGAGAATGTCAATGAGAAATCTGAAAAATACATTGTGCAAAAGCACCAGCACTCATACACAAAGTCTAAGTTAATGAGTTTACTGCATTAAAGGCAGATACTTTGCACATAGTGTATGTTGTCTCGGTTAAAGTTGCTTTCAAGCATTTCCTGCAGAAAATTAGTTTGAAAACAATTTGACCACATCAGATTTAGGCAGGAGTGCAATTGGACAAGCACAATCTGTATCTAATTTCATCAGATCACTAAAATCAGATGTGCAGGAAACATGGAAAATTACATTAAGGGGATCAAACCACCTTTGATTTTCCTGTGAAAGAAAAATGGAAGTGATTCAAGTTGGTGCTATGCTGGCTAGAATATTCTGTTTAAATGTTTCAGTCACACGGTAGCCAACCTACAGTTCCTGTATAAATCACAATTCAAACATTGCAACAGTTTAAAGGTTTATCCAGTGATGGGAGTTTGTTTAATGACTAGACATCAACTTATGCTTCCAGGACAAACCAATCCAACAAAAATTAGGATGTCAAGACAGATTCCAGTCGAGATACTAAGGCCTTATGACCTCTTAGCAGAATCCCAAATGTTAATTGTCTAGGTCACCTCATTAAAAGAAACTTTTCACTTTTTAAAGACTGAAGAATGCAACACAGAGAGCAGCAACCAGATGTCTGATGAAATGCTATTTCTTCTCCTTCAGAGGGTTAGTATTACAAAACGCTCCAAAACGTGAACAAAGATTAGCCCTCAACTTTTTTTTCCCTCCTTCTCTACAGAGGATCTCTTCTTTACAGGAACCAATGGCTGAGCTGCTTGATTATGAACCTCAAACCTACGCAGAGGAGGGGGAACCCTATAGTCCTGCAGATCTGGGTTACCTCGACATTCATGAGGAAGATCGACTTCATGAAGTCCTTGAGAATTTAGGCCCAAAGTTTAATGAACTGGCTAACTGTGTTAGAAATCACAACCACAGGACTAAAACCACCTTTACACAACATACAAGTGAATAGCAACTAACTTTTGCACATTTCTCCACTTTTAATCTTTTACAAGGAGCAGGAAAAAAAAATCCAATGCCAAGAAAAATTGTTTCAAGACCATTTGAGTTACACACAAGGACATAAATCAATACACTAAACAGAAATGATAGTGATCCAGGGACATTCAATGCTGCCTTCTTCTAGTACACAGCTGCTGGATTAATAAAAAAAAAAAACGCTCCCATTTCATGTAAACAAGTAAAGCTTAAATGAAAATACACAAGTCAGAGAGATGGCTTTAAAGTAGAAAATGATATTTACAGTAGCATTAACAAAGTTTTTCACACCCTCCCGCTGCCAATCTTGGCAAGAGTTTGCCGATCTGTGCTGCCCTCTGCTTTGCGCCCACGTCCCCTGAATGCTCTCCCCCTCAGAAAGCGACCAGGGACTCCAAACGTTTCCATGTTCAGCTTCTTCTCCTCTGCCCAGGTAGTTCTCCTAGGGAGGTCACATTGGGCGAAAATTAATCAGACGAGCGCAGAGCAAACTGGTACCAATGCAGATTGGCAGCCTGAATTACCTGGGTTTAGGGTCTGCTGAGATGTTGTCGAAGAAACATTTAGCTTTGTTATAATACTTCTCTGCAAGCGTTTCCTCCTGTAGCTCATGCTTTGAGTCCTGGTCCTCCCCAGAGTCCAGTTTCTCACCTGTTAAAAGAAAAAAAAATATAACCTTTTTTCCCCAACCAGTTTTATCAATCTGAAAGTTGACCTGAACTTACCTTTAGCCTCCTTTGTCAGATGATCTCTGAACTGGGCATTTGCAGTTTCAAAGTCAAAATCTGCCTCAAACTCCAAAGCTGCGACTTGAGAATTTTTCGCCAAGAGCTGGCCACGGCTTCTGGTCCTGGGCCTGCGACTGCCTACGAATGCGCATCAGAACCAACTCAAATTTGACAGTTTTAAAACTGGGCACAACTTCACCCTGGAAAAAATGTTTCCTAGTTCATTTCCTTCTGTCAAAAGACGCAGCGTCACATCAAGTTGCTTCTACCTGCCTGAGACTAAGGCTTTACTCGATCAGTAACCAGGACGTTTAGTGTGCAAAATAAATTATGGATTTTTTTCCCTCCTGTTTTTAATGAAACATGATTGACAGCATGCTTTGTTTTCACACCAACTCCATAAGCAAGGGATATTAAATTGTATTAATTTTCATGCAACTTGTACACACCTTTCAAAAATAGTGTCATAGCTGAACCGTTAAGCATGTCAGACTTCACAGAAAGCCTTACCCAAACACTGGCTTTCGTATATTTCCGTGATTGCTTCACACATGCAGACCTGGCATAAATAGTGCAGCTTTTTTTAGTTGTGTTTTAGAATTATTTAAAGTATTTGTGAAAAGGCTTTGCAGAAATGGTTAAAAGAAAAAATGTGGAGCACATTCTAAATCTGACCCCTCATCTTTTAAGTGTTCTAGGGGAGGGGAAAAAAACAAAAAAAAAAAAGCATTTCATACCTTGTTTTTGTCTCGTTTTCTGATCAGCACTTTGGCCTTGTACCTTTGCTGCAGCTGGTTTTGATGCTTGACCTGAAGAACAAAAAAAACTTTTCTAAGTTGTTTGGTGTAATGATAGTTGTGTCCAGGCTTCAGAGTAGACATTTATTTTAATTAAACTAAAAATGGGGAGTTTACAAGTGTTCTGAACTGGAGCCATTCATATTTTTTTCTGCAATTGTCACATGTAATGTGAATAAAATTATTGGAGTCATTTGTGAAAGTTTGATTCTGCTTACTGGTGGGAACATTCTCCTTCTCAACCCGTGAAGCATCTCGTGGGGGCCCCCTGGACGGACGAACAGGAATCCTGCTCTGCGGTGGGGTTGGAGCCTTTCCCCTCCTCTGTGCAGCTGAGGCCAAAGGCACAGTTTGAACCGCCTGCTCCACTGTAGGTGCCCTTCTGGCTGTACCGTGAAGTCCTGGCACTAGGAGACAAAAAAAAAAAAAAAGAAAAATGAAAGGACCGAGTTATCTGTAGGCATATAACCAAAAAAGAACTCAGCACTAAATTTTCAAGATGGAAAGTTCTGTACTTAGGCCTAGAGCTGCATTGTACTGCTGAGTCAGCAAAGAGCCAGCAGCCAGTTGGTTAAAGGGGGGCATCATTTCTCTGTATGGACTCCAATGTGGGTGGTATCCAGAAGATGGGCCCATGGATGACTGAGTTTAAAAAAAGAAAGATTAAATAATGATAAATTGCTAAGTACAATTTTTATAGATACAATTCAAAACTGGACACAGGCTTATCTAACCAATTTAACAGAAAGCTTATTCAATAGAGCAGTCAATTTTAAGTCCAGATAAAAGTTAACTCTGGAAGCAAAAATTGGAAGTACTTTGGAAAAAAAAATTGTTTTCCTAATTTTAAAGCCTTCCCTTTATGTGTTTGTTCATACCAATTAAACACGCTCCCTCCACCTTTTTCAAATCAGACAAAATTGGTGTCAATTAACTCGACTGTGCAGCAAAATTTTTTGCTTGCTCTGCTTTGGCTTTGAAAATATTAATGAAAATTTAAATGTCAGAAGATCAACCAGCCCCCTCACTTTTACTACATCAAAATTACCTTTAAACTTTCATTAATATCTTCAAATCAACAAACAAAATTTTTGCTGCACAAATGTACGACACCAGCTTTGTCTGATTTGAAGGTTTCGCCCTCTTCTACATTTGGGCCAATCAGATTGCCATAAAAAAGTCAGAAGTAGGTTCATATGGACAGAGAGAAGGGGAAAAAAAAAAGAATTTCCCCACTATGTAAACATTAAACATAACCTTAGACGTTTGGGTTAAGTGAAGTTGGTTTTTAACCTTTTCACAGTATACCATAGCACATCAAAGTTACTTTTTTCAAACATAGAAATTTAAAACTCTGTACATATTTGAATCGCTTATCAGAATGTGGCACTTTTGGCCTTCCATACAATCATCTAGCCTGTACGGCTGCGAGCTAATTAACTAGCATACCTGAACAATGGCAGGATCTCGGGGTAGCCCATGGTGTGGTTTTGGGGGTTCAGACACAGTAATATCTTTGATATCACTTCCTCTGAATATTATATATTCAAATATCTCAGCTTTTGGAGGCACTGGTCTCTCCGTGTGCCGGTCCTCTGTACCAAAGGATTTAACTGGTTGAAGAAAGCGTACGTTTTTTTTAGAACATATACAAAATAACCGACACAAGCTGACGAAAAGAGGAGTTAAGTAGTTTATTAAAATATTAAATAAGCCGTGCTTACACTTACCTTTGGCCAAAGCAACGGTGGACCTCTCAGTGTCCACAGAAGACAGTATGCCTTCATATCGAATCTGGGCCTTCGAAATCAAACTTATCTTACTGCCAATATAAGGAGTTCCACCTCCGGCACTCATATTTGCGCTAAACGTTTTTTTTTTTTTTTAATGAAATAAACGAAGCAATAAACAACAAATGAATAAATAGCGACACCCAAACATGAACTGCTTTATGTGCAATTACTATGCACCTGTGGGCTTTATAGGCTTGAATCTACTCGCTGATGAACGAGCCACCTGTGCATAAGCCAGGGTTAGTTTGTTTAACTCTCCAGCGTACACCGACACAGACGTTAAGAAACTATTTGCGATTTGTTTCTTATTAAATCAACGACAGACATCGTACAACTTCTATTTGTGAACATAGTCCTTTAGTGTCGATGAAAAGAATGTAAGAAATTGGCAGAACGTTATCGTTTTAGACATAAATAAACAAATAGTGACACATTGTGTCTACTGCAAGATTAAAAACTGACTTTTTAATACTTTGGTATTATAGCTTCACAGAATGGCACTGAATTAAACACTATGTATATGCGTGTGTGTGGGTCCATATATATGTAGATATCACTCTAATCATAATTTTTGTAATGTTGGTATTGTACATTTCTTCTGATGTTTGCAATGTGAGAAACTGTGGTGACACTATATTCAACATTTTTGATACATTTATTTCAAAACACTGTTGTAACTGTTGAGACGCTTTACCGAGGTCGAGAAAGAGTCACACGCTGTTAGACAAAGGGCCCATAGTAAAGAGTTACATTTTTGATTCTGTTACACTAAGATCCATTTCTCACAAAACAGAAACTTATCAGGGACACAGAGACATGGTGTGATTTCAGGGAGTGTCTTCAGTCCATATAATCAGCTGCCCTCTTCCTTCTCCTCAGACGCTGCATGGACTTTTTTTAGAAGCTCTTCTCGGATGCATTGGTAAAAGTGTCTCCTTTCAGCGCTGAAAGTGTCTGAATGCTTTTCTTGGCTGATTTTATGCTCCGTGTGTCAATACAAATGATGATTCATCGATCGGGATTTCCATTCCCAACATAACAAGTAAACAATATGCCAGTTAATTGTTAATTGGATGAATTGTGTCGTGATTTCATGATACATAGAAAGTATCTTTTTAGCTTTAATTACAAAATCATAGTTATCCATACTGAGCAACATTATTATTAAAAACTGGTTATAATTCAAGATTTTTTTCATTTACTTTTTTACTTCTGCTTAAAGTATCTAAAAAAAAGCTATATTTAAAAAGTCAAAATCTGTTTCCTGAGTCAGTGAAGTACTGCTGAGCCCATCAGAGGAGAAAAAGTTGTTCTACTCCAGTACTAAAGCATAGATTTGAGTTACTTCTTCCACTAAAAGGTTGACTCCATCCAACTCATTGCATTAACAGGGTGTGTGAGATATGTCTGCAATCACTCACAAAGACAAACATCTGTGGGAAATACACTATGTGATTTTCTTAAGAGTGTCTTGCCCCAGCTGCAAAGAAGTCCTACATTATTTTTTTCAATAAATAATTGAAAACTTATGCAGCTGACAAAGCTTTTTTTCCAGGCTGGACTAAGTACCCAAAGGTTCAACATCCTAAAAACGCCCCTGGACGCAGATAAAAACACATATTACTAATAAGGAATTTGTCGTATTGATGCTTTAAAACACGAATATAACATTTCTTGTTGTGCATAAAAGTCAGCGCAGAGATGCTTGGCTACAATGCTCAGGACTAAAGTCGTTTTTTAAAAGGGTGGGGCGTCTTTATACGTCTCTGTACAACCGAAACCTCATTTCGCTGCAGCCATCTTGCCCGGTGCATCCAGTGTGAATGAACTCTGAAATTTGAATATTAAGCTTGCAGCAAAGCTGGATATTTATCCATCAATGGTCACAGGATTGAATTCTGAAAAGGATTATCTGTAGTTTAAGACAAAGTATGCTTTCTAGTATGAAAAATTCGGTGAAAACATATCGTCCCGGTGAGATGTTATACCCTCTTCTACTTCTCCCGGAATGACAGCTGAAGCCATTGGTTCCGCCTTTTCGCAGGCAGAGCAGCCAATCACCGTTCAGAGAACTCCCCGGTCTGTGGACTTTCGGCCGTTGTACGCAGGCGCACGTCAGTTAGTAAGTACCTCACTTTTCACAAGCTCGCAGGAGTGCGAAGATGGCGGTTGGCCCCAGTCTGCTGGATGAACTCTTTTCACAGACGGGGGAGAATAAAGCGGTAGTTTGCCATCCTCCGCGGTCTGTAGAGTCACAGCTGTCCTTGTTTATTAGTTTGAGTTGGCACGAGGCAGCCGTTAATTTCATGGTTACAGTTCCGGGACGGGGGGGTAGCTCGAGCTAATGTCCAGCTGGGGACTTGGTCAAGACGGTTGCTAAAGCAGGTACGCTGTAACTACTAATATTGTTTTCCTTATTTGTTCTCTGAGAACAAACGAGAAGCAAGCGCCGGAGTTGGCAGAGAAAAGCAACAGACGTACATTAGTCTTCCCCCATCACATTCGAGCGTGTATTACTCCCGGTTAAACTAGTTGAAGTGCAGAGGGGGGTGGGGGGGTCTCCGCTTAGCGAGTTCCCAATGGTTCAGCCATGGACGCATCGACGGGCAGCACCGACACCAAAAGGGGACACGAGCCGGGAAAACCACTTGTTGTCGGTGACGGTATAAGTTTTCCCCCTAACCAGCCGGGGAAAGTGGCTTCCTACTCTGTGCAGACTTTTAATGGGAGCCAAACTATGAACTCTCACAGTTCAGGAAGCGTTGCCCCTCTGGAGGGGGCGAAAGCGGCAAGTGGCACTGGTAACAACAGCAGCAGCAGCAGCAGCACTACTGTGATAACAGCCGCGGCTGTCAGCACCGGAGCTGTGCTGTCTAAACGGCTGGCCGGCGTCTCATTGGCCCCCTCGTCAAACAGTGTCATTCAGACGCCGCTAATGAATTCGGACGGTGTTTCTGCCGCGAGCCAAGCAGCAGGACCCACGGTGACGCTCGTCAGGCCGCCTATGCAAACAACCGGGTCGGGCACAACTTTGAACGGCAGCAGTACAGCGAGTCCCGCCGTGGCTGCTAACGCATCGAGTCAGACGGGTATTGGCTCGACAAATCCGCCGGTAAACAACGGGCAGTCCGTCAGCGCAGGTCCGCACATCATTAAAGCAGAACCGCCAACCACGATAATCCAGTCAGCCCCGCCGCCCGCCGCCGCCGCCGCCGCCAGCTCCACCAGCGCTCCCAGACCTGTTGGCATGGCAGCCGCAGGTGCGCCCGGGATCACGACCCAGATGCTGGTTCCGAGGCTCCCACAGACCTCTGCGGGACAGCCCAGTGTACACAACATCCAGATACCCCCGGGTAAGTGAGGTGGAGCTGTCATCTAGCATTTTATAAGCTGGTGCAAGTTCAAACAGAAAACTAACTGTGTAAGCTTCCCCAAATTTATGAAATGTAACTATTAACGCTTGTCTTTAAAATCAACACGTATAACACTTTATTTGGATAAACAAATGTTACAAAGTGATTCACAGAATGATAATTCAAAAAAAAAAAAAAAAAAAAAAAAATCAGGGAAGCAGCCCATCACACATAAATAAAAAAATACCTTTTTAAGTTTTTTTTGCTGTTGCTCTCACACAGCTTTCTGTTTCACTTCAGGTATGGTGCTAGTGCGCAGCGAGAGCGGGCAGCTGTTGGTGATTCCTCAGCAGACTCTGGCCCAAATGCAAGCGCAGGGAGGCATGGTGCCTCGGACCGCCACGCCAACAAATGTGTCTGCGGCACAGGTATTTTTTTGAGGGGGGTTTTCTGGAAACTGTATATTTTAATCTAGAAGGAAACTGGTAAAACAGTTTAGTTGTTAGTCTGTAATTACTTCAATTTTTTTTAGGCTCCTGGAACCACAATCATCAGCCGACAAGTATCTCCGGGGGCCATCATCCGACCAGGCTGTCCGCCCCCAGTATCACTCGCTGCAACCACCGCTCTTCACAGAGCGCCTATCCTGCCGGTGTGTGGATGCTCTCTATGTACAGGATTCTACAAACGTGTTCTCTTTTAATAATGTGATGCTTTAAACTTTGATTTATATTAAGTATCATAATCGCCAGGCTTATAAGCAGAGGATTTAGTTCTTGATGTCTCATTTGCACTTCAAATGTACCATTTTATTAATGTAATTTGCCGTAAAACTGCAGACCTGAGACCCCATACCTGGAATTTACTTGACATGTTTCATAAACAAAATACTTTACACATCTAAAAACTAAAAACATATGCTTGTTTTTCTTTGCAAAGTGGCTCAGTCAGATTTTCTGAACTTCAGCTGTCAAGTCTTGTTATAGAGTCTCAAATGGACTTTGTGGAACTCCAATACGTTGGTACTTTAAACAGTTGCTCCTCTGACTGTGTTTCACTAGATGTTTAAGACTTGGAGGAACTGGACTTAATGGCGGTTATTGTGAAGGCAGTTGGTTGAATTTAATGTAGAGGTCATCAACGTAAGAATGGATAAATACAAATGCAAACCGCAATTTAGACTTTCATTTGTAAATAGATGTAAAATCCATTATCAGTTTCCTTCCGTTTAACAATAATGAAGTACTTTGTGTTGTGCAAAAATACATTATTGAAGTTTAAAAAAATGACAAAATATGAAAAGGTCAGGGGATGTGGATACTTTACCAATGTATTATGCTCTGTTTAAGCAAACCAAAGCTCTTAATGTGTATTTACATAATTACAACATAACATTTATTATGCATTCTATCCAATAGAAATTATTGCTATGTATGGCTCAAAACTGCTAATTTGCATTCTGCTTTTGCATTGATACAATATGTGTGAATATATACATATTGATGTAATTATTAAACTAAATGCAGTACCTCACCATTAGGCTGCAGTGGGGTTTTTCCCAGAAACAGAATTGCGAAGAAAACATCTTTTATGCAAAATAGTAAAACAGAAAAAAAGTTTATTATTATTATTAAACATGTCTGGTTTGGTCTATGGAGCATTTTACCTGCTGTGCTGTAACAAAATATATTTCTAACCAACTAGTACTTCAAAGTTCTGAGGTCGTCCTCTACAGGCTTTTAGTCTGGTTCATTTTTTAAGCTGCATGTTTGTTTTTGTCTCTTCCCAGAGCTCCGTAGGGGCCACAGTGCCAGGACTGGCCCCTAGTACGCTCACTCCCACACCTGGGACCACGGTTACCTCTGTAACTGTGAGCAAAGTAAGAAGTTCTCACTTCAAACACTTCTTTCAAAAGGGCTTATAGGGGTAGTAGTCCAGGTCTCCAATTTGTTTTTGGATGGGTAAGAGGTTGCACAAATTTTTATTTGCTTTTTTATGAATGCATGTGTTTTACAACTATTTACTGTATGTAAGAGTCATAGGCCCACATCAAGTGAGTTGTAATAATATTTTGGGATTTTCTTTATGAATATAAACAGTAGTCAAGTATTAACGCATGATGAAGAAATAGCATTTTTCTGTTAGTTTTTTATTTTTTGGGCAACAACACAGAGCTACTAGTCAATGGTAGTAAACCCACCATCATCAGTTGATACCATCAATTTATGAATAGGACTACCTGTTAATGCTCTGTTATTTTCATTAGTGTAAGAACTTTTGTTTAGTGGGTAGGGCACCAAAACGTTTTCCAGCCCAAGGGCCCACATCCGTGTAAATCCGGCCATGCACACTGATTATTTTGCGAAGATAGCCTGTCCTGTGACGTACACCGTTGTTATTTGAGACTTCAGGCTTGTTTAAAATGCAGAATGTCTCTGTTTGCCATAGGAGACAATGGAGAATGTAAAGAAATGCAAGAACTTCCTGTCTACACTGATCAAGCTGGCATCCAGCGGGAAACAGTCCACAGAGACTGCAGCAACTGTGAGGGAGCTGGTCAAAGACCTGCTGGTGAGTGTGCTTCACACAGTGACAACTTTACATTTACGTTTGCAATTGGACAAGATTCCCAGAGACACTAACAAAAAAAGAAAGTATATTCACGTACATTTAAGCCCTTAGATTTTGATGTTTTCCCAGGAAGACAAGCTGGAAGCTGAAGAGTTCACCAGCAGATTGTACAAAGAGCTTAACTCCTCACCCCAACCATACCTAGTGCCTTTCCTGAAGGTGAGAACGCCCATTGTACTTCTGTCACATTTAAGGCTTTCAGCCAACAGCAGCCCACTTTAAGGTTGTTACTGTGCTGCGGCTTCACCTTAAATCACTTGGCAACTTTTCTTAATTTGGTAGAGAAGCCTCCCGGCCTTGAGGCAGCTCACCCCAGACTCGGCAGCCTTCATCCAGCAGAGTCAGCTTCCTCAGCCGGCCTCGGTGGCCGTCTCCTCCACCTCAGCCACCTGCTCCACGGTGGTCCTGGGCAGCCCCGGCCCCCGCCTCGCGACTCCAGGCAGCAGACCCCAACTTCAGCCAACAGTCAGTCAAGGACAGGCGACGCCACTGGTAACGATGCGCAGCGTTAATCTGTGTTTCACAGAAGTTACAGTGTAAAACCATCAGGACGGTTGTCAACGAACCGTGTCGACTCAAAGGTCTTGTTCAGTCACAGCCGTAAGTGTCGGCATAAGACTATCATGTTCAATCTTCTTGTCGTTTGTGCCAAAATTTGTTTATCATTATTAAAAGTGCAAAAATATGAAATAGCTAATGATAAAAAGTCTAGAAAAAAGAGCCCTAAATCATTTCAAATCCAAAGCATTAAGTGTCTCACGTTTGTGTAAATGAAAAAAAAGCATGTTATTTTTCAAATCTTTAGTTTTCTTGCATTGCAGAAAACGTCAAGTAGAGGAGCATCTTAATCCTAACGAACCAGAACAGTGTAACTACAGCTTGCTACAGTTGATTATTTTTACACTATGATAATCTGCACTAGTGTTAAATCTAGGATGCCGCCATCTAAATGTTTCCCCATTTTAGAAACATTGTTGAATGTGATATTTTCTATGTTTAACTTGTGTTTGTGCTCGTCTTCGCCGCTCGCCTTTAATGAAACTGTTTCTCCCTGAAGCTGTTCTTTCCATCGTCTCGAATCAAGCCGAGTTAAACAGGCCACACAAAATGAAGGGGGGGTGGAGAATAGTTAGTTTCATTGAGAGTAGACGGTGCACTGCCGGGGGCGGGAGAAGGGAACTACAAATATAACGTATGGAAAATCTCTACTTATCACTCTATAATCATCTGTTGGGTCCAGAATTACAACTGTGTATTTTTTAAAAATGTTATTTAAGTAGTTTGGAAAGGTAATGGTACGTAGCACATTTTCAGCAAGAAGAACATCAGTCTAGAAAGTATTCTACTAATGTTGATCCACAGATAAACTAGATACTCCTATTACTCCTATTCAGGATTGGTAGATAAGTATAAGTAAGTATCCTCTGGTCTATTTCCTTTTCTGTGTTGGAAGAACAGGAGTCTAAAACGTAGTTTCTAAGGTAGTTTTTCTGGATTCTAAGTTTGAAATGGGGAGGAAAAACACCACATGCCTTTTAATCCATGTGCGTTGGATGGAATCAATAGCTGCCATTTAATCTGGTTATAATGTATGGGTATTAAATCCCCCCAGGTTCTCCAGCCTCGGCAACAAAGAGCAATGCTGAGGCCTCAGGTTACTCTACCCACCGCCCCCATGATGGCTCTGCGGAATCAAACCCCGGGTCGCATCATAGTGGGACAGCAGCAAGTGCAGCTGAAAGAGCTGCAGCCAGGTGAGGCGTCACCCTGACAACGCCGTTGTTTTTGTTTCTGTGTCCCTCTGCATCCACATAGTTTATTCTGTCATTTCTCCCCCCATCCCCGTCTGCTTCACACATTGCAGCTGTTCAACTGAGACCCGAGGTGACACTTGTTTCCAGGCAAGTCTCCGCCGTCGCCTTGACGCAGGCACAGAAGAACAAGCTGAGAGAAGCGGGTGGCACTTTCAAGTGAGACTCTTCATCTCTTTTTCTGATCTTGGTTTCGTGCCTTGCGAAAAGCAAAGACGTCCTTTGAGCATTTTCAAAAAAGTGTCGAGTCAAAACTCGCAAATTATTATTTTTGATTTGGTCCTAAAATGAAAAGGCACCAACAGTCAGAGGATTTCTGCTGACTTCTTTAGGCAGTAGAAACTCTATGTTTTATTTTTTTCATCACCCAAACTCTTTTGTTAAATGAGTCTTGTACAGAAGTTGGTGATGTTCTCAAGTTGGTGTACAAAGACCAATAGAAAGACTGATAGATAGAAAGACTGATAGAAAACTACAGACCCAACTGTTTCATGTAATAGGCCAACATGAATGACCATAATGGGGCACATTTGTAAAGTCTAAAGAAAAATATACATGTTTCGGAATTAATTTTGTAAATGAAAATCTGAAAGGTGTCTCACACATCTCTATTTAGCCCCCTTCAATACTTTCCACTCATTATTGCATTTGAAACTTTTGAATTATTATCCAGAAACCAACATCCATAGAAAAAGCATGTATTAATAAAAATGATTGTACTTCAACAATAACCACAAACTTTCTATTGCAGGTATTTATTAAATATTGTTGAATTGTCTGCTCACAAAATGTTATGCAGCATTTGTGGCCCTAAATGAGTTTTACTCTAATTCTTTTGCATTTAGCTTCATTCATCTTCCTATCAACTTTGACCAATTTGGAGAAAAACATTCCCACAGCATGATCCTGCCACCACCATGTTTAGTAAAGAGGACTGACTTTTCAAATGCTAAGCCGTATTTAAATGGCCGTCCAGGTCAAATTATATAATAACTTATCACATTAAATCTAGATAAAATACACTATAAAGTGTGCTGATGTGACATGACGACATGTGGAGATTTCCAATAGGCATACATAACTGCACTCACCATCATAAATAGTTCTGTATCAATCTAATTTTGTGAAGAGAGATGCATGTAAAATTATTGCAGAAAAAGCAAATCAGTCTTGCCAAACAACAACGTTGACTGCCAGACACTGCAACCACAACACGTCTGCTTCTTCATCAGCAGAGATGACGACGACATCAACGACGTGGCCTCCATGGCGGGAGTGAACCTATCAGAGGAGAGCGCCAACATCCTGGCAACTAACTCCAGACTCGTCGGCGCGGTGACGCATTCCTGCAAGGACGAGGCCTTCCTCTCCTACGCCTTGCTGCAGAGGAGAATGCTGCAGATCGGTGAGGCTCTGGTCCGTCCTGACCGAACGAGAGCCTCCGGTCGGTCAGGCTCTCACCGCACCGTTTCTTTCGTCCTCCAGGTATGAAGTATGGCGTTACGGAGTTCGGCACCGAGGTGGTGAATTACGTCTCCCACGCCGCCCAGCAGCGACTTCTGAACATACTTGAAAAAGTCTCCCAAGTAGCCCAGCAGAAAAACATCAACTTCAAGGTTTGTTGATGAAGCTGATTAGCAGAGCGCATTTCATCAAGAAGGCAGCTCAAAGTGCCTTACATCATAATATAGAACCAATTATGAAACATAACCATGTCATTTTGTCAGATGCCATCATCAAAATCACCATTACACATAAAAAATGTTGATCATTGTTCCATTTACCATTAATCAAAGGCAGCTTTTTAGACTTGATTTAAAGAAACTGTTCAACATTAGCAGGGCATAGAAGATTAATGCTTCATCTCTACCAGATTTCTCAAAGAGGCAGCTTCTTTGAGCTGCCCCTTTAAGACAGCTCATCAAAAACATACAGGGAATGTTGCCTTTATTCTTCCATGCATGTTAGAGAAATCCTTTAATCTCCCATGGCAACATTTGGCTGTACAAAGTGCCTGGATGGACCTAGCCGTCCCTCCTCAGAGATGCAGATCAGCCCTTCCCTGTGACTTTCTCACTCAGCTTCTTCAGACTAGCCAGCAGCAATTAGCAAACACCTGGTGGAACTGCTGAGCTCATTATACGAGCTCCTTCTCAGTTCAACGCTGATAAAAATATTGTTAAAGGGATAACAGAGGAGCCATGTTGTGATGACTTCCTCAAGGTGGAGTGTCAGAAAGAGCAGGAGTTTCTTAAAAAGATGGCGGCCCAATTTCAAGGCGTTAAATTTTGTCAATTTTAATTTTTTTTTTACATGATGGAAGCCAGCATAGTTACTTGATTGTACCATAAATGGAAGAAAACATAATACGGCTTTAAAATGATTACCGGTATGTTCATCATTGACTTCTTCTGATGTAGCATTGTATCGATGGCGTCTTTTAGCAGGAGGATGACAGCTATGAGCAGAGCAGCGACGTTCGGGCTCAGCTGAAGTTCTTTGAGCAGCTCGACCAGCTGGAGAAGCAGCGAAAGGAAGAGCAGGAGAGGGAGATCCTGCTGAAGGCAGCTAAGGTACGCCGTCATGAATCTAAAGAACGAACCCTGTCGCTTTTCTTCATCGTTTTTAGCCGCCTGTTACATTTTTGTGTTCACCATAAATAGCTGTCTTAATGTTTTGCCTACATACGACGTTTTAGTCACTCAACAGCTTTTCAGTTGACTTGAGAGCGCCGTACGGTTTGACCCCAGGGTCGGTCAGGATTGATTTATGACTCGACAACAGCCCGCTGTCAGCAAGCGTCCTAATTGGTATTTGGGTTGAATTTCTAACGTCAGATTTAACCACATGACATTAAATAGGTAATGATTCATAGATTTCAGTTTGTTGAAGCCAGAATGTGTAAAAAACCTCCAGCTCTAGAAGAGTAAGCTTAAAGAAAATGAACCCTCTCTGCGTTTCAAAGTTTACATTTGAAGACTTCTGGTTGTTGCTGTTTTGTTGAGAACGATTTTAACTGTCCAGGATTTCTGTGAGGACTTAAAGTCTGAAATTGATTCATCTTAGTTTTAGGGCTTTAGGACTTTACGTTTACATAAAGTAATTAATCGATTACTAAATTAGTTGACGATTATTGATTAATTTGTTCAGCCCTACAGGTATATCCATATACTGTGGAGTCTAAAGTTCAGCTGATCGTTATCTATACACCTGACTTATTTTGTTTTTAAATGACTGTCTTAATACTCAGAGAGTTGCTTCTGATAGAGATCAAGGTGGCCGTCTCTCAAAAGGGAGGATCAATCTAAAAATACATACAATTTGGTGTTGTTGTTTTTCTTTTTTTACATTTTGATAAAACAAAAATGTTTCAAGTACTACTAAAAGTCTTGTCTGTAATCATCAGGGCAATCCTTCTGATAATCCCCAATTTGTTGGAATGTACTGCATTAATTTGTTACGCTCTAGCATTTTTTTTTTTTGTTGAAAGGCCCCTTTGCCATAACCCTAATCTCCACAGATTCTCAATCATGCTCAAGTAGATCAAAGTGACTTCAGAAAATGAAACCTCTTGTTGTCATTACTTACCACAGACTGTATGTCTGCTTGTTGTCGTTTTGTGCCGCCTGTTGCATTTCTGTCTTTACCGTAAACAGTTGACTTAACACATGTTCTGCCTGAGCTTAGATTTAACAAGTGGTTTTAAATGGTGCAATACATCACACTCTGATTATTTAATAAGAGCTTTTAATTATCTTGTGCAAAAATAAGTGGATTTAAAAAAAATTTTGCCTGTTTTTTTTTCTAGTTATTGCACGGTTATATAAGCAGTATCTTATTCTTTATGCTTTGCTGTTGACGTCAAACTGCATCAAAGTGTCTTAAATAAACGACTCTTCTTCATGTCGGCCTTTCAGTCCCGAGCGCGGCAAGAAGATCCAGAGCAGCTGCGTCTGAAACAGAAGGCGAAAGAGGTACGAGTTGAGGCGGAGCTCGGTCTGCAGGTCTCTCTGTCACGTTTATGACTGATTCAGTTTTTGGTGATCGTGTGTGTTTCTGTGTGTGTTGTCCAGATGCAGCAGCAGGAGCTGGCTCAGATGAGACAGAGGGAGGCCAACCTGACTGCTTTGGCAGCCATTGGGCCTAGGAAGAAGAAGAAGAACCTGGATTCTCCATCCTCATCTGCTTCAGCTGAGGTAACAATGAAGACAGTAATTAATGTTTGCACGATTTATGCCTGTGCACCTGCAGCAGTCAGGGCCGAATGCATTAGGATTCTGGGTCATCTCTCCATCTCTTGCTCTCTCTCTCTTTTTCCCACCTGTTCTGTTTTTATTAGCGCAACATCAGGGAAAAACTAAAAAGGATTAGTCTGATAATATTCTCTATTTGCATGTTCTAGTTATTATTTGACAGCACAGCTCGGCTGTAGTTTATCTTTTCACACAGTGATATTTTAAATATTTAGAGCATTTAAACTTTTTTTCAAAGTCAAAAACTTTTATGCATTTAAATAACATCTAGTAAACAAAAAGTATCGCGTAATTGTTGCGTAATTGCCATTGATCATTGTGATCATTGATCAATGCATGGCTTTCAGTTGCAAGTCTTTAGAGGTATGTTTCCTCTAGTCTTTAAAATGTGGAGACTTTAAAAAAAAAAGACGTCTTTTTGCCTGTCTTTCAAAATGACCAGATTTATGGATTGGACAAATGCAGCTCCTCCAGAGTTACATTGGCCCATCTGACTTCTTCTCTGATTAATATTTCCCTTGCCCAGTCTTGGTGGACAATCAAGTTTTGGTACATTTGTGAACTTAGTCATCATTTCCCTTACCATTTACCATTGGCTAATCATATTTCTGTCACGACAACAAATTTTGTTGGACCATAAATTATGTCAGACAATAACATTGTCATTTTGAGAACATTTTCAACTAATATAATGATAATACTGACATACTAATGCAATAACACTATCTCAAAAATCAAAATCCAAAATAACTAAACAAAACAACTGAGACAACAATAATTAAATTAGATTTTGAAGCATCTGCAACCATTTCAAAAAATATTAATCATTCCTCTTGGACAGGGAAAACAGACAAAAGAGCCAGGTAGGATTTTAATATGAAAAAAAGTGCAAACAAACTACTTCATAGTGGATGTCAAATGTTTCCAGTGTTTTCCAAAATGGCAGCTTTTCAACAAGATTAAAAGGGAAGTGTCTTTTTAAAGATTATTGTCCAAGTCGAACTTATCAAGGTCATTTTTAATTTGGCGTGTGATGAATTGATTTATTGTTTGTCATAACAGGATTACCGCATCACAAAATAAAATAAAAAATCACACTGAAGTTTGAGGTTGTAATGTGATTAAAACGTTAAAAAAAGAGACGAATACTTTAGCAAGGCACTGTCGTTAACAGATCCTCTCTGGGAGTCACAGACTTTATTTATAGCTCCAGTTTGAAACATTCTTTTTGTTAATGGTTACAAATGATAGCGGTGAGAGTCGAGCCTGCTTCTCGGTGGCCGTGTTGGTGATAGAAAGCTGAGTTTGTCACCAGCTTGTCACCGGCGGTCCTCACCAACTGCTCCAGCAGAGAAACCTGCAGAGCGACGGCTCTCATTAGGTCAAGCGGAGCTCTGTTCTCACTGCAACCGTCAGCTGACTCCTGTAAACACACATCGCATTATAACAAGTTTGATCCAGGTACGTCTAATGAAATGACACATTCATTTTAGACTGTCATCCTTTATTCTCCCTGTTCTTGTGAAGGAAAACTTTTTTTTTGAAGAAACTGTTCATTGGCTTTGAGAGTTTGCCCTTCCTACTGCTTTTAGTGCAGTTTAATGTTACAGCTAACACTTTATGGCATACTTATCACATTTTTTAAAACCGCAAAATATTGACATTGATTTCTCACCTCGCACTAAAAGACGTTTAAACATACATATTTTATTACCTTCTATCTCCTTTAAATGGTTCAACTTCTCTTTTGCTTTGCCAACATAATCATTCGCTTTGGTTGAGCTAACGGTCTTTATGAGCTCCTTCGCTCATCGCTGATCAGTGTAATCTGCTCGTCTTTGGACCGTGGGTGGAAGTGTGCTCAGAAGAACATGCAGGCTCTAACGCAGGGAAAGCCTCAGTTTGCTCTCTGATACTCTGTTGTATGAGTAAAAGCTTGAAAAAGTAGAGTATCATGAAAAGAGTTCATTGTTTTTTGATCACTCATTTCAGAAAGTGTGACTCATGTATTGTATGGATGTGTCACACACACACAACAGATATATTTAATGCTTTATTGTAGCTCCATTTGCTCTCAAAATATGAAGACCTTAGATAATAAAGGGAATGATTCGAAAGTCCTGTAAAAGTATTCATAGTGTTTGAATTTTTCCACATTTTGTCACTTTGCAAACCTAAATAGAGGTTTCTTGGTCGACATGAAATTTCATATGTGAAGAATTAACACCAAAATTCCGCATCAGTTTGAACCAAACAACATCCACAGTAAAATGTTTTGGTGGCAGCATCATTTTCTGGGGATAAGATGTGCTGTTATACAAACCAGGGTGTCTGCGCATCCTTAAAAAGTCTTAAATTCATGTATCTAAAATGAAGGCCTTAAAATGTCTTACAAAAATGTAATATGGCCTTTAATATAACAGT
The DNA here is from genome assembly GCA_033032245.1 of Poecilia picta. Taxonomy (NCBI): domain Eukaryota; kingdom Metazoa; phylum Chordata; class Actinopteri; order Cyprinodontiformes; family Poeciliidae; genus Poecilia; species Poecilia picta. The sequence goes on along the minus strand of CM065357.1, from coordinate 7,992,794 downwards.
CAAATGTCTTAAATTGTGTCTGAGCAGCAGGGTTAAATCTCAGGCAAAAGTCTGAGTCGCACTCAGACATCATCTTTGCGTTCTGTGACTTCACTATTGAGGCTTCTGGTAACTCACAGCTAATGTACACTTGCTAGCTAGCTAGCTTTTTGCATCTGTTATGGGTAAGTGGAAATTTACCACCAATTGGACGATGTTTGTACATTTCTGTCGTGGTACAGGTCTTGCGGTACAGTCTTAAAATTGAGTTGGTAAAAACCTGCAGAAACCCTACCATCTGTACAATGACTGCTTTACATTGCATCAAAGTGTCATATTTTAAATGTTGTCCAATGAAAAGACATGAGACATATGTACAAAAATGCAATTGAGTGTACTCACTTTTGTAGCATACTATGTCCTTTTTCCACTCGCTGCACTTATGCAGTAGCACGTTTGTAGTTGTAACGTCACTAAACACAGAGATGTTTGTCATGCGCTGTCAGCATCGCTCACCGTTTCCTTCTTCCTTAACTTCTCCACATCTTTTAGGGGTCCGGAACAGGCTCGTCTTTAACCGGCGCCGCTGGTTCCTCGGGCTCCAGACTCACTCGACAGCGCATCACGCGCGTCAATCTCAGGGACCTGCTCTTCTGCCTGGAGAACGAGAGATTTACCAGTCGCTCTCATTTCCTCTACAAGGGCTTTCTCAAATAGCCTTGATGTTTGAGAAAGAGGGAGAGGAAGAGAGAGAGTAGAACTATAGGGGAAGAGGGAGCGACGTGAGTGGAGAGACCAAAACGCTGCCACTAGAGAAAGACTCCTTTGGATAAAAAGGAGAGGAGACGATCTATTTGGTGCATTTAAAGGTTCTTTAGGTTCACCTGCTATCATAAAATACAATCGTAGCCATACTGGAAGGCCTCTCTACCTCCTCCCTCAAGTGATGCCTCTTTCCTTCAGAGCAGTCGTTGACTAATGCCCCTTTATCTGCCCTGTTAAAACCTCCTTTTCTTTCAAGATGGTGCAAAAGTAAAACATGTTTTATGAAGGTTTTATTTTGTGTGAACAAAAAACATAATGTACAATTGTGCACTGTATTATAGTTTTTTTTTTCTGAATATTCGTATGCAAGCTAGGCTTTAAAGCTACATAAATCACTTGTCATATTAGACAACCGGTTTATGTTTTTTTTTTTTTTTGAATGATCTCGTTCTAGTTTAGTTGATTTTTAGTTTGAACTGCAAACTGTGTAACCTGCTGAGTTGCCTTCCTAACTGAATAAGCCATACAACCATTCTCACACAATTAACCCTGCTGTAAGCTCACTCTGTTCATCTCCATTTCCTTGCAGCATATTTAAAAATTTCCATCGTATTTATTTACTAAAAATCAAAGTTTAAATTAATGTTTAGCTATTTATTTATTATGTGATGCTTCAAGTGTGTCCTATTGCTTAAAGCTGAAAAAAATAATTAAAAAGTACATCCACAACAGGATATGTTTGAAATGATGTTTTAGATTTCAGATGCTTAAGAGTTGGGTGTTCTTTATTTTTAATCTATTCTTTAGATTTAAACTTCAAATTTCTAATTCTAATAGTTTTTTTAAGGCTTCTAACCTCTGTTGGTATACCAGACTTTTTCTTCTTCTATCTATTTTTGTAGCCTCCCAACACATTCTTACTCCTGTTGCAAACTGACAGCGGTAATGTGACATTACTACTTTGGTGTGCTACTGGACAGCCCTTTAGGTCTTTAGCGTGTCTGTTTTAAGAAACTAGTTTCTTCCTGTACATTTGTAAATGTTTCATCTAAAGTTTTACATACGGTTTTGTATAGAATTGAAAAATTACGCATAGTGCATCAAGAAAATCTAAATTTCTCTATTGAAAAGTTTGAATAAAGAATGATTTTACATATTCCATGTATTGATGTTTTTTGCTTTGTTTTTCACCAGGGGGCAGCATCTAAATATGTGATGTATGTCTGTAAGGACTGTGAAGCTTTGTTACACAAAGGACCTAAACCCTTAACATCAAACCACCTATAGTTATTGTGTGTGTGTATGAAGCGCAGCAACAAACACTCGGCTCAGAACGAAATCACACGCATGCAGCCTGCTTACCAGTCTGTCCGACTCTTTGTTGAGTCGTCTTGTTTAAGGTTGTCTCCATTATCAGCCCCTGCACAGCACACTGGCAACAGCTGTCACATCAGCTGCTAACATTCGCCATAATAAACCATTTGCTGGAAATGATTAGGCCCATTCTTCCACTGGGAAAGCAGCCTGATGGTTTAATGATTGGGAGCAGAGCAGCTTTTTTCTTTTGTGTGTGTGTGTGTGTGTCTACGATGTCCATTAAAAAGGAACGCTACACAGCTCACAAAAGATGGATGCTCGTCCTTTTTGACGTCTCAGATTTTGTCATCACAAGCCTAAAAATATACATTATAGGGATTTTTTTTTTGATAGACAAAAACTATAAGTGTCACTCAGTTGTGAAGTGGAACAAGGGTTCAGGGTTTTCATTCCTGTTTGGAACTAAAATTATATGTGGTGTACAGTTCTACTGATACACACTACTGACATATTTTCTACCAGCTTAGCCACATCTAGAAGAATAGATTTCAAGATTTACACAGATTTTTCTGGATTTAGATGTTGACTTTGACTGGACCATTCTAACACATCAATAGTTGAACATGCATCTTTATCTGACCAGAGCATTTTTTTTTGCCACTCTTCCATAATTTCAGGTTTATCTGAGCATGTAAGTTACTCTGACAGCTGTGGATCTCTGATGATTTATCGACCTGAAAAATAAAAGTGAAATCTTTCCAAATCCAACAACGTTTATATTACTAAAATACATTTCAACTTGCGGGTGCTAACCAACAATGTGGAGCTTTTTCTTTTCCTTCGGGAAGTTATATCCGGTAGCCACTAGATGGCAATATTTCATTCCCTTTATAAGGTTTATCTGTTGCTGACAGAGTCGTTCTCTTAAACATTAGGTTATAATAGTATTCACCATTCAACACTTATATTTCCCTTTACTCATTAAGCACCCAGTCTGTCCGGTGACCCTGTATCATTGACTTCACTGTGAATAATAATAAAAAAAAAGCCAAGAAGCAGAAAGCCAAACCGGGGTCTCTTTCCGGTTGTGTGGGAACCTCGTCGAGGCCCAAAAGCCTCTCAGGGCGTCGATGTTCGACGGCAGCGGGGACTCAGGTAAGGCCTCGGCCTGCGTGTCTCGGCCCAATCCAATATTTTTCCTGGTAATCCTCCCTTTCGCTCCTCAGCCCTGCTGCTCTTTTCCGAGTTAAGTCCACATAAGCTCCCACTTGAGTGCCAGAGGCAGAGCAGCGCCAGGGATGGTGCGGTTGCCTAGCGACGCCTCAGTCGCTGCACCTGAGGGTGTTGGGTAAACACCGCGAGCCTGCCAAAGGGAAGAGGAAACGAGTGACATCACCAGCCCGACACCCTCGCCCTCCTCCCTTCGTGACATTTATTGCAAAAGGCTTTTATTAACGTCTTGCACTCAAGTGTCGCTGTTTCTGCTTTCACCCCGGGGTGAGATCATTAATGAGTCTCATGCAAGTTCAAACGTGTGCACATGCGGGTGCGTGCGTGCGCGTGCTCTTCTCAGTTGTCACTTTTGTCAGATTCCAAGATGGGATTTGACTGATGTGATGGTTCCTCTCAGTGGGGCGTTTCTGCTGCACTTCCACGATAAGCCTCTAATCTAAAACAATCTTCCTTTGTTTACTCTCACAGAGAAGCTCATCGCGGTTTGCACTTTAACTCTGATTACGGCGCGATCCCTATAGCTTTGTAAATACTAAAACTCAGATCATATTTTAGTGTGATGTTATCTTTGCATGCTGGTGAATTAAACAAAAAAAAAAGAATCCATTTGCAGTCAAGTCGCATTCATGCTGTGAGACAAATGCATTGGTAGTCGCTAAATTGTTTTATTCCTTTCAACACCTCCTTGCCTAATGTTGATTAAGCCAGGGGCTTATGAATAAAAAATCTGCTGGGAGGGGTTCCGGGGAGGGAATATGATTGAGGTGAACTGATGTGGCACAATGTGATTCAGTCGGTGCGCTTTATCTTCCATTTGGATGCACTAACCCAGCAGCCCAGAACCACTTTTATTCCCCAAACGAAATTGAATGAAATCATTTGGAGCCCACTGACAGGAATTAAACCCCGAAACATAAAACCGAGCAACAGTTCATTAGCTCATGACTCTGTCTCTTGTTCATTTCTGGCCTCTGTCCTACCCGGGTTAATGTTGACTTCAGGACTCTTTTGTTACGAGGCCGACCGGAGCTCACCGACTCTGGCCAGGGGATGCTATAATAAGGCCGGTGTTTATGACCGGCTGCTGGAATGGGGTTTGGGAGCGTCGCTGAACCTGTGAGGTATTGATAGTGGGGTTAATAGCCTGTTGGCCTCTTTAATGGAGCTGATTCAGGCCAAGCAGCACACAGTTTCGGGCCCAGAGGACGAGAACGTCTCCTCTTACAAAGTCATCTGTCGGGCGATGCGGGTCAGACTCCAAAATGCGGACTGAACGTACTGTGCTCTGCCGTTTGCATTTAACATGATTCCTGCTAAAAACGTTATATAGTAAGTGGACAACAAACAACATAATGCATAACTGCTTAATGGATAAAAAATGACAAACAAAAATCTGAAAACAACATCAGTGTTGGTATTTAGTCCCTCAACACACACTCACACTGTAGTCTAAAACGTGTATTTGGGCTACAGTTCATCTTATGGACTTATTTACATTAATAATTTCACTTAATTCTTTTGATTTTGCTATGACAACTTACTTTTTTGTGTTCATTTAACTCAAAATTTACAAATCTTTAACCTAAAGGACCTTTTTACTTTGACTTTACTTAAAAGAATTAAGTTCAATACCATATTTGTATCCCACGTCTGACACCATGACTCAAGCTTACCAGGGACAGATTCTGTACCAACCAGGGTCCTGTGGTGGTGTCGGGGTAGAGTATGATCCACATAAGGAGGACTTAGTCCTAGACACAGCCTTCGCAGGTTTGATGCTCAACCTGGTGATCTGAGCTGCAGGTCTTCCTTTCTGTCAATTTCTTGGCTGCAAAGCAAATTCCCTCTTGAGGAAAGTAAATTTGATCTTGACCAAAAAAAAAAGATTGATTTTTGTCTAATCTGGCCTGCAAACAGCTTCTTCGAAATGTTTCCTGTGTCTCCCATGCTTTATGGCCAACTGCAAATGGAAATTCCTGTTTGCTTTCCCCCTAACAATAGCTTTCTTCCTGCCAATCTCCCCATAATGGACAGATTTAAGGAATACACAACAAAAAGCTATCCTGTTAAACGATTCTCTCACTTGAACTCCAGAGTTACCATGGTGCTTCGTGGCTGCTCCTCTTTGTCTGGTCTTTCTGTTTTGCTGCACAGTCACAAAAAAATCCCAATAAAGCACAATGAATAAAGCGGCCGTAAAGGTTCAAGAGATGTGAGTACTTTAAAAAAGTCCCTAGCTGGCCTCTTTTTCTGTCTGAATGTGAATGATCGCTACTACTCAGATTATACCGCTGATCCTCCTGAGTTATAGACAGATGGGCAGACGAGAATGGAAGATCTATTATACCTTCAACACCACTAAAGAAGCTCTCAGGTGCAAAGAAATAATCTCATAGCATTAATTGAATATGTGCAGCAGTTTTCCCAGCAGGAGGGGAGTTATGCTAGGCCAACATGCTTGTGCTTGCTGTGTAGAATAAAGAGAGTATCCAGGGAAAACCCTCAAAAGGATAGGAAGAATATTAACCTGTCCCCTTGTTCTATACGTCGCTCTGAACAGAGGATCTGGACCTTGGGCTTTTGAGAAGCAATTGCTGGCTTGAGGTGCAAACCCTGTGGACGTTTTACATTCTACTCAATTGTTAATGTTTGCCTGTGGTGTGACGTATGTAATGCGCTAGCTTGATGCTATGAAGCTTACCGCAAATTGCCCTGCGCTGTAAACAGCCATGTTAATTCAAAATTTGGTAACGTGGCCGACACGGACTGGACGGCTTTGTTCACTTCCTCCGTTGCTACAACTACAGGCAAACTGCAGTTCTAAAATAGTAAAGAAAATCGACGTCATCGCTCACAACTTCTCCTTCTGTTTGCTGATTGGCCTTGTTGAAATTCGAGTGGAATTGCATAGGAGAGAAATGGCCAAGCTAGGAGAACATGCTACAGTCACACAAAAGTTTGCTAGTTAAAGAATAAAGGATCTTTTTAAACTTTCAAGGATCACTGCCACTGTGTGGTCTGGATATTACTTCTAAAAAAAACGCAACATACTTTCAAGCAAAAATGTCATGAATCTCATTGAGTTATGACAAACAGGTAAACAGTTTCTAATACTTACACTGAGGTCCGCTGATCCATTCGAAGTGGAATGAAAACATTCATTTTCTAGGCCCCTTTAATGCTGTACAGGTTTCAGTGTTGATGGTTGATGGTGCCGATCTTCGACAAGCAACTGATGAGAGGCGGGATAGAAAAAAAAAAAAAAACCTGTTACACAGTGTCAAACATGGAAAGAATCTCAAATTAACCCAAACCCACTTGTTTTGGATTGTTAGCGAAAACTGGAGAACCTGTCAAAATAAAAAAAAAATAAAAAATAAAAAAAAAAACACACACATACTGGGAGAATATACAAACTGAACTCAGAACAGTCCTAAGAGACAACCCCTGATTTCTGCAACAAAAGCGCTAACTACTCAGTGGGGATGTTATTACAAATATTTCCAGTCATGAAGATGTGATGTCAGAGCCCACCTCTGTCTTTCTGGCACATTTTTCACTTCATCAGATACATTAAAAAAAAATAAAAAAATCACAACTGAGCCCAAGACTGGTACAGAAAATGTTGCATACTGTATCCATTTAAGCCAATGATATGGTTTATGGATAACATGTAGACTGTTTTATGGAGAAATCTGGAGCAAAGCCTGTTGGGTTTATGTTTCGGTGCCAGTGGCGAGCGTTCCTCATTGGGTTTATACTTAAAGGCGTTTTTGATTTATTTCATGTTGCAAACATAGGGGCTACATGCATCTTTAATGCAAAAACACTATGTGAAGAATTCTATTGTACAGCATTTCAAATCATCTGATTAATTATGCATAACTCACCAACATATATCGAGCCTGGAGCTTTGCCTTATAGACGGTTACCTCTGCACAGTGAGCGAATGCTGTTGCAGAACTCAGACATTGTAAGGTCGATTAAAGTCCGATTGTTATAGGACGATATGTTATCAATAACTTGTTGATCATTCATTTTTTTCTCATAAAACCAAACCACATATGTTTAGAAAGGATATTTGAGGAATGTGTCTCCCAAATAGGCGTCTACTTTGTAAAAACTTTAAAGAGGCAGGCGGTATTATGTATTTTCCAGGCACAAAAATTATATTACCTATTATATTGCATATCAGACATAAGTTAAAAAAATTGAGTTTGCAAATTAATGCACCTGGACCACATAAAGAGGTATCTGTCTCTTTAAGAAGCTCCTGGTCTTTCTGACACTTCACCTTCAGGAAGTCGTTGCAACGTTTCTTCCTTTAACATAATTTTACCAGAGTCGCAACTGTTTGTTTTTTTTATTGCAGTGTTTTTTTTGTTAACGCCCCCAGAAAACTGTAAATCACTTCACTTCCACTTCAAAAATATCCACCATTCGTCTCACAAAATCACAGTGAAATACATAATAATAAGTAATAATGCATTTTATTTGTAGGTTCCTTTCTGGACACTCAAGGTCACTTTCAATAAGTGACTAGACGGGCAGGGGGAACAGACCAGAAGAGCATCTGAGGGCTTGGGTCTGTGTAAAAATGTGAAGAAGGTCCAAAAGATACGGGGGATGGGGGAGGGTTGTGAACCGCTTTGAAAGTATGAGATGGGAAGCCAATGGAGCTCTTGGAGAACAGGTGTGATGATATAAGCGGATGAATTTTCAACCGATTGTAATTCATGAAGAGTTTTTCTGTGGCAGACCAAAGAGAAGACGATTACAGTAACCTAAACGGGAAGTGACCAGATTGTGGGCCAGAACAGCAGTGAGAGAAGGACGGAGACGATGAATATTTCAGAGATGAAAGTAGGCTGACCGACTGAGATAACTGACATGGGAGGCAAAGGAAGAGGATAACATCCAGACTCTAAACCTGAGGGGAGGAAAAAATGGAGGAGCCATCAACCGAAATGGAGACGTTAAGTTTACTTAGTGTTGATTTAATACCAATTAAGAGAAGTTCAGTTTTATTGCAGTTTACTTTGAACCTTGCGGTTTTTAAAAGTATTTTCGATAGCCTAAGTTGATGTTTTTTTGGGGGACGGGGAACAAATTCTCTCCACATCATAAATAACTACTCATCAGGCGGCAGATACTTTCTCCAGGAGGAACATGAAACCCATTGTGGTGCTTTGATCTCATTGTAGACAGACTCCTGAAATATAGCAGAAGAAGGCTGAGAGCAGTGTCAGCAGAAAAAAATAAAAATAACTACATAAACACTAAAACTAGCAGCAGTTGAACACGCAGATGGCATCCCAACCGTGGTGTTTTCCAAATTGAACTGTTCTCTGGGTCAGCCCAGGAGACTCCGGAGAGGAAATGGGGGAAGGGAGAGAAAAAAAGCCAGGCTAGGACATGTTTGAAGAAGAGAACTTTATTTACAACACTCAAGGCTCTGGCTGCAAGCCAGCAGCAAAGCTCCTTTCTCAAGAAGAAGGGCGGAGAGGAGAGGAGGGGGGTTATAAGGGGTAACTGGAGCTTCCTCTCCTCCTCCACGGGGAAAAAGAAATTTCACCTAAGCCCATCAAAGAGCTCCGTCCTTGAACTAAATATTCTTTTCTGCTGACAGCTTGCGACTGAGATGACTTCTTCCCGGTTTGATTATAATTTCAGGCCTTCCCACCTCAGCTGATGGCGCCGCCTAATTAACGCCGGTCCACAATCCTGCGGAAGAGTTCATTATTTTACAACCATAAAGGTTAAGTTAGGTTTATTAGTCGTTACCCGGACACTCTGGGAATTAAATCACCTCTCATTAACAACTCCGGAGTTTTTTCTTCTTCTTCTTTCTTATCGAGTCCTGCTCACACCTGTTTTTTTTTTTTTTTTTTTTTTTTTTTTTTACTCTTTTCACCGCGCAGGTTTCTAATTTTTTCCCCCCACAGTGGGCAGAGAAAATATCCCTCCGCTGCCTTCCCCTCCACACTCTCTAAATGTTATGCATTGCTCCCGCTGCGCTCGGTCCTCCTTCCCTCTGCTGACCCCACTAATCACCTCTCCTCTCCACACCGCCTACCTGCATCACGCCGCACAGCCTCATTTTTCTCCCTCTCTCTCCTCCTGCCCGTCTTCCCGCCTTTCCTCTCCGGGCGTCTCATTAAAGGCGCTCTATCTAATGAGATTACGCCGTGGGGATTAATGGTGTGGCTAATTGATAGACACACAGCCGGAGAGGATTAAATCCCCTCTAAGTCCCCAGCGGGCCTTTTTTGGGGGCGTTTCGGCTAATTGAAATCACAAGGTACGGACACAAACACACTCCGCGGTGCTCCGCCTCAGACGGCCTCGCGACGCGGCGACGCGGTAAAAGTGCCAATAGAAACAAATAGTAAAAACAGGTGAGCTGTTCCAAAAAGAAGACGGTATCCAAACAAAAGAGTCACAGATTAAGAGCATAATTTGCGGAGAGTCTATCCCACCTCTAACTAAAATACGTCATTTTACAACGGGGAAAGACATAGTGAACGTGCGAAAAGGAAGTAAACATCACTTTTGGAGAGAAAAACATAATGAGGTTAGATTTTTAAGTTGGTAAATCTTTTTTGTGTTAAAACTTTAAAGTAAGTTTATGTTTTATTGAAAGCAGCATAATCTCATACTTTTAAGCTGTTTGTTTCTTATTGGCCCTTTGCGCGTGACGTCACTCACTTAGAAACTCTGCCCGCTCCGCCATGACAGACGTCAAAAAACAACCTAATTTTTAATGAGGAAAGATGCAGCCCTGGGTGTAATTACGGACTATTTACAAGGTAAGAAGATTAACGTTCATATATATATTATAAGTATCATTAGAAACATCTTAAATATCGCATTATGGCGAAGGTACGCATCTAATCATCAGTAATCATGGAAACAAGACCGCACCACCATGTAGCCTAGCATGTATGCGGGAAAAATGATTAGCGTCTCGACTTCCGTAGTTTTTACAGAGACGCTGTTTATGACATAGTGACATAAATGATGTGGTGTGAATTCAGGCAAAGTGGGTAATTTTATCAACACGTCAGGAGGGAGGAAGTACGGGTTTCTAAGCTAGTTGTTCCAGGCTTCTGGAGCCACAACCAGGTGTGTTACTCTCAAAAACAAATTAGTTTGACTCGAACAAGTAAAAGCCATGAATAAACTTACAAGAATAACTTGGGGAAAACAGCTTAAGTCGCTCAGATCAATACTCCCGACCCTCACTTCCGACTTCCATCACGATGCCTTGAATGATTAGGTGATGTAGTAGTAAAGGGTCAATACTACCATGTATGTAAGAATGTAAAAAAAAAAGTATTTTGCATTGGTCTTAATATGAAACTTTGAAGCAGATTTGTTGGGTCATTAAGTCCTGTCTCATTTTTACAGTGCACTATATTGCCAAAAGTGATTGCTTGTCTGACTTTTCGCACATGGAGTGAGACTGCATTCTTAATCCATATGATAAAGTCCCACCCTCTGCAGGTGTTTGAGGAATTCAGGGAAGACTTTCTACAAAGCTAAGGAGAGAGTTTGTGGTAACTTTTGTGCATTCTGTGACAGATGTAGAACGAGAAAGCCCGACTCCCAATCACCACTCTTACAACAAAAGCGTTCTGCCAGGTCGAGGTCACGGTTCTGCATAAATCAGTCAAGTTCTTCCACACCAAAGTCGCTCCATCTACATAGGAATATATACCTGGAAACTACATGACGTTTGGAGGTCAGTAACTACTGACTCTGCAGAAAGTAGGTGACCTCTGTGCATCTGCCATCCTGCCCTGTTATGTTATCTCACCTATCACTTTGTATCCGAGTTGCTCTCATTCCCAATCTCTTCAAGTGTGTTGTAAATGAACTTACAGTTAACTCTAGATAGAATATCTAATAGAGGAAAATTCATGATTTAAACTAGTTCCACTTTGGAACTCTCTGATATCCTGAGCGACCCGTTCTGGTCTGCATGCCTGTTTGTTGGATTACATACACTTGTAATGGGAGTAATTGAAACACCTGAATTTAATGAATTGGATGGGTGTCCTCCCTCTTTGAACAGTGCATGTGAATCGGGATGAAGGCTGTGAAATTCACCGCAGCTGAGTTTCCATTACAAATGTGCAAAAAGTCCTTGTTGATATTCTGCTGATGTGGAAAAAAGATTTCATAACTGTGGTATTTCCATTAAATAAGAAATGAAATTAAAATCACACGTGAATAAGCTTGCTCACGCGACAAGTCATTAAAAATCATGGCAGCGATGGACGTAAACAGTTACATGAGATTAACTGTTTACGGTTATCGCAGAATATGTAAAGCTATAGTTTCACATATTTTTTTCTTGTTTTGTGTGTGTGAGAGAGAGATTATGCTACTACCATAAAAGATTAATTTTCCACAGCTTTACCAGAGGTGCCAATAATGTTGCCAGAGCTGCAAGAGGAGATGGATATTAAAAAAAACTTCATCAAAACACGATTGTATAGGCTCGTAGAAATTCAAAGCTTTGAGCAACATTCTATAAGAAATGACCAGCGTTGAATAAACAAGGCCATTATACATAATTCAGCATCAACCCTGAAGGTGATGCGTGGAGGGAATATATATATATATATATAAAAAAATGATGGCACATTTTCAAAACATGTGTTGTTTATTTCCTGAAGCGCACATCCAGTATCGAGATGAATAAATAAAAGAACTCCAGTACCTTGAATAATATAATATCAGCAGGCATGGCTAATGAGTCGTCCCAAGGCAAGAAGCCGACCGAGGGAGCGCGTCTGTCAGAGGCAGACGATAGGGCATGTTTCATATAGAAAAGATGTGAAATGGAAAAAAGTTAGCAGAACTGAAGCAGAAAATTTAAAAAGCAAGCATTTTGTAAGAAGTCGTGTTTTAACAGAAGATCCACATTTTTGTTGTTTTTTTTTTTTTTTTTTACAAATGAACGGGCCACCAAAGCTCGTTGAGGAGCTTGAGAGGGAGAGCCGCAACCTTTACAGCAGGGAATATAAGTATTGTTGACTTTCTTCTCAGGAAAGACTTTTAACAATCAGGATACTGGCATGAGAGTAACACAGGCAATCCACAAAAAATCAAAACAAAGAAGTCACAAATAGTTTGTTGTACACGATTCATGGAATTTGTCCGTACATAATAAAACAACCTCTTGTTGGTTCGGATTGCTTTAAGTCGCTTTGTGTGTAGAGAAAATAGTCACACGCTCAGGAAAGATTTTGACACGTCTTCAAATAATTTTAAAGCATCTTCTTTGCTTTCACCTGTACATTTTCCCAGGGATTTTTAATTGGATTTAAGGCTGACTTGTCCAGTCAACAGAGTAACTAAATAATTTTCTCTCTGAAACCCATTGAGTGTTTTAATGGTTGTGTGTTTAGGATAATCGATAATCTTCAGATTATCAAATTCTGACATCATGATGTTTTCACCCCACTGTTTTTGTGGTGTGTTTGGTGCGAACGCAGTGCCATTCCTCCTCCAAATGTGTCATGGTGGCATCCAAAGAGTCCAAAAACTTTGACTAGGCTATGTTCTCAGGGCTTTCACAATTGATCTGCAGCAAACATAAAACATGATTTTCCTTCTTCAGTGGAGTCTTGTGCATTGCACGTTCATCGAGAAAATTTTATTTAAATCCACTACTTATCATTTTTGAGAATAACTTGACCTACTAATTCCAAGTCTTTTTAAATGTAATTTGTTTTATCAGAAGAGGATATGGTCATGACTTGTTTAAAAATAAAATGATGTTCCTCTCACTTTCACTAAATGCCCCCAAACATTGCTGACAAGAACATTTATAAGTTCAGAAATAAGTTTGTAAACCAAACCAATTAGTATATTTACCACATGGAGGTTGTGAAGATATTGTGTGATACATTGGTGATAAAACCCCTTTTCATCAATTAGGACTAAATCAGCTAACACAAACATTTGAATTGATAAAGAGCAGAGTTTCTGTGTAAAAACTGAAATTAGTTTTGATTTCTTTGCATGCTTTTAGTTTACGTGGATAACTACCAACGTCTGGAATGAATTACAGTGTGAGAGGCCCGTTATGCATCTATCTCCTGACAAAACGCAGACCAGTGTCAATACTTATTTTCCCTGCTATATGTCATTGATACTTGAAAAATACGTATTTTACAGTATTTTTTTTATTTTCTCAGTGTCTTTATACAGAGTATATTCATATAGTTTCTGCTGACTATTTTCACATTCTCACCACAGAGTAACAAGTGCTTTGAGTAAAACATCTGGAGAAAAGAAAAAACCAAACCAAAAAAGAAAAAAAAAAACATGCACCTTTTAATAGCTTTGTCGGCCTAAACAAAAAAAAAATAAACAAAAAGAATAAACAAGAATGTTCAAGGCGACCAAAAGAATCTTCTTCAGGCGTCTTCGTTCCGAGTCATTTGAGTTCCCTTCGATCAACGTTTTTCCGACTAATCGAATCATGCCTACGTTAAGCTTTACACCGTGGAGTCAGCAACACAAAACCATACAAGGGGCAGGCAAGCGTCTCAACACAAAGGCTCCTTAAAATCTCATGAGTCCACAGAAGAAAGGCAAGCATTCTCCAATAAATTATAAAACCCCCAACATGTATAAAAAAATGTTGACGCTGGGTTGACAAGGTTTTTTGGGGGTTAGGGGAGGATGCTAGTGGACTGAGCAGGTTCTTGGAGAAGAGGGTGGTCCAACCCTCCCTCGACAACTCTAACTCGATGGGTTATGGGGTCCGGTAGTTCGCCCTGGGTTATGTCCTCCCTCTCCTGGTACAGGCTGCCGGGGCTGTTTGCATGCCTGCGATTGGGCGAGGACAAAAAAAAAAAAAAAAAAAAAAACGAGACGGGCCGGGCTGGTCTGAGGATGACGGGGGAAACGACAGAGCGCGTCACCCCCGTTGTACTGCACGAACAGCAACCAATCCTGAGATAGCAGGAGTCTGATACAAAAACACACCACAAAAGGCACTTTATAAAATGACAGTGCTTCTGTTCTAAGGAAATTCAAGTTGACAAAGAGTTAAAGAGAGTCGGTGAGCGCCCCCTTTCCCTCCCAAATAAAAACATTCTCTTCAGTGTGAGACTAAAGCCGGAGATAGTTTTGTTTTCAACAATCAATCAAAGCACAAAATTCACTACTCGTGTGTCTCGCGGCCCGCCTTGATTCGTCCCCGGAGGAATCCAGGTCCAGCGTGGTGAGAGAACAGGAAAAAAAGAAATAGGAGAAAAACTGAAAATGTCACACTACAAACTCGGCACTAAAAACCATAAAGCCAGAATACAGTTGCATTGCAGCGGAGTTCACGTCTGCGGGCTCGGCCGACTACTGCAGCCCGTGGAAAAGGGTCCATTTCTCTCAGGTCTCTTCGTGTTGTCGGGTGCTTTACATCCTCTCTTGACCGTTCCTACCTCTCCAGGCCCCTGCCACAGCCCGTCCCCCCTCCCCCCCATCACCCCTGCGCCACCCGCGCCTGGCTCTCAGTCGTCCTCTCCTCCCCCGTAGAGGTCTGCCAGCTTCTTAAAACGCGGACCCCAGTCGTTGAGGTAGTCGTAGTCCTGGTCTCCTGAGCTGGTGGAGTTGAGCGAGCTGACGGAGCCCGCGGTCGAACCGCTACCCTCATAGTCGAACACCAGCAGGGAGTCGTACGGTGGGGCAGTGGGGTCATTGTCGGCGGCCCTCAGACCCTGAAGCCGTAAAGAGAGAAGAAGGAAATTGCTTACGTGAGACCAGAGCTCGCATAAGCAATTTGTGCTTAGTTTTGCTGTGAAAACAAAACTAAATAATCAGGAGCCTTTCTGGAATGGCAAAAACTTGAGAGTTGGTCTTTCTAGAGAAGCAAAACGCAATTTTTCAATTGTGATGTTTCCATTAATTCAATTCAATTCACAATTATTAAGTCAAGGACAGCGCAGTAAACAAAGTTACACGATAAACACAAGAAACTCATGTTTTGTACTTGTTTTCTAGCCACAGAGTAATTTACAAACCCACTTCTTTTTGAGGAACGAAAACATTAGAGAAAATTATGTACATTTGTATGGTTCTTCAATAAGTAACTTCTTTTTAGCTCCATTTGCCAGACAAGAATGGCAAATGGTTAAAAACTACTGGATGGGAGTTGTTACGTTGTTGTTCATGAATTAGGCCGTGTGTAGAAAAGTGTGGTGGTCTTTGGTTGAGTTTCCATTAGCTTTATAATTGCACAAATTGAAATTATGAAAATATATTAGCTTAATGGAAACATGGCAATTTTGAAAAAAAAACCCTCTTATTTTTCCATTGAAAGTTTAAAAACTTAGCAATGATGGGGCTGTTTTCCGTCCGTATCAAAATAGATGTGTTTCGCAAAGCTACAGTGGAAACACAAGTCACGTGCCCACAGCCGGGTGTTACTTCTGGCAAAAAAGACAAAAAAGGCAACAGGAAGTTTCCCCAAAATAAGGAGCTTCCTGCACTGACGGCTGAAGAAGACTTAAATTTTATGATCTACAACTACCATTCCAAGAGAACAAGAACATCTGATGTTGTTGCTGGATGTATGTTGTTAACCCATACAAACATTTATACCAATGTTTCAAAAACCAGAACGTCATTTCCAAACCATTTCCGTTGATACCCCACCAAGGTATTGGTACTCCTTCCAGCACCTCATAAGTCAGAAGTGGAGACAGATAAATCCCAAGCATCTACGACTACTTGAAAACGGCAGAAGTGTCTTGCTCTTTGTATAAAACATTATCGAGAAAAAACAGTGCGGTAATCCCGATTGTTGGCTGTTCAAAATTTAAGGTACATATATTTCCCACCTTCTTACTCTTTGGCTGGAAATTATTTCTGGGTCTTGTTCATGCTTTTAAATCCTGCTGCTGGCTGGTGGCACAAACTACTTATCATTACTACCTCATTCCCTGGACCCACCATGCCAGCTTGATGTAGCACAAGTACCCTCCCTGCTGCATAGGTGCTTTCAAAAGACACACGGAGATGGCAAATTGCTCTTTAATGCCAGTTTGGAGGGTTTTTTTTTTTTTTATAAAAAAGTGCTTATCCTTCAAATGCATTAAGGATATTCAACCCCAAGGGAAGCCATATATTTATTCTTCATGTCCAAATTGCTTAGTTTTCCAAACTTGAATTTCCAAACTACTCAATCCTTTTAAGCCTAGTTTTAAAGTTTAAATATGAGACCTCACTTTGGATGTGTGGAAGATTTTCTTCAAAACATTCAACCTGCTAAAACTAAAGAGAAGGAAGAAAAGAAAACTCTGAAGATACAAATCTTTTCTTTTCTTGTCTGATTTTTGTCCTTCCATTCCTGTCCTGCACTTAAAAACAGACCAAACAATCCAGAACACTGAGAACTTTTTCTCCTACAAGAGTTTTCCCTGTGAAATACAAAAATGAGTATTTTCAGGAGCTGGTTATCCAGCTGGGAAAGTAGATTCATGGGTGCAGTTGACTTTAAAGAATGTGGTAAACTCCTCTTCTCTGGCTCACCCACCGGGAAGACTTCTAATGATCCATCATCGGCTGAAAGCTGATTGAGAGGCAGAACAAACGCCTCCACCAGGAACGCTGCTGGCAGAAACTCAACTCTCACAACAGAAGGAAAATCGCTTTATATTAGCCATAAACCGTTATGACGGCATAATTAGTCTTAAGTATAAAAACATGGATGTACGATACATTTTTAAGTCATGGATCCCAGAAGACGTTGACAGAAGGTGTCGACCTAAAAACCTACGTCATTTATGAAGTCTCCTATGTCCCCCGGGTGGGGCACGCTGGGTCTGATGGGGTACTGCGACTCAGCAATCACAGGCCTCTCATCGACCCGGCGCACCCCTGTTGGCTTGCTGATGATGTGGTCCAGAGACTCCGGCTGCTGCAGTTGGCTCAGGTCGTAGTCCTGGATGAAACGACCAGAGAGAAACATTGACATTAAAATCGGTGAGGAGGATCGGAAAAAGATCACAAAAATACAACAATCAAAGAATTCTTCGTTAATAGAATAGTTTGTATTGAGTGTCAAACTCAAATCTGGCTGTCAATGGCTTTTTATTTGGCCCTCTAGACTCAAGGGGACACAGGAGGTGACATAAACTGAATCTTCAAAATAATAGTGTTTAAATATTATTTTATGAACCAATTAAATAAGTCCTTCTAGTGTTCTGTGATTCCGAGATTGTGGAACTTCATGCAAAATCAGCAGATCCCCAACATTTTGTTGCGCTAATGCATTTTGTTGTCAGTTTATGGCAAATTTTCCACAAAACTGATCAAAAACATTGCGTTTAAGTGACCAACTCCCACCTGCAGATGGCAGTGTTGCTTCTGCTGTGATAGGCGTGGTAACGAAAGTAGTCATCCGTAAGCGGAAATTTTGCTAGCATTTTTTGTAAATATCTCGATAGTCTGAACACAAAATCTATGATTTTGATTATAAAAGAAAGTCACAAAAACAATTGTGAATTCCTGGAGATTGAAATGAATGTGAAAATATATACATATATATACATAATGATTTATCTTTAAAAAATACTTATTGAAAACAGACCATTAATATTTTTTAAAATTTGTTCACGACTGTTTTTTAAAATCAGTAAATTTTTAATGATCTTGATTTGGCCTAAAATTAACTGCTGTAGAGTTTACATTAAGACACACTCCTCTGGTTGGAAATCCTTATAATGTGTTAGTTTTCTTGTCCTCCCATCGTTTGCTCTTTTAAAACTTTCTTTTCCCCCCACTAATTAATTCAAAAGAAACAGAACAGGTTGTTTATCTCTTTACTGTTATCCTACATATGATTCATAAATATACCCATTAAATCTTCATCCAGGCACGTCAGTGCAAAGAGGCCTGCGAGGACCACAACCATCTGTTGCTCGCGTTTTTTTCTCTCTCCACATATTGGTGTGTGTAGGTGTTGGAAATAAGTGAGAATCCAAACAACATTTATTTATTTAACTGTCTGCTCTGAATTCGGCTCTCTGTGGTTCAGGGACTTTAATTACGTAGAAAATAGCCAGGCTGTAGAGGACAAAGGAGTATGCAGCTTCATCCCTAAACTTTAACATATTTAGCATAGCATAAAAATGGCTGGAAAGACATGGTTGTCAACCAACAAAAGTATGGCACACTTTTTAGATATTTGTTGAAACTTTGTATTTCGCATCGTACCTAACAAAAGGCTTTACAGACAAACAAAAAGCAGACCTTATTTATGTTTCACCTTTATGTTTTCTTTCACTTCCATTTTATTTCCTCTGTGCTGAGCTTGAAAATAACAATACTGGATTTTTTTATTTACATAAAACTTTTTTAACTTGCACATAAATCAGAATTAATAAGATGAGGTCTGTGTGAAGAAAAAGAACCAATCCCCCCCCCCCCACCTCCCCTCCAAAAAAAAAAAAAACCGCATGGTGTTTATTCTGCCTGAAGAAATCAGCAGGAATCTTACGCTTGTCAGTGCCTTTTCTTTTCAGAACCCAAATGGCTGCTGGTTCATGCTGAGGTACCAGGAATACTGCCAATACGGATCATGATCAAAACCCTTAAACAGACAGACTGGCGCTATAATTATCCCTGCGCAGATGTAGAAGCTTTTGTAAAAAGTTTGAAGGTTTTGTATCGTTCCAAGAGACGAGAGCAGAGATGCTTTGTGAAATGTTTGAAAAGCTGCTTTGTGATAGTCATTAAGGTCATAAATCCCGCAAAAATGGTTTTAAACGGTTCATTGCACTATGTCGGATTTATCATATGCAGTTTTTGTCGGCTCTTCGTGTCGTTTCCAGCAGTCGACCGAGGCGGGAAAAAAAGCACAAGCATGTTCATGCGTGTTGACCTTTTCCAACAGCTTTCTGTGAAACTCAATAAAAGTGAGACATTGTTAATATGAGCTCAATCTGTGCTTTATCTGCAGGAGGTTAACGCAGTGCATGAATGTGTTGAAACGAGTGCGTTGATGACAGCAGTTCATTTTAGTGGAAGAATTTAAACTTAGTTTTTTTCTTTCTTGCAGATAAATGAACTAAGCAACTTTTCCCTGGAGATATTTAATAACCTCCAGTTGAGTAATAAACAGTCTTTTCTTTAAGTCTATGTAGATAAAATCAGCAAATACTCCTTAGCTTCAAAGCGCAATTTAGGTGTTTGCTGTGAAAACATATTTTGGCTGTAAAAAAGTACGATTTTAATATTGTCATCTGCCTAAAATAATAGCCAAAATCATTTTTCCCAAAAGATGATTTTGGCAAAAATTGACATGACCCCTTATTTTAGGAATGTAACAATGACATCCATAGGGTACTGCACAAACAGACAAAGATGCAAACACTTTTTACAAAGCAATAACGGTCATTTACTTCCTAAGGAAGATTAGTCAAATGAAATCAAACATTATTTTATGAAGAAGGCACCCTTCTAATCATTAGCAACCAGGGAGAAAATGCCACACCATCATGTGTCCTCCTACCATGTAACAACTGTTAAACATCTAGACTTTTGTACACTTTGCTCCGGTGTAATCGGAAACACAGTTTATGACACAGCGGTATAAATCATGTCGCTTGAATTCAGGCAAAATTGGCAATTTGATCAAATCAACAAACATGTCAGGAGGAAGATTCTGTGGGTCGGTTTCTAAAATGGCTACCTCCAGCTCTTGTAAACACCACTGTCTATGAGCCCCAAATGGCTGTGCTACATCCACGGACATGAACAAGTAGAACTTGGGAAAATAATTGTAGTTGTGCCACTCAATACTCCCATTCCTGTGTTGCAAAGGGTCAATAATTACAGTTAGATCACAACTTAACTGTTGCTGTGTTTTCGTTAAAAAGGTGTGCCAAACGTTATCAATATTCCGCTATTATTGAAAAAACACGATTTCCTGTAAATGAATAAGCTTGTTCACACAAACATCATAATCCCACCACTTCCTGTTGTCGTCTTCGTTGTGTTCTGGCAGCAGTAACATCCGGTTGTTGATCACATGACAAGTGTTTCCACTCCTTCCAGTTTTGCAAAACACACCAACTTCGACACAGCCGAGAAACCACCTCATTGAGTTTTTTTTCAAAATGGGAACATTTCCATTAAATGAATCTATTTTCTGAATCCAATTTGTGCGATTTTATGGTCAATGGAAATGCAGTTTGTGATAAACGGGTAGAGACATCTAGTCCTGATTATTGCCCAACCTGTAGAATCAAGGAATCGGTTAAATAAAACCCACCTGATGACATGAAGCTGGCCTAAAAATCTCAACACATCATGGCCCTGATCTAAACACGTACCATGATGAGGGGATCATCAGTTATTCTCTTCACTTGTCAGCGTTGCGTATCGCTATACCTAGTTTGTGTATATCGGTAGTAATCTGTCGTACCTGGTCTTCCTCTCCGCCTCCCTCTTCGTCATACTTCAGGATGTTGTCTCTGACGTCGTCCTCTGGGTCGATCAGCAGGGGCTTCGCTTGACGCTCCTTCTCTCTGCGCTTCATCCACACCACGAACAGCAGAACCATACCTTCCGAAGGAAACAAAAAACAAACAACAATCAAATCTCAAATTCGTGTCAGTAGCAGCCTTTCTAGAGAGTTGCACTCACTCAGCAGTATGATGATGCAGATGAGGATAGCGATGATGGCTCCGGTGCCGAGTCCAGCGGCCGCCACCGCCCCCGTGGCACTGCAGTCCCCGTTGTTGTCGCAGGGACACACTTTGATCCTGATCATGGAGCGGTTGGACAGAGGCGGGTTCCCCGAGTCAGACACTATGACCGGGATCACGTAGACGCCTGCCTCCAGGTAAGGAATCCTCAGTCTGAGCTGAGCGTAGTCGCCTGCCGAAGTCGGACAAGGAAAGTGGGTGGGGAAAAGGGAAGACGGAATAAGACAACTTTTAAAACGTAAGCAAAGCTTTATTTACATCACACGCGTGAGTTGCACGGCATCAGCCGCTTCAGCACGAGCAATCACTCTGACGTGTATGACTGAAGGCAGAAAAGGCAGAAACATCTAAAACTACAGTGTGTAACCTTCAGCATCTATCACTCAGCCTCAGACAAGAGCCTCTGTGGGAGTCGGATCCAGGTATGTGATCAGATTTGTCCTCAAGACAGCTGCTGTGATGCATCCATCCTGTTGGATTAGGTGACAGATCGGCTGCTCGGGGGACCGCGAGACGAATGGATCTCATTTGTCACAAACGATAGATTGTACGTCAGGGCTGGATGGCACCCGTGTTCCTCACTGCGAGCTTTCCGAGACGTTTTGTTAAACTCGGACCTTCCCTCTCACTGCCTACAGCCGCCACCGCCCCCGATCCTGAAGATTAATATAGCCAGATTTTTTTTTTTTTTTTGCGCCACGTCAGGAGTACGGTTTGTAATTTACTGAGGACGCAGGTTGTCCATCTTGCACTCTCTTTCTCGCCTGCTTTATGTCCCAAGGGTGTCCATTTTCACCACCATCTCATCTTAAATGCAGCATGCGGCGTTTAACTACCGTTCAGTCTGGAGATGGTCCAGTTCCGGCGGATGCTGGCGGGAAACGAAGGCAGCTCGAAGACGAACGGCCCGACGTTGGGCTCGGCGTCGGCGTCCGAAGCAGTGATGTTGATCCTGGAGTTGGGCCGGGCTCGCTCACAGATTTGCGCTTCCTTGGGTATCAGCACGGGAGCGTTGTCGTTGACGTCAATCAGGTAGATCTGGAGCGTCCCGGTCCCGCTGGCCTGCGGCGAACCTGTGGGAGGGAGGGAAGATGGAAGAGATGACACTTTTAAAAAAAAGAGAGATTGAAGAGTTCAGATGGAATGCCATGAGACTGGGGAAGAAGCAGCAGCAGCAAGGACTGCTTCCTTTTTAGACGCATAGTTGCAGCAGAGTCCTTTGTGGAACTGAGAAAACACACAAGGAAGGAAACAACCAGGAAGAAGATGTGTTGTGTCTGCTAAGGGGGTGGAAGTGTAGGGAGGATGCATGAAAGCCAAACACAAAAAACAAATGAGTGGACACAGCCAACAGATGTTCCCTTTCTTTGCCTTTATAATTGCCCTGAACAGTTTGAACTGTCTGAGGTGAGACTCTCGTAAAGATTTCTGTTATGTGCTCTTTGCATATCCCCCCTGAGAAATGAGTCAAACACTAACCTTTCAAAAAGAGCTCATCATTATAACCACATCAGGTATGGTTCTCAATGCCAGGTCAAAGCAGGACCAATTTATTATTTCTCTTTTTTTTGGTTAGTTTTCCTGGCTGCTAACAGGAAAAAGTGCTCTTGAACTGAATAAGAAATATTGTTTGCTGCCGTCTAAAGTCGGTTCTGCTGAACACGATACAGGAATGAAAGCCTCTGGCTTCTTTCCCATCAGTAAAACTTCAAAGCATCAAAATCTGGCTGAACTCTGCTGTGAAGGTGAATATTTTACACAGGGACCAAAAAAATTTGTTGATAGCCAACCATAGCCACCTTGGTGCAAGTCAGGTTGGCAACAGAGCTCGATTTCAAATAATTTGTTGAAGTCGGGGCAAAAAAATTGTCAAGAGCTGCTGAACCTGCAATAAAAATAACTTTACAGTGTTAGCAAACTTAGCATGAAAGTACAGAGATTTGGGATTAGTTGATTATTTCTTCATCAGTGCTTCTGGGCAATACATTTTCTACCAGTGTAAAGATTATTTATTTAATTCTAAATGCTGCCATATTTGGAAGGAACGTGGATTTACATCCTCAGAATTGGAGTTAGGTAAGTGAGTTGCATCCATGGACAGCAATCTGTTTGCCAAGCAGAGATTTACTGAGAGGAGACTCAAAAAGCAGTGGAAATCTCAGAAACCGAACCCTAGCCTCACCATTAACATCGCCCTTTACAAAGTCCAGGATAAAAATTATACATACAGGCTCAAAGATACTTGTGTATCTATGAGCCTCTCAACAAGCTACTATGGCATTATGCTGGCTTGTTTAAATTGTTCAGTTTCATCTTAACAGCAAGACACCTGGAACTTTTAACATAACTCGTTGCCCCAACAAGACAACAACCACAAACACAAATCTATAGTGGCTTTGCAATGGACAAACTATGCAGAGATGCACGAATTAAGATTAATAGCTGGGGTCAGTGGGAGGAAACCATCACATCTGAATTGATTCTAGTTGTTCTGGTAAGAGTTGTCATTAGTTTGGCCAGTTTCCTCCTCCACTGCAAAGAAAGATGTGCTGATCCAAATGAGGTGGCTGTTAATGTTAATTCAAACATTAACAAGTGTGGCCAACATGGACTTCTGTTCCCTGATTGGCTTAGTTGCAATTCAACTGGAGAAATCTTACTCAATGGTAGAAAACCGAGACGCAGATCTGGAGAGATGATTGTGTATGAAGGCAATGGCCATGCTATTGGTATGGTAACCACTATCAAAAAATAAATACATAAATAAAAAAAAATAAGCAGAAAGGTGCAATATGCTAAGAGTATATTAAACAAATATTAGTGTGATATATGTATATATTTCAGCCTGTATGTACAATTTACATTTAAATTTGGTAAGGGTATTTTCATTCCATCCTTTAAAAAAAAGCACTGGAGCTTCACTAAAAACATAAACGTATATAAAATATATTTCCCTGAAGAATGTCTCATGCAACGGACCCAATATGTGCCGAACATCTTCCCGTCTTTGGCCGGTTGAGTCCATGAGTCCACATACAACAGATTAAATCTCCACTCTGCAGCCTAAAAGAGGACACAAGCAGATAAGAGGGATAGAGACCGGCCTCTCTGCTCTGAACCCAGGCTGAGGTAAGTTAGTCTGAGGCAAAGTAGAACAATCTTGTCCCATTGATCCAGATGAGAAATCCTGTCTGGATGTCCGGGAGGCTGCGCCCCTCCAGGCCGAGGAGGAACAGAACCATCCGGCTTGTTAAAGCCTCAAAACCGGCATCTGTGTTTACACTGTATGGTGGCACATTAGCACACAAATGCAGCTTTTATAACCTGTAATGGCACCGTTACTACTGAAAAATAAATACAGTAGCTCACGAGCAACAAACGCCGAAACCCATGTTTATGTCTTTTTCAGAGACGCTTTGCATTTTTAAGCGAGATGATGTCAAACTGCACTTGCATTTATGCTAGCTGTCTTCCCGCCGCACCGACCTGTCTGCAGTCAAGCCGTACCAGCGGTGCTGAAAATATCCAGGACTTCTCCGTGTAAATAATGAAGGAGCCACAAATCGCTAAGCACCAGAAGTCCTATCGATTAAACATGAATGGACAACATTTCCCTTTTAATTCTACATCTTCTCTCCTCGACTTCTGCTCCCAAAGACATGGTGCAGCACAATCCTATCTCTTAAAAAAAAAACACTTCCAGGAGAAAATATAAAATATGGACATATTGTCTACGTTTCACTCTGGATCCGAACTTTTGAAAGATAGGAAGAAATTAATGAGAACACTCCTCCACCACATGCCAGGTAGAAGAAAATCAGTTGATCAAGCAGGTTTATTTGTGTGGCAAATCTGAGCAACAAGGTACTTCAAAGTGCTTTACATCATAAAAACACAAAGATAAAAGTCACGAATACAACATTCAGTCACTGATTGAGAAACCAGGAACAAACGTTACATTTTGTCGAGTGGCATCGTCAAATTCATCAATGTACATCAAATATGTTGGTCGATGTTCCAGTGATTCAGTGGTTCAAAAGCAACTGGAAGCAGGTGGGTTTTAGAGGGAAGGTGGTCCTATAAAGCGCGTGTCAAACACAAGGCCCGGGGGCCAAATGTGGCTCGCCATAGCTTTTTATGTGGCCCCTAAACTCTTTAGAGGTATGCATAAATATATAAAGATCGAGATAACAGTTGTGTGTTTAAATATTGTTATATTAATCAAATGAAAGCGATTTTTATCCGTTTACTGACAAATTACATTAGACAATACTTCCAGTTTTACTGCGATGGTGAAAATTAACGCTAAATCAAATAATCACGTTGTTTTCTTATGCTTGTGCATAACAGAGTCAACTGAAAATTTTCCAGAAAAATTGTCAAAAACATTGGCTTTAAGTGACACCAACTCCCACCTGCAGGTGGCGCTATGTTTTACTTCTGCACTTATTTACGAGTAATAAAAAAGTCACATTTTGCAGTATTTCTGGCAAATATTTTGAGAATATGATCTTAATGTGTCCCAAAATGAAAACAAGTTTGACGCCCATGCTATAAAAGTATTAACTCACATGAGCTGAACCCAAACGCAAACAAATTTGAAAATGAATGTGCCCTTTTGAGTTCATATCGCAGTAATCACGGGCTGGTTTGTATTGGCTTGGTACAAAAAAAAAAACCCTCCAAAACAAAACGGGATAAGACATATTTCAGGTTGCTGCACGACAAAATGTGGAAAAAAGTGGATTGCGTCTCACTGCTTTTGCAATGCACTGTGGGGCACACTGCACTGTTGAACAAACAGTGATTTATTGTGGCCTCGGCTTCTTTTTTGTTGACAGCTACCTCCAAGCAGTCTGTCAGCAAGCCGATGTAAATTCCCAATGAGGCGCAGCACACAGCGTGCTCCAGCAGCTCATCAGTGTTTTTCCTATGAACTCCTCTCCGCTGCACGCCGCAGCCTGGTGCATCAACTTACAAGCAAAGGTCCGCTGCCCGGCGCCCCAAGGCCCATCGACTGTCTTGTCGGTTATGATTGGCCGGGTGCTTTGTTGCCGCTCACGCTTCGCTTGAGTAGAATAAGTGAAGAGAATTTCAATCAAAGTGGAATATATCCCCTTGTTGACGCCGGTCTCCAGAATCAATAGACAGTCAACAACTTTAAGCTGCGCCTGGCGCGCTTCGGGGCGTTGAATCCCTCATTTCTCACCGGAGGAGAAAAGAAAACACCTGGGTGCCTCCTACTTCAACACAGAGCGAGTTACTCTGTTTGCTGAGCTTTAGTCATTTGTCATCATATGGAGCTGCAGCGGCTGAGGTTGATGCTGAGAACGTTCACCGGCAGCTAATGGGTTTTCTTTTATTATTTTGACCAAAAAGTGCTTGAACACATCTTCCCCGTTTGACTTTTTCCACATAATGTTGGGTTAACACAACCGCAAGCTTCAGTGTGTTACTGGGAATTTTATAGCTTAACATAAAGTGGTTAAAAGGCTTTCGGATTCAAAATTTAAAATTAATCTATATAGAATATGAGTCTTACTTCTTCAAAAAATGTAAGACTTTTGCACAATGTTCTTATAGTTTTTATCTATTCTTGTGTTTCTTCTTCATGTTTTTCACCTACAAACTTCATCCTCCTATATTCAGCCACATTACCAGCAAATGTTACAGAAGTGACACTTGCCCAGATATGTTTTACAGATGACGTATTCTTTCTGAGTCATCTTAAAGCTTCTTTTTAAAAAAATTTTCAGGGTGGGGCAAAGTTCAGTTGCACTTTTCTATTGTTGACGCACAAAAGAGCCCTCTGTATCTGGATAATGACATGTCCGTCTCCCGTGGCGAGTTCTGCACATGTTGTGAAGAGATTTTTTTCCCCCTCTGATCTTCCATCAGTGTTTCTCACCCAGGCCTCGTTTCCTCACACAACTCTGCACAGATTTTCTTACTTTTTCTCTCTTCCGTACCCAAACAGCTGCTTTGGCCTTCCGCTAATGATCCTGCTGTCTCTCAGATTAATGCGTTATATTTTGCCACATAAGGACAACCTGATTATTAGGACGGGTTCCTTTTGCATGTTTTGAGTTTATAGTGCCGTCTTCCAAATGCAAATGGCAGCAGTATTGGCGACCGTCATGTTGGCTGTGTGACAAAATACAACTTCAGTGATGCAGTGAAACTTTTTACTTATACGGAGTTTAAATTTGATCTGGCTCATTTAATATATCTCTATTTGCAAATGGCATAAATCTTCCACAACGAGAAGAATTTGTTCTAACACCTCAGTTAATCTGACCAGCTGCAGCAGCCCAGACAGAACATGGACAACATTGTTGTTGTTGTTCTGCACCTGAGGGCGTACGCGCAAGGTGACTTGATTGATTCAACATTTCCAAATGTTTTCACTCTACATCATGGACAAGATTCCCATCGCGTTTCTAAAAAAGTTTCACTCTGGAGCTCGTTTGTTAAACCTTAGAGTTTAGGTCCGGCTAAAATGCTGTTGCTGGGTAAGAGAGGCCAGAATGCAACAAAACATTTCTTTCTTAACGTCCTGGCATGGTCATGTACAAACAGGGTGTTATACTTTTTGAAAAGTTGTCTGTTTGGAAATGCCGTGAGAATCAGAGTGGAAAGAACTAGCCTGGATGTTGAAATTAAAGAAAAAGTAAAAAATTTTCAAGCCAACAGGCTTGTCTTCAATGTCGCCAACCACAAGTTGGCTAACCAAGCTACTGGACCAACAAAACTAGCTAGTACAAGTTTGTCAGACTATCCCTGGTGAAACGAGTTTTACATCAACATGGACAGAAAAGGCACTAAAAAAGAACCTTGTGCTCCAGAATCCAGAATCACAAAGCTTGACTGAAATCTTTGGTCGCTAGCATCCAGTTGGATTGTGGGAAACAAAGGACTTTGTCACAACAAATGTAGAAAATCAAAATGCTCGACTATGAAATCCATCTCCACAGCCAGGTTGTGCAGCGTGTGCACACATAATGGAAACCTTGAAAAAGACTGAGCCGTCTGGTCACGATGAAAAGAAATATGTCTCATCGTAGAACCTCGCAGAGTCTATGTGTATTTTACTGCTTGTATTCATTCGGGTGACATTTAGGGCTTTTGACCAATTATCTCTTCTTTTGCGCCTTATATGTGTAGTTTTGGCTTGACTAGTAAAATCTGGTCTACATTAAGAAAAATTGCACTGGTTTGTGCGAACAAAGTTTTTAAAATTCACTGAGTTGTTTGGTCTGTGATCATTGAGCCATGAAAAAGGACGATTCACACAAATAATTAAAAGCCACGGATTAATATTTATTGCTATGCACGGGTGCATGTGAAGCTTTTTGAAAAGCTGCAAATGCTTTTTCATCTGTACCTCTTCATATTTATGAAACAAACCGTCCGTCTTCATGCATATTCAATGCCGCGTCCTATTCAGAGCGTTTCTCATCCCAAGGTTTTATTCCGCAGCTTTTTATTAAATGTAATCTGGGTATTTATTTCTTTAGCTAAATTCAAGGTGTGCGGAGAGAAGAAAAAAAAAGCATGCTCTGCACACATTTTAAACCTCCCCTGGGGCAAATCTGGGATGTTTGGCTTTTTTTTTTCTAAATTAAACTGTCTTGACATGATTTGAAGGCTGCTTCCCAGCCCGCACAAGCGACGAAGAGACGTAGATCCGGTGTAATTTCCCCACAAATCCACCTTCTATCTTAATCCTTCGAAAATTTCTAAACGATCCTGCCTAAATAGTGAGAAAATGGGTTATTTGATTAAGCTCTGATCCACTTAGTCCTTTGATTCTGAACAACAAAAGCAGAAAATAAACCTCTTTGATATCTTTATCAAAGGAAACAAGCAAGATCCTACAGCATCCAAGCACCTCGGTATGGCACTGCGGGAGGGCTTTGAGCTAAAAGTAGCATTTTGACCCGATAAAATGTTAAAGGCTCAGCAAAGTTGTAACGGCTCATCTTGATGAGTGCTAAGTGTCATGGAAGTCCATCAATACTGCATGAAATGTCCTGGGGGGAAACAGCTCTAATGGGAGCCTCATGATGGCACTGCAGGAAAACAGAAACATGCCTATGGGAGTCATTTTTAAGAAACGGCTTTGCCGAACTTCATGTGACTACAACAAATGTGTGTCAGACTGTCATTTTCCAGTGAGACACACAAAGTCACAGACTGACTGACTCACCTTGCAAAGCAATACAAACACTTTAGAAATGTTCGTTTTGCTGCCACATTTAATGTAATTTATTGGGATTTTGTGTCAGAACAGCATAAAACAGAAGGAGCCGGATTCTTTGGAGCCGGCACACTTTGCATTTTGCAAAGTGTGCCGTGCATCGGTGCTCATATAATCAACTTAAAGTGCAATTACATTAGAGCTGCTAGTGTTTCCGTCGGATCCACTTTAAAATCTTTCGACGTGCATATTTGAGATCGGAACTTTCTCTGGGCCTTTTCAGAAAAAAAAAACAACTTCCCAATACGACGATACTCCCACCAACACGACTGTAGGGACTGTGGGTTTTGGCTAACAATGGTCTAATCCGTTGAAGAAAAATTAAAGCCTCATTCACAGATGGCAAAAATATGACCAAAACAGAAAAAAAAAAGAAAAGAAAGTAACATACCCAGTCCATATCCAGCCTAACACCGTGCTTATCTTCAACCATTGATTCCAGCATATATGCACTATTCAGAACGGGAACACCTCAAATGTGCAAAAAAATAAAATAAAAACTACATAGAAAAGGTGACACGTTTTCACAAAATCCCTTCCAACTCTTTGCATCTATAACTAAATAACAGATTTTTCAATACACCAGCACAGCAGGCAAGATGGGAAACGATGGAATAGCCGGAGGGGTTCTTGAAATGAAAAGTGTCTTGGGTGGGCCCCACTTCCCACCCACTCACACACACCTTCTATTTTCTTTGTGAAGATGTCATTTCTTCACATTTTCAGTTGGAGCATTGCTAAAGGAGACACCCAGCCACCACAACTAAAATAAATCAGGAAGCTTTGAGTATAACCTCATGTGGACACAGCGTCGATTACAACAAACACGCCGTGGTGTGTGTGTTTTCTGCAGCCGGCTGAGCTGCCTTCTTAGAAACATGGAATAAACTTGTTCGGGGTGCAACTTATGGGTAAATAGTTCTGCCATCTGAAGAACTATTTACCTTTAGTTTTATACAGCTGTTTTTATTCATTAACAGCTGTGTTAATGAATAAAATGAATCACATGAAGGCAGAGTCTTTATGAAGTAGGTGACTTATGAAGATAAGTGGACTGACTGATTTTTAAAAATATAGATAACTGAATACAAAAATGTATACCGCAGCATTATTTTTCTTCAACTTTACAATTCTGCACTATATTGTGAGAGTCTATCAGATAAAATCCCCTTAAATTAATTGGAACTTGTCATAATATGACAAAATGGGAACAAGTTCAAGATGGATGACGACTTTCCCAAGGCACCGGTAATGAATTTTTGGGTGCTGTTGGTTAAACACACTCATCCCGACTTACCAGACTTACCATTGTCGTACGCCAAGAACGTGGCTTCGTACATGTTGTTTTTGACGTACATGGACTCCCTGTCCAGCAAGGCCATGGTGGTAATCTGACCGTTGGTTCTGTTGATCTTCAGCCAGTTAGCCGGGTCGGAGAGCTTCGAGTACCTGCGCCGACAGACAGACGGAACAGAAACAACACTTCAATCCCATTTAAAATAGGCAGACATATTCTACACCATGTCTTTATGCAGCTCGTCGTTGCTACAATAAAAAGCAACTCTGAAGATTTTTATTTTATTTGTAGATCCAAAGTGGCTATTATCAGGTTGAATGCTCATTACCATAACAAGCCGTGGCAGCCGAGCGCCTTTGAAACGCCGTGGCGGCAAGGAGAGCGGAACATATGTTCGTCAAACTTATGAACGCAGCAGCTCATTAGCATCGGGAGCGAAGAAAAGTCCTGCGTCCATTTGTGGGAAGGCTCGTAAACGCCACCCCAGCTCTGTGTGCCCGCACGGCGGCCGTCACCGTCGTCGGCGCATTTACAAATCTCATTAACGCGGATAATAACCGCCAACAGCTGACCGGGAGAAACGGTTAATCATGACTCTCGCCAGAGGGTCAGAGTGTGGCCATAACGACAAGAGACGGGGTTTAGAGAACGGAGGAAGGAAAAGAAAACGGGGTGAGACAGAGATCACAGTGGAGTTTATCTGTAAATACGGGCAGTGGAACATGACGGGCATGAAAAAGGGAGAGCTTAATTAAAAGGAGAGAGAATCGGAGGCTGACAGCAGTTAGCCAGTCTGTAAACCAACATCACCTCCAGCTGAAGCCCCGTTGTTTCCTCAGCAAATGGAGCCGAAACCAGAACACTGTACTTCTTCTGTCTGACATTAAATTAGACTAAAACGTTTCTGTTTTAGGTCAGCTGCGATTACTATAATCATCAAAGATGCAAAAAAAAAAAAAAAAAGATCATAGCTAAGTGAATTTTAGAGGATATTTTTAGCTGTCTTCAAAGTTTCTTAACGGTGCTTCATACAACTTAGGTAAATTTTTAGTGTCCTTCCATATGCTTCTCTTGAGTGTCTCATTCCTCTGGGCAGAATGAGTGTAACCGAGTCAGGTTTGTGGGCTGCTTTGCTCACACACACACACACACACACACACACACACACACACACACACACACACACACACACACACACACACACACCCTACACACACCTACACACACACACACACACACACACACCTTTCCCTGCTTGGCTTCTTACTGAGTGTTATGATTTAAGATTAGTGAAGGCCAAAGCGAAACATTAACTTTGTGGCGTTTAAGTCATGTTGCAACTCATTCTGAGGTATCATCAGAGTCATTGTCCCTTAGGAAGACCCATTTTGACCCAAGCTTGGCTGATGTCTTCAGATGTTTCAATAATTCTAGAATCTGAATCTAGATAGTTTTTTTTTGTGACACCATTTATTTACAGGTTTTGCAAAATTACTGCCTGCAGCATGATGATACCAGCCCATATGTATGTTGTTCTCAGATAAAACCCTCAAAATCAGCTTCACCAGAGCCACAAGTTGTTTACGTCTTTGTGTATGTGTGAATTTGTAAACTATAACTTGGCTTCTTCCTTGCAGAGCGGCCTTTTGGCCCGCGCCAGCAGAGGACTTGTCCCCTCTGTCCTGCTAGCTGCAGCCAGCAGTTTTTCCATCAGGCCCTTCTTGTTTATGTTCTGGGGTTAATAGGCACACGTTGAATAAAATCAGTGAATCTCCTGGACACAGAACCGTTCCCCTTTCTGGGCATTCCCATCATGTTTGTACTTGTGTGAAATTATTTGAGCAGATGAACCTGGCCCATTCAAGAACTGAAAAATTGAAAGAAGTATGAATGAACTTCCGGAGAGCCACAATTTTCTTTCACTCTCACCACAATGTTGCACAAGTGAGCAATGTGTTCAAGCCAGCTAGTCGTCTTATATCCATTTCACTAAAATGCTGTGAATTAACCAATTAAAAGCTTTCATAGCCATGACATCCTCTTTTTTTGCGTTCCCACGTTGTTTAAAAGCGTCAAAGTCTTAGTGCACCTGAACTTCAGAATCTGAGAAAAGCAATAAAAATGTCTAAAAATCTCTTATTATTCTGGCGTTTAGCAAATTAAACTGTCAGACGGTAAGAAACAGTACATGCACTTCTAACTGTACATAAACACATGAAAAGAGAAATAATTCTCCTTGTAAGAGCTTGTCGCGCTGTTACCCAGCAGGTGAGGGTTTTGCTTTTTGTGCAGCAGCTCCTGGTTCGCTCGTCTCCTCCCACTGCCAGCAAGGTGTCGTCCCCCACCCCCACCCCGCCGCACTTATTTGCAACCGGCACAAGTAAATGTCGTACCACATCTCCGAGGACTTTGTTGTTAATTTTACAGAAAGTTCAACCCTAGTCTTTCGCTGTGATTCCCAGAGATCTTCATAGTGAAAGATTCTGTCCACTTTTAAAAATTGAAGATAAACTAACATTAGAAACGTATTTTAAGTACTCGGATTTACTGTACTGCTTAGAAAGAATCTCAATCATAGAAATCAAGATCTTGGGATCTTTTTTTTTTTACGCACTCACTTTAATCTTTTTTGTGACAGTGGATTTCGCTGTGATCAACCAACACAAAGCACAGCATAAGCACTAAGTGGAAGAAAAATGATGAAAAGTTTTCTGAATGTTAAAAATGACTGAAAAGTGTGATCTGCATAATGTCCAGCTCTCCCCTGTAACTCACACACTAAATCAGTAAAACCCCGTTTTCCTTGATAAAACACGGTGGTTGTTGCATCATGCTATGGGGGATACCTTTTCAGCTGTAATGAAAAATTGCAAGTGCAAATGTAATAAAAAAACATGCGATATTTCTCTTCCACTTCTCACAGTTGTGCACTGCTTTGTTTGGATTTATTACCTATAATTTAGCTTGTTGCAATATGCAGTCTCATAATGAACCAAAAATAATTTGATAATTTTTAATCTGATGATTAATACTTTTTTGAAGTGCAATTTTGTTTACAGAGACTCCACAATCCATTTTATTAATACTTTTGGTTGTAAGTGCTTTTCATTCCCGTTTTATTTATAGTTTTTGGTTCTTGTGTTGCCCTGTGACAGACTGGTGACCTGTCCAGGGTGACCCTGCCTCTTGCCCAGAACGTTAGCTGGAGATAGACACCAGCACCTCCCGACCCCACTAAGTGACAAGAGTGTAAGAAAATGGATGGATGGATGGGTTCTTGTTGTCTTTTATTTCCGATATTTAAAATGTCTCCCAGTTCCAGTGTTAAAGTGTTCTTTACAAAATTAAAGTTTGTTGGACTTTTTAATTCAATTCAACTGAATTAAAAAATGCTTTATTGATACCAATAGGAAATTAAATGCTGTAACTCGTATTAATTCAAATTCGTTAAAATTTGTAAGGCTGAACATGATAATATGTCATTATCAAGATTTCATCAATACATTAGAACAATTTTTCCGTTTCTTGCAATAATTACTGGGTCAATTTATCATCCTGAGATATTTGTTATTGTGACAGGCTTGCCTATAATCTTGATAAATCATGGTAGTTAAGGGTGAAAAAAAAAATAAAGGGTTATAAATATTTCTGAAATGGACCGCTTGTAAAACGGCCTGCCAGCTTCCAGCTCAGATCACTACCAACCAAATAATCTTCATCATAATCTCGCATCCCAAACAAGTGTCCTTGCTTTGCAGAGGCTAATAATCAACACTTACAAGGAACGCATAAGGACACGCACACAAACCCACATTCACTCATCCTTGCCGCCTCTTAAATCCCATCAAACAGTAAAATCAGCTGGCAAACAGTCTTGGCTTCACATAATCTTGTTTTCTCTTTCCTCCAGAGAGAGAGAGCGAGAGGGAGAGAGTGAACAAAAAGACAAGAAATTCAGAAAAGCATAAAACAGCCAAAGCTGGCTCCTCTCCCATCCTAGACGCAGGGCTTTCAGTCATGCTCTGCGGGAACTCGCCTGCATGTCGACGGTGTGCATCTAGCAGCCGGTGTTTGTGCATTTCTGTGTCTTTTGTGCACAGGGGTTCAAGCGAGGCTGCTGAAAGGGAATACGGGAGTAGAGACCGTGCCGCCGTGAGCCGAGCGACTGCTGGAAAAACTCCCGAGGAGGAGAAAGCAGCTCTGAGCTCACATCAATGGGAGACACACCGACCGACAGAAAGGAAAATGACGGGGGTCAACGGGGAGGGAGTAGAGGGAGGAAAGAGTGCGGTGTATGAAAAGTGACTTCTTTCAAAGGGCAAATGAGCTCAGGCCGTTTGCATAAAGGAGTAGACGGAAGATATTCTCACGCATGAGTACGCCTCTTTCTTTCACCTCTCTTTTGTCAATTCGGTAACATTTCCGCCAGCTTTTGCCGCGGACACGGCTGCCTCCCTGACATTAAGAAAAATCCATCTGGTGCCGGCAGCCGAGTGGAAGGGCGAGGCCGGACTTCGGCGGGGCACGTGGGAGTTTCCGCCGCAGAGGGGTCGATGCTGGGATGGCACCGTCCCTGCCGCGTGTCCCGGCTGCGACGGCAAGGATCAATGAGGAGGAAATAGGGGCCTCCGCCTGTCCAGCTCGTTGCGGAGCGACCTCTTCACACCGGCTGCTTGGCAACTGAGATAACCGGGACGTGGGTGGGAGAGATCAGCGGAAAATGTCGCTTCAGAGGCGTAAGCTGTGAAGAAAGCTTTCAGCGCTGATTAAACGCCTGCAAAGCTCAATATTTTGTGCGCCGCGATATGGGAAGTGCACAAAATATTGGAAATGTTTAACTACAAATGAATTCCACGCTTCAGGCCGATCCCGGCGCCTTGCTTGGCCGAGTGCTTTAATAGAAAAGCCAATAGTGGACGTGGATTTCCCCCAACGGCCAGAAATGTACGTTTCAAACGGCTGTCACGGACGGCCGTGATCACAGTCAGCACATTAGCTTCTACACTAGCGCTTACAAAGAGGTGCAGTTTGAGGGACTTTTTCTTTGTTCTAGTGACACGGTCTGGCTCAATATGGAGCCATATTAAGGACCGGATTTCTGTTTGGTCTTTGAATGGTTTTTAATTCATTCTGGAAATTATTTATTTTATTATTAGACCTTTATTTCACCAGATAAAACCCCTCTGAGATCAGGTCGACCTGACTGAGAAAGGCAGCAACCCACATCATAACGGACAAGAGAAGTCGGGAACGATAACAAAAATGGACTTGTCAGCTGTCTTAGAGTGACCAAGAGATCTGGGTCAAACACAACTAATATAATGTTCAACCAAAATATCACAATTACATGTTTTCCTGGCATTGTGGAGTTCTGACATGGAGACATATGCAGTTGATTCAGGCTGCAGGAGAGTGAGCGAAAGCAAGACTTCAACAGAAAACAGTAAGGCTGATGGTATTACAGTAAAGTTTCTTTGCTAAGATACTGCTAGCCTCAATAACTGCATATATAGGATGCTAACAATCCGATCTGCACTATCTGCCTGAAGAAACTCCCAATGGTGAACTTGTTTTTTACAAGGCTTTACTTGGATTCAAGCTGACCTACATTTCTGCTACAGTTGCACAGAGAAATATTTACTCTCATAGTTTTTTTTTTTGGGGGGGGGGGTTCACACGACTTAGCGCTTCTTTCTGTCTCTTTTACTTGGACAGAATTGGGTAAGTCCACTCTGTTCCATCTTTTTGGAACTTACTGCAATGAACTTTGAGATTGACTGAATTAGTGCTTTAACATCCAAACTAAAAGTTCTTGAGGCCGATTCAGCGACATAGCCTGTCATTTTCTTTTAACTGTGTAACTTTTTGCTGCTTCTTGGTCAGGAGAATTCGATTGAAATTGAGGTTTTTAATCTCAATTGGTTATTTTTATCCTGGTAAAATAATAGCAAAAAAGACAGTTTAACATGCCACCTTGTTTTTTTTGTTTTTGTTTTTTCTGACTTTGACACATCACGTGCTTCTAAAAGAAATTGCCGCTCACTTCAAGACAGCTGGAAAAAAAGTGTTTCGAATCTCGGTGGAGATCAAAACCAGAAATTTAAAACGTGCAAAGATTTTTACTTTTTTTCCGACCCGTACCTGACGATCTGGTGGATGAAGTGGTCGGGGTCCTGAGCTGCGAACACCGTGAGCGTGGTCCCCGCCGGCACGCCCTCCTCGAAACGGATCGTCTTGGGGTTGACAGGGAAGACGGGTGGCTCGTTCACATCCTGGACGGAGATGGTGACTCCTGCCGTGGACTGAAGCGAGGACTGGATGCCGCTCGCCAAGTGGGCCTGATTGGACACCACCACCGTCAGCATGAAGGCGCGGTTCATCTCGAAATCCACCGGCTGCAAAGTGACGGCATTGGGTGAGACAGTCGATGGCGACAGGACAAATCAGGACTGCGTGCAGCTTTGGTTTTACCTTGACCACCGTGAGCATCCCCTCGTTCGTGATGGGATTTGTGCGGATGGTGAAGTGTCCCGAAGGATCGCCGTTGACGATTCGGTAGACAGCGTTCCAGTTGGGGCTGTGGGGCTGATCCCGGTCCACCACCGTCAGGTTGGTTACCACGACATTCACCTTGTTCTCCGGTACCTCACCGGAAAACTGCACAGAGGAGGAAGGGAATGGACAGGCAGGAGAGGAAAACATTAAGATGATGTCGACACAGAAGTTTGACCGTTTGCTAATAACCTGATTTATTGACTTTTGACGCATTCGCTTGCGCTGTCATCCATCTTTAGAGGATTTTGCATAATTGCTGCCCACAGAAGCACAAACCCGAAGCGGTCGCAGCGCAAATCGGATATTAGAAACAGAGGGGGAGGGGCAAGAGGAAAAACTGGCACATTTGTCCAAATGTGGATAACACAAAATTATATCTTCCATTATGCTAATGCGGTGCTTTATTCTTCACCATATCTACTCAGATGCAACTCTTTAATTGAACAAATGGATTTTTTCAATTAAGTGTTTACCCGTTGAATTTGGATTTTGTGCATGAAGCAAATCCAGGTCTTAATAAGTAATTAGATAAGTGCTGTGATTAAGACAGCAGTAGGAATAATCTCTGGCTAATGATCTTCATTATACTGCAATCTTAGACAACTCTCCTATAAACTGGCTCGTGGAGGAAGCTCTGTGACAGCTGGAGAGCCCGGAGAGGAATTTACAGCACAGTGGGAAGCATTTATCTGGATGTGAAGGGACGGGCACTCAAAGGGAGACGAGTAAAGTCTAAACTTTTTCCCATTGGACATTTGAACGGATTTTATTTAGAATTAGTGTGACTAAAACCATGTTGAACCATGACTTCTTTTCCTCTCCTCCTCTTCTGATTTAACTTTCCTCCCATTCTCCTGGTTAATTTAGTCCTTCAGCTCAGCCTTCACAAACTGAACCGTTTGATTCGGACGTGCAGAGCCAGAAAACGTGCAGAAGATCAACCTTTTGAGAACACACATCAGACATCGCCGGGTTTTATTAGGGACAGAAGAACAAATTCACAAAGCCATTCGGGGCTGGCTAAACTTGTGCACAACCACTCAGGTTCTCAAACTTCAAACACTTTGGGACTGACACACATGGTGGCAATTTTTAATGTAGAAAAAGAAGAAAATTAGGGAAAAAAACCTGCTGCACTGTTTGCTTCATAAAAAACTGAAACTTTATTTTGACAATGCATTTCAGATTAGCACTGAATATGTACATACCTTACATTTAATAGTTTTGCTGTCTGTAATATTGTCGCCCGTCAAAATAATGACCTAAGAAGTTTTTTACCTAAACTGCTTTTGGCAAAACAAAAAATTAAATACATAAATAGCATAAAATAAATAAATAAAATATCCCCACCCTTTTGTCCCCCCAAAAATAATTTATGTAAAAATTAGAAATACATACTTTTGACAAAAAAATATATAACTTAGGCCATTATTATAGGAAGGTGACAATATTTCATCCTCAGTCAATGGTTTTTATCTTCAAATAAATCAGTGAGGAAACATTCAATTCATCGTTTACAAACTGTTTTAAAAATGTAAATTCAGTTTTAAATTACTGCTGTGATTCTTCTCTGGCAGCTTTTTGATGATTTGCAACAACCATGACAAAGGCCTCCAGCCACAACGCCATGGTCTGCCGCTAAATTTGTTCCCTAAAGCTTCAAATGTTGCTGGAGTCTTCATTTCATTTCACCTCACCAGAACCTTTGACCCTCTCTGAGAACTTTGGGAGTCGATGAAGCCAGAAACGTTTGAATCGCCATGGCGATGGGAAATGTTGTTCAGGTGACAGAAGCCCGACTTTATTATTGTCTTTATATTTCTCTGAAAGGGCAAGTCTCAGTACTGAGATGAGCACTGAAAAACTGGACAGCGTTCAACTGTCAGAACACAGTTAGGTCAATAATCTTACTGAGCACTTTGAATTGCCTTGTTGCTGAAAATGTGCTATATAAATAAAATTACCTTCCTTACCTTACTGATGAATGAAAAGTTGGAGATTGGGCTGGAAAAGTCTAGTAGCATCTTATCCAGATTCCTCATTTTCAGCAGTTAT
The DNA here is from genome assembly GCA_033032245.1 of Poecilia picta. Taxonomy (NCBI): domain Eukaryota; kingdom Metazoa; phylum Chordata; class Actinopteri; order Cyprinodontiformes; family Poeciliidae; genus Poecilia; species Poecilia picta. The sequence continues at coordinate 7,953,604 of CM065357.1, read as the reverse complement.
TTTGATAACTTGTTTTTTAGATTTGATTGGATTTTCACATTTTCAACCCTTGTGCTTCGTTTTGTGCGTTTGATTCGATCAGATTGGCTAAAATGCATTGTGATTATCACCATTCATAACATGACAAACAAGTAATACAACACTTTCAGACCAATGCTGTTTGCCTTTATCTTTTTCCTTTTTTTTGTAAAATTAGAAGTAATATATTAGCTTAGTTTACAAGCAGTCCAGTAATTTTGCCTAATTAACATGCATATACTATCTCTTTGCTCTCCCCCCCTCCACCAGAAACCAATAAACTCTTCTTGCGTCTATCAGGAAAAAATAAAAATAAAAATGAAAAATCACTGAACTGTTCCAGGTTGCGTTGTTTGTGTGGGAAGCAAAAGCCAGTTACATAAAATGACAAACTAGTGGAAAAAGCAAACAAAAACAGGGTTTTTATTCATTTTTACTCATTAGCATATCTGAGTCACACACTAGAATAACGTAAACCGGCCTTTTAATAACAACCTTGTTAGTTTGTTGAGCTTACACAACGCTTTGCAAAGGTATTTGCTTGTTTTTTCCACTTTATGTTACAACCACAAACTTTAATGTATTTTATTAGTATTTTATGTGAGACCCACGCAAGTTCGCTGATATTTATGAAGTGGGAAGACAATTACACATAGTTTTCTGCATTTTGCTCATATCTTTTAGTAGAATCAATGCAAAGAATTATCTGGGTCTGGGTGTAGTGATGGACTCAGACCCGAACCTTCACAGACAAATAAAGACAATTAGAAAGTCGGCCTTCTGTCACCTGAAGAACATTTCTAGGATCAAAGGACTGATGTCCTTGAAAGACCTTGGCTCTCTTTTCAAAACTAATATCACTTCTTGGACAATGTTCATCATTCCATGCATCACACTGGAACAGCACTGCAGGTCCGCATTAGAGACCAGCTGCTGCATCCTAAGCGCACAAAGGAGCATCGTCATAAGTCCTTCTCGCCATCAGCAGCTGTTAGGCTTTATAGTTGTCTAACGACAGAATAAGCTTTTCTTTCTAGTCCTTCTATATTGCTTTATAAATACATTTATTTGCACAAAAGCACAATTTGTGCAAACTAGGTTTTTTGTTATTTTTCTTTATCCTATTATATATGTGTTACTTAGAGTCAGAACAGTGTAGCTTTTCCTATTGTTTATTTTCTTTGTTTTATTTAAGTTCTAAAAATCCCGACATTCTGTTCATTTCCATGTTCATCGTTGTTAGAAGGGCACTGCCACATGAATTTACTCCTTTGTGTTTAGTTTCTCAGTTTGTTGTTGCAGTCTGTTCTGTTCTGTGGGATGTCGTTCTCTTCCATAAACGTTTGTGTTTTCCATTTGGACTCCAGTTTCTCCGGCTCTCTGTTCGGCTCCTTTTTTGTTAATTAGTCTCTCTCCCTCAGGTTTCCCCCCTTGTGTTCTGTGGCAGCTGTTCCTTATCGCCTCCGATTAGCTCCTCTGGTGCCCTTGTCATTTATCCACCTCTGACTCAGCGTTTAAACTCTTCTTGTTTTTTTTTACTGTTCCTTTCTGGATTCTTTCATTACTCGGCCAAAGTGCTTCGTGACCCGAAGATTTTACTGCACGTTTTCATACACAGCCCTGCGCTTTGGTCCTTTCTTAAACCCTGACTTCACAATGATTATTATTTAAAGTTTGTAATTTGTTTCTTTTGCATTTGAGGCTTTTCACGGGTGTTTGTGCGCTTTCCATTTTCCCGCCACTCTGCTGCGGATTCATTTAATTTCCACAGGGCGGGACAGATAATGGAAGTACTCCACTCTGATCTATTCTTACCCTGATTTAAACATCTCCTCAAATTCATCCCTGAACTGTCGACTGCGTTTCTTGTTTCTGAAATGCCATTTGTTTGGTATTATCCCCCAACAAACCTCTGAGACCTTCACATGAAAGCTGGATTTACACCGAAACTACAAGTAGATGAGCTCTGTTCAATAGTCAGGTGAAGGCCTGTGGTTACACGGCATTTAAAAAAAAATCACACAACCTTTTCCTTCCACTGCAGAGTTAGCCTTTAACTGTACTGGTACACAACATGCTGGCAAAATGCAGGCGGGGGATCCGAGTGTCCGACCCTGACACACACATACACACACACATACACACACACACACTCTCGCTTTGCAGTAAGCACAGCGGCGCTTCTGTTTGAAATCTCTGACATCCAGCTCACGACAGGCGCCCACAAGAGTACAATAGCTCTAACGGATCTGTCAGCATTCAATTCTACTTCATCACCCGGAAGGTAACAAAGAGTGAGGGGGAAAAAAAATTAAATAAAGAGGGAAAGCGACAGATGCTCCCGTTCAAAACATCCAGGCAAACGTTTGTGCTCCGAGAAAGCCCGACCTCCAAATACTGCTTCGTCATCAGAACCAATCGACGTCTTCTAGTAATTCTCGAAGCAGCAGCAAGGTGCTGCGCTGCTGGAGGAAAAGCAGACGTGTTGGGGACAGACGGAGGCCAGACGCCTGCAGACAAACCGGGCAGAGGCTGAGCAAGCCGAGACGGAGGAAAAAAGCCCAACTTCATCAGCACCTTTCAGTTTCCCCCATATGTTGTGTTTTCCACAGTGTTCCTGAGTCGCAAGTATTTGTTCTCAGCCTGCTTTCCCACATCACCCATCCAGGTTTTTTAGTGCATTCTCACATTTAATTGGCCTCTCCCAGAAAAAAAGCTATGTTTGCTGTTTTTATGCCGAGAACACAGAATATATCTGCATATAGAATTTAAGAGTTTGGAGGCAGCTGTAGAAACATGACACCCACCGAGTCTGTTTCCACCTCTGGTACAACGTGTGTACGAGATTCTCATAACCAAACGGTTGCCATGGAGAGCCAATCTGAAGATCGACACACATCTGTCGAATGAAGCGTGTACTTTTGTCTTTCCGGTTTTGAGGAGTGGATAAGGTAAAATTGCTGCTCTGTCATTTCATATTTGCTGAAACAGAAGGTTGTGAATTATGAATTAATTTGACAAATAATAAAAAAAGTATAAATGACACAAGAAATTATTAGGCACCATGGGTTTTCTAGAAATTATTTCCAGTTGGAAATATGAGACAAAAAAATGCAAAAATAAAGAAATTTAATATTTTTTTTAAATCACGAATTTTACTTACCGTATTTTCCGCACTATAAGGCACCTAAAAACCTTAAATTTCCTCAAAAGCCGACAGTGCGCCTTATAACCCGGTGCACCTAATATATGGACCAATATTGAGCCACAACAGGTCTAGCAACTACGGTAAGCAGCTGCCGACTTCATTTTCCCCGTAGAAGAAGCGCTCAGTGCATGGTGGGATGTTGTCAAAAAAGTTGTCAAAAAACTGATTTGTTAATAAAGTTTGACTGACCTATCTACCCATAGACATGTCTATGTATCTACCTACCCACCTAATAATCAGGTCGTCTGCAGGTCATCTAGCATCACGTTCTCCACCAACATGCTGTGCGCGAACGGAGAAGGGTGACCATCGTCCGGCCCAGACGCCCCATTCCAGTCGGAAGGCTCTCCTCGCCGACCGGAATCGGACTGTTTTGTTGACATTCTTTATGTCAACAAAGTAGCTTTAGACATTTATCCGGGGAGCTTCGGCTAGAGTTACCAAGGGACCAGCACCTATACATTTAAAGCCGTGGCGTGGGAGTCGGTGAAAGAGAGACAGAGGTTGCGGCGGCAGCGTGTCGGTTGGTCTGTGCTAACCAGAAAGCAGTTGGGCACAATTTTGCAACACCAAAACCATGAGTGAAACAATGACTAGTGCAGACTGCTATATATAGTACTCAGGGACCAATTTTTATTGGACATCCATATTTGTAGTGAACAGAACAAATCATGCCCCATTCAATACCGGCCAGGTGGCAACATAAGCATGGCATCTATTCTATGCGCCTTATAATGCGGTGCGCCTTATATATGAAAAAAAGTTTTAAAATAGGCCATTCATTGAAGGTGCGCCTTACAGTGCAGAAAATATGGTAAATGAAAAAAGAAAGAAGTTAATTTCCGCCTGTAAAATATTCAAAATATTATATATTCTCAAGAAAAAACTTGGAAACTTCTGAGTTTCAAAAAACATCTTTTTCCCTTTTTAAACTTTAAAACTCTTTACTTTAAAATGTCCATTAGTGGATCATTTTACACTTTTTAAACCCAGGAATGTCAGTTTTTTTCCTGAAAAATTTTGAGATTAATCTCTTAGCTAGCAAATTTCTGACTTCAAGCTCAGTTTTTTGGTGGAAATATAATCATCTTTTTTAATTTTTCCATTCACAGCGGACGTCGTGTGCTGTCCTAAATCCACTTTCTTGATCACAACCTATCAGTTAAATAATATGTTGAAATGTCACGTTCTTTGCTCGTCTTTCTGATGTGCCAGTTGTTAAATTTATCCAGCTGCTTTGCTTTTCAAGAGCATCAGTAGACAGATAAAGTCATAACAATCACTAAATGGAAAAGTTTCTGTAGAGAAAAAGGCGTCAAAATCCATCTGGCAACCTGCTAAGAACCCAGAGAGCACGAGGGCAGCGTTTAGGTTAAACAGACGGAATAATTGTTGAATAGTGAACAAAAGTGAGTAGAAAAACATTCTAAAATTCAAACTTTTCTCACACATTTTGCAACGTTGACTTACCGTCCTGACTGTCAGTTCTGGCGGGTTGTCGTTGATGTCGGTGATTGATATGAGCGCCGTGGCCGTGTTGGAGAGCCCAAAGTTCAGGTTGCCCTCCATGTCCGTGGCCTGGACGATAATGGTGTACTGCGACACTTTCTGTGGACAGAAACGGAGAGATCGTGCTCAGCAAACGGCTGATCCGGTAAACAGACAGCAGAGTACAAAAAGGGAAAAAAGCAAAAATCGTCCACGAGACGCTGATCTCCAAAAGACAAATGAACTCTTAATCTGCGAATCCAATGTGACTCCCGGCCTGGGATTGGCACGCGAGACAATGAACCGGCCGCTCACTGGAACAACTGTGTAAATGGAGCGACCTCGCCCGCTCGATACCACACAGTAAACAGCACAATAAACAAAGACAAACAGACACACAAAGTTTAAGAGAGGCAACAATGAGCTGGTTAACAGGCCCATTCATTACTGTCGAAAAGTCTCGGCGTTCTGCTGTGGGAGCAGACCCGGGTCATCACTCACTCTAATGAAGGTTTAAGATGCACAGGAAAAGCTTTGGCTAATGGAAGGAGGTTAAAGGGCTTTATTTAGTCCAGCAACTGTGAGGAGGAGCAGCGGCGATAGAGCGAGCCGCACTGAGGGACGCAGGGTAATGTCAGACTCACGTCAGCAGTTTCTGGCATCTATTGACATAATTCATAATAATTTAAAAAAAGGAAAAGGAAACAACAGCTAAATCCCTTTCAATAAGTGAATGTTTGTAGATCAGCGAGTTTTTCAAATCCTGCTTTTCATAAATGGATTCTTTCCTTTAGGTATCGATATCAACCATGTGTCACTTAAACTCGCTGCAGTTCTCATTTGAAGCAGAAGATGTCGCTTCAGAGAATCAGTACTTATAAGTCACAATAGAGGAAAAATCTACAGGCAGCATTTTGCTAATATGTAATACTTATTGAGCCTCTGAAATCAGATATTAATATCTTTATGGGTCTGGAAAAATGATCCAGATCTGGTGTTACTCTGAGCAGCGTTATGCTCAAATTATTTATTTTAGATTAGTTTTTTAAATTCCTAGTTGCACTTTCTGAACCAATTGAACGAAGGACTGTTGCAGTTCTTTATCAGTTTCAGTTCTTTATTATTTATTTATTTTATCTTACCGAGTTACGTCATCAATCGCGTCTGATACGAGTTACGTCATCAATCGCTTTTGAATTGAATTTGCAGACAGTTACAAAAACAAAGACGCGCACAGCAGGTTCATGTGACGGTTCTGGATGGACCTGGAGAAAGGCAGCTAACACCCAACCACCAGAACCAGCATCAGCAGACAGATAAAGTCAAGAACAGATAATCGGACACCAGAACGACCCAACAGGGCAGCAGTAGCAGCAGCAGAAGGCTAGAGTCTTCCTTCTGCACAGCTGACTTTAACAACTGTGGTGAACACAGGCATCGTCTCAGACGTGATCTTTCACCTGCTGTAACTGTTGCCCTCAGGTCATTCTCAAAAACATCATTACAGCCGAACACCGAACGGCTCTCCTCCATGCAGACAGCGTCTCTCCATCATCAGAGTGAGGGAGCACAAGACTTCGGGGTTTGACTGGCCTCACGGCCCCAGCAGCTGGTTGAACGTATCAAAATTGATCACATTTCTCTAACTGAGAAGTTAAGAAAGTTGAATAATTTGGTGACCACTGAAATGAGAGTTCAAACCGAGGAAGACTAGACCCTGAGAAATGAGTTTGGGTTGGTCAGTCTGCCTCTTTTCTCTTAATGCTGAATCTTAATTAGAAAAAAAGCCAAAGGCCTTTCCACTGGGGCTTTTGTGGAGTCCAGTAAGCTCAAAATGGCCATTAACTTTTAATTAGTCAAGTAGCAACAAAGTTAATCATTTCAGAGGTTTACTGTTTTTGCTCTTTGTTTTGTTCCTTCAATTTATAATCCAGAGATGCTACTAAATACAGCTCTGGGAAAAGAATAAATGATAGAGAGAACTTAAACTGACCAGTTTCTCTGATTTTTCTCTTTATAGGTTTATGTTTGAGTAAAATGAACATTGTTCTTTTATTCTATGAACTACTGACATGTCTCTGAAATTCCAAGCAAAACCTCTTTTTATTTATTTGCAGAAAATGAGAAACGGTCAAAATAACGACAGATTCAGTGCTCTCTGACCTCAAACAATGCAAAGAAAAGTTCATATTCATTTAGAGACAACAAAACTTGTTCATTCTAATAAAAAATAATTAATTCTAATAGAACAATTCAACGTTCTACTTTCTTCTTCTGCTGCAACTCTTTCAGTCGAGGCTTTTTTTTAGTCCTTTGTAGTGACATCTACTGTTTAAAATGAGAACTGCAGTGTGCCTGAAGATGGAGGTATGATATGCAGCAATATACATAATCTGTGCTGATGCCAGAAATAGCTAACGGTAGATGGTACGCCGGGGCGTTCAGCAGCAGCACGGCGGAGAAACACGACATGCTGACCTCTGTTTAAATGCATCTGAATCAAAAGAAAGTGATAACATAAAGGCAGAGCGTCCCTGCTGACTGGCTCTGTCCGTGGTACTGAAAGTTCACACTGTACTCAGATCCAACCACCCTCTCAGTCAGTGTGTGTGTGTGTGTGTGTGGGTGTGTGTGTGTGTGTGTGTGTGTGTGTGCTTCCACCCTAGCCGTATATAAAGCCTCCCTGCTTTGTTGGTTCTTTTTATTCCTATAAATCCATATGGCTTCATTCTGCCAGAGAAGAGAAAGGGAGAGAGAGAGAGAGAATGGAAATCAAGAACTGCCCAACCATTCACTCTGTGAGACCTGCCTCCTTTGTTCAAACATCCACAATGAATCTCACAGCGACGGTCTAAACGTCTGTTTGTTGTGGCGCTGGCTTCAGCACATTCATCCGCACTCTCTAATGACTCCAAGTCCAGTGGCACTTGTGATTTCTTAAAGGAACAGGAACGAGTCTGAACAGAGGCATGGAGAGCCACACATTCGGGAAATAACGCTGCCCATGTTTAGTCTTCTTCTTTTCCCTTCTTTCTTCTCCCTCTGGTTTATCGTGCTCTTTGGTAAGACGCATTCTGAGCTTCTTTTGATCTCCTCCCATGTTTTTAATTTTTTTTTATCACATCTTGGCTGTTCATGTCATTTCTCAGCCTCTCTCTTTTCCTCTCTCCCTCTTTCCTTTTAAGACTAGAAGGAAGCGGCTGATTGGGAGATAAGTCCGGTCAAAGCCCACGTTCGGTCGCAGCCGTTCTGCGTCTCTCCGAGTCGTTATGAAGTGCGCCGACGTGTTAATTTGCACCAAACCAGCGCTATTAATGAAAACTCAATACTGGCTGCCCTTTATTAGATTCATAATGAAATATCAATACCATCTCGCCTCATCCAGGCCCTCAGTAAACAGACCCTCCCCCCTGACTGAATGTGTCTCACTGCAGACTCATTGAGATCCAGTCGCATGCATCAGTCTTGAAATAGCAGCAGATGGTTATGAGAAGCTAACAGGCTGGAGCTTTCTGACGGATGCGTCACATTCCTCAGGTCAGGGGAAGAGAAGCTGAGCCGGTAGGTGGTGCTAACGCTCAGCGGGGCGTTGGACTACAGGGGGGTCTGTGCCATCCTGCAGGGTTATATCACCCATCCGAGAGTAGTTACAAGTTTACGGCCCTCCGATTGCACACATATGCATCCATTAACCCTGCGGTGAGTGGGAACAGGTGGGACTCAGACACGTAAAAGCACTCGGCCGGCGTGTGTTTATGCGCAGCGAGTTCCGCGCGCCGTGGGAGCACTCTCCTGTCCAAGCAGGAGCCCTCTAATGAGAACAGCAGAAGTGCTGAACAGAAAGAAAAAAAAAATCTCCCCCTCAGATTAAAGTCCAGCACTGGCAGAAGACGCAGCTGCTTGTCTCGCAACCAAACAGGCCGACAGGCCACACCAAACTCAATCTGCATGAGCAAGGAGCCATCGGAGACCGGAGAAACATCCGCACATCTGCCGACCATAAAAGCCTCCATTGCTGTTTTTTCTTTTTTTTTTTCTTACCCACAGTCCAAATTAGGCAGCCCGCCGTCCAGGAGACGGAACACAAATACTGGGAAATGGCTTGAAGTTTCCAACGTTGACTCCCCAAATTGCCCAACAGAGCAGCTGTCAGGTGAGGTGGAACGAGCGGGGCGTTCGTAATACGCAAACGAAAGAGATCCGGTGAGACTGTGTTAACCAAAATAGAGCAGGACTTAAAGCTACAGAGTGCAAATTTTATGAAAAAAAAAAAGTCTCACGTATTTGATAAAACTGGCGCAATGTCGTGACAATTTGTTTTGAGACAGATAATGTGTTCAAAAAAATCTAGTTACTTCATCTCCTTTTGTTGTCTGAAGAAATGCACCCCTAGTCAAAATCAACCAATCAGAGCCTGGAGGAGGGTCTTAGCGTCATCAATCATGCTCATGTAAGCGTTGCTAAATGTGCTAATAGTGAAGAAAACCGTTTATCCGCCATCATTTGTGGCTATGCTAACTAGCCAGAACATTTAGCCAGCTCTAAATGAGTCAGCTGTAGCGTAGCTTTGCTTGACTGACAGCACTCAGTCCCTCCTCCTTCTAGCTCTTATTGGTTGCTTCTGACCAATCAGTGTATTTCTACAGTTGGCACCGGGAGAAAGCAGAGGAGAGGAGCTTTATAAAAGCTACATACTCCTGATTTAATGCTGATGTGAGCTGGTGAAGTGTGGCTCTGTGGAAGCAAGACGTGGACAGGTGAGTGAATTATCTCAAGTCGTGTGGTTCTATACAGAACCACTTGGGGAGTGGAGACCAGATGAGGGAGGCTTGCTGCTGTCTCGACTCGGTTGAGTTGTGATCTGGCTTGCTGGGCGCCCACCGACCACGCTCATTGGCTTGTCACTAGTAATCTGCGTCAAACAGTCCCAGCTCCCTCCTTCCCTTCCCTCTGTCCACTCCAGTGAGTCGCTGACCCCGTCGCTCCAGCCTCGCTGTGATCGCTTAAAGCAGTGTTCACAATTTAAACTCATTTAATCACATTTTAATAACCATAAAACGAGCCTGAGCGTGAAGACTTTTCTGAAAAAAGGTCAGCTTTTTTTTTTGTTTCTTTTTAATTTACACAGTAACACTTCAAAAATATTTTGCCTTAAAAAATCCTGAAATATTAGAATCACAAACTTATATTCATCTTAATAGGATTTTATATCAATCTTTGTCAAATAAATCAAACTCAACCAAACTGTGAAGAGCAAATTTTTAAGTCAACCCTCAGATTCTGAATTGGATTAAGCTCTGGACTTTGACAGGGCCATTCTAACACATGAACAGGCTTCGATCTAAACCAGCACACTGCAACTCTTACTCTATGTTAACCGCATAATACTTCCAATGACAAATTTAAACCAGTTTAAATACTTTTATTTTATTAGTCATGCTTTTCACTTTTGCTATGTTGCAGTAAATCGGGTCTGAAGCATCCAGCAAGCTTTTTATTTAAAAACTGATTTGGACAGACCCACCTAATAAAGTTGGGAAACATTTAAGACCCTTTATAGAACCTACAATATTTGGTTATATTCTACATAGTTAATTAAAATATTGCATGGAGGTAAAAAAAAAAGGAATTAAGTATGAAGTTATTTGAACATGGATCTTACAGGGTTGGGATATTTGTCCTGCTGAAAGTGAAAGATTCAAGTCGTTTCCAACAGGTTTTCTTTCGAAAACGGAGTAAGGAAGATGGCTGGTACTAACAGATATTAGCTTCACATATCTTCCCATTAAAACCTTGAGCTTCCCTGTCCCAGCTGAAGACAAGTGTCATCATGTCGTCCTGTCAGTTTGTGTAGATATCTTTGCATTTTCAGTGGATAGATTAAATGGTAGTCATAGAGACAGTAAAAACCTAGGAGATTATTTAGATTTGATCCAGCTTTAAACTTCCCCATAACTAGTCTGGAACTCGCCTTCGCTGAATTTCATTTAGGGGTATCAGAGTAGTGAGAGTTAATAAATATGCACACATAAATATTTAATAAAAAAAAACAAAAACTAACTAACCAAAAAAAACACATTCATCGTTTCCTTCTAAGCAGTAAAAAAAGAGAGGAAGAACTGTAAATCCAGGGAAGTGTGTCTGTCCCGTTGTCGTCCCTGCATGGAGACGTCCGCCATGCTGCGTTAAGGACACAAGCAATGATGGCTTGAATAAAACGTGCAGTGTGGAGACGCGCTGCTGCTCTCTGAAGGCTCTCCATCTCTTTTGTAGAGACACTGACTCAGATATGAAGGTAAACCTGAGTCCACTTGATTAGATACGCCTCCACATCTACGCAAACGGCTCACACAGCAGATAAAAGAAGCTGTGATTCACCGTTGAGAAAAAAAAACAGGAAGAAAGAAAGAATACAGAGCGAGGAGGTTTAATTGACTGTTCACCTGTGCATTACAACACAATGCACAGGGCAGAATTAGGATCCAGTTTTGAACTGACTGTTGCTAACAACAACAGATGAAAACAGCTGAAGCGAGTGTGCAAATAAACGCTTGTACTGCAGCGGGTCATGACTCCTCACCAAAACCAGACACAAAGGAGACAATCCTTTGCTGAAACGGTCACAAAAAACAAACAAACAGGAAGGTGAAAAACTGAGTTCGGAGCATAATTAAGGATTTCTAATAAAGCCGAAGAGTCTGATAATATACAGAAAGATGGTAAAAAACAAAATTATGACAGTATTACAAACAGGTTCCTGAGATTATGGTGTTGTACAATAAGGCTAAGGTAAAAAAAAGGTGCAATTATTTTACACTAGAGAAAGTTTGTGTTCAAGTTAAATGACATTAGCTGTTCTGCTAAAACGTTAGCACAAACTGGTGCTATAGTTACGTTCACTGTTTTCTCTTTGACCAGATAAGTGGTCATTAAGTCAGTCTGTTGTATATTAATGTTATCCTAATTTCTTAATTGCTAGACGTTTTTTAAAATTCTTTTTAATTCAGAATTAAGCAAACAACATACTTAGTTTGAACCAAAATATTACTAGCTAACAAAAGATTATGGTGCTCTATACTAATGTCAGTGAGCGGTGTTAATTGTTTTACTTGATATTAGAAACCGGTTTGGCTAAAAAATGTAACATTAGCCATTAAGAAGCTAGCATAAGTTAGTGCTAGTTTAGGGGAGCGTCTCAGTCCATCGGTTTGTAGCTAAAGGTGTTTTTAGACAGTATAAGGAGGTTGGTTCCTGTTTTTATAATGCCATTAGAAAATAACCTCATCCTTATTTTATGCATTTGTTCGCCAGATAAACCAGACAGACTCAAAGCCGATACAAAGTTATTGCAAAGTCTGCCGGGATTTATCTAAACATCACCTCAAAGCTTTCAGGAACATATAAATTAACAAAATAAGTTCTTATCTATTAAAGTAGTTTTGGATATTTTAAAAGTCTTTAGTTCTTTTATTTCACAAGTTTCAAGTTCTTTGACAGCACTTAAATATAATCCATTCAGGTATAAAATGGCACCAGCTAAAACTATATTAGCATATTTTTACCAACAGCCTGCAGCAAGGAGACAATTTATTCCCATTTATTTACTTGTAGCCAGATAACTATTAAAGAAACCTCAACATGAAAGGCATGAAAGAGATTCATTTTGTCCTAACAAGTTGTCCTAAATAACAAAGCCTCCACAAAACCGATAGAGACAGTGATTTAAATTCCTGACTGTTATTGCTAATCTCATTTTAGCTTGATTTGTTTTTGGTTAACCCTCTGTGGTCAAACAGCAGAGATGTTAATAAGTCATTTGACTTTTTTTCTCCCTTAGGATGCAAGAAACTTATTTTGGAATATGAGATGCACAATGGCCCAGTTGTTAGCATTATTAACAAGATGCCACTTTTTGATGCAGATTTTATATTTGATTAAAACAAAAAAAATCTCTTTGTGGGATTCTACCACAACAGAACAAGAATTTATGCACATCAAAAGCACCAAATTTCCAACTTGTAATGTAAAGCAATAAATTTCAGAGCGTTACGATAAAACAAAGCAGTGCTCAAAAAGCAAGAAATTTTAGCGAGAGCACTGGCATCGATTTATTTAACAGAGCAGCATAAATTAAGCAGCTTGGCTTCTTCTGAAGGCGATTCGCAACGCAGCTCAATGCTAACTCGGCGCACATAATAAAGTGGATATTGAGTGGATATTTTCTTGATTAAACGCTCGCTTACAAGCAGTCAACATCCACCTACATGCATCAATACTTTTCATTCAACAACCGGCTCGTAATCCTCTGATGATTTTTTGCCGTCTGGCCTCTGGAGCTCCGGCTAAACAAGGCGAATTAACATAACTCAGCATCTCGGAGACAGTGCAGCCCCGGGCCCATTTAGGATGCAGGTTCTCTTGCCTGTATCCCCTGGTTAGGCTCTGCACATCCTAGTGGAGCCAGGCTGCGGGCCGCTCGCGTGCTTGAGGCTGCTCAGAAGATGTCCTAATCGTCGGTGAGGCAGTCCAGTGTGGAGCTGGCACCAGCCCTGGGGGGACAGCATGATCCCCTCCCCACCGACAACCACCAGACAGTTCCAAGCCAGGGCTCATGAGAGATTGAGACAGCCGGGGGTAATGAAAGACAACAGCCCTGCCTGCCAGACGAACTGCTGGCATGGAAAAGGGCCGCAATGGGAGAGAGTCCATGCCAGCTGTGGCTCTTTGACGTGTTGGACTCTGCTACCTGCTGCATCAGAGTTATACTTCATTTGAAGACTGTCATTTCTGTTCCAGGCTAACAAGTAAATTTGCTTTTAGAGCAGTGTTAGGGGGAAAGAAAAAAAACAAAAAAAAAACAAACAAAATTGACCAAATCTAAAACACTGATTTGATCCCCCCCCCTCCCCAGTCTCAACTCTCTCAAGCACAACAAATGTTGGGCCTGGTAGGTGTGAACTTAATGTTTTATCATGATAATTTGAGATGCTATTGTGATAACAAGAAAAGAGCTTATTTTTTAGGTAACTCTATGGTTCTGACTGAATGGCACAGCAATTATTACCCCACAAACACAAATATTGCTCTTAAAACGCCCATTTGTAAGAAGCTTCTTTAGCACATCAGACACATAAAGAAGTGTGATTTTATCACTAAATTGCACACAATAACTTCATTTAATCATATTTTCAAATGTCTTACTTCTCACCAATAAACCTTTATTGAAAAAATTAAAGCATACAAAGGAAAATTGAGGTTGTAAGATGACAAAATCTGAATAAACTGACTTGGATATAGTGGATTTACTCTTATTTGTCACCCATAACTAGGCTTAAATGAACAACTTTTATTTTTATATACAGTGACTGTTGTTGATGGAACAGGTCCATCAACAAAATAAAATATAGGTATTATTAATTCAGTGCTGTGGGTCACAGCAAAGGCAAAGTTATGGGGAAAAAACAATAAAAAAACTGAATTATAAAACAGACTCGTTGCCATAGCAACTGACTGACAACAGCTTCACTAGCATATCAACTATATTCAACACAAAAAAAAACCCCATGAAAACATTTACCACACAAAAAACTGAACATTCAACCCTTTACGTTATTACGCTTTCAGACTAGATGTTTATTTTGCGGTAATTAATAAGTGATCGTCTGATCACAGAGGTGGTTGATAAGCTAATTTAAACACCTGCTCTGGGTCGCCTTTTTTTGTTTGTTTTTTTTTTTAGCTAAAAATGCATCAAATTCCACAGCACATCTGGTTAGCTAGGATTGTCAAAGTCAAGCTATAGCACAGCTGACCTACTTCCCTCTGCCTCGCTATTTTTTTAAGTCAACTTTTTTTCTGACATGCGAAATGTGACGCACTTTGTCCGTGTTATCTAGTTGCTACATGTTGACAATTTTAATTTACATGTCACAAGTGCATTCAAGATTTAGCGAGCCATGTTGACAAACCTAACAGCTAAAACCAAAGAGTGTCGTCACCATCAGGCGGTTTTCTGACATCTTTTGGGATCTTGGATGCATGAAGTGAAATCACGTTGAACACAAGTTCTACTGTAAGACACTGAAAATGACTTCTGACCTCTGACTATGTTTTTTTTTTTTTTTTTTGATTTTAGGAATTAATCGACACATGTTGTTTGGTTAGCTCCTTCCCCGTGAGGTGTGAAGGATGCGACGTGCAGAGCAAGGAAGAATAATTGGTATACAGTATTTCAAAGTCAGAGGTAAGTGACACCAATCTTACCCTTCATCTACCCCCTGATTTCCTCCTCAACGCGAGAGAGAACCTGCTTCTCCTCTTAGTTAGCCCATGAATATGCTAATTAGACGCCAGCGTGGCGCTGCAGGATTAGCAGGAGTGTGACAGGATACAGAATATAAATATATGTACTACACAGGCGTTAACCATGTGTTCCCTGTCAACGCAGTGAGTGGGGAATGTTCATGTCTTTGCATGACACATGCTACTTTAGCTGCTCAGAGACCTCTTCCCCCCCCCCCCCAGGCCCCCCAGGCCCCCCAAACCCCCGGCTCCGCCTCTGGCTCGGTGCACTTAAAGAGCACGTGAGCGCGGAGCGTTCGCTCATGTTGACGACCTTCACAGCAGGTGGATGAACTCCCAGGTGTGTCCCAGTTTTAGAGTGAGGATCACAGGCAGGTGGGTACGGCGCCGCGGCTCGATGTGTCCAGATTAATGAGCTTTTTCCTCGCTCACATCAGCTTTGCTTGGGCTTCGGCCCGAGCCAGGCTGGAAACAGGGACAAAGCCCTGGCAGGCGCTCACTAGATTCATTTATATTGTCGCACAAATGTGCCATTCTGTAAAGCCATGCCAGCTCCGTAGAAAAATTTAGATAGGGGAGAGGGATTGATGTATTGTTTATCTTGTTATAAAACCGACTTTGTTACTTTCCCCCCCACCCCCCCACTGCAGATATTAATAATTATTCCATCAACAACAACGAAAATAAAAAAAAGGAGTTCCCTGGCCCGGTTTTAACATGTAGAGATTCAAACGGGAGTTTTTAGAAAATAAACGTTATGACACTCGCTCCGGGCTGCGTTTGCATGTCGACTTAAATCAGGCAAGTAAGTTACAAGGACGGGACAATTCTGGTACTGGACAGTGCATGAATTTAACACCCTCCAGTTTTGATTCCCATGTCCGAAAGCCACAGAAAATCCACCCAGGTTCTTCCACGGAGTGTGGAGAAACAGAGAGAGAGAGGAAGCGAGGACAAAGAGACAACCAGACCCGGCTTTGGGATAAACAAAAGTTGACCTCTGTGACCTCCCTCATTAGCAGCCCATGGTGGAAGATGGAGCGGGGACGACGAGCGCGGCGGCATGTGGGTTGGTGAGCGACTACAGAAAGCAGCACATGAGTCGCGGATGAGACAAAAGAGAACGATAAAACGAACCCTCTCGCGACCCCGCAAGCAGAGAGGTGCTGGATTTACGTGGCCATTATCTCGGCTCCCCCGCTCTGCACCGAGGCAGACATTAAATATTCCTCGGCTCATTTTTGTTTGGAGATAAGAACTCAATAAAATCTCTGCCGTTAATGGCATTATTTGTTTTCCTTATCAATAGTTTCCAGCTAAACTTAAATGTAGGAGTTAAATAAATCTTTTAAAAAAAAGAACTCTAGGCTCATTGCATACATATGTCAGAGCAGCACATTTTACCAGTATAAAAACTGGTAAAACTGTGAGAACTAACAGTTTCTATGAACTTTTGGAAAAGTTTGATGTTTTTGGTCAGTGAAGCAACAAACTAATTAGGACAGCAAAAAAAAAAAGCCCCAAAAAACCCCACCACAACACCACAGCGATTACTGACCTCCCTGTCCAGTCCGGCGGCCACGGTAACGATGTCTCCCGTTTCGCTGTTGATGGTAAACATGTTGGGGATGGGACTGTGGGGGGTCTGCGAGAGGATCCGGTAGCGCACCATGCCGTTGGCCGTGGTGGAGTCGTCCGAATCCGTGGCCGTCACTTGCATCACAGACGAGCCTGGAGGGAAAAAAGATGAGTGAGACACGGGAGGCGACGCGTAATGGACCGCAGCCCCTTACAGATGCACTTCTGAGGACTTTTTTTTTGCAATAGACTGACATAAAGTAGCGCACAATTGTTAAACCTAATTAAAAGCATAAAGAGAAAGTTAGAGTCGTAAAACCGTTGGCAGGGATTGTGTTCAACCAGCAGAATTAATACTTAATAGAGCCACTTCCTGTGGTGGGCCTCCATCAGCTTTACACAAATACATTCATTTTTGTCTACTCCTTCATGTAAAGTAGTTCAAGCTTAATGATCTCTTGAAGCCGTTTTTGTTTAGAAATCCGTTTCTTCGAGTAGGTTTGTTTTTAATATTCATGCCACTATCTTGATTCACGTTTCCGCCGTCATGACGACGCCTCCCTCGCTGGTTTCAGAGGGTCTTCCTGGTTAGATAAAGGTGCAAATAAAGGTGTTGTCGAGCTGCTTCAGTCTTTGTTTTGTTGGCAACAACTCCGACCAGCTTCTCTGTTCCGACTTCAGACCTGCATCGGTAAAAGTCACGTCTGCCTGGGTAGTACTCGATGTCAGTGCTAAATACATATGTTACAGAGCTGTAACATATTTATAGGCTGGGAAAAGGGCTGAGGTTGTCATGTTACATTGTCATTAGTAAATTTGACACAGTGGTGTAGAAAAAAAATAATTGTGGGGTTCCTCAAGGGTCCATTCTCGGGCTTCTTTTGTTTGACGTCTTTTTCAGTGTTCAACTTTGTTTTGCTCACACATAAAAACCTGTAAAGTCCTGTGGACGTAACAGAACAAAACAAAATGTCTGAAGACGGATTTAGGCTAGTCAAAAAGTTGCCCAAAAAGAAATTGGCGTTATTGCTCTTCACCCCGGCCGCTTCACGCTAGCCAGATAAAAGCTGCAATTAGAAAAAAAACCCACAATGTTCCTTTCACTCTTATTTGCACGCCTGCATTTCAAACTAAACAAAACATGGCTTTGTAAGCTCATTATTATTATTATAATTATTAATGAATTTGTCGAAAATACCAAAAGGCGACCGCGAGGTGACTCGTTTCGAGCGTCTTGAAACGGGTCCATCAGGGTTCCCAAATTGATGTGACATTTTCCGTTCTGGATAACGACTTTTTAAGAGAGACGGAGCCGGTTCCAGAACAGAGCACAAACACAAAGCCTGTTAAATAAGCTCCTATTTTAAGCTGCGCTGCTTATTTGTCCTCTGTACATTTCAAGCTCGGAGCGCAAAGTTTCCACCTCTGCAGAGGCCATTTAAGAAATGAGCCGAACTGGGTCTGCAAGAGTTCCCCCCCCCCCATCCATTATTTCAGCCCTCGGCAGCACTGTGCCTGCCGTTAATGCTTTGATACTCTCTCCCCATTTGTCTTAGCATCACAGATAAACTGTCATTTAAGGCAGGCGGCAAAGAGGCAGAGAGACACAGAGAATGTTTGCCACCGTTTCTCTGCGTGTGCCGACTGGATCTATGTACATCTAAATGCATTTCCAGTCACGTCTAAGCATTTGCATGATGCGTGTGCTTGTTTGTGTCATCTTAGTATGTAGCTGGGTGAAGTGGGGGTGTGGGGGGAGGAGGGGTCTGAGTCCCAGAGCAGAATTATTGATTTGCACGAGTTTGTCAGCTGGGCTCGCAAATGCAACCAGGCAATTAGGAGCACTTTGTGCTGGAAAGAGGAGAGATCACCTCGCCTCTCTCACAGGGTTCTGTGAAAATGTCACTTTCCATCAGGCGGCCATTTACAGGCTGCTGCTGCTGCTGAGAGGGAAAGGAGTGTCAGTTCACAGGAGGAGGAGAGGGAACTGGAGAGGCAGATTAAATACAAAAGGAAGGCCGGAAAGTAAAAAGAAATGATAAAAAAACAACACACACACACACACACACACACACACACAAAAGAAAAAAAAACACTTTTAGCTTTAGATATATTCAGAATTACAACCTACGTTGGAGTTTTACTGGGATTTTATGTCACAGACCTAGAAAATGGTGGGCAAGTGTGAAAAGGGAGGAAAATGATACAGTATTTGAACAATGCTTTACGTCATGAGTGAATGGGTATTTATTCAAATGTTTATAATTTGACTTCTCATCAACTTTAACCCACTTCTCTGTCCCTGCTGAAGAAAACCTTCATCCCCACAGCATGATGCCTTCACTGCTGTGAACGCGTCTCTAACAATGAGGCGTTCAGGCTGCTGTGCGTTACTCCAGGCCTCATCTGACTACAGCATCTTCTTTTACTCCAAGACTACAAACAAAGTTACTTTTGGCTTTCATTCAACAGCAGCTTTAGATTTGCTTTCACAACAGCAGCAGGTGTGTTGAGGACTGGGGCGTTCCTCTGGAGTAGCGCTCTGATTAATGCCTCCCCTTAGGTAGATAAAGTCTAATGCATCATTAGGCAACTTCTGAATGTAAATGCATATTTATAGTTTTAGAACACTGATTACAAATATAAGTTGCACTTTTGAGATTGGTATTAACAGATTTTCAGAGTTAAAATGATGTCATGTTCCTGTAAATTCTGCCAAATAGTGTTAATGTTTGCAGCTGGACCTAAAAACATTTTATGTTTTGCAATGTGTTTTAAAAGTGACGAAAGGAGAAGGAAGAAAGTTGTATGCAATATGTTGATTTTAGAATTTCTAAGTTTTTCTTAGAAATTCTGAAGCTCATTTAATCTTTAAGGTACGTGTGTCAAACTCAAGGCCCGCAGGCAACTGCGGCCCACCGTAAAGTTGGATGTGGCCCAGAAGGACACATAAATAGAACTTTCAAAATAAGTGGTGTATGCTTTAATAATATCTTATCAATCACAGTTTTCAATGGAAGAGGATTGGGAAAGCAGAGAAAAAAAATTCTGAATCTTTTTCTTGCAGTTTTGACTTTTTTTCTCAGAATTTTGACTTGTGTAATTTTTTGGGGGGGAATTTACCAGAATTATTCAGACTCAAAAGGACAAATTCTGAGGGAAAAAAAGTGAAAATTCTGGGAAAAAAGTTACATTTGTAACTATTTTTCTCAAAATTAAAGCCAAATTCTTTTTTTTTTCCCAGTGTCCATCATCTGTTTCCATAGTTTTTATATCTATTCTGCCAAATCACATTAATATGAAATGATGTTCGGTATTATTTAACTTTAAGAAGAAGCACTCATCGAGTGCAGAGGCGACTATTTATTCGCGTTTTAGAGGTTTGTTAATGGATTGTATTAACATACTTCACTAGAAATGGCCCTTTGAGGATATTCACAATCTTGATCTGACCCAAAATAAAAACAAGTTTGACACCTCCTGAAGTAAGGCACTCAAAAATCAGCTGAACCCATCATGGCTGATTAAGTTGGCTGCATCACATCAATATCAATCAAAGTCAATCAACAAAAAAAAATCACACCGGAACGCACAAGTCCACACAAGTCTCACTCCACGACCTTTCAAATCAACCGGTGGGAAAAGATGCAGAGCAGCCGGCGGACTCGTCGCAGACTCCGCGGCTCCCTGCGGGTCTGAGCGCTTAGCTGGGGTCTCACTTCCTGTAATTGGGTTTCGGTGGCACCATCATTCCCTGCGACAGCCCGTGCGGACAGGATAATTGTGGCCTCAAATTCTATTTCAAACTTCATTAAGTTTCAAAGCAGGATTTGTCACTTTGACCAGCGAGCACGGAAAGGAGGTCCGAGGGAAGGACGGAAAAAAGGAAAACAATTACAGAACACGGGGCTGTGTCGATATATAATGAACCTCTTCCGGTCCTGTGGGTTAGCATGGGGAGCTGTGAGCGCGCATGTGTGTGGGAGGGGGCAGGATGAGGTGGACCACATGTTGGTGCCGCTGCCCTTCGTTTCGACAAAGAGGATGGTGGGATGTAATAATAGGCCGCTCTCAGGTCCACGAGAGGCAAACGCCACACATATAAGGGTAAACTGAGCCTGCTTAATTCCGATTCAATTTGAGCACTAATTCCAAATCCTAATTGCTTTTTCACCAAAACTGCTGGGCCAGAAAATTTGTCGCCGTTCGTACATCGTTGGCCGTTTTGCACATGCGACGTCTGATCACCGGCAAAGACTCGCCGCCGTCAAAATTCTAATCAGTCTGAGTCAACATCTGCCCCCAAATTACGGGGAAAACGTAGAAGAAAGTGGATATAAATAGAAAGAAAGAACGAATTGGGAGATAGACCGGTTGTAAGACAAAAAAAAGAAAAAAAATCAGTGGAGGAAATTGCATAGAGGGGGAAAGAAAGTGAAGAAAGGTCATAGTATGGAGAGGGTTTATAAGGACCATTAAAAGGAGAAGTGCAAGGGGAAGTCAGGGAGTGAGAGGGCATGGGAACGAGAGCATGAGTGGATAATGCTTCTCATCAGAGGGGAAAAGATAAAAGGTTTCTCTCAGAGCAAAAAGAATGACCAGGTTCCAAGGGATAGGAGGGAAACGAGGAAACGGTGTAGAGGTAAGGAAAGGCAGAAGGAACGGCTAAAACCCGAAACATCCCGGTGGAAGTGATACGGAGGACATCGCTTTTCCACACCTGAGAGCCTGATGAGTTCCTCTGCAACAAGGCAGAGGTGAGACTGGTGCAAATCATCTTTTTGGGATTTTTTTTGTTTTTTACTTCTTGTCAAAGCATATCTCTCAAAAGGAACATGTCGAGTTCTGTTCTGGACCAAAAGATGGGCGGCTGAACCAACTCACCGACCGATTCATCACATTCAGCTATCAAGGCGTAACAAAACTAGCAAACTGGTCAATAAAATGGCAGCAGCTCATCACATTTAGCTATCTATATGTGGCAGAAAGACGGTGCTCAACATGATAATGGGGTAAAAAAAGAGGATTTAAGTGGCTGTGCACATGAACGTTGGTCTTCCAGAAAGTTGGAAAGTTAGAGAATTTAACTAATTAACCCTAACCAACAGTAGTGAAACTGAGGCTACCATATGCACAGGTCCACCAACATTAGGCAGAACTGGAAAAATGTTGACTATTACTCTGTAGCACGATCCCATCTTACACTGTATCAATATTTCTGGCCTGTTAGCGAGCAAAACTGTACCAGCAGCTAATCAAATGTTTGCCTGAAAGAAAAGTACAAAGAGAAAACAAACTACATATGAAACGGTCCTGTCAGGAGACATTTTAAGACTTCAGATCAAACATAAGTGATGTGGTGACATTTAATCACACACACTAGTTTATAGTCACTCTCACCACACTTACATTATGTTTCTTTGAGTATAGGATTTCATTTATTGAATAACTGTTTTTTTTAGAATGCAACACATCATAAAACACTCTATTCTGGAATAAGTGTGCACATTTTAGTTTACAGTGTTTTACTTGATTTAACCTTTGTTTGTTTCGAGTTTCCTCAGTGCCGCCTGGTCCAGGCCTTCAGGTGGAGAAGAAGTGGAAATTGGTTCAAACCACCACTCAGCTTTAAGAGGGAGGAACAGGAGTTTCTCGTGTTGGCTGTGTGTGTTTTCCCCTTTGTTTCTTCTATGTGGTCTGATCAGTCAGTTTCCCTTTTGTCTCATTTAGAGAGCTCTATTTGTTTGAATCAGTCTGAGTTGATTTCTGTTACTTTTATCTCTTATGAGCCCATTATTTACCCAAGTTTCTGTTTTGGGTTAAGTAAAAAAAAAAAAAACAATTCTTTTTGAATTTAAACCTGTGCTTGACTCTCTTTTTACTGCTCTGCTCATCACAACATATTTAAGGAAAACCTACATTTCGTTTTTATGAATTTAAGACTTTGTAAGGCTCAAATTTGAGATGCATGCATTTAAGACTTTTTAAGGATGCACAGACAGCCTGTAATGTCTACAGCAGGATGAGATCTGTTTTCAAACTTCAAAATCTGTTTCCCAAGGCGCAGCGCCACATCTTGATGAGTCTTCACCAGACAGAATATTTCATGGTGCATCCTCATCGTACTAACCTATAGTACAAGTATGTTTTCTTGTGGTTCTGTTCATTAAACAGGCATCTGCTCTACATCAAGTCCTCAGCCAAAGCCTTCCCTACTGTTTCCGTTTACTTTCATCGACCTAAGTTGGCCCATAAATCTACTGAAATCAAAGTCAATGGTAAAGTCCATCACTCCCGGATCATTAAACGACTCTGATTTTGAGTTTTATTTTTTTAAATAATAGCTACACAGCAAAGTAAGGTCTAGACGGGGAAAAGATCTGGAATGACTTCTTCTCAAACTTCCCTGAAGTTAGAATTATGATAAAATACACATCAACATTTCTGTCTGCGGGTCTGTCTGGGTTAAAAAAGAAAAAAAAAAACATGTTATGGGTAACTGCAGGCAGCAGAGGCTCGCAGATGCGCATATACTGCCTGAATCTCAACGAGGTGCTGTCAGGGTGGATGAACCGGCTCCTGACAGGAGGCTGGCTCAAAACGGGGGTGGGGGATCAGGGGGGAAGAAAAACAGTCAACATTATACCCAGAATCTGTTAAAGGCTCAGGGGCATCAGACTATTTACAGCTAGCTGCCATCCCCACTGGCAGGGAATGTTGTCAGAGAAAAAGCCAGTCGTACAATATAAAATTAACCTGGACAATTCCACGATTTTTCAGCAGCAGCATGAAAAGAATATTGCCACAGAATAGGTCCCCAATTAGACAAAGACTTTTTTTTTTGCTTAATCAAGTGGAGAAGAGCATATAAGTTCCTGACAGGTTGTCAATACAAAATAATAAGACGGACCAGATGAAGGGGCTACGTAGTAAAAGTAAAATTAATTTTGGCAAGAGGAAGAAAATAAACAGACACACACAGAAAAAAAAAATAAAAAAATATAATTTATACTCTGGCAAATGTGCAATAAAAATTCATCCATCCCTGATGATATCTTTTGAGAGGCAGGAGAGCGGAGACGAGAGCTCTCGTCTTTTCAGCGGCTATTATTACGCTTCCTGAGTGATCGGGCAGCAAGTGGACACCTCTAAATATATCAGCTCACACGAGCTGCTGAAACGCGTCGCCAAGAGGAATCCTGAGTGACCACTTGTGACGGCGTCTCAGCAGCCCGTTCGGCGTGCAAATAAACACGCAGTCGGCTGGCCGACAAACAAACACAATCAATATTCTTGGTCTGTGAGACTTTCTACGTCGGTTTCAGAATTTCATTAAGAGGTAAACTACTGGGCAAATGATGTAAATCTCTATGACAGGATGCAGTTTTATGAATTTCTTTTGATGCCTGATTTTCACTAATCGTGATTTTTATTTTTTGTGTGCTGGGCAACACGTATCCCTCTGAATGTGTGGTAAGGAAGGGAATAATCATCAGGTCTCGTTTCCTCTTCAATGCAATGTGTGCTCCTTCTGATGTTATCTTAACAGTGCATGTTGAATTGGGATCAAGGCTGAGGGATCCGGCGTTTTTTTGCTGTGTCACCACACGCTAGGTCTGGACAAGATGGCCGAAAACCGTATCACGATATAAGGGATTCATATCAGTCGATACTGATAATTATTTATTAGCAGTTTTTGGTTTTAAATATCTGACATACTGCCAAACTGGAGGCATGGCCCTTCATGTTTTATCCACAGTTTTCACTCCGTGATGTTTTTTAAAATATTATTGTTAGAGTTACAACGAAAGGTGGAAAAAGTTGCTCAACAGTTTGCTGCTGTGCAACAAAAGAGTGAGTTCAATGATGCTAACCACGTTACTTAGCTAGCAGTGGGAGGTTGAATGGCTGAAGTCTTTCCTCTTCCTACATCCCCCAGAATGCTCTGCACTTCTGCATCAGTGAGGTTATTGAATATTCTGACCTATTTACTTTTAATACTGATCACATGTCTATCGTGAGAAAATATTCTTGTGGATTTATTGCTCAGCCCTACAATATGGTACAGTGATGCTTCTTATGTCACCATGTTTCATTTATGTATTTTTTTTCCAAATGTTAAGAACAATTTGTCATCTGGGAATGAAGTTTTAAGGCTCCGAGAGTCTTGAAGAAGTCAGATAATTACTCCAAAATAAGCAGAAAGTTACTAACAGGGTCCAAAAAATCTAAATAATAAAAAAAATTATATCATTGCCATTTCTGTGTTAACAAAAATCCATAACCTTATTTGTTGAGACATTCAAAAGAGAACTTCATAAGTAGATGCAGTTTTTTAGCTCCGATGCTTTTGATTAACAGGAAAATCCGGTTTGTTTTTTGTTTATTTGTTTTTTTGTCAGTACTTGACCCACCAATCCACAATCAGGTCTGACCGATTGATTGTTGCATCTCTAAAAGCTTAACGGTGATTCAGAGTTCAGTGTCGAACAAAACCCAGACACATCGATGCTTTTCAGTTTGCAGTTTCCGTTCTGAATGAGACTCAGAAGCTGAATGATAAAAAAAAGTCTTTATTCAACATAAAAAAAGAGAGATGCAGCGTACACAATAAATCCAAGGACGTTTGGGCATAATTCTCTCTACCTTGAATCTCAAA
The DNA here is from genome assembly GCA_033032245.1 of Poecilia picta. Lineage (NCBI taxonomy): Eukaryota > Metazoa > Chordata > Actinopteri > Cyprinodontiformes > Poeciliidae > Poecilia > Poecilia picta. Next base: position 7,928,351 of record CM065357.1, on the reverse strand, counting down.
GCTCCAGAAGTTCTGCAACCTGCTGAAAAGAAAGTTCAGCTCAGCCACTCACGTTCTGTGTCACCCGGGTCGACACGATCTCAAGCTCCTCTCTCAAAGATAACCATCACAGTCTTTCGTATTAAAAACACGCCATTATCCTGACAATTTATAAAATGAGCAGGTTGTTTAAATGGTAGAGCTACACAAAATATCAAATCACAAAGGTCACGATATCATTTCACATTTCTCAATGGAGTGCTTAGTAGCTGTACTTTGATGGATATATTTCAAATGCCATGCATTCATCTTCTACCTGTAAATTACATATGTGGAAAAATTAGTTGGCAACCATTATAAAGACACCAACCCACTGACCCCTCCCCCAAAAAATCCAATATAACCTTTAATTACAGCAACATAATCTCACAGAGACAAATTTTAATAAACCAACCATTAGAGTGCATTTATTCACCGATGAACTCATTTAGCTTATAATGTTGAATTTTTTTTAATAGCACTTTTTTCTAAAAATCCTCAACAATTATTCATATACAAAAAAAATCCCTTTCAAAAAATATTATTACTACTCCAATCTTTAATTTAGACGCTTAGATGCTACTTTTCAGCATTTTAAAGGCTCCTCATGTCCACTCAGGAGTATGATGGAGGAACACTGATGATTCTCTGCGAACGATAAATGAGTCCAGTTTAGGCCTGTCGCGATAACAGATTTTGCTGGTCGATTAATCGCCTAAAGATTTAGAAATTCGCAACACACAGCGCGATAGCGGACTGGAGGGGAGTTTCCAAAGGTATTCATAGTGGCCGCTCTGATCTAAATCAGGGGTTTTCCCCGACTGGGAGCTTAACGCTGAATGTGACAGGCAGCGCGGATTCTCCTCCTGCTTTCTGATGGGAAATTACCTAGGGGAATCCCAAACAGCTGAAACGGCGCATTTCAGCACTTATCGCGATAATTAAAATTATCCGATAAGTTTTTTTATCGCACGATTAATCTATTTCTCGTTTATCGCGACAGGCCTAGTCCAGTTCATCGTGAACGTTTTGAAACACAGGCAGATTTTAAATATAAGTCTCCCCTCGGAGGTTGCTGGGATGTTTAAAGATTCATCTTTCTGTTTACTGAAGCCACATGAAGAGTTAAAGAGGTTCAAACACCGACCTATGGGCAAAATGCGTCTGACTATAAGGTATGGAGAGCAGCGGCACCGATAAATGTGCCAATGGTGATTTAAATAATTCACACGTTTGTCAGGCGCTGCAGAAGATTTGACTTGATTTGTAGTTGGCTTCAGGTTGGATTCAAACTGCTTAATCCTTTTCGATCTAAACACCAAAACTGCAGCTCCATTATGGTTTCAAAACTATGCAGGCAAATAAAATAGGTACCGTTAAATCAGCAATAATCTGTATTTTCCTGCCATATAGTGCCATTTTATAGCACAATCAAGTAACTAATCAATCCAGTATCAAGTTGTTAAAAAAGAATTGCTGCATGTATCTAATACAACTTAAAATAAATGTGCACCTCCATCTCTTTAAAAACTCCTGCTCTTTCTGAAACTCCACCTTAAGAAAGTCGTCAAAACATGGCTCCACTATTAACCCTTTAACAACGTTTTTACCATCTTTGCATTGAGCATATGAGCTGAGCAGATTCTCAGTTTCACCAGGTGTTTGCCAAATGCCGCTGGCTAGTCTGAAGGAGCCGAGTGGGGGACTGGGAGTCGGATGGCTCCTGTGGTCTGTGAGGCGGAAACCGCAGCTCAGAGGAGGAGTGTCATCGCTCGGCAACACTTCGGGTATGTTTTTGATGAGGGAATAAAATTAAAATGAAAAGTTGATTTTCCACAACACTGCAGCTTTAAGATGTTTGAAACGTTCTCTGTTCAGCTTGCTCTCCAGCGCCCCTGTCCCCACTTCATTCAGCCCTAAAAATCGTAAGGTTAGGTTACCTTACGATTCAGAATTGACTTTAGCAGTGAGTGAACATGGCTCTCTTTTCCTCTCTGCATTGGCCTCTTGCCCGACTACAGCTGGGGTTGGCTTTTCACGGCGGATCGCCTGGGCAGCACGCTGTCTGTAAAACACGGGATGAAGTATTGTTCTGGCCTCGGCGCCGGCAGCTGTGGTTTTCACCGATTTTCTTCCCATCGGAGCGCAGCCCACATAGTGTCAGACATGGGAAATAATAATCACGTCCTGCTCTGTCTCAACAACTCCGAGGTTCGTGTTGTGTTTGTGAGAGAAACAGACAGGATGGTGAAATCGTGTTTTTTTTTTTTTGGCTTACCGGGTCTTGACATGCTGCTTACAGCATGGTTTTTGTAGCAAAAAAAAATTCTGTGTCTTCCTTTGGAAAATGTCTCTTGTGTAAGTTGTTTCTACAAGAGGAGTTAGGTAGATAGTTACCTAATGGATGCCCCTCATTTTTGGTAGTAACAAGCAGCAAAAATCTACATTTACACAAAATCTACAGTAGAAAACTTTGCTGTGAGGGATCTGCAACGACAGACAAGTGGGTTTAAACAATGTGACAAAGAATAATGTCTGAAATTCAATACTCCACATAATTTTGCGTCCTTATCCAGACTTTGAAAATAATGAAACCAAATTCCTATCTCGCCCAGATTGCGTAGCAGCACTGGTTTTAAAAGGCCTCACGTGTCCTAATTAAGATCTCTGAGTGTCTGAATGGGATTTCTCCTCGGTCAGTTCGACCGATCATCCTGCTAATGTTGTGTGTTAGCGCTGCGTCTGCACAGGAGTTCACTGATTATCCAGCTTCATCTGGTGTTAGAAACTCGATTTTTCCCCACGTAACTCTCAAGCTGCAGATTTGTAGATGGATTTTAAAGTTTCTATAAGTTTATTAAAAGAAACATCATTTAGTTATCAAGTTAGTTTCCAGGTTGAAAACCTCTCTTTTTGATAGCGCTTACAGTAGGAGTGGCTTCGGTATGATGGACTACTTTTCCTCACTCTGTTAATTTTCAATTCTGCATTATATAAATTGCTGTGAACACTCTGGATTTTTGTCTCGTCTATAAGGGCTCCAATCGAACCGAGTCTACTGGACCACCAGGTGTGAAAACACCCGTAATTTCTGTGTCATAGACCAAATCACTGCTCTTAAACCCCTGAGCCAGTCAGAACAGATCAGATTCCTCCAATCGATTAGAAACAGTTGTTTCGTTCCACTGTCACCATATTCTCGCTCAACAGGAAGAATTGCAACGATGACCTGATGAAACAGGCATTGTACACTAAACATGAATGTATTGCATCATGTTACAGTTTAATTGGAACGCTGCTGATTGATTTAAAATATTTTAATCTGACTAAACTTACGTTCATAAATTAACTCCCCTGGTTTTGCGCAGTGCCCTGAAATGACGTCTATTGTGAATTTGCACTGTGCGCTAAATAAACTGACTTGACTGTAAGTCAGACTAATAGCAGGAATTATTTAGAAAACACCCCGGTTCTTCCACGTCTGCTGTTTACACCCATCACTTCGCCTCTCCGCGCCAAAAGCAGCCTTTAATTAACCCTTCCCCCCAGGCCAGGCTGAGATAAAAAGTCCGCTAAATCTCACTGGAAGTGTCGGGAGAGAGAAGCAGAGATGCACTCCCTCTGAACCCCCTCTTGGGAATCAAGCGGGAGCTGCTTGGTTTTTGATCTGCTGCTCTTACTTTTGAGAGAGATGCTCCAACCTTCTCTCAGACTCGGGCTGGAAGTGGGAGGTAAGCGCGACGGAACGATGCTCCAGATGCTCGGAGCCTCAAACGCAGCGTTGTCTCTAGAGAAGTCCCGCCGTCCATACAAATCCGTATCTGAGGCTACGTCACACGATTTCAAAGACTCGTCTTGGTGACCCTGTGTGGCAGAGCACCGAACTTCACAGAGTGTGTGAGCTTGTTCCAGCTGTGTGTTGGTGTTGGTTAGTTGTAACACAGTTTTCATTTATCCCTCGTTAGCAGCTAAACGCAGTAAAAACCTGATTTTTATTAGTCATCTTTATTTGTTGCTTAGCAGCGGGGTGTGTGTGGTGGTCCGGTGGCAGAATATGCCAAATGGCGCGGTTTCAAACCGGTCCATGCTGATGGTGCGATCCCATCGCCGCCTGTGGAACGTGTGGTCATGTCGATAAGCGCGATCCGCTGGACATTTCCCCTTTGATGACGTTCTCACAGTGCTGGATATGAGAATGAGTTGTAATGCTGTACTGAACCTTTGATATCCGGGGTCTTTAGATGCTGAAATCGATACACACACGGCTCAAAATGTTTACTGTGAGTGACATTTATGTACAGCAGAAGAAAAAAAATGCCGTGGATCTTTTTAGGGATCAGAGGCTGCGTTATTTGTTGTCTCTCGTGTAATTAATCTTCTTAAACACAAGGAAGAAAGTTGTAAAACTTCTGAACATGTGGAGCAAAACAAATAAATGTAATTCTTTGTTTGGTTCCAGTTTTATTTGCAGCTCTTCTGTTATTTTAGAAGATGAAAAATAAAAATGTGGGTCTTGGAAAATAATTGTGTAATTTAAAGGAGTCAGTGTTGACCAGCGTTGTTATTGTGATCTGGTGACCGTGTGCGGAAAATAGTGAAAATAGAAGGATAAATGTCATCTATAAACGCTTGTGCCAAATGATTTAACTTGTAATAATCAGTGAAAAGAAATAAATCAGTTTAGAAAGAGAAGTGATAAAAATTATTAAATATAAATTTTTTTTCTTTTGCGTCTTGGCAGAGTTGTTTCAAAACAGAATTTGAGTATTTGTTTTATTTTTTCCAGACATTCAGGATTTCTACTAAAACACACACTCAGGAAAATATGGACTTTAATATCAATGCTACAGATAATCCCTAAACGATTGTAGGTTGTGCTTTTCACACATTGCATGTTTGTCTCCATTTAAATACAGTTTTGCTCTTAATTCAGAAATGTGACTTTTGTTCACACCTACTTGAAGGTTGCTTTTCTTTCAAAAAGTACCTTTAAGCAGATAAACAACCCTCATCATAACACATATTCTACTTTACATTACTATGTTTAACTTTCATAACATGTTAAGTCACTTCAGCTTCTACATGATAACTTCATGATCTCTTCTGCCCATTTCTTGTTTAATTACCACTTATAAAGGACATAATCCACTAAGAAAATATTAAATAAATAAAAACATAAAAAAATAAAGAAGCTGGTGTTTAGTTACTATTTTGCAGTTTTTAACCTCTATGTACATCTATGAAAAGAAACAATATAGAAATAAAGCATTATTTTAGCTTACACCGACTCTATAAGGTTTATGTCACCTTATGACTGAATTAATTTCAAATTTTCCTAATATTTTTGGCAGAATGAATTATATAGGTTTGAAACAGGTGAGTGAATTTAAACATTGAGTCGTAATACTCTCACCTGGAGGAGAACAACGTAGTTTAGCTGAGTGAACATCTTTAGACATAAATGGAAATGTTGACACGGTAAACTTGTTTTTCTACTTTTTCCTCATAATGTTTATCTTTTTATTCTTTATTATTTGCGGTTTTGGATGAAACACAAGCTGTGAATATTTCCTTCAGTAAATATTCCATGATATGTACTTTAACTTTGTGGGTGCCAAAAACAGTGAGCAGGACTGGAAATATGAAGCATGACTTTTGAATTCATAATGTGTCAGCAAGGAAGAAAAGGCAATATAGTTTAGTAAATGAATTGATGCCAATTGTCAATCTTTAATAATACCAGTTAACTGCAACAAATATTTAACTTATTCTAATATTTAAAAAAAAACTGTTTTGCAGGTTGAATAGTAGCTGCTTTGCTTTTTTAAGTATTTGGTAAGTTTCATTGCACTAAATGGAAAAACATGCTAGCTAGACTCAGTGGACGTGAAGGACTGAGAGCGTGTTTTCCTGTCTGTCTGCTGTCCCCTCGGTGAACTGGTGACCCCTCCAGGACGCGCCTCGACTCTCGCCTCTTCAATCGGCTGAAGCCTCCGGCGACTCTAAGCCGGATTAAACGGGCAACGGAGACGAGCGAGCAAGGAGTTTCTTTGGCGAACGCCTGGGATGGATTTCAATATTTCCCCACGCATTTTAATTAGAACATGTTGGCATTCAAAGAGAATTTCAGCGAGTCATGATGCCGCCACGACGTCAAGAGCTGTTATTACGCAACAGCTCATGCAACGACACGGAAAAGGAAGAGCTCCAGTAAGGGCTTTGGATTGGGATGGGCCAGTCAGAAGTCTCACGTAGCCTGAAGGCAACACAGAGATCTCCAGGAATGTGGGACAGACCTTCTCTGAGCGGAAACACGCAACGCAGTCAGACAAACTCACACGAGTTCGGATTTTATTTGTAAAACTCTCAGAGCAAATATTACAAAAACACAAATTTGTGTCGTAATTACTAAAAATCAGCAAGATCTGCAGTGGAAAGAGAAGCAGACGACTTGACGAATAAACAATGAAAGGTTAAAGAAAGAGGAGTCGTCAATGAGCCAATCAAATATTAGGATTACGCCTGATATTTAAATCACTATCAAGATGACAAATTTTGCAGGACGATAAAGTTATTGCGATAAACGATGATGTAGGACAGTGCTTTAAATATGTCAGCGCACATCACCAAAATGTTGGATTTGTTCTTTGGGTTGTGGAAGTTGGTAAAGTGTGTCCGTTGAAGAACGCCGTACTTGGCGTCTGTCACTGTGCGATGGCAGCACAACGGTCAGTGTTTGGTGTGAATTCTGAAGGCAAAAAATACTGACCGCCGGCTCCCCACTGCAGCCAAATGTTACTTTTGATGTCCAAGTAGTTAGTTTTGTATCTTTTTGTTGGTTTCTTCTTTTTTTTAATATATGCTGTATCTGTAAGTAAGAAAAATAACTGTGTTCATGAGTCTCGGTGAGTGTTTGCTGTGAATTCTGAAGGCGAAGCCGCTGCACTGTCGGGTGGTCCGAATAAACGGTCAGAACCACAATCTCTACCACCATGTGTGTCCGACTTCTGCCTCAAGTGTCCTTCCGACACCCACTGAAGAAAACACAACAAACACAAAGAACACCGAGGCGTCATCCCGCACAGACAGGGTTACAATAACGTTGTTGTTTTGAGATGATTTTCAAGTCCCAAAATGGTTATGGCCTTATGATGCAAACGGACATAGATAGTGTCAGAGATCAACAAACCTCTGGTGAATATTTAACTCTGGACACGGATTACATTTTAGATATCTAAAACAAACAAACAAAATAACAGCAACAACAAATAAAATGAATTAAAAAGTCTCTGAAGTGACCTTCAAAACAATGTCTAGTTGAGACCAATTAACCTGACTGAAGACTTATAACATCCAGTTTCTGGTACAAAGAAAGAGAAAAGGAAGAAACTATTAATCATCAAAATGAAAATTACTGATCTCGTTTCAATTTATCACGCAATTAATTGATTCATGGCGAGAGACATAATAGATAATCTGTCCACCCATCAAGAGGAGCCATAAATCCCTGTTTTTTTTTTAACACTTGTAGACTCTATTCTATGGGAGGCCAAAAGTGAAACATTTGTTACATTTCCAGCTGCTGCTGCTCACTCGTCCCTCTGCTCTGTATGACACAAAAACCTCAGAAGATGCTGAGAGCAGCTTCCTTCCTTCTGCACAAAATGTAACCAAAAATCAGATTTCAGCGGTTTGAGGATTTATCTTCAATCTTTGATAAAAGACCAGGAGGCATTTGTCCCAATAGCGCCAGGCTCTTGTTTTTTTTTTTGTATATACTGTTAAGAGAATAAAATTGCGAAACTTTACTCATTCTATCCTCTCTGCCCGGGTTCAGAAAAATGCTGTGCGCAAGGACTGAGACCACGCAGCGACAACAGCGTCACCATAATCAGCATTTATTCAAGACAGATGCAAACCATCACCAGAAAAGCACATCACAAAACATCAGAAAACCTCAGAGCACAAACAGATAAATTTACCTGAGAAGAGGAAAGATACACAGATAGCAAGAACGTCCTTGGAGAAATTGCAAGCGCAAAATCTGATTTGTTACTCCGTGTTGAAAGTTTTATCCTTTTTTCTTTAATTTATTCAAACAAGGTGTCTCTCCGCTGGACCAATTGGAAGCTGTCTCTGACCGCCTTCGAAAACGGCACCTCCCTTCAATTCTGTTCGAGCGATCAAAGAGAAGTTTCTTTAGTGATCCATCAAGTCCTGCTAGGTTTTATGATTTTTGGATGTCTCAAGAAACGTATTTGGAATTCCCTGTTAATCCACCCAAACAGATAAAGGCACATTTGTAAGCTTTTAAACAAATACTTTTCGGGTAAACTGCAGGTCAATGTGCCAGAATAAGTTATAACTTTTAAGATATATTCAGGTTTATTTCACTAAATTATGTTATCTCCTGAATCCTGCAGAGTTTTCTCCAGGATCTGGCTCCCTCCTGAGCCAAGAGCATCAAAGCATTTCACAGGTCTCTGTGAAATTCTGGTTTTCTCCTTTTCTCCCAAAACAAACCCTTAATCCTATATTTGATTCAATAAGAGTTATCTCTGAACTTAATATGCTTTTGCTCTGTTATTCCTCCCGAAGCCTCCCTGACATTAAACTCATACAATAACTATATTAACTGCAAAAAGTAATTAGATACAATTCCTAATCTGCTTACACCATTCGTATAAAATTAAACCATCCTAATCATTTTCCAACTACCTTAATTCTACAGGTAAATAATACATTTTAATCCGAGCATGCAATACTAAGAGTAATCTACAGTATATGATATTAGTAGTTTAAACAGTTTAAAGTTCACAGCTCTAAAGTTCATAAGTTTACAGTTCAATAGTTTAACATGCCTGAAGGCTCTTTATTTCCTGAGACCTTGGGATGTCTTTTCAGACATCCCAAGATGTCTGAAAAGATAGGAGCCTATAGCTCCACAGATATATTGTTTAACAACGTCTTAAAAGGTTTTCTCCATCCATCACTTGTTCTTTGATATTTTGAACCCAGCCATGGCTCTTCCTGCCAATTGAACTCACCCACACAAACTTCTTCAAAATTTAAGTAAAAGATTCAGCTAACTAAACACAAAAAGATGGTTATATTTTCTAAATGCTAGAAACGATTATATTTCCTCAACAATACCCAGAATTCCCTGCGCTATAGTTAGCTTCCTGCTTCTGGAACGGCCTCCCATCCACTCGGGATCCACATACGCATTGATACTGCCAGAGTTCACTTCATCTTGTGTTTTTTTAGTCCACGTCAGAGTTTGACAACTCCCCAAACAAACCGGGCTTTCCAGTTCCATTAAGGCAAAGCTGAACCCTTAAACCTCAGGTTAGCCTCACAATCTTCCAGTTTTCTTTGTTGGATTTTGCCAACGGTTTAGATGTGGAGTCGATTGTCTGTCAAAGAAGGAAAAGTTAAATAAAAAAAAAAAAAACGAGTCAGATCTAAAATTATTAATGTACTTCGGCTCATGTCTCAGATGTGGCCGGGTTCTTTAACTGCAGGGAATGAATCAGAGCCTGAGGCTATAAAAACTAGCTCCGGCATAAATCTGAGGCAATTAACTCCAGGTACAAACCAGATACGTTTATGATGAGTAAAATCTTTAACTGGCAGGGGGCATATTAAAGGATCAAACAGCCTAGAAATAAATAAATAAATCAAAAATAAAAGTACGCCTCCTTGAGACTCAACTGGAGATGAATCATGATCATTTCTAATTTTCTTCAGCTAAAAAGGCAATTAGGCGAACACATTGTCTTTCTCTTCTTTCCTTTCTTTAATTAAAATTCAGCAGTTCAGGGAACAATGGCCGTGTAAAAAAAACAGAAAAAGGGAGACAAAAAGGGCTGAACTCCTCACTTATGCTATTCTCTTTTTGACACGACACTCACAACACCTAACAAAGTGCGCACCGCAAACAAATAGTACATGGCAGAGGCTGCTCAATGAAAGGGAAGAGCAATTACTCCACTCATAGCGGGATGCGTTTCTCGCTAATAAGAGCCGCCGATTTCACTCTGCTCGACACAAAACTCCTTTTGTCGTCTGCTCTCGTGCTTCTTAAGGCATGCAGAGAGCCTCCGATTGGAAAACAAAAGGAAGGAGCTTTTGGGATGTCTGGTTGGCCCCGCTAATTAGGAGCTCTGTAGATAGACCCACGCTCCGCTGGGTAGAAGACAAGCACACGCAACCGCACACTTGCTCATCCATTGCTCGCACATCCACAACACGCCTTCATATATTGTTTACAAATCCCCCCCGAGATTAAATTTCGCAGCAGAACAATATCCGATCGCTACGAAGATAAACACGGGGTCCTCTGGGGGGTCTGATTGTTAGAACATGGGCTCTTTTCCTGTCGAGACGTGAGATACACTCGAGCGTATTCTGCTCACGTCTCCCAAGCCTCGCCACTGACCACAAGAACCCCCAGCTCCCCGACGCTGAGGGAGGAGCCGCAACGCTCTGCGGATTCTAATAACGACGCGTGCGGGAGCCCTGGGGGGTCCGGGGCGCAGACGTCCCGGGAAGTCGGCTTCTTCTGACGTCGCAGAAATCCTGGCGCGAGGCTTTCCGACAGGATGACGCAATCACATTTGTCCTGCAGGTGGAGGATGAGGTCCACAACAGGCGGGAATCCTTGAGTAACAAGAGTTCAAGCATTAAAGCAACTTTTTTTTATTAATTAAATATAACTAATCCATTAAAACCTTTTAGCAACTCAAATGAAGTCGGCTCCAGATGGATTATTGCATTAGTAATCCTCGGCAGAGAACAGCTTGAAACCACACAGAAGTGTTAGTCAGAGTGATTATTTTTTTCATGCATTAATTTTAATGGTTTTAATATTAAATTATTACTTTCTGGCATTTAAAGGTGCTTTATGGCTCTGTGTGACTCAGACAATTAGAAATGGAGTCAAGTCGGAGTTCTCACATGAGTAAAAGCAGCGCTGCCTCCTGTTCCACGGCACGGCGGAGCGCCGAGCATGTGCTTTGTTCTCAGTAACTCAATAAAAAGGCAGAATCATCATCAGTGAGCTCAGGTTTCATATAGATCCTGTCTCTGTGATTGATTCGGGACTTTTCTGTTTTCTTATGCTCAAACTGAATTGAAAACGGCACGAGAATATACATACAGCTGGAATAAAATATTCAAGTTTTATGAAAGCATGTTGAGGTGACAATCTTACTGAGGCTTTGAGTTGAAATGAAAAGGGCTACCGTATTTTCCACACTATAAGGCGCACCGTATTATAAAGCGCATAGAATAGACGACGCAGTTGGGGTTTCCACCTGTTCTGTAATACGGGACGTGATTTATTCTGTACTCTACAAATGTGGATATATAATAATAAAGAATTGGTCCCCGAGTACTTTATATAGTCGTCTGCCTCAGTCGTTGTTTCACTCACGGTGTTGGTGTTGCGATATTGTGCCCAACTGCTTTCTGGGTAACACAGACCAACCGGCACGCTGCCGCCGCAGTCTCCATCTCTCTTCCCCAGCCACCCGGCTTTAAATGTATAAGGGCTGAATAAGATGAATGTCTAAAGCTACTTTGTTGACATAAAGAATGTTAAAAAAAACAGTCCCACTCTGGACGGCGAGGAGAGCCTTCAGTGACTGGGCCGGGGTGTGGCTGGACGATGGTCACCCTTCTCCGTTCGCGCACAGCATATTGGTGGAAATCGTGGCGCTATATGACCTGCAGATGACCTGATAATCAGGTTGGTAGGTAGATAGGTCAGTCAAACTTTATTAACAAACCAGTTTTTTGACAACTATCCCAGGATGCACTGCGCGCTTCTTCTACGGGCGAAAATGAAGTCGGCGGCTGCTTACCATAGTTGCTAGACTTGTGGCTCAATATTGGCCCACAGATAGGGCGCAACGGATTATAGGTGCGCCTTATAGTGCAGAAAATACGGTAGTTAAAGTTTAATTTGTATCTCGCTGAATTTAAAATGCATCTAACCAATATAATGACTTTGTTGCTTTAAATATGATTGGTAATTTTTCACATAAGGTACATGAGCTAAAGCTAAATAATGTGGATGTCAACATTTGTTTTAAATTAGAGTGTTGTTTTGGTTCCATTTGTATTTGCTTTCTCCCAATATAAATGTGCACAAAACACTGCCAATAGTCGGCTAATGTTAAGTTCACAATTACGTTTTCCAATAAATAAATAAACTCCCCCCAAAAAAATCACATATAAATAATTAATTCAAATCATTAGAAAACATCCTCCTCCTACACTTCCTGTTGTCCTTGTTGTCTTTTCCACCAGTAGTAACATCATGTTGTTGATCACATGACTTGTGTGATGTGAAATAAATTTTTTTCGATACAGCTGAAAAACCTCCTCATCCCACAGTGTAAACACTTTTTATTACAAAATGTTTTTGTTTTTTTTAAATTGAGCACATACATACAGTGAACAAATGTATTTCCGTTATTCCAATTTGTGAAACTACACAGCTACTGTCGATCACCGGCTGCGTTTCCATTGACCATAAAATATAAAAGTATCTCATGTGTTTATATTATTTTTATATTTTATATTATTTAAGTTTTTTTTTAGTGTACAAATTTGTTCAAGTGTGATTTTAATTGCATTTCTTATTTCATAGTGAACATGTGTTTAGTCAACAAGCTGTCAAATCTTTCTGTTTTGTTTTGTTGTCATTCTTAAAAGCTTCTTTGCACGCTTAGTTCTGCACCTCAGCATTTTGCATGGATTACGGTCCAAAAACGACACTATTTATTCAGCCCACGTGAGTAAATAGTGCGTATGGAATCTTTTTGGTGTGAATATGTGTATTGTTACACTCCTACCAATTAGCATGTAATTTAATCTGAGTGTAAAATGAGTGAGAGAAAATTAGTGAGCAAAAACCATTCGTTTATGTTCTGGTAATAATTGTATTTTCTAATCAGAAACCAGAGAGAAAATACAACAAGAAGTTATTTGATTTTTTTTTGGTTCTAAAAAAGGTCAAATTGAACCCATTTCTTATTTGGTGGTAGAAAAATGAACGACGAAAATGAAATGCCATAATAAAAAAAGAAAACACAAAATCTGTGGTTTCAGGAAATTAAAAACAGCACATTTAAATTTCCTCATTTGAACATTTGTGACTTCTCTTTAAGAACGTACCACGCTGACAGAGCTAGTTTGTTTGAGTTAAATAGGCTAAAATGTCGGTCGGCTTCCTGATCAATCCCAACACCTTTCCTCTATGTCCCAGAACTGCATTGCAATGATTCAAATAAAAATCAAATGTGCGCATTGAAATGACCTAGTCAAAACCCTGACCAAAATTCAATGAAAAATAACTCGACGCAGTAATGACTACAGTCTGAATTTCCAAAAATGCCCCAAAAGACTCAAAAGACAGTGAGATGGATCTACAACTTATGGTGGCTTTATACTTCTCAGATTTTTTTCTTCTGCTTTGAAAGACAAGTGCCATTTTCCTTCCACATTAAGAATATTTTCTGCTGGCCTATCATATTAAACCCAATAAAATACATGCAGGTTTGTCAATATACATACAAACTATATACTAGAAGTTTTACAAGCGTCTTAATTCAGAATTTATAGTAGAGGCAGCGTTAAGGAGAAAGCTCTCAGATTTACTGACATCTTGTGGCGAAACTGTGAAATGCAGCAAAAAATATTGGCGGCATTAGCAACCCGATGAGAACATTCGTATGACTGTGAACTGTGGCCATACAAAGGTATGACTGCTGCTGCTTGACCACAACGATGACCTGACAGTTCACAGCTCTGGCCGCTTGAAAACAAACTCATGTGTCACTGACGTGACTTTGTTTGAGCCACAGTTTTCCACATTCGCAGAGCCGATGAACCGTCTTACCTGGTTTGGACCCTTCAGCCACCGAGCCGTTGTAAACCTGGTTTTGAAACTCGGGTCTGTTGTCGTTCATGTCGATCACGTAGATGTACAGGTCTATCGGGTTCTCCACCTGGTTCCCGTTCATGTCCACCGCGTGGGCTCGCAGCTGAAAAACAAAAAGCGAGAGGAGAGCGTCGTAAGGCGTTCAGGGCGAAGCGTCTCCTCCGGGCTCAACCGCGGGGTTCTCCGGACTGGAGCGAGCGCAGCAACAAACGCAACCTTGACTTTTGTTAATTGGCAGCTGCATTTAACTGGTAGACATCCATAGGTGCCACTGATGCAGTGGCATCCAGCTGGCATCTTGGCACAGGGAGCAAACGACACAAAGGGAGTGGGGGGTGGAGGGTTAGTGAAATGTTCCAGACACACAAACAACACTTATTCTGTTGTTAGCACAGCCAGAGGCCTGAAAACATCAGAGAGGTGTTACTGCTCAAGCTGCGTCTTCTTTTTGTTTGGGGGGAATGTTTGTCTCAGTTTGTTTTGACAAAGCCAGCCATTTGGATGGATGTCTTCGTCTGATGAGCCGCTTCTTGACAATGTGTAGTGCGAGAACAGAGACGGAAAAGAGGGTGAGGATAAAGAGCAAAAAAAAACAAAAAAACAGTGGAGCCGGAAAAAGATGAAGGAGGTGGGAAGGAGAGAAGAGAGAGAGAGGAGACTTGTGGAAGTAAATGAGGGCTGGAAACACAAAGAGGTAGTGTCTGGGTGTTGAACAGGGGGGCACTGACAAAAGCAATCATCATCTACAGTGGGGTGTCTTAATTTCCACCATTGCTGCGGCGTACTTTAAACTCCCCACCTATCCCTGCTAATGATTGCCGACCCGACACGAAGCTCAGTAATAGCCCTGGAACCAAACGGCCTGCGTTCCCTGTGATTAACAGACTGCCGCTGCTTCCTGCTTCTTCATCACACTTAAATGTTTCAGATCAAACATCTGTTGTGCCTGCGTCAAAGACTAAGACCGCCCAAGTCAATGCAAAATTCAGTCATCGATTGATGGTTTAATTTCTTAAAGCTGCAGCGCGTAACTTTTATAAAATAAATGGTTTTTTACACATTTGTTCAAACTGTCACCATGTGCTGACAAGGTAATACAAGACAGATAATCTGTGGGGAAAAAAATTTAAAATTCCCACCCCTTCTGCCTGGTGATGCTGTTGCCGTCTGAAGAAATGAATCGCCCGGTCGAAAACAGCCAATCAGAGTCATGAGGCGGATCTTAGCCCTGTCAATCATGCTCACTAAATGATAGAGGAACAGCTTATTTTTCTTAATAAACTGTTTATCCGCCGTCATGGCGGATACGCTAACTAGCCTGAAAGTTGATGGAAGTGTAGCAGAAAGAAAATTATTATGAGAACTGCATACACAAGCATGATTAACAGCGCTACGATCCTCCTCCTGGCTATGATTGGTTGTTCTAATTAGCACTGGGAGAAGGCAGAAGACAGGTTATCATTGGCCGATAGAATCGCTTTTAACTATTTTATCTTGATTTCAAGGTCATCATGTTCAGCAGTAAAACTACAGACCAAATCACCTCAAAGTCGTTCATCCTGTCAAACTGCGTCTCACCTCCAGCTTGTTTTAAAAAGTTACGTACCGCAGCTTTAGGGGGGAGAGAGGGGGGAAATCTGGAAATGAGGGAAGCGGAAGAGGAACCTCCTTCTCCGTAACAGCGTACATTAATCTCAGTCGGTTGCTTAAAAATTCAGACCTGCAACAGAACTGCGAGTCAGTCTCAACTTGGCTTGCTAAACGGATGCGGGCTCCACGCCGTCGAGGAGGAGCCGCCTGTCAGCATATTTACAGGAAACTGGCATGAATTGTGGGACAACATGAAAGATTGAGTGGCAAGCACCTGCTCTCTGCAAAGCACCACTAATCATCTTGTGTTTTTGGGGGGGAGGAGGAGGGAGGGGGGTTGTGGCCGCCTGTCACGGATGTTTGCAACTCCTCCCAAAATCCCCCAAATGAGAGTCCAAGCGCCCTGTTCAGACACGTGTTTACTCATATCAACACGGACGGCGACGCGACGCGCGCTCTGGAAGATGGAACAAGCCCTCTTTAGCCCCTTAATGATGCTCAAGATGCTAGTTTTCCATTGGCTGAAGCACGGCAAACAAACAGGGAGAGGAGACCCAACAAACAAACAAAGCCAATCTGTTTTCTCAGCTGTGAGCGCTGCATGCTGGGAACGCGTGGCTGCCGCGGCGTCTGAACGTGTGAGATGAGGCGTTTCTGTGTTTTCGTGTGTGTTTTGTCCACTCCGCTCCTGCTTTTGCTTTTTAGCGTCTCCCTGCTTTGTATTCATCTTTGCGTTTGCGTCTCTGTGAGTCCTGATCTTTGTCTCCTGGGATATATTCCTACGAGTTTGCGCTTCGCGAATATGGCAAAGTATACCGTTACATATGCAAATGTATGCTAATGTGTCATGCTATGTGTCCTATAGCATGCAAAGACTTTGCAGTGATTTGGTCTGTGGTTGTGCTCCTGAACATCATAACCTTGACATAAATTTAAATGAAAATGGTTAGAAAAAATATTGTATCATCCAATGATGTGTCTTTAAAATGAATACAAGCAATTAATGTACAGATAGAAAGAAACTGTACTTGTTTTTTTAGTTGATTTATTCATTTATCTGGGGTCCATCCATCCATCCATTTTCTTGACACCCTTGTCCCTTGGTGGGGTCGGGAGGGTTGCTGGTGTCTATCTCCAGCTAACGTTCCGGGCGAGAGGCAGGGTTCACTCTGGACAGGTCGCCAGTCTGTCGCAGGGCAACACAGAGACACACAACCATGCACACCTAGGGACAATTTGGAGAGACCAATTAACCTAACAGTCATGTTTTTGGACTGTGGGAGGAAACCGGAGTACCCGGAGAAAACCCACACATGCACAGGGAGAACATGCAAACTCCATGCAGAAAGGCCGGGGCCGGGAATCGAACCCAGAACCTTCTTGCTGCAAGGCAACAGCTCTACCAACTGCGCCACTGTGCAGCCTATCTGGGGTCATTTACAGAAAATATTGATTATATATTAGAAAATATAGGTATTGCGTCAGATTATCACTTGCTTCCAGATAATTTCCATCTGCAGTCCCAGAGGATGATGCAAAAAAAGATCAATAGGGAATAAAATAAACAAAAGGACATAAAAATAGGATATTAAGATGAACAAAATGTCAGATTTATCATATAATATAATGAAGGAATCATTAGTTAAATAAATCAATACTTGTTCTATACTGAGGAGTTTAGGTGGGAAAAAAAGACATATTCTGGACAGAGTTTATCCCATGGCTTTACATGAAGAAGCTGCTCGTTTATTGATGATTGTTTTTGTAATTAGCCGTCTGATGTTTAGTGGTGTGTGACAGTCGAGACACATTGTGTGTCTTGGACATCCAGCCATGAAGGACTGAAACCGAATACAACTGGGCTGGTGAAAATCAGAAATCATTCATGTCTGGACATCGTTATTCAAATTTATTCATTTTCAGTTATTTCTATGAATATAAATGTATTTCCCCATTGATTATTTGATATTCAGTGTTTGTCTTCAATTCCATGAATATTAATTATTTCTGTAATTAGTAATTCCCTTCCTTCTCATTTCACTGTTGGCTTTGTAACTTTTATGCAGTGGAAGAAAAAAAATGATCATCTTGCAGTTGGCAGAGAAACAACCGGTCCACCACAGCGGCTCCCTTTTACCTTGCATAAAGACATAACGGTGACTTTATTGACCATCTATGAATATTGAAACTCAAGGGAAAAATAAAGCCAGAAAACATTGAAGCGAGACGGGAATTAAAGCAGGAATGTGGTGGAGCAGAGCTGAGAAACGGGAAGAGGAAGCTAAAGCTACGCTAACTGAACTCTGAAAACCACAGAGATAAAATGTGATGGTTTTGTTCGTCTTTGCCTTTTGTATTCCCGCAAATCTTGGAGCAGGTTTTTAACTGACTATTGAACTCTTCCTTACTCAAAAACGTTTCCACAGAAACCTGGGCGACAGCAGCAGCAGCTAACGAAATGGGAGATTCACTGAGATAACAGAAACATGGCTTCACCTTCCCTACAAAACAAACACCGTCGTTGAATTAGATTTCCGCCTGGAAACCTCGCTGCCTCCTCCTCCGTCTCCTGCTCAGACCAGTTATTGTTTTTGTTGCTTGCTTATTTTATTAGGAACGTCACATAATATAATGGAATTAGCCATAAAGGCTAGTTTTCATCTGTTGTTCCTCAAGGTTCAATCAATATAAATGCAACACACACAGGAAAATGAACACGCTTCTTCCATCAAAACAGACAATAATAATAATGATGATGATAATAAATAAAAAAACATCAGGTTACAAATTTAAAAATAATAAAAACACTAAATACAAGTACATAAAAGAGCAGAATGAATAAAAGAATCACAATCAATATGAATCAAATATGGCATATTTGATCATCTTAGAGGCATCATTTTAAGTTAGTAGAAAACGATTTGAAAGATTGATAAGTTCTTACGTTCTCTGGTATTTTGTGATGAGTAATCATGAAACTACTACGTTCATTGGCTCATTACCAACACAAACAGCTTATTTACGCGACGCCTCGGTTCTGCAAAGTTTTCATTTGATTGCCTCATATTTTTTTAAAACTGTTCCTTGAATGCTATTTTTTCTCCAGATGTGATGTCTGTGAATGAGCACCAGTTGTGTTTTGTGCCTTTAATCTAAAACCGTCGAGTTAAACACCTGTTAGAAAAGCCTCAGCTACACCAAATTACACGCGGTAATTAAATGACGTCGCAAAGCAGACGGTATCTCTGAAGTTCCCCCCTCACGATTAATAACATTTCTTCCATTTGTTGTGTATTCTTGTCAATTTACCTTCATTCAAAGTCAACAAAAATCCGTCTTTGCTCAACAGCTGAACCGGTTAACGCCCACACGGCTCACCTACAGCAGATCCCTTCCTACTGGTGCCAGTCTGTCAAAAACAGCAGCCGCGTCTCTCTTTTCCCCTTGAACCAAAAAAAAAAAAAAAAAAACCAAAAAAAGAAACTAACAAGCAAAGTTTGGCCTGCGAGCGCATCCCCGACGCCGGGAAACTTCCTGTCAAGTTTGGAAGAAAGTAAGCCATGGACCAAATTTCCCTTGAGCCAAACACCGGCTACATTCTCTCTCTCTCTCTCACACTCACACAAAAATATCATACATCACATCAAAAGCAGCATGGGACCCCGCAGTTTAAATAGGCGGTGCATTCAAGCTGAAGTGCCAAACAGCCCAACATGCTGTTTTCACTCTGGGCTGCGTCAAACAGGAAGTGTTTTCGGAGCGGCTGCACTTTTCCGGGGGACCGACCGACAAACCCGCCTGCTTTATTGATCCCAATTTGCCGCTTGGGCGTCGAAGCAGGAATACTGAGAGAACAAACACGCAGAGTCCAGAACAAAGCAAGTGAGCAGAGTGCCACGCATAAGCGTTCATGTGTTTTTGAGGTTTCCGCATGTCGTCACATTAGAGCCGCAGTCTGGAGAAAGATCTTTATGTGATAGAGCAACACAAAGTAGAACAGAAATGTGAAACCATTTGTGGTTTTGTGGGGAGTTTTTTTTTTTTTTTGGGGTCACCAGGTCAACCACTTCACCGTTCCTTCCAAGGAGAGAAAGCCCCTCACCATCATACTACCACCACCATGCTTAACTGTGTTCATAATGGTGTGTTTAAGGTGATTTGCTTGCTTGGTTTTTTGCTTGTAGGGCAACAAGTTTTATTTAAAACTTCTTCCACGCCTCCACTCGTTCCCGTTAGTTTCCTGTGTCTCCAAAGTGATGGCTCCTGTCCTCTTCCCTCTTTTAGATGAAAAACAGATTCAGTGTTTGGAATATTTTTACTTTTCTTTTAAATATATCGCTTTTCCAATCATTCTGACCACTCAAAATGCTTTACACTTGAGTCATCCGTTCGCACTCACAAACGCACATTTATACACCGATATGCTGCCTTGCCAAGGAGCACATCAACATGTGGCAGGAGGAAGCTGGAATCAAACCTACAACCTTCCGAACACAAAACGACCCCACCCACAAGTCGCCCCACTACTTTATTTCTTTCCTGTCTGCTTTGTTTCCAGGGTGCTGTTTATTTTCCATTGTTCTACTACAAAACTTTTCAGAACAACTGGATTCATACAGAGATTAAACTACAGACAGCTGGACACAGATTTTATAGGCAATTTGTAAAAGGAATTTGTAGCACAGGATTTTGTTTATGGGTGTCCAGGTACAAATTCTGATTCTGATTTGACACATTTAAAAAAAAAGTGTCCTGCTCCTGTTGAGGAAATATAATCGTTTCTAGCATTTAGAAAATATAACCATCTTTTAGTGTTTAGTTAGCTGAATCTTTTACTTAAATTTTGAAGAAGTTTGTGTGGGTGAGTTCAATTGGCAGGAAGAGCCATGGCTGGGTTCAAAATATCAAAGAACAAGTGATGGATGGATAAAACCTTTTAAGACGTTGTTAAACAATATATCTGTGGAGGTATAGGCTCCTATCTTTTCAGACATCTTGGGAGGACAGGAGATACTCAGGTCTCAGGAAATAAAGAGCCTTCAGGCATGTTAAACTATTGAACTGTAAACTTATGAACTTTAAAGCTGTGAACTTTAAACTGTTTAAACTACTAACATCATACAGATTACTCTTAGTATTGCATGCTCTGATTAAAAATGTATTATTTACCTGTAGAATTAAGGTAGTTGGAAAATGATTAGGATGGTTTAATTTTTATACGAATGGTGTAAGCAGATTAGGAATTGTATCTAATTACATTTTGTAGTTATTATAGTTATTGTATGAGTTTAATATCAGGAAGGATTTGGGAAAAGAGCAGAGAAAAGCACATTACTTTCTGGAAGACAACCTTTTATTGAATTAAAGATGTGGTTCTGGAAGAGCTGGAGAAACCAGAGTTTCACAGATATTTGTGAAATGCTTTGAAGTGGTTCTCCTTGCTCAGAAGGCATGAAGCCAGATGGTTGAAGGAAAAAAATTAAAAAACTAAAAGGATCTTCAGGTTATAGGAGGTGACCTGATTTAGTGAAATGGACTGAGTATAGTTAAAATTTATAACCTAGTCTGGTGCAATTGACCTGCAGTTTATCCGAAAATTGACTGAAATATTTGTTTAAAAGCGTACATGCGGTTTGTTATTTATCTGTTTGGATTAGGAGAGAGTTCCAGCCACGTCTCCTTAGACATTTGCAAAGTCGTAAAAGTCAGCAAGACTTTAGAGTTCTGGTTAACTTTACTAACAAAAAAAGAGAAAACTTCTCTTTGATCGCTCGAACAGAATTGAAGGGAGGTACCATTTTCGAAAACGGTCAGAGACAACTTCTAATTGGTCGAGACAAGGGACGCCTTGTTTGAATATGCTAAAAACAAGAACACTCCCACAAGAATATAATCTGATGCACGGGAGAAATAATGCAGAAAATAGCCGATCTTTGTTGCTTTTGCTTTGGCTCTTTTCCCAAAGACGTCTTTGACTTTTATACTTTTCTTCTCACTCAGGTAGCAAATGTATGTCTTTGTGTTTTTCTGTAATGCTCTGTCATGTCTGATACTTTGTTTCTGATTGGATTAAATTCTGCACTTCTGTGACGCCAACACGCTTCGTATGCCTCTGTCTCCTCACGTGGTCTCCAAGACTGGGGAAAGAATCCTGGGACAAGGAAGAATTCAGAACAAAGTTGTTTTTTCCTAAATTTAGTCAATTATAATATTTTCTTCCTTAACACTCCTTATGATGCACACATACGCACCTCTTTGTCTGTGGCACAATGTCCCTATAAAACACAAATTCGTGGGTAAGGCACGACAAAAAGTAGCAAAATTTCATGGAGTGTCTTTACTTTTATAAATTAATCTATCAATCCAGAGATTGTCTATAAATGAAGGATCAATGGGGGGGCTTGATGTCCGTCTCCAGCGGCCATTGGGCGAGATGTGTGTCACAGAGACACAGGACAAACACCCAGGCACACACACGGTGTTACAGTGTCACCCCTCATGGTTGTTCACACCTATAAAGACCAAGTGATGAATTAGACGATCCTACAGAGGCATCTGAATGTTTATGCAATACATTTCTATTCTTGGTTTGTAGAGTGGATATTAAAACTTCAAACTCCTCTGTTAAAGTGCAAAATGTTTGCAAGGTGAAAAATAGGACCACATTAATCATAATCATCCACTAACACCAGATACGGTTAAATTACCAATATTTGATAGAAGTTGTCTCTCCTAAATAACTCCAACTTGAAATTGAAAAAAATTAAATTAAATACAGGGTGTGCACAGGAACACAACCAGATGATCGCAACATTTTTAAGATTTTTTTTTTACTTGTCTTCCTAACAGATGTGTTTTTAACTTGGTGGATTGTACAACCTACATGTCAGGACATGTTTACTAAGTGACAAAAAACAGATTTTTGACCAGGGCTCAAAAACCTGGTGTCAACCTCTGTGCGCTACAGTGTCAGAGTTTCCAGGGTCGACACGCTGCAGAGAAGA
The DNA here is from genome assembly GCA_033032245.1 of Poecilia picta. Classification (NCBI taxonomy): domain Eukaryota; kingdom Metazoa; phylum Chordata; class Actinopteri; order Cyprinodontiformes; family Poeciliidae; genus Poecilia; species Poecilia picta. The sequence goes on along the minus strand of CM065357.1, from coordinate 7,905,788 downwards.
GCTTCCTCCGCTCAGCCCCGCCTCCAAACACAGAGACATGCCTTGGACTTAGCTCCATCAGCAGCACAGCCATCTATCACGTTGACCGCCAAGACCCGACACCGGCGCTCACCTCAAGCGCAGGCTTTGCCCAGGGGCTGATATAAACTGTAACATCTGAAATGAATGACGATGGGTGAGCCTTAACGCTCGTCTCGAGTGGTCTGCATATTGTTAAGAAAATATATTTAAAATAAGCTAGTTTTAAAATGTAACATGACTTGATGGAAATAGCCTAATTATAGTTTTAAAATTATAACTTATTTTGGCCTTTTGACCTTTATGTTACCTGTAGTTAAGGCAGACTAAGATTTAAGACCAATATCTAAGTCCTTTCCTTTTGTCTGTTTGGGAGACAATCATTAGGAAGTTCAGCTTTTCACACATATGTGTGAAAGCCATAAACCAGCAGGAGATCAGGAGAAGCTCTCCTTAGACAATAGGGACAAAATGGCTTTAGAGAAAGGGTCAGAGACAGGTCCTGGTTGGATGGGCAAAGTTCCACCCTATTTGAATAAATTAAAGAAAAGAGGATAAAACTTTCCACACAGAGTAACAAATCAGATTTTGCTCTTTGCAACTTCTCCAAGGACGTTCTTGCTATCTGTTTGTCATTTCCATCTTTTGTCTTTTCCTCTTCTCAGGTAAATTTATGTGTTTGTGCTCTGAGGTTTTCTGATGTTTTGTGATGTGCTTTTCTGGTGATGGTTTGCATCTGTCTTGAATAAATGCTGATTATTGTGACGCTGTTGTCTCTGCGTGGTCTCAGTCCTTGCACACAGCATTTTTCTGAACCCGGGCATAGAGAGGATATAACGAGTAATTTTCTTCTCTTAAGAATATTTAACTCCAACATCTACAAAAGCCATGCAACCCGAAGTTTCAGAGAGAGAGAGAGACAGAGAGAGAGACTGTCAGGTTTTTAACCCTGCAGCTTCCTCTGTGTGTTGTAAATCCTACAGGCCTCATGGAAGCTGCCTGTGCAGCTGTTATGGTGCCCCATTGATCAGCGTGCCTGCTCTTGGTGCATTAGGCAATGAGAGAACCTGCAATGCACAAAAGAAAAGCAGGAGGAACACGGTCAGTCGGGGGAGAAGACCTGGGCTTTCTGAAAGGCGTAAACAAACATTTATCAGTCTGCAGGCCATACAGACACACACACACACACACGCACGCAAACACACACAAACACCCAACTGAAGCTGCATCTGCTCATTAGTGCCGATGGTAGGAACAAAGACAACAGTTTTTCTTCACGCCACCTTCGCCGTCTCCGTTTGTCTCAATTCCCCGCCCGTCCCTCGCTGCTCAATCTACAGAGAAAACGCCGGCTTGAGTGTCAGTGTGTGTTTTGTCACGGCATTCTTCCTTTTTCATCGTCGGCTTCAAGATCATTAAAGTTTGGAGAAGCTGATTTGAAGGCACAGAAGAGGCGCCCCCCATTCTCTCTCACCCCGGCCCCCCTCGCCCCCTCGAACGGCGGCTTTGGGATAAAAGGAGGAGGAGGAGACGACTGAAAGCCGATGCAGGAAATAACGAGGCAGACGTAATTGGGGATGGAGTGGCGACAGAAGCGGACAAGATGGTTGTTCCTTACATGGAAGGAGGCTCTCTCCTCGCGGTCCAGGGGCTGGGTGACGAACATGTTGCCGCTGATGGGGTCTATGTTGTAGATTCCGCTCGGAGGCTGATCGGCGCCGGCGCCCGTGATGCTGTAGCGGATGCCGACGTCCTTATCCTGATCCGAGCGGATCTGCGGGGAGATTCAGACAAAACAAGTTCAGCAGAGAGGAAAATCTGTTCTTTAGTCCCCCCTCGCCTTTCAGATTTTTCCTGCACTTTTGTGATAAAAAAGAAAAAAAAGAGAATGTGAAAACAAAAAGAGAAAACATTCAGGCAAGAGATTTTTGACATGCGGGGCTTTGCAGCAGAAGCCTTATCCCTTGATCTTTTTCACAGTCTGTTTCACTATCATTTAAAAAGAAGAAAAAGTCAATGTGTTTGACATTCTGTATAAAAGGCCAACATAAAGTGAGGCGTAATCGTAAAGTAGAAGTAAACTCTTGTTTGAAACATACTGACAGTGTCGCGCGATGGTCAGCTGAAATCAGAGTTTTAGTTTTGAGTCTGCGTGCAAACGTGTGTCAGAAAATTTACAAGGTCATTTAAAATTTACCAGGCTGTCACAGTTACTAATTGTAAAAAATAAGAAAAACTGTAGAAACCAGTTATCTGTTGGTCTGTTCCAGGGATCTGCAGCTTTCACAGCCCAAAATCTCTTTTTACCCTCAGTGCAGCTAAAAAATCCTCGTTTAGAACCAGACATTACCCAAACCTTTGATAAAGAAAACTTTCATTGTAATTTGATTTGTCATTTATAAATGAGTCAACATGTCATTTCTATACTTAGGAAAATGAAATAAAATTCAACATTAGACGTTTGCAATAAGAAGATGGATACATTGTCTTCTATAGGTTATTTGTGGAAAATTATGTAAAAGAACAGGTTCCAACCTAAATACTAGAGAAGATCATGTGTTTGTCATGTTTAGATTGATGGATGACCCAAATGCAGAATAGCGGAAAGGTGGAGTAGATGATGAGAAAGGTTTCCAATGAAGAAATGATGAACAACAAACTTACAAAATATCCACAGAGAGCCAGAGCAAAAGGCAAAACATAATCCAAGAAGGCAAAAACGTGCAGAAACACAAGGGGAGCAGAATGGAACTGGGAAGTAACAGAAGGAACCAGCAAGGAGTGACTGAGAATGAGGTTCTTAAATACTGGGGAGGCAGGATGCTGAACAGAGGGCCTGGGCTGATGACATAACTGATTGCAGGTGTAAGGGGAGAGAGAGAAAGAGTACACAAGCAGTTTAAACATAATTAAACTAGAGAAACTAAACATAACCTGACACAAAAAATAAATATTATAAACTAGACTGAATAAAAAAGGACTGAACTAAAGAAAAGCAGAAACATGACTGATCTAATAAAAGGAACTAAGGTACACAGCAAGTGACCAAACTCAAATCACAACTAAATATTGTATCCAAACTTAAAAACATTATTTTAAAAAAAAATGTATTTATCTTATTAGCCAGAGATATAAAGAGCCATTGTAGAAGATCCAAGGAATTCAGAGAAAGAACCTTGAAGATTGTAGTTATGACATGACAGAAGGTGAAAATGTTTATTTAATACTTTTGTATGGTTAAACTGTCAAAAAAACAACAAAAAAAAACAGATGCCAACATAAAGCCACAGTTTAAATGAAAACCAGGAGTATGTGGCCATTTTGACAGATGCATCGTGATTATATTATATTATATTATATTATATTATATTATCTTTCCTAAATGTCAACACTTTAATCTTATAGCCTAAAGGTGAGAATAAACGATGGAACAGTCTCTGTGGATGGAAACAGATCCATGCTGGGCCATATTGATGGCAGACTGAACCTCGGTGACCTTCCTGGATTATACCCCCATGGTTATTGTTCACCCACTCATGGAAACCCAATAACTCAGACCGCCAGCTCCACCTTTCACAGCCCCAACGAGTTTTCAAACTCATCCTAAATGTGATGTTTAAATGAAAGACACATTTTGCTTTAAGGAAGGTTTCATTATTAATGCTGATTTGTCAATAAAAATATCTTTCTTTTTTTTCGCGCCGTCTTGCAGACTTGGAAGAAGAAATAGTGGGATGGGCCTGCAGCATTTCTTCCTGTGGAATAGATTTTTGGTGAGATTTTTAAGGATTCTGCCTTTTCACCCAACGGTACGGCAACATTAACCTGGCATCACTTCGGAAAAGTTAGGGGGGAAAAAATGGAGTCGTTTGTAAGTTGGTTTGCAAAGACCGCTGGCCGTCATTGCTTCTTTATTGCATTCCCGATAAAAGAATAAAAACTTGAAGGTGAATGGGTTTATTTGTTTAGAGAGGAAGGAAGACAAGATGACAGCAGAAGCAGAATTTTTACTCAAAGCTAATGCATAGATTTTAGATCAGAGAAACAAAAGACAGAACTTCGCATTTAGCAATGAAGATTTATTTACTTTCTTCTTTCTGGAAACAAATGGGACAACTGACATCCATTTAAAAATTTATAAGTTAATTTCATACATGAGTTGAGCTGGAAAATAGTCAGTTTGGCTAAAGTTAAATTTTATCATGGCACAGCCGCTTTATTAAACAAATGGTAACCCTCAAAAAGCGTCCTATGACCCCATGACCCTTTATGACACAACATGGTGGTAGAAGAATCATTCTGTGGGGACGTTTGTCTTCAAGGATGGAAACCCATTCATTGGGTTTGATGTTAACCCAAAGGATGGGTTAACAGGAAAGCATTTTTAATGTCTTAGAAAAGCCTAGTCGAAGTCCAGCTCTAAATTCAGGTGTTTATGTTTCCGTTCCCTTCTGGAAATATATGGACACATATTTGTTCAACATCCCTCTTGTTTGACCACTTCACCCTGCAGTTTTATTTTCAGCAGGCTGTAAATCATCACTATGGTTACTACTACGAGGAAATAATCAAAGAATCCAATGAAGAGAAAAAAAAGGTATGTTTGACTGCTTTTTTTTTTCCCCCTCCAGCGCTATCTTTCTCTTCCCCTCCTATGCAATTTTGCTGGTCTGTGGCGCCGCAGATCATCCATGAAAATGAAATTACTTCATCCGTTCAGCGGTGACAGAGGCTGCTGCATAAAACATTTCACTGTTTGAACATGATACTCCCTCCAACCCCCGCCACTCTCTTAATTTCCAATGCCGCCCTCCTCCCCGCACCCACAGTGAGGCACTCCACAGCTGCTTTCATTGGCGCAATTTTCGTTTCCCCCCGAGCTCACATCACACGTGGTCCATTTGTGGGCTCTGCAGGTAATGCACGGGGATTGCGTAACCCCCGACGACCGCTGCGCACGCTGCTCTGTGTGGACCGCGCGCTCCGTCACGACACCGAAAGCCTTAATTACATTTATCGTTCACTTTCTGTCAATCAAACCAGGATGTAATTATGGAATAAATAATTACCCCGAAGTGATCATTCTTTTTGCCTCCCCCACCCCCACCTCCATCATTAGTGTCATCAGCTCGAATAACAAGGCAGTAAGGGGGAGCAAAATGATGTGCATGAGAATCACTCTGCCATGTCTGTGAAATGACGCAAACATGCAGAGGAGTTGCTACAAGCTAGAACAAACCCCCCCCCACCCCCCAGAAAAAAACAAAGTGAGGCGATATTCAAAATTAGAGGATATTGGCAAAAAGCTACAAAAGGTTTGTGACAGTGAAAGCAGAAAGAAAGGTAAACTTGTACAGGCTCCTTCTGATTGTATAGGCATGCAGAAGCTGAACACTACTAAAGACATTTAACGGGATTTGGGGATTCTTCTTAGCATCTTGCAAGCTGCTCTCATCGTGAATTGCAAAGATGGAAAGCCTGGAGCATGTTGACGTTCCTTACCAGACTCACTGTGTGAAACTATAAGTCAGAGTAAATGGTCATGTCAACTTAAAAAAAACAAAACATGTGATAATTGCTTTTTAGGAACCATAAAAAGCTGCGTGAAGTTGTGGGGATGGTACCGTCTCCACAACTTCATGTGTTTGACTTGCAGGGTGAAACAAAGTTCTCCTCTCATGGTTGAAATGCATGAGCCTCTAGGGCGTAAAGAACTGTACCCTAACTCTGAACAGGTAAAGGCAATTACTAAGTAGGAACTGCGCATCACGTCATTTGGTAGAAGTTCTAGCCTACCTTCAGCTCTGACCTAAAACCATAAATATCTAGGGGTTAATTAATCACATAAAAACTAACATTTAGTTTTATGCCTCACTAATTTCACCAAACATCAACATCTAGTTTTATCAGAACAAGAATCCAGAAATCCCCCTACTAGTTTATAAATTACGTATTCTTATCAAACATGGGGAACCAATATGCAGTTTTATACTTTTATCTTTTTGCCTTTCTTTTGGTTTTGTTGTTTTGTTTGAATTTCCTTCTCGTTCATGTAAAGCACTTTAAACTGACTTGTTGCTGAAAATGTGCTATACATATAAAATTACCTTTAAACCATAAAAAAACATTTATTTAAAATTTAATTTGTGTTTTGTGACAAGCTTGACAATAAGAGTGTGTATTCACTGTTGATTGATAATTAAAAGAGGTCTGCAACCCCAATGAAGCAAAGTTGTTTTTTCACAAAAACAACTCATTATTGAGAAATCAAAAAACTTACTGATGAAGTGTTTAACGAAGAGCAATAATAATTAACTTCAAGTTTAAAATTAGAGCTGATCAAAATGAGGCCAAGTTTTTTTTCTTTCACATTTCACGTGTCGTTATTCTAATTTTTCATGATAATTCGTGCAACATTGCCGGTGTGCAGACTTGCGACGGCGCGCTAAAACATGCAGCACTACCCGAAGACAGAGCATTTACTCACAGAAAGCGGAAATTAATCCAAATAACTGTTGACTAATTGGACAAATATTTAGAAATGAATTAGCCTGTATAATAACCATGGTCCCTCCACAGAACATCCTCCTCGTCTCTTCAGCGAACCTTCAAAGCAGATAGAACGGTTGGCACGTCAGCGCGACCCTCCCACGAGATGACGACGACGACCTCTGCTGCGGATTTTTCCACATGAAGACCTCCTGAGACCACATGTCATGCTCGCTACTGTCTCTTAATGAAGAGTCTTTATGTGAATAAATTGAACACAAGCGCAGCTTCCTGGAGGCCCGGGAATCCCGTGAGTGACAACTGCTCTATTGAGCCATTTGAATGGAATGCTAATGAGGAAAGCTGGGATTTTCTGCTTTCCTCTCACTTTCTTTCTCTCCCTCCCCATCCATACCGTAAAACACGCCGGGTCTCCTTCATAGCTCGATGCTGATGCAATGACGACTAATTAGACTAAAAAGTCAAGAAAGGCTGAACGCAAAGAACTTTACTCGCCGTCTGACTCGGTCAGATCAAACCAGACCAGACATCAGCTAAGTGGCCCGCTTGTAGTTCTTTAAGAGTTATTTCCTTGATTACTGACAACTGATGGGATCCTTCGGGACAAGCTATCTGTGTGAGTTGAGACGTGGAGAGGCATGCAGACAGGGGAGATCCAGGCAGCAAATGCAATGAGGAAAAATCACAAGAAGAATATCAATTCTGCAAAATCTTCAGACGTCAGGCACGCGAAGAGCAAAAAAAAAAAAAAAACAAACAGAGAGTGGAAATGACTACATTTCCATTTATCGAGCAAAGCTGCTGGTTGCCTAATTAGGGTGGCATGGAGCTTCCTTCTGCCCAAATCTCTTTTAATTGATCCAGCACTGCATGATCACCCTATCAGCATGAATAGTTTGATGCCTCCATAAAGAGGAGCCAATTTGTTGCCTATCTGACTGTGATTCAGCCGCTTGGCCCGCAAGTCACTTCAAGCAGCACCGCGAGAAGAACAGAACTGCATCTGGACCAGCGTAAACTTGCTGGTGCGAAGCGCAACATCAGATTTTCTTTTGCTTGGATGAAATGACTATCCTTCAACCACCATGTCATAAAGGGGACGGTATACAGCAGGAACCCCTGGGACCGTTAAGGGTTACAGTGTGCTATGAGTTAATGTTACTCCATAATAGGAATCTGTGCCTTGCACTCCTTGATGGCCTCTTTTATGTCTCATCAGCGCGGGGTCGTTCAGGCCTGTATTCCCCCCATCTCTCTCTTTATTTTATTGGTCTCGATGGAGTCGGTAATGTCTATTTCCCTTTAGGGCAAATCAAACACTCCCTGTGGTTAGGCAGGCTTAGGAGAGTCTCACCTGTGGTGTTACAAGAGAACAAAAACAGCACGTTGTTAACGTCTGAATCTTTTTGAAGGAGGGGCGCTATGTAAAATCGGCTTTTTTGGAACCTTAAATCATGTTGTAATATTATCCCCTCGTCAAAAACATACCCGGACTGTAGCTGAATCAATTCATGCATGTTCCAGAAATATTTGAATCTCTCGTGGCAACTATTCAGGAGTGCCTAAATGTTTGCCCATACAAATCCCTGCCTACTTCTCCAAAGCTCCACCTTGCAGCTGCAATCTCCAGCTAACATTACATAAAAATTTAAATATGTTTAAAATCATCCTCTTGCGTAAACCTGCACAACCTGTTGTTGTATATATCATGCAAAAGCAGCCTTTTAAGGAAAATAAGTTCTGTTGGTACTAAAGGAATCGAATATAACAAACGTCTGTGAGGAAGGTAAATAAAGTAGTAGTATCCCAATACAGGGTTTCTCCCAGTGTATTATAAGCATGGCGAGCTGCCATGCTTTGCTAGCCCCGCCGCCAGGCTTAGCATTTCGCCGTTTCAGCTGTTTGGGATTCCCCTCGATAATTTCCCCTCAGACAGCAGGCGGAGAATCCGCGCTTTCTGATTGACTGGCGTTAAGCTCCCCCCCCCACCCGGACGCCCCGACCGTAAGGCTTAGCAGGTTTTCTGGGGGAAACCCTGCAATATATGCTAGTGTATCAATCTAAGTGTGGATGTTGAAGGCCAGCTAATCAGAAATATGGTGTAAGAGGGATACATCATGTGATAACTCAATTAAAACACTTGGATATTCATAATTGGTGTAATTTCGTTGGGGTTGCTTGTAGGGACAATATGATAAGAGAATTTTTTTTGTTTAAAACCCAACGTAACCTCTGCTTTTCAGGATATAGTACCAGTTTGAGGTGGAACAAATACACTAAATAACACCAGGGGGTAACTTAGTCTTAGAGGACGTTTTGTCCTCTAAGAGTTCAGACTCAAGAACTCTTAGAGGGTTCTTGAGTCTGCGCATCATCTGAATTATCTCCACAACAGAAAGCATGTTGAATGTTCTTTCATGCCTTTCTGAGATGGATACATAGGACGTGCCAGGGTCCTTTTGAAACACTGTATAACCTTGTAAGTAACTATTGGGTTGTCACTTTTTATCATCTTAAACAGAAATTCTCTAACTACATCATCATTGCCTGAGAGAAGTTGAAAGATATCTCCACAGAGTTTTCTTTCCATCTTGTTAAAAAAGACAAAATCTATGTCCTTTACTTCTTCCCAGAGTTTAGGAGCAAGCCTTTTCTGGACAGGTACGGTGTGCTTCATTTTGTAAGTGGCATATCTGGGTCTATGACTGGACTTATAAATCAATAGCCAAAGAAATTTTTCCACCATATTTCTTCTTTCCTCTTTGGTTCCATGTCTGAAACCCATCTCTTTCTTGTCCCTCAAAAATCATTCAGGGTTCATGCCTGCCTGAGTAAAATCCTCACTCACGCAGTTTTCATCTGAGTGCAAGTCCTCACTAATAACATTTTTTCTAATCTTTTGTTTTGTAGATGTAAACATTTTCTTTGGAGGAACAGGATTCTCCAGGTGATGTCTTTATGTCCTTCTGGATAATCAAGAAGTCCAATTAAATGCAGTCCAGAAGAAAAGTGGAAAGCATCTCTGGCGAGGCTTTATAAAATCCGTTCACTCAGCTCTTCTGACACCTCTGAGAGAACATCCACATTTAATTCTCCTGTTTCACTCAAGAGTAAGATCAAAACTTCATGGTGTTCTTCCAAAAATGTTTCTCTGACAAGATGCAGTTAGTCCGTCCGCAGATTTTTCAATCACTTTCCAAAGAAGTTCGCTGAGGAAGTTTTATTCCCTGAAATCCGGGGTTGTGTGATCAGGATGGACTTTGTTGGAGAACCTTGTTTTCATGTTTTTCCAAAAAAAAAAAAAGTCATGCTGATGACATCATTGTCAGCAGCATGACAACTGTTGCTAGGGTAATAATAGCAGCAGTGAGCATGCGCTATGAAAAACAACAGAATCTGTGGGCACTGAATACATTATTCCCACAAGTCTGAACTGGAAGTGATCTGTGCAGCTTCGCCAGAATATTGTGGCCCAAGGAACCATTGGCCCCTCCACTTTACCGCCCTACACATTTTTATTTGGTATTTGGGTTCTATCTCCTAACAGGCATAGGAGGGCAAGTGTCAATGGGACCGCTCCATCCAACCAGTTACTCAGCAAATCCACTGGTTTAACCCAGAAGGGCTTGACCAATTTGCAGTCCCATATTCAGTGCATCGGCTTATTTTGGTGGGGCAAAATGAATCGAGTTTAATAAACTTAAAAAGAGAGACAGTTTACTGTAGATTTAAGGTAAAGTTTAAGCTCGTACATTTTTTTCTCCAGGCTCAGTAAGGCATCTTCCACTCCTTTTTCAAATCCACATAGCCGCAGTTGGTGATTCCATGAGACCATTTCAATAGTCTGTCTAAATGTTTTTTACATAGGGAGCTTGCGCTTCCCCAACTTAATTAATTCTGTCTCATCTTTTTCCAACGCTGATATTGCCTGCCTAACATATTGTGGGTTCTGATATTAAAACTCCATGACAGCGAAAGCTGAGTGAAAACCAGCATAATGTCATCTATTTATACTTCCTAGTGGGAGTAAATGTCACTGTTGGCACCACAAGTCAGATATTAAAACACCTACGGAACAGTGTTTGCTACAGTTTGTTATGAAGCACCAAGACGGAAGTTTTAAGGGCCGTTAGGGCTGAGGAGATCAACGCAGTGGAGACACAATAACGCCGTTTTTCACCGCCGAGGTGCATTCTGTAATGCCAACCACTCAGGGCACTGATAGGCTATGACTGCGCTGTCTAACATAATTGGGACAGCATATGCCAAGCATCTCGGCACATTTAACAGGAACCAACACCAACTGCATGACGTATACACTGATAAGAGGGCACTGCTTTTAAACTCTGAAATAACGATACGAGCAAAATAGGAGACACAGTGTAATCATTTGTTGTCAGTGGAATCAAAATTTGAATTCTCACTGCATATCACACCATTTTGAGGTTTTTGTGAAATATTCTGGTTGTAGCACGACAAAAACAAAGAACAGATTGATGTAGATGATAAATGTATTGGAAGCTGGACAGCTTTTTATTTTTTTAAATCACAGAAGGCCAAACAGTCCCACGAAATATAAATATTCTGTAATAATTTATTATTACAGAATGAGTTATTTTTTTCCTGAGGAGGGTGTGTTTTTGCTTCTAATTACGTTTTAGAAAAAGATTACATAATTGGATAATTAAGCACAAAATTGCCCCCGAATTAATGTGTCCTGAATATAAAAAGCATTCTGTAGATTTCAGAACAATCACACTGCTCCATTAGAAACAACTTATGCTACCTGGACAGCAAATATCCACGACTTTACATAAAACATCTATTGTGTCCACAAGCAAATAAAGAGAGATTTACGTGGAAAGTTTGCAATTCTGTTAAAAAAAAACTCCCAAAAAAGAATCTCTGACCTTTTGTAGGTGAGCGTTAAAACACTTGGGTTCTGCAGCAGGACAATAATCCAAAATGAATGACTTAAGAAAAGACTTAGCCAAAGTTCTGACCTGAATCCAGATACTGTGGCACAATCTTAAAAAGGCTGTTCATGCTGGAAATGCTCCAACGTGACTGAATTAGAACAGTTCTGCATACATGAGTGGGCCACAATTCCTCCATATCGCTGTTAAAGATGCTAGTTATCGCAAATGCTTGAGCTTCCGCCTCACACGTCTCCCCCACTCAGCTCCTTCAGACTAGTGGCAGCAGCAATTAGCAACCACCAACATAACTAACGCATCGCTGTGATGGCGTGCCAAAGCTGGACTGTTGGAAAGAACAGGAGCTTCTTAAAGAGATAGAGGCCCAATTTCAGGCGTCAAATTACAAAGCCAAATTTCTTTGAAGCTAAATTCGACAAGACAGCATTTTTATAACAACTGATGGTAACATAGTTACTTGATTATGCTATGAAATGGGACTATGTGCCTGGAAAATACATTACTCTGCCCCTTGAGGGAAAAAAATCTACCCGTTTATTGAATTTAAAAACACTCTCAGAATGTTTTAAATATACCCAAGTAGCACGTTGCGGCACCTTAGTGAGAGCCTTTAAAGAAACAAAATGACTGATTTCCCTGTGCCGACCTGACTGACTTCAGAGTCACTGCTGGGTTGAAATATTCCAATTTCACAAGGAACCTTTGCAGTCGTGGGGCTGCCGGAATAGCTGCTAACATGACTTACTGCAAATGGGTGCATTGCTATGTTAAACAGCATTATCAAAAGCATCGGTGCCTCCGTGAACTATGCAGGCATCCTTGAAAATCGCTGTTTGATAATGTCTCATCTCTCCCCGCTGTTCCGCAGTGTCTGTTTTCTCTTTGTTGAACATGAGGGAAATGGCAAAACTACATGCTTTTTAACTTCCTCTTAAATTTCCAGTTTTGCATCGCTTTGATCCCTCCTGCTGCGCGCTTGTCACTCTTCAAAGCCAACGGTGCCCCGCTTTTGATGGGGAGAGGGGAATTCAAATAGTTTGATAGGCCATCCACACAAACATCCCGAGAAAAGAAAAAGACACGGGAGGAAAATAAGAAACCCGGAGGATGAAAGAATTACAAGAGATAGGTTGACAAAATGGCAGCAGGAATTTCCAATTAGGGAAAATGTGGGACCTCAAGTTTTTTTTTTATACAAGTCTCCAAACTTTCTCCTTTCTCCCCCGTCCCCTCCCGAAAAAACAAAACAAAACAAAAAAACTGGAAAACACAACAACAATCTTTGACACAAGAGTGTGGTTCTATGTGGAGGTAAAAGCTGTCAGTTTAGCAGTGTCATAAGAAGGGAATGACAATTTTAAAAATAGTCACACACTACAAGGCGGCCTGCGAGAGGGAAGCTGTGGAGAGCTTAGGTTTAATATCTCTCAAGTGAGAGCCAGTGACAGCCACCGTCGCACACAGTTATCCCTCATACTCATAAAGAAGCGCAGCCTGCTCTGTTATGGATCGGAAACTGAATGGGAAATGAACTGAATGCCGCACACTTCTGGGCTTCTGCTTTGTTCGTATTTTACTCCCTCCTTTTCATTTTGCGATCTCGCCGCCTTTCCTGTCTGCGTATGTACCGCCGTATCGGTTTATCCACCGTTTGCTCACGTTGTCTCCCATCTCTGCCCCCCAGGAAAGAAACAGTAAACAGTAAAGAGTCCCATCAACACAAATGAGAGTTAAAGTCACCACCAGAGGTTTAGCTTATCTGCTTTTTAACCCAGACAACTGAACTAAGAGGGGTGTAACGTTTTTCTTTATGAATTGGACTTGCTAAGGTAAGGTAGGTTCATTTCTGTAGCACATTTTCAGCAACAAGGCAATTCGAAGAGCTTCATAGGAATGAATAAGAAAAAACAACGAAACAACAAACCAAAGGAAAGAGCAAAAAAAAATAATAGTCTGTAATTTGTAAACTAGTAGCGGTTTCTCTAAATCCTTGTTCTGATAAAACTATATGGTACTTTTCCAAGTTTGCTCTAGATTTGTAACACCTATCCTAACAGGAGTTTCTCTTGGTCTTGAGTTCAATGCTAAATGTTGATCTAAGGCAATGAGTAGTTTATCTAGAAAAACTAAAACTTGTTTCTCTGGATTTTAAGTCTGATCTAATTCCTGATCTGGATTGAGTGAAGTATATAAAGTAGATACTCTTGTTCTGGGTCGCTAGATAAGTATAATTACTTCATAACTTATAAACTAGAAGGAGTTTCTCTGGATAAACTGATTTCTATTCTCTGGATAGAAATTATCTATTCATTCAGAGAAATTGTTAATTTCTCTGGATAATAATCTAAAAGATAAAAAGCTAAATATTGATGTAAAGTAATGAGTTCTCCACAATTTCTAAAAGTAAAAGTAATAATAAACAGACAGGAAAGAAATTGACACATTAGGAAAAATAGCCACATGTAGCAACATTCAGATAATACAAAGTGAAAGGTGGATTTAAAAGTAATGGACAAAGTCTCCTTTTTTATGTATTAACATAAACATCCATCTGTAATAGACGGTGACCCTCCAGGTCCCAATCTTGATCTTGTACTTGTTGACTTGGGATACATAAGGACTGAATGGTCTTTCAAAGCCACCTGGGAACCCTGTCACACCCACTGGATCCCAGATGAAATGTCTTGTGGGACCCGGCGGCCATCGACTATGCAGCCAAACTCCAGCGAATCCCTTCAGGAGCTCTGAGTTTTCCCAGAACCAGAACAGATGTTGTTCTGCCCCTCCTGACTCACAGATTTGCCAGTTTTTCAGACGACTTCTCTTTACGTAACGTGTTTAGCTAAAAAGACGAGTCAGACAGAGGAGGCTTTTAATGTATGAATATGTCTCTGTTTTAAAAAAACACACAAAACAAAATAAAGTATTCTGGGTGCCTCTGGTATCACTAATAAATAACCTTTGAATCAAACATTTTTAGAGCTGTTTAAAAAGAAAGAAACCCAGAAAGATGTTGGATCCTGTAGCGGCTGATGTAAATGCTTCTGAAGTCGCTCTCTAAAAACCCAAAACAATCTGACACATTCTGCATTTCATTTATCAAAACCAAACCTACATCTAAGACTTTTTTCTACCTAACAGAAAGCAGATCAGATGTTCTCCCAATTGCACATGCATGAATAGCCCATCGTCACTGGCTTGACCACAGACCATTAGCCAGACGCAGGAGTGAAATGTAAGAATAGGGGGGAGGCAATTAGAGAGAGAACAAATATTAATGGAAGTTAAGAAGTGACTCACAAACCCAATTATGGCATTAGTCAGGCAATTTAGATGAGATTTGCATGAAGCACAAAAAAAAGTGTTGAAATGTACTGGCAGTCTCCCTGCATTAACAATGGCATTAATACCCTGATTCACAGCAGAGGGAGGCGAATAGAGCAAACACAGTCATTCTCCTCTCACTTATAAGGAAGGATGCTTTCCCCAAATGCAACGGGAGTGGAGGGAGAACATGGCCGTGCTCTTGTCTTATCCACCTCAACAGTCCACAGACCCCTGGAGAGATTAAACTTGCTAAATTGGTCCACTTTACCGCCGTCTTCCCGGTACAAGGACGATAGGTAAATAGAGGAAAACAGCCCACGAGATAATTATCATTGCAGGCATGGCTGGCTGCTGGAAGGCTGGCTATAGGGGGAAAAGCAGAGCATGAAAAGAAAACACTTATACGAGTCGAGTGAGCAGCAAGGAGCACTTTGCTGGTGCCGCGCCTTTCCTCTCCGCCTACCTCCATTGTCAAATCGCATCCCTCAACCGCAGCTACTGCCACACGCTCCCGTGGGAGGCGTGCAGGGATGACAGCCTGGCCAATCAGCCGCACCCTGAGGCCAGTTGAAAGTCCTTCTGGCATGCCTAAGGCGAGCGCCGTCCAACCAATCAGTTAAAGGCCCGGCTTGAAAGGAGGGCAATGCTTGGCTTAGGGAGCTGCCAAGGCTGCCAATGAGCGTCCGGAGGGGAGCTGGAGTGGCTCGGAGGGAGGCTGCCAGGGAGGTCAGAGTGGACGTGGGGCAGACTGACAGTCATTTAGCGAGAAGCTGAGCTCAGTGTCACTCACGACACCACAAAGCCTTTGTAGTGCTGAACGGGGCTCTAATGGGACTGTCACCTTCTAATTGTCCGACTGGGAGCGCTCTGAATGAGAAACGGCAACGCAGCTTCCAGGAGGGCGAAGACAACAGAGACGCAAACACACGCGCTCTCGTGTTCTCGCGGAGAAGCAGACCAAAGTGTGTGTGTGTGTGTGTGTGTGTGTGTGTGTGTGTGTGTGTGTGTGCATGTCTTCACACCGAGAAATGTTAATGTTAAAATGTTTGCCGACAGATTTCCATACATTTCTCTTACAGGAGTAAACAGTAGACTTTGTTTAGTCCAGTAAACAAACACTGTGGGTTTTATTTTATTTTTTGTAAACAAAGAAGCCAGAGTCCCAATCTTTTAGTGTTAAGATGTCCATATGTTGTAATTTCAGCTTGAGCTCAGAAAGATTCAGTCCAGTTTCTGTTTTAGACCCGATACTGATGTCATTCTGGGATCGGATATCGGGCCGATGTCAGCTAACCGTCCAGCTGTTTACTCCTGAAGTGTATATTGGTAGTAGCCAAGAAAGCTTTGCACACTTTTATAGTGAAATCCAAACTGTAATCTCATACATTTGTATGTAAACGGATGTTTGATATACATCAATAGACGTGTTTGTCAGATTTTGGAACTTCTCGCAAACACATATTAAACGGCTTTGTAATACTAATTTGGACATGAAGATATACAGTGGTTTTCTTTTTCATCTGCTCTAGATTTTTTTTAAATAAATGAGGAATGAAAAGTTGATTATTGAAAGTTAAAGTGCCAGAGCGAACACAGAGTGAACAGACTGTTGCTCAACAGTTTACACATTTCTTCTGTTTTTCGTTTTTTTTAGTCATCTGAATGTTTACAAGTTATCAGATGAATGCCAGTATCAAGATAATTTGACCAAATGCAAAATTAAATGATGAATTTGTTGAAGAAAAATTGCTTTCCAAACCAATCTGGCACTATAAAAAAAATCCCTCTAAGCCCAATCCCTGGTTGTGCTGCTCTTGGAACCAAAAACTCAAATTACATGTTTGCAACAGCTAATAATCAGCCCTTCAGATCATTGTTGAGGAACTTTGGTCCACCACTATTAACATAATTGTTACAATTCAACCACATTGGAGGGTTTTACTTTCTGAGCGTGGATAGCCTTTTTGAGATTACACAATACACAGCAACATTTCAATTAGATGAAAGTCTTTGACTAGGACCGGACGTTTTATTTTGTTTCAACATTTTAGCCATTTAGAGGTGGACTTACGGGATTGGTGGCCAGAAATGGGTTTCAGTTTAGGGTTACCTAAACCCTAACCCATTTTCCCATATTTTTGTCCAGATTACTGAATCATGAACACTGAAATACAAGATATAAGACCTGCAGTAAATTTAGAGGTTGTTCCGGGTTATTTTGTAGCAAAGTTTGATGAGTTGTTGATGTCCTTATGTGGTCATTCGGAGAGACTGGCCACTTCAGGAAAGGTTCCTCCTTGTTGTGTAGTTTCTCCATTTGTGGTCTTTGGCTCTCATTTGGATTTTAACAATCGACTTTCTTATCAGGTCTTGACTTTATTTTAGACTGTGGAACAATGTGAGGGCTGTAGTCTTAATTATAGTCGTCTTCATGTTGGTAGACCGGTTCCAACCATGTTGTTTCTTGATTCGATGGGTCATAGTGTACTCATTCAATATCTTCATCCCCCCAAAATCTGCATATGCTGCTTCACATCACAGCATTTTTAAAGATTTTTTTAGCTCTAGATTAGAGTCCTCTAAATGAAAAAAATAAATAAATAACAGACACGGTTTTAGAATAAAATGATGATTTGGACTCCAATTTTTTTAGTTTCTAACCTCACTGTGACAGAACAAGCAGCAAAGTATGACAACATTCAGAAGCAAGTTGTTAGGTTTCTAAGAAAAAGTTTCTTCCAATAGGAGCAAATACTTCCTCTGACATCATAAATAGATAATAAATGAAAAACATTTTTCTTTTTTCTACGTGGGATTTTGTAAAACTGGAGTTTACACGGTCAGACTTGCCAAACTTGGATGTACTAATACTATGTGAAAGCTGCACTGTGACCAGAGTGGAGCAGTAATGTCTGTCATGGTGAGTCTTCAGCGTCTAAACTTTAATCGGGTCTACGCCAAGCAGCTATGCGGGATAAACGGAAATAACTCAACAGTTTTGGCAGATCTTTGGCAGAAACAAGGTTACAGAGCACTTCCCACCAACAAAAAGTCAGGTATGTGGAACAAGATTAAAGGCAACTTTATTCCTGGAGACCGTGCTGCTATTCTGGATGATTCAGAACCCAGAAACATTCAATTTTGGGAGGCATTCTGAGGATTATGTTGGTGGGGGGAAATAGAGGAGCGTCCCAATTTAAGCCCAGAGTGAGACGTCATTTCAAGAAACTCAGTTTGCTCCTTGGAGATGAGAGTTAAACCTACTTTCTGTGGTTGGAAAATGTCATATAAAAACTTTTTTTAAGAAAAAAAAACAAAAAAAAAAACAAATGCAGCTAAATATCACAGAAAATAAATCAAGAAAATCTGGGTAGGCTTTGGAGCTGTGACCTCAGCTTCACACTGACCATGATCATTTCCAGCCAACGCAAGGCGAGTTTGTTCGTACGTCAGTCAATCGGCTCAAAGGTCAAAGCACTTTACAGAAAAAAAGAAAAGAAAAGAAGTCCTAAAACAAAGCAAGACAAAAGAATACAAGCAGAATTTATGCAATAAGTAAAGAAGAAAATGTGAAATACCAATTTGGTTAAGATTGTTTTATCACTAGTAAAACAAGTTTTGGCTGGACAGGAAAGGCTGAGTAACACTAGACCACCCACAAGTAAAACCACAAATTAAAGCTTTGATTTGTCCTGTTTTTATTTGACAAAAAAATACATTTATTCTTACATTGTACATTAAAATTAGATGTAGAAATAGACTTTTGAATTAGAAATAGACTTTTTTGTGGTTGTAAAAATCTAGACAAAAATTAGCAACAAGTTTTGTAATTTTAGCCTCATTAGTTCTGGTTAATAACTTTGCATATTTACAGATCAAGATCAATGGCGTCTGATTTCAACTCAGCCACTGATCAGCCTTTTTATTATGGCTCCAGCTTTCCCCCCAGTGTATTATAAGCCTCGCGGGCCACCAGGCTTTACTTGTGCCCTCACCAGGCTAAGCATTTCTTATTTATTTGAGTCTTTTTGAAATGTTTGCATCTTTTTTTAAAGACTTTATAATTTGTGTTCAAATATCAATCTTCCAATCTTTCATTAACACAATAATTATCAAGAGATATTTAAAATTTTTCTGTCAACATTACACATTTTTTAACTCATAACGGGCCGCTGGATGAACGACTGATCTGGAACCCAGCCATCGAGCTTAGCAAGTTTTCTGGGGGAAACCTGGTACTCTACCAGGGAACCACAGGTCAAAGTATTTGACCCCATATGTAGATAAAAATCTATGACAGGCAACCATTCTTGCTGTTCTTGGTCAAAGTACTATGCTTAACATGCTATGTCTTTTTCTGTGCAAACAATCAGGAATGTCTCTTTCTGCCTGTGAAACAAGCAGACAGAACGTTACATGAGTTAAGGCGTGCTTGTCGGCAAGGTGCGACCGGCTGAGGCTCGTGGATGTCTTGACTTATTTTCAGCTCTCTTTCTTGCTATTGCCACCACTCAGCCTGCCTGCATCTAATGCTAAGTCAGTTCACTTTTAGATGGATGTAATAATAAATCAAATGCCTTACAGGTTCACCTACAGCAGGAAGCATACAGCAGTCACAATGCTGGACAGTTTGTGTCTGTTATTGACTGCTATAACTCCCTGCCTGCATGTTAGTTTGTTTAAAGAAATGGAAACAGCAACGCTCCGGTAATAACTACTGGTGGGAAAAAGTTAGAAAAGAAGCACGAATAGACAGTACAGAGGCGGCAGGTGTTTATATTTTCCTATTTAATGTGCAACAGCGGTTGGAAATCTAATATTTATTAACAGTAAAAACAAATATGTAATTCACAGCTATCATTTACGGAGTTGCTTGATGGTGAAATTACTGAAACTGTATTATTATATCAACATTTAGAAAATCTAAATCTCAATTGTTTTAATTATTTGGTTTTTTATATATTTTATTCCAAAGACAAACCAGTTCTTTATAAAGAAAAAAAACAAAACACCAAAACTATATTGTTACACACAGTGTGATGGTCAGAGTGTTTATGTCTGCAGTGGAAACTTTACAAACTACGGAATGTAGAGATGGAAAATTGTTGTGACAAAAAAAGAGTTGTGAAAAGTAAATGTTGTGAGGTTTGCACAGGTTAGGTGTACAAGTAGAGCCTGTCCAAAATGTTTGGGGAGAAAGAATTTAAAGGAGGCCGAGTATTTAGCCTTGAGGAACTCCCAAGGCTAAACACTTGGCTAATAACTGGACTCTTAACTGGATAGAGTCAAATCTATGTTTGTTGAGCTTTAACTCTGTCCACTGACAAAGCGTTTCAGATCTTCCAAAAAAGATTTACACAGCAGCAGAAATGCTCTTCTATTACTACAACTACCAACCTACCAGTTGTTTAGCTTATTATAAGATTTGACAGCAATTAAATTACATAAAATTGAACGGACGTTTGGGAAAAATATGAAAGCCCTTTGCAAGGATTAATTTGATTAAGCCCAGTATTATTTAGCTTAATTTTCACTATGTCCACACAGTAAGAGCTAACAGCCAAACAATACAAAACTGAAACAAAAAAACCCAATAAAAACAATAAAACCGGTTTGTATTTGAAGCTTTACTCTTGGGGCAAACATAAAATTTTAAATTCAATTTCAACATAAAAAGGAAAAATATCAATTGGCATAAAATATTGTTTTAACTCAGTAATTGTGCACACATAAATGAACACGTAGATGTTTATACGAGGAACACACAAAGAGAAGGCGCAAAGTATTTGAGCGCACATGGGAGGCAATAAAACTCCAGACAAAACAAGCGGATCTAAAAATCACATTATAAAGTCATTATGAGCGGTAATGAAATACTCTGAGCGATATGAGATTGCAAATAAGCCACAGTGTTATCATTTTGGGTACTGAGCAAACAGCAGCGCAGACATTACGCCGAGCGCACGGTGGAGCAGACCTGTAATCCCGCGCACACGGATACATCATGTTTATTTTAGCAGCTCTGCAGAGTTAAAACACAATTAAAAAGGCACAAATTCAATATGCGTCTGAAGCAAACAGTCAAGATTTATCAAGGCATATAAAAATAACCAGGCCGGCGGAGAAATGCAATCATTTGTTTACGTTTACTTTGATGCGATTATACAGGACGAGTAATCTGTGATCATTTTGTCAACTCCACACCGCACAAACCAAATTAACCACCGGAATTACCATAATGAGCTGCTGCAACTAAGGCATTAAAATAGATCCTACATAGGCTCACTTAAGGGTGCGACTTAAAACTTATTTATTACGTATATTACAGTTTCATTTTGGCTGAGCAAACAGCAAACACTGTCGGCCGTTGCCGTGAGCTTGTGGAGTCACGTTTTATTGGAGCTGCATACAATGTGCTCAATTATTTTCTTCCCCCCTTGTTCATTTCCTCTTCCTAACTGCAGGTCAGGGAGGTAGCCCACTTTGTGAGGCCTGGTTAAATGAAAGGAAGATCTTTTCTCGCTCACATTCAGACTGCTTTCCATCAGTTTTGCCTCATTGGCCCCGGTGTAGGTGCTGCGAGAGGGCCGTCGAGATGAGAATGCCACAAATGGCCTGAAACTAATGTCGGCCTCCCTCACCCCTCGAGATTTACAGCACTCTCCACAGACTTTCTATTTTGTATTTCCCTGTTTTTCTTCTTCTTCTTTTTTACT
This sequence comes from Poecilia picta, assembly GCA_033032245.1. NCBI lineage: Eukaryota > Metazoa > Chordata > Actinopteri > Cyprinodontiformes > Poeciliidae > Poecilia > Poecilia picta. Next base: position 7,884,280 of record CM065357.1, on the reverse strand, counting down.
TTCTTTCAACCAAAGTATCCAACTTTCATTCCCTTTTTCCGTCTCTCCTCCTTCCCCCAACCCTTAACGCTCATCAGTTTCTCAAGGAAGAAGTCGTCCCTCTGCCATTTCCCTTTGTGTCCACTGAACCGAAGTTGTTTCCACATACCTCTCCATTTCCAACACACTTACATCTGTCATGTCAAATTATTTGACAGCCAGAGCTCAGAAGCGCCTTCCATTTTGGCTCAATGTTAAATCAATGCCGTAAAAGTGGCGCGGCTCGAGGTTCTTCGTTACAGCGGTGCAGGTTCCCTTCCTCCACCTGCAGCGGAACAAAGCTCCTCCAAACAGCTGCTGCGCCGCAACATTTGATCTTTAATTTCTATGAAGAAAAGGATCACAACAGTGTGTGTGTGTGTGTGTGTGTGTGTGTGCGTTTGTTTGTAATACTTTGTGGTGACCGTTTTCCTGACACATACGACGTTGTGGGTACCCACTGCTCCTTGTGCAGACTGAAGCCTGGTCCCCACTAGGGGAAACGCTGTTTTTGTGTCCGGAGTTAGATTTAGGACTAAGGTGTGAATTGAGTTTTGGTTAGAGTTAGGGTAAGGTTTAATCCATAGAAATGAATGGAAGTCAATGGAAAGTCCCCATAAAGATAGTCACACAAACATGTGTGTGTGCGCGTGTGTGCGCATGTGTGTGGTGTTATGCTAAATGTAAAAGAGTAAGTTACATGCAGAGAATGATATGGATAATTGCTAAGGATTTCCCAGCAGGAAATTATAGGATGTTGCTTTTAAACTAGATCTATCGGCATAATTAGCATCACAGTAACAGCCAACCTCAGCCCAGCTGTATTAACCTGTTATTATTGTTGGTGTCAGAGATCTTTCTCCATTCTTACAGAATCAAAGCAGAGGCCAACAGGCCTTTCTTTTGATAAGCTGCATCCATCACTTAACATCTGCAAAGATGAGATTAAACACAGGGAGCAAACATTATTTATTAGGTGGTTTCTTAGAGAAGTTAGTTATTTTGTTTTTGTTTTGAGGTATCAGATATAAAGGGATGAGTACATAACACCACAATGGTGATTTTTAAAATTACGACCCCCCAAAAAAATTGCTAGAAAAACAAAAGTTATTCAGATTGTTTAGAAAATAATTTTAAGGTCACTTATTCAATCTCAAAAAATGAACTTTTGTGTTATATTTATAGTTTTTCTATATATATATATATATTTCTAAATTCCAAACTTTACAAATGAAACTGATTTTCTTCAACTCAAGTTTCCACATCCTTTAATGAATACAATTTTAACAGTTTGACCGCCTCCATAAATAATTAAAGTTGATAGTTCAAGGTTTCTGAAAAGCTTTCAGTCATTCATCTGTGTATTTTTTCAAAGCTGCACATTAGTTTTAGGCTAAGAGTCTTTCTGCATGGAGTTTGCATGCTCAGTTCTCAGCTTCCTTACACAAACATTTGAGAGGAAGCCAACATGCTAACCTGACAACCAGAAACATTACTATGGGGTTCAGTGGTTCATCTAAAATACCCTTAGGTGTGAGTTTGTGTGTTTGTGTGTGCATGTAGGTCTATCATGTCAAATCCTAATACGGACTATAAGGCACACTTAAAAGCCTTTAATTTGATCAAAAAACAACAGCCCCTCTAGTGGATTAGTTATGGATTAATACTGGTTGTGCTCACTGACCTCATTTTTTTGTGGTACACAGCGCTCACAGCGCTCTGTCAAAATGTTTTAGCTACATTACGGCTACTGTAGTCGGGAGCGTCGTGGAGTAATACGCACTGTGCTTTGACTGACTGACTTATCCGACAGTTTTGTTTCGCTTAATGCGCCTTGTTGTCTGGTGCACTTTTATATCGAGAAAAGATCAAAAGTAGACCATTCATTAACAGTGTGAATTATAGTCCAGTTCGCCATGTAATGCGGAAAATACGGTAAAAGAAATCATCACAGTGAAGTTAGTAGCAAAATGTGAAAAAGTAAAAGAATTACTTTTACATCTGATCCACCTGTTTATGAAGCTTACACCTACATCCCATTTACAATCTAACACCGGGGGGAGCTGGTGTGTCTTCAGGTTCAGACTTTAAAGCCTCGCTTCCTCTTAGCCCGAGGTTCTATAGCTCAGAATCTCCCTTCTATAACTTGCCTTCACGTCACGGCAAACTGCAGAGTTGTGTGGCAGGAAGAACTGGGAACAGACAAATTTGCAGAGCAACAGACTCTTATGCCCCCATGCTGCACGGTTAAAGGCCGAGGCGCCGCTACAGGACAGCCGGCTTGATAGAGTTACAGACCTACATTCAAACCAACCCGACCTCAATGCCGACACGGCCCGTTTGTATAAAGGTAGTCACCTGCAGCTTAATCCAACCATCAGACACCTGACACGAAAAAAAGGGGATGAAAGAGGCTCCACTTCTCCAGCAGGGTGCGACAATTTTGCACCTCCTGTTACACTCCGTGGCATGATGGTGTGTGTGTGTGTGTGTGTGTGTGAGTACGTGTGAGTCTGTGTGCGCGAGGGCGAGAGTGTTCACGCATTGGTGGAAAATCTGCTCACTTGCCGTCACATTGGTGAAAGGCGATTTTCCGTAATCCCGGAGTGTAAGCCATGGAGTACAAATGGGCGTAAAGGACTATGTGTGTGCGCATGTGTGTGTGTGTGCTACTATTTTTGTGGGAGTCAAAAATGTCTCCAAGAAGCCGCCTGTCTGTGTGGGTGACTGATAAGAGGCAAAGAGTGTGCAGCGATTAGAGCAGTGAGAGCAAAGAGCTAAAAAAATTGTGACACCTCCATGAGAAATTAATTTGGAGATTTTCTCCACACCTTACAGCCACTGGATATAACTCGGCATTTGTCTGATGCCTGTTGAGTTTAAATTTAATCTTTTTTCTTTTTTTTCTTCCTCCAAGTTTTGCTCTGCGGTTGTGTATAATTGAGTTCTTTAAGTTTAAAGACATCCTTTTCAGAAGCAAGGTCACACTTTCGTCTAAAACCGGTCTTGGTGAAATGAAAATTACCTTTTTCTAAACCAAGGGGCGTTTTCAGAGGTGGAAATGGGAAATGTTTGGTCTAACTACAAGAAAATATGTCCTTGCACATTGATTGCTTGAAAACCACCTGTCTGAGATATTAATTATATGATGCTAGATTGTAAGAGCAGCCATGGAACAAGCGAGAACATCTTGTCAATGCAACAAGTATAACTTTATACATCTCATGTTAACATCAAATCCTGTTTAACTCAATTTAAAACTCGACAGCCAGACCACCGGAGGTAAGGATCATAAATACCGACTCTGCACTGCAACTCAACACTGGTACACCCCAAGGATGTTACCTAAGCCCCCTCTGTTTCCCCTTTTCACCAATGACTGTGTGGTCATACAAATATCCAAAGTGCTGTTTTTGGTTCAAATATCTGTGAAGACGTACTATATAATGACAGCAAGCTCAAACATACTCAGCTGATTTCCTCTGTCTGTGATGACAAGTAACTCCAAGATGGACGCTACACCCATTGGATCTCGATCAGAGTCTCTAAGGTTGGGAATGAGAAAGAGGGCTACACTCTGGACAAGTCAGAAGATTATCATAGCACTAGTCAAGATATTTACAAGACAAATAACTATACATGAATCCTTTACCACCCCCAATGAATCTACAATTACCAGGTAATCTTACATTCCTAACTGTTTAACTTTTGGTGAAAAATGGAATACCTAGAAAAAAAAACCCAACCTTATTATTCATTTTAGATGTGATCGGTTTAAAATGTGTTCTGATTGAATAATAGAAATGTATCACTTTATGTAGGTGCAAAACTAATTAGTTCAATTATGATGTGCGTTTTCATAAAACAACCCTCTCATTCAGATTACAAATTTATTACAAATTCAATCAAAATATTCGTAAACACTTTTATTTGAATGCTGACATGACACCTGTCATGAACATGAAGGAGTCTTTATGGATGTTAAGGACTGTTGTCATGAATTGTCATTCGGTAAATAATGACACTTTTAATACAAGGTAGCTTTAAAAGTTGCATTAAAAGTGTCATTACTTACCGAATGACAATTCATGACAACAGTCAAACATTCATGAAAACTTATTCACGTCCATAAAAGGTCATGTTTATGACAGTGTCATGTCAGTATGATGCACACCACTTCAAATAAAGTGTTACCGAATATTCCAATTGGAGCATTTATATAACTTATCAGTTATGATTACTTATGTCCATGTAAATATAAATACTTAGACATCACATTGGTGTAACAATTCATGTACCTTGACAACTGTGTCATGGTTTTCACTCTCTGTCATCTTAATGGTGATTACGAATAGGACTGCAAAGCTGAGCCTCAAAATTCATCTCCACTGTTGAAAAAGTCTCGCAACAGGAACTATTTTCAGCAAAGACTAACTGGGTCTGGGTTGGCTCAGTTGGTCGAGCACATGGTCCATGAGTAGCAGCTATAGTCATTGAGTCATTGCTGTCAAGGGTCCAATTCCTGGACCATTTGCTGCGTATTTTCCCACTTCTCGATTTACTGCTCAAAAAGGTTTACTAAGACTAACTCACTCTTTGAAAAGGTCTTAATTTTCATTAGAGAATTTGAATCTTTCATAAAATACAATAAAAGGCTTTTTTATCGCTGATGAAAAAATAAACACACAAAAAAACTGAAGCCCTGCAGAAGAATCATGTTTAAATGAACAAATGTGAAAATCCAAATCAAGCTGTGAAATTGTCTGGAGACCTTGTACACAATGGCAAAAAGAGTTTAATGGGAACATCAGGGATCTTCAGCAGGATGCTGCGCTTTAATGAAAGCCTCCTTCTTCTGCTATTATACAAGAAAAATAGACACTTAGTTCATGATAAAAAATTAAAAAGAAACAGTTTGCCAGCTGTTTTAACAAGCACAGAATTCCCACTCTTCAGTAATCCTCAGGTCTGCAGCTCTGAGACCAAGCATCAAGTGGGTATTTGTCTGCCTTCCAAGCATAGATTTATTTTCCCCTCTATCTCCTCGTCTGTTGATGCCCCAAGGCCCAGAATACAAATCATTTGGTATTATGATGTAAATCTGAGTAAAGTGCAGTGTTTTCCCTGTACCTCCCCTGCGTGGCCAGTAGAAAATACCAGTAAAATTGTGTCTCTTGTCATGGTGGTGAATGAAGAAGATATGATACAAAGACATCTTCCCCAAGATTTTTTCATATTCTATTTTTCCCATAGACCTAAATAAGTCCTTTACAATCAAAGACGTTTCAGAGTGCGTGTTCAAATCGGGTTTTCTCTGTGATCCGACGGCGCACAGAAGTTTTCCGAAGACAAAGTTATGTTTGCTAAAAATCACACTGTCACTCACCCTGACAAGCATGTGTGGGAAAGGTCCTCGGGAGTTTTCAGGAACGTTGATAGGTGGGATGACCCAATCTCTCTTCTGCCGCCTCAAGCTGCTCGCAGAGGAACCTCTCTGATGTCTCCGAGAGAACTTGATAACTCTGGGCTGGGACTCCCACACCCGTGACAGCATTTCTTCAAAGCCGATCTGAAAAGAGAAAAGAGAAAGCGCGTTGTGAATCTTGAGATGCAGCAACGAAAAAAAAAAAATAAATAAATAAATCTTGACGGCTGATCGGTCCTGAGGAGAAACTGGCTGGTCAGAGAATCAAAAATCAGATCCCTTTATTATGACTAGAGCTACCAGGTAGTGCTAACGACACTCTTTGGTGTGAAAGTTGTTACTAAGTACAAAAAAAAGATTCAAAGTGTGTAGTGAGGTGGTTAAAAAGATGAAGAAGAAAAAGAAAGGTGTAACAATTTCAGATATATTACGTAAAAAGTGAAGCCTGTGGTTCGTTGAGGCTGCGAGGGAGCGAGAGAGAGCAAGACTTCCAGCAGGTAACAGGAAGGCTGAATGATGGGTTTGGACATTTTCTGCAGTTACCTGACCATTGTCCTGTGAGTTTTAAATGAACTACTGCCTCCAACAGACCTGGGTCACATGACCGAATTACATCCAACATGTAAATAAAATCTGTTAAGTGTTCTATATACTTGGACACTTTTTAAGGTTCATCAGTTTAATTGCTTGATACCACAAAGAGTAAATTAACTCTGCGTTTTCATAAAACTGCTGACATTCTGGGATTCTACAACCACTTGTCCAAAAGAGAGAAAAAAATAACAAGGATGCAGCACTTGACTGGAGATCAGAGGGAAATTGACAAATTGGCTCAAGATTATGAAACAGAATCGTTCAAAACACTTGTTACAACCAAAGTATGGAAAAATAAAATCTATGAACATTTGAGACTTCCACATACACGGGTATACTTTGTGTCTTTTAACAAGGTTAAAAGACACAAATTCCTTAAAATAATGCCACATTGCTTGTTTCAAAACCCTGAGCAGGAAGCCTGAGCCTGCCTGAGGCCCCACGACTCCTACCTGAGACAGTGAGTATTCCTTCAGACTACACCGTTCATGGATGTGCGCGCTTTGTTTACAACCCCGCAGGGACGTTTTTAATTTAACGTTTCCTTCATCTCTGTCTTTCCTGTTTGTCCCTGCTGAAGACTGAAACAAATAAGGTATCCCCCCACCACCCCACACCTCACGTAAGCCTTTCTTGGCATGAAACAGATACAAGAGAAACATCTGTCTGATAATGAGAGGAGTACCCTGCAGTTTTGTGATCATCCCAAGATGAAAACAGGTTTCTTCAAATTGTGTTGAAAGCCTTAATATTGTTTTGGTGTTTCAGACCACGAAGCTTTTTGCTTTTTGTTTTTGTTTTATTATTCCCAGTTTATGTTTGAGGCTTTTGAAAATCTCCCAGTGTTCAGCTCTCATGTAGGAACGTATGGACGGATAAACAATCCCCACGGCCCCTCCTCTGTGATGCCCTCCGGCTATAGCTGCAGAGGGAAGATTGCGTTCTTACTCAGTTTGCCTCGTGAAATAAGGGTTAGAAGGGTGCGTAAAGCCGTGTTTGTTTTTTTTCCACCCCGATCCTTTATGCTATCGTCATGTGTAATATGGCTGTATTGCTGTAATCCACCTAATCCTATTGTTGAGTTTGCACCCCCACGTACAAGCACATGCGCACGCGCTCAGCAGCGGTGTGTCGTTGTCACCTGAGGCAGGGTGGAAATCCTCCTGCTAATCCCACCTGGACCCCACGCGGTGCAGCTGAGCACACGAGCGGCAACGCGGCCGCGTCTCTAAGATGGAAACCCGGGCCAGCTGTCCGGCCTATCAGAGCGCACCTGCTGTGCCTGTGAGGGAGGCCGGCCGGAAGCTACATACTCCGGTAACAGCGGTGAATGTTTTTCCATCTTTTGAGGGCGGACATTTTGGACAGTCAGCCGTTCTCACCTGGACAGGAACCTTTTTTTCTTTTTAACCTCAGAGTGGCCAGCTTTCTGTTACTCCCATCTCGATTTGACACAGTAAATGGTAAATGGACTGAACTTACACAGTCCAGTCACATTAATGTGACCATCTGTCAAAAGCCAGAATAACCACCTTTCGCAGAGCGAACTGCTACGAGACGTGCAGGAAGAGAGTCACTTAGGTCCCTGAAGGTCTTCTCTGGGATGTTGAGCCATGCCGACTCTAATGCCGTGGCCAGCTGCGCTAGATTACGCGGTTGAGGATCCATGGCGCGAACAACTCGATCGAGATGGTCCCACAGATGCTCGATTGGGTTTAAGTCAGGTGAGTTTGCTGGCCAGGGGAGGACGGTAAACTCATCCTGGTGCTCTTCGAACCACGCACGTACACTGGCAGCTGTATGGCACCTCGCATTGTCCTGCTGGAAGATGCCATCATCCTGAGGAAAAACAATGCGCATGTAGGGGTGGACATGGTCCGCAAGGACAGATGCGTACTTGTATTGATCCATCGTGCCTTCCACAATAATCAGTGAACCCAGAGAATGCCAGGAAAACATTCCCCAGACCATAATGCTCCCGCCTCCAGCTTGGACCGTTCCTGCAATGGTTGCAGGGTGGTTCCTTTCAGAGGTTTCACGCCTTATACGCCAACGTCCATCTGTCCGATGGAGCATAAAACGCGATTCATCTGAAAACGCTACCTGTCGCCACTCAGTGGACGTCCAGCTGCTGTACTGGCGTGCAAATTCTAGCCTTCGTCGTCGATGAACACCAGTCAGCATAGGTGCACGAACCAGGCGTCCGCTTCGGAGGCCCAGACGCAGCAATGTTCGCTGAATAGTGGTTTGGGAGACACTTGTGGTAGCCCCTTGGTTCATTTTAGTGGTCAGTTGCTCAACGGTAGCCCGTCTATCTGCCCGAACGCATCTCCGCAACCGTCATTCGCCTCTGTCATCTATGGCCCGTGGTGCACCACATTTGCCACGTCGTTGATTTTGGACAGTCCCATTTTGCCATGCACGGTACACTTTTACCACGGCGGCACGCGAACAGTTCACAAACTCAGCCGTTTCGGAAATGCTTCCACCCTTGGCCCGAAAGCCAATGATCATGCCCTTTTGGACGTCGGATAAATCGCTTCGTTTCTGCATTACGCCAACGATTGAAATGTTTTCCGAAGCCCACACACACCCTTTATATACGCTCAACTGCACTGTGCTGCCACCTGCCTTCTGTGATTGGTTATTTAACTCTGAAGTGGAAAGTACGTGGTGGTCACATTAATGTGACTGGACTGTGTATATAGCGCTTTATCCGATCATTTTTTTGACCACCCATTCGCACACCAAATTTCGGTGGGCAATTTGGGGTTGGGTGCCCAGGGGCACATCGACATGTGGCAGGAAGAAGCTGGAGTCGAACCCACAACCTTCCGATTGCAAGACGACTACTCTACCCACAGAGCCACAGTCCCTTCCGCACTTCCTGTATCGATGCCCTTGGTCCCCTGCACTGTCAGCCGTGTTTTGTAAAGTTTGGCGAAGAGGCCACCAATGGCCACTAGGGGGAGCCCCGTTAAACTTGAGTGAAAAAAGTGAAATAAAAAAAAGTAACATTTAATCAGAAAATTTTGTTCAATATTTATAAAATCAGATTTATTTTTTTAATAATTACTAAGTATAAGTTAAAAATAATGTATTGAATATTATTTGATATGCTCATCTTTCTGATTGGCAGCCAGTGAGATTTATCAAGAAGCTTTGCTTCAAAAGCAAGTATAGCACGGCTAACTAAAATCAAAAGATAGAATTTTAATTATCCATTCTAACGAATGTGATAATTAGTGAGGAGAGAGTTAGAGAGTGAGACAAAATAAATAAATGCCCATTTGAAATGGAGGTGTATGCAAGCACACACACTTTCGAGGTGCTTTTCAAATAAATTCAAAACGCAGACGATTCTTGATATATTTTGTTGCGTTTTCACTATAGCTAGCGGTGTTAGGAGGGGCCATAGCATGGAAAAATTTGAGAATCGCTGGTTTAATCCATTGCTAACATGTTGCAACGTATTTTTTCAAGTCACCAGTGTAAAGTGTTACATTGTTCTCAAAATGTTGGGCTTTTTTTTTTAATCCTGTAATTATTCAAAATTACTCTTGATAACTGATCTGTGAAAGCTGAATACAAGTGCACACCAGACTTAGATTTTTATTTGTAAAACAAAAAAAAAATTAAAATGCTTAATTTCTTGTGCTTTTATTTTCAATTATCCACTAATCTGTATTGGTTTGTCCCATAAAAACCCAGTGAACGCATTGTAGCTTGTGATAGTTACGTTACAAAATGTGAATAATCGGCCCAAATCCTTTTTGCAAGGCGCTTTCAGCTTTGCCAATCCTCGCATAAAGAAAAATAACCCAACAAAAAAGCGAATGTTTAGTTTAATGTGGATGAAAAACGATCCGTGACAGTTTATGTGAGCGTACTCGGAGTCCAGTGACATATACGATGAGCCACGGCTCTGTTCTTTTTCATCTACGCCCTTCCCAGTAAACAGCTCCTGAGATAAACTCCATATCTCCCCTTCCAGCTATCAGTGGGAAAATACAATGAATGACCAGCCTCTTCCATACAACAATCCACCAGCTGATGAAGAGCGGATGATAACGGGGTTGAAATATTTCATTGGTCAAGCCTCAACATTCCTTTAAAAGAAATGAAGAAATAAAGACGGGAAACAGTCAGGCAGAGCGATAGGAGTCAACAGAAGAGCTGTCGTTGGATGGAAGTCTGCTAGTGGATGATATCTGCATAGTGGCTGCATGCGACTGTGACTTTCAAACAGCATGGTAGATGAAATGCTGCTGGCATTGAGACAGAAGCAGAATTACAGAGAAGAGGGAACAACACAGGAAGTACACTCTCAGTAAGCTTCTGGAAAACAACAATGTGTGCCTATTCAATATATGGGAAATCTTTTGGCTTGTTTTCCTTCACATACGCTCACCGGGCATTTTGTAAGGTTCAAAACCAGTTTGGAGCCTCTTGTGCCTCTGGAACTATCTTAATTCTTTATGGCATACTTTCTCCAGGGGGTCAGAAATGTTCCACATTTACATGATGGCATCACACAAGTTGTCATAGATTTTGTCAGCTGCGTATTCATAATGGGAATCTCCTGTTTTGCCTCATCACAAAGCGCTCTAATGGAATGAGATCTGGTGACTGGGGAGGCCCATCAGAGGACAACCATCATGTTCAACATACCAGTTTGATGTGATTTCAACTTTGTGACATTGAGCTCTATCCCGATGGAAGAATCCAACAGAACTCGGCTGGTGATGAAGTGATGGACACAGTCACCAACAATAATCAGATCGGAGTTTAAAACCAAATCAGTGGACGGCTTCTTGCTTTTCGTGCTATTTTTTTTTTTTTTTTACCAAACTCTAATCCTGTGATGGGGAATCTGATAAGAGTCCAGTTTGAGAGAGCATGGGAAATAGCAACTTCGGTTTTCGGATTGTAGCTGCTGTTGAGTGAGATGCTACACCGCCCCCCTCAAGTCCCCTCACTTGTTCTCTGACGTACTAACCCTCCCACCAACTCACTTACGCCTTTGAGAGGCCAACACCAAACCTGCTGTTTACCTCTATGGATCCATAATTGTAAAAAACAATCCATCTCACTATTCATAGAGAATCTCTTAGCTGGATTATTGTTGGCAATTCGGCTGGATTCTCACAGAACGTCTCATCCCTCTTCCTTCTGTGGGTTAATCGGACTGAGCAGCCTGCATGCCTTCTGTCCTCCTATTCTTAACCGGCTCCTGGAGCTGATCCAGGTTATGTTTTAGTGACTCGTATGAGTCCTGGGGATGTTGTTCCAATGATTCTGTACTAAGTCAACTGATAGATAGCCTTCATAATGTTAAGGACCAGGCACTAAGGCTGTTTTGCTGCTATTGAAGAACCATGAGATAATAAGTGAATCCAGTTCACACTTTTGTATTTGTCAACAACAATAATAACAATAGTTTTTATTTATAATGCTCTTCATATCTTGAGATCCCAAAGAAATTTAGAACAGCTCGATTCCATAAGGTAGGGAAATAATAAAACCCATTTACCTACTAATTACCTACTACCTATCTATTTCTGATAGGTTCACCTGAAGGATGCAAGGTGGAACATTTTGACAGACGAGGCCCCCAGACCAGTGTGGTGTTTTACAGACTTTTGTAGCTCATCTACTTCAGATGGTCCCCCATATATCTTGGTAGTAACAAGTGTTGCTTTAGACACAGTTCCATTATTATCATCTTCTGAAAATTATTTCTTTAGCAACGAGAAATTATTGGTTATTGGTAGATCAGCATTTTCTGAAATACTCCCAACGTATCTGTTACCAACCACCATGCCACATTTAAAGGTACTTCAGTCTACCTTCTTCACAATTGGACTAAATTACCACAAAAAAAAAACACTGGACATATCTTCAGTCGTGCCTAAATAAGTGACATTTAAGAACATGTGTGCACGATGAATAAATGAATGAGTGTTTGGCATGAGTGGAGTCAGTCAGTCATTCTTGCGTGTTCATGTGGGAAACCTCCTGAGATGACCTTGATGCAGGCATATGCTTAAAGGCCTGATTGTGTAAAAATAATTCTTGGGTGTATCTGTATGAATGTGTCCCTGATTGAAAGTGCGTGTCCTTGCATACATGATACAAGAACAGTGTGTGTGTGTGTGTGTTTGTGTGTGTGTGTGTCCTCGGCTTGCTGGGGGCCCTTGAACCCTAAAGGCATGAAGAGCCAGCTGCCATCTCTCAGTTCCCAGGCATCCCTGCACACTGCTGCTGCGTGGCAGTCGCAGGGCCTGTGCGCCCGGAGCCCCGGAGCAGACATCTGGAGGTTATCTGTCTGACAAACAGGCGTAGCAACACAATAAACGTGTTCTCCCTGCCAATTCTCTGTTCGCCATGTCTTCTTTAATGTTTTTTTTACTACTGGAGATCCCTTAGCTGAATCAGATCACAGTGAAAGACTTCAGTAAGAAGAACGTTCTCCCATGAGATCCTTTAGCAAAAACCCAAACGAGGGAGGAAAAAAAAGAAAAAGTTTCCAACACTGAAATCAAACAGTGTCAGAAAAAAATTATATTGAAGTTGTTGATACTGTTTTCCTGTCGAGACCCTCGGCTTTCCATCGCAGTCTCTAAACGCAATCTAAAAGTTCAGAGTACAAAGCACTTTTGCTTCTGCTCTATTTCCGATGACCGGCAGACCCCGGGGTCCCGCGTTCCGGCCCGACAACCGTTGTCGTAATCTACCCCAAACAGGAGAGGCTGCTTGGGTGGAGCGCAGTGAAAAATGCTAATTAGATGAGCACTAAAACCTGTTCAGGCAAACCGGCGGACTCCAGATTTGTTGGTGCATAACCGGAAGGGGCTCTGATCCGGTGGAGACGGCAAACAGCCGAGCCATGAGATCAGCCCGAGTTGGAGAGCTCTCCATGAGGGGAACCTACCTGCGCGAGGTGTGATAGCCTGAGTACATAAACGGAGCGCGAAGGGCTTTCAGCCAAAGATGCTCCACACTTCAAATGCTGGAAAATTAAATGGTGAAAAAAAAACAAAAAAAAAAAACTAGTGGTACACATTTAAAGTATGCTAATTTCCGCTTCTGAAACAGAACTGGGAGATATCGAGCCGGTTATTAAAAGCAAATTAGTTCCCTCTCACTGCTGCTGCACAGCAAAACATGCACAGCAAGAGGAGCGTACATTATGGAGCAGAAGCGAGTTCATTTACAGAGCTAAGGGTATGATGGCTGGTAAGAGCAAACCAAGTCATCCAAAATCTGAAAAATTAATGTCTGAATGTCATATAAGGTAATACAGAAATATTGGTTTGTAATTGAAGCTTCATGTCTGCTGTGGTAAAATCAAAGAGAGACATACAACAAAGCCAAAAAAATAAAATAAAATAAAATAATAGGCAAAGGTCACCTTAACAAGCAAACATTGTTTTGACAATCACAATGCCTTGAACATGTCTTCATTCATACTCCTTAAAAATCTATTGGGTTACGTTAGAGGTGTGGACAGTAATGCCCAAGTCTTGCTTCAGATTCCTATTTAGAGTTGGTCTTGACTTTGACTTGGCCATTCTAACAATAAATATGGTTTGATCTAAACTATTCCATTGAATCTCTAGTTGTATATTTAAAGACTCAAAATGCAGACGGTCCATGGGACCAAATCAGTTATTCCCTGTAATATCATATTATCACTTTTATAAACAAGTGTGTAGTTAAACCTTTATTTAGCTACTAACCCAAAAAAGAAATCTGTTGAAAGCGATGTGAGAACACATAAACACCACGGCGGTGAAAAGAACCGATGTGGGATACATGCACAAAGTCATTTTCAGCTATTGATGTCATCAAAAACAACACCTTTCCCTCCCTCCAACCTCTCTCAATTATTGAATCTTTCTCTTGCTCCGCAATGTGTGAAACATAATTATACAGTGAAACTACATCACCTGGTCTTTGCAGACTCTACCAGAGTGGAACATTAGCTCAATCAATGTCAATTATTTCCCAGTCTCCATTATTGCGCCCGCAGGAGTGGGCAGAATTATAATCCTCTCCCTCTCTCTCTCCCTCTCTCTGTGACTGCTTTAGTTACACGAGTGCCGGCCGGGCTTTTCGACATGGTTAGAAACATGAGGGAACATTTCGCCCAATGGCTTTCAACAAGTAGTCCGGGAATCGAATAACGAGGGATTTGTCACTCGGCGAAGGGCTTGGTGGGATTGAGACCCCCCTAACTGAGGCTGTGTTTACTTTGCGTGGTTGTGGGTTACGGTAAGGAACAGAAAAATGATGAAAAACTTTCATGCAGTTCAACTCATTAAACATACAAGACAAAAAAAACAACATTTTAGAACATTTATGAACTTATGAATGGGGTATGATTGTGCAAATGAAGGACGAAACAGTCCAATTTAAAAAAAGCTCAAGTATTCAAAGAAAATCTCTGCAAAATTTCAATATGGAGTAGTTTGTTTTTTTTCACCAATGTTCATCTTTTATGACTTTTATTACAAGGATCGGTGTTCGGCTTGACTTTCTGATTAGGAACTCAATCAGGAAGATGCTTTCATCGTTCCTTCACCAAATGAATCGCAGCCAATCAGGGACACAAGTCTGCTCCTCGAATCTTCACTCTTTTTACGGAATTTTTTCAATCAAATTTAATTAAGTTTAGCTTTCATCAAATGTAAGTAATTAAGGCTGGAGACTTAAACAGAGATCTGTAATCACCATTTGCTGGCACATTAGAAAGAAGAAGCTTCGAGTGGCAGCCACGGTAACGCTCGCAACCTGTTGCTCCAGTTTTTAAAAGGAACGAGATGATGAAACGACGATGTTGAATGGAAATTAATTGTAGGGTGGCTCTCCAAAGCGTGCACGGCGCTTTTTTTTGTTTAGAAAACGCCAGGTGTTTCTGATTGGAAAAAGGGGGGAAAAAAATACCGATGCTGAATCTTTTTAAAGAATGTTGTAACATCTATTTACAGCTTCTCAGCAAATTCGAACTCAAAGACATATAGAACATTCAGAGGTGTAACAACATGTTTGTAGAAGAGTCTAGACCTTTGAACTAATCTTTTTGTAAAAGCGTCATATTCACCGTCACGGTTTGGCCTTCTCTAGATAACGCCGAGCATCCATTTTGTTGAAGCATGGCCGCCCTTCTTGGATTCTCTTGACTTGTCCACCAGTCGTTCCGCACAATTATTGATATATATTAAAGTTGCGACTTAAGATTTGAATAGTAGGGTGACTTTCCTAAGAGCAGAGAGCAACATTCAGTTTACTGCATACCGTTTTCAACTCACTGCTGGGTAATATAAGCTTTCTCATGCTGGCAAAAGGACTTTCAAGACTCTTTGGTGACAAGGATGATTTGATCCAGAACACTGCTGCTCGAGTTCTCACTAAAACCAGGAAGATGGAGCACATAACACCAGTTCTACAGTCCCTACATTGGCCCCCTGTGGCTGATTGAAGAGACTTTAAAATACTCTGCTGTTGAGATCTGCTGTTGTTCTATCAACCTTTCAGACCTCTGAGGTCTTCTGGTTCTGGTTCTGGTTCTGGTCTGCATCCCCCAGACTTAGAGAAACAGCATTCAGTTTCTATGCACCACAAATCTGGAACAAACCTCTGGAAAACTGTAAAGCAGTTTAGTCTAGACTAAATCTAGACTAAAAAGCCACCTGTTTGGAGTCGCATTTGAAACATTAGAATATTTGAAAAACTAACCCTAATTCATGGTCTGAAACATTTGTTTGCACCGTTGATCAGGCTCTCCATTAGCCTGATCAATGGCAGACTAGCAGGGCCTGTAGAGTCTAACAGGAGGCCCAGATGGTGATGAAGAGTAGCATGTAGAGGACATGCTGTATGCCAATGGAAATGGTGATGGGGATTGTACTGCCGATCTGACATTTGTGTTTTAATGTATTTTTGCTTTTATGTCTTTATAGCTACTGTCTTTTTTTGGATTTGCTGTAGTTTTCCCCCTGCTTCCTAGACAAATTCCTCCTATGGGAGACTAATAAATGATCAACATTTTGATGTAATCTCACTTGACAAATTGCAATGCCTCAATTGTTGACTGTGTTCTGTGACTTTGTATTTTTTTGTGTTTTTGTGATGTAAAGCACTTGGAAATGCTTTACAATTGATTGATTAATTGATTAATAATTCCTCATCTTCAGTCGTCTTCAATGTGCCTCCAACCATGGTTCAGTAAACGTCATTGTAAGCCGTCTTTGGCCGTAGGCGGCCGCACGAGTTTCCTACAAATCTAAAAGACGGTGTCACTATGTGAAAAGGAGACAATTTACACCTAAACAAATGATAAATAAAACAACAGTCAGACAAATATCAAGCCAACAGTTACACAACCACTGCCCACTGTACCTTTGTGAGTGGTAGAGGGTGAAGATGTCCGGCGAGGGCCAGCTTCACGGTGGTCTCCCAGATGTGCGGGTCGTGCAGTCCCCGTGCCGTCACCATGAACTGGACGGGCTCGGAGAGGTTGGCCACCTCCTGCTCCGTGTACACGCTCCCGTCGGGCCTCACGCTGAAGCTGGGGTCGCTGCTGACAAAGCCCACGTCTCTGCTGCGTTGGCAATCCTCAAACTTCACTGCAGAGGCAGACAGAGGGAGGGAGCGGAGGTACAGGATGAGAAAGAGGCGACGAGCTGAGATTTACTCCGCAAGGTGTTCGCAAATCCTTGACACATCTGGCAGGCTTAAGATTAAACCGCATCCATCAAGACATATCTTGAAATATCTCATCCCTTCTGCTGTCACTTCAGATTCACCGCTTTGACGTTTTTGGGCAAAACAGACTGCTTATCTCCTCCTGAACACAGAGAGAGAAACCTAATACTTTTTTCCCATATAACTCTTTTTTTCCCCTCCAAGCTGGACCCAGAGGTAGAAAATACTATTTTCGCCCGGCTCCCCAGGGAGAGCATGAAGAGATGGTCAAGAAGCACATTAGGGTGAGTGACCAGATACAGCACAATGCACATGTAGGTCTGGAATGACATTCTGAGGGTTCTGCTTCACCAACTCAAAAGAAAGTGGAGCTGCAAGGAATCTCGCGTTTGCACGCGCTCACACAAATCGCTATTTCTGTAACCAAATGTCCGGACGTAAAGGTGTTTCCTGCCTTTCCACTTCACATATGAGTGATCGGCTGGGAGAGAGGCGCAGACGAAGAAATATGCCACTGCAGCACACGAAGCAGCAGAGACAGAAATTCCTTTCATTCTGTTACAGGATTTAATCAACTCTCTGCTTCATTCTTTTTTTACACGCTTCGCAGCACGACCTCGACATCGACGTGCCAAATGACTGATTGGTATTTTCAGCATGTCTGATACAAACAAACAAAGCAACAACAAAAAAGGCACATTCTGTCCCTCGTTTCATTCTTCCCCCAAGAAGAGTGGATGCACGCGCTGTGATGTTATCTGACGAACTCTGGCTGCTGATAACAAGACAAATTGATTTCATAAATCACCCTGGGAAACGCGTCGCCCGTTATGAGCCGCGGCAGCGTGATTTCTCAAAAATCCGGCGTGAAGAATTCTGTACGGCAAGCTTTTTATCAAGCCATCTATTTAATTTATCGCTCAGCTTCCTGTTAAAAAGCAGCTCCAAAACAACAGGCTAATAAAGGCGAGGATCTCCTCAGCCAGAGCGGCTTAGCGTCCCGCAAACGAGGCCGCTTGTTTTCAGGCGCTGAGTAATTGCAGCCGTAATGGCGACGGATGGTAAACACAGTTCCCGGGATGTGTGCATCCGTCTCTGTTCGCGAGTTCGCCATCCATATTTTTATTTCAAGGAGTCAAAAGAGATACACACACACACACAAACACACACGCAGACAAGCAGTGCGTCTTCTATTGTTGGGTGTCGTTTGAAATCGTCGCTTTGTTTTTGGGATCAAACATTGGTAACTGGGGTTGAAAATGAATGGATGTGACAGTATACCAATCAGACATAATAAAACCACCAATATCATGTTGGTTCCACCGCTCCTGTCAAAACTAATCCTGATCATCTAATGAAAGATGCTCCATTAGACTGAAATATCAGTAAGTTGGAGTCCAAACACCTTTTGCTCCTCAAACCATCCCTTAACCATTTCCCCAATTTTAGGTGTCAACCTACTAAACCAATAACAGCCACCAGGTATTACAGTTTTAATTAAATGGTGAGAAATGCTTAGATAGGTCAAATCACAAGAACATCCGTATAAACCTGACTCCACGGGCACTGTCCACAGCTCCAGACGGCCTCTCCTAGCTTACCTTGATTCTACAATGCGTCCCAGCACAATTTGATTAGCACCACATATCGACCCAGCTATCTACATCAGGGGTGTCCAAACATTTTGAAACAGGGGCCACAGAAATGGCATCTGTTATGAAAAATGCAAAAACAATTCAAACTAAACTAAACGTACCAACCTCAGTCAAAAAAAAATGCACCAACCCACTCATTTAGTCATGTGGCCCTTTGCAAACTCTCTCATATGTTTACACTTGATCACCTTTCCTGTTTCTATACTGATGACACAACATCCACTTGATGCGTGACATGCCTCACACCCGCTGACAAGTTCCACTATGACGCCATAATCGGTGCTATTTGCTTCACTTGTCAGTGGTCATAATGTTACGCCTGATCGCTGTGTGACACAGAACTGCTTGAATTGTCCAGAGATTAATTGTGATGGCGGACATGTATTATGCAAATGACTTCAATTAGCTTGAACTGAGCGAGCTAATTGTTGTCACTTAGACAGGTCTCTGGTGGTGCAGCTGGAGAAGCGAGGCTTAAGGACACGAACGTGGCTTAGGAATACGTGTGTGTGTGTCTTCTGAGTGTAGGTGCACACAGACAGTGTGAGAAAGTACTTCCCTAGCAGATGAATACATTACTCTAGGTGTTAATGCTTAAACTTGAACCGGCTGCCTTTTGCGCTGTAGCGGTGCCTGTTGGCATGGAAACACTCGGGCGGTCCGTCAGACACCAGCGGTGCAAAATAGTGTTAGTGGAATATCTTTGGTTCTTAAAAGGGCAGCCAAGTCAACACTCAGTTTACCAGTCAACGCCTGCTGGTGTGAATCCACTCTGGACTCAGATTGTAACCCAAAGCTTCATGTGTGTAAGACTGAGAATAGAGATACAGTCACAAATGACTCTGTGATCATTAAACTGCAGCACAAAGCACTTTTTAATCAGGCGGTGGGATCTGAAAGCTGATACAGAAGCAAAATAGGTTTGTGTGTCAAAGTATCTGAGAACAAAAGAGACTTGAGCGATGAAGTCAGAAGACGTGGGAGGCAGACGAGACGTAACAGACAGTCGATGTTTAACAAAATAAATCAAATGAACGCCGGTGGAAATCATTTTCAGAGATAATATAAACCGTTATAGGTTTCAAAAAGAAAGAGGTTAGATCGACTGTGACAACTGCTAATCAAATGCACCTTAACCAATTACCAACAGTGCAATAATCTCTGTAAAGGCAAGAGGGCTTGGAAGCTTGTTGCTCTGGACCACCGAATGTGTTGACACAATGCCGAGAGGGGAGAATAGTAGCAGTGACCTTCAGGAAACAATTACTGCTGCTATTAAGTATGGAAAGGAATAAAAAGGTGTTTCAGAACCACTGTATTTGGAGCTCATTATTCTACAGACAGATTATTCACAACAACCCTAACCATAACCCTAATGCTGCTACAAAAATCTAATGAGGATACAACAAACCATATCTAGAGTCGATCATTTTGACTGGACGTCCAGTCGGCCACTTTTCACCTTTCAGTAAACTACCATGAAAAAAAGCTATTTTGGTAACACTTTATGTGAAGGGCTGTGAATAAGCCTAGCATTACTCTGTCATAAATATAACACCTGTTATGAACATGAAGGAGTCTTCATGAATGTTTACGACTGTTGTCATTTAGTATCATTCGTTAACTAATGACACTTTTAATGCAAAGTTGACTCTTTCAATGGACTTTTAATAGAAATTTAACAAAACTCTACATTAAAAGGGTCATTATTGACTCAATAGTGCAAAGTTTACACATTTAATGGACTTTCAATGCAACTTTGCATTAAGTGTCATTATTTACCGAATGACACTTCATGATGACAGATGTACTCATTCATGAAGAGTCCTTCATGTTCATGATAGATGTTATGTCATGTTTATGACACTGTAATATCAGTCTTTTCTTTTCTTTTTCAATTCTAATAAATAATATGAGCAAGTTAGCAAACAATGTTGTAACCTGGCTGGTTACAGCAAAAGAAAGGTCTGATGTGAACGTAGAGCATGTCACATGACTATCATCAGCAAAGGCATTTCTTAAATGACAAGCTTGTTCAATTTGATAGTCTGCTGTTTCACATGCATCGATGCGTTCGATGACAGGATGTAGATATGGATTTCCTACTACTCTATTTTTCAGGTTGGGCTCTGGCCCCACCAGCCCCTACCAACTCTGTGCTAGCGAAGCAACTTCACTCCTTCTCCGTCCTCCAGGGAATTATGTCCCAGCAAAGGTTGGACTCTGACACACCTGGAGTTATCGCAAAATAATCAACAGCTATATCTCAGACTCCACAGATCTCAGTTAAAATGAACGTCAATGACAGCAGTACAATTTGAAAAAGACTCCAAAGGTACACCTTGTTTTGAAGGGATGAAGGCAGCAATTCTCTTCTCTGTAAAGACGACAGCATGAGTTCGGTTTGCATCTGAATGAGCCTCGAGGCTTCTTCCTGT
The DNA here is from genome assembly GCA_033032245.1 of Poecilia picta. Taxonomy (NCBI): domain Eukaryota; kingdom Metazoa; phylum Chordata; class Actinopteri; order Cyprinodontiformes; family Poeciliidae; genus Poecilia; species Poecilia picta. Next base: position 7,863,440 of record CM065357.1, on the reverse strand, counting down.
CCTTTGGAATGATGACGGTGAGGTAAGACAGATTTGCCTAAAATGCACATCATCATGCTTGGAGAGACTCTCACAGCAAGTGTGAAGCATGGCGATGATTGGGGCTCGGTGTGCAGCCACAGAACAAAAACGCTGCAGGCCGAATTCTACTAAAGTCGATTTCGAGGCAACTGAAATAAAAACCTGCATCGCCAATGAACTGAAGCAATATGTCATAGAGAAAATTATGACTCAATAAAAAAATTCAAAAATTGAGTAAACATGCTCTTATAACCTGTCTCTAATCAGAGGGGATGCTTGGTTTTGAACCGGAAACCTTTTTTTCTTCATCATCTAAAGGTAAATTTTTGCAGCCATTGTCCATCAGAGAGAGCAATCAGTTATTTCATCTTGGGTTAGTGAAGTACGGCTTGTTCTTATGAACAGAAACTCAAACTTCAAATGATGAAATGAAAACTCGGCCGTAGGCTACATTCTCAGCTCACAACACAAACTGCTATACATCCACGTTTCTTCCTCTGTCAGGTAACCGTACATGTTCAAAACAGTCCCAGTCATTACTGGCTTTGAACTTCAGCACTTCGTTATCTTATCGGGAGCACAGAAAGTAAAAAAACAAGAAAGCACTGTCAGATTTATATATATATATATATATATATATATATATATATACAGTATATATATATATGATTAGATATTAATACACCACATAAGCACATCGCAAACAACATCAGACTTTGATGCCAGATAAGCAAAAATAAACACTTAAGATACTTCTAATTCTCAGGTATAACACATATTAAAGGGTTAGGAATAATATTTTGATGAAGGATAAAGAGGTACAGCCCAAAAAATTGGAATCTTGCGTTAAAGTGTAATATTTCTTGGAAGCCATCTCAGAAAGTGAAGTTTAATTCACAAATGGACATCATGAGGTCCACTCTATTTTTTTTTCTTCTGACCTTTATCGTACTGGAAAAATTCAGATATGAAACAACCAACAAAAGCACCACGATGCATTAAAGATCTGCAAAAGTACAAAACGCCAAACTAAGGAAGTTTATCAGAACAACCCAAAATCAAGTTCTGTCTCTTGAAGAAAGAAACGTCAGCAGCATCTGATAAATAGCTTCTTAAAGATTTTTTCACATTTGTAAGCATCTCACTGGCACTGAAAACGGCTTAGTTTGAGTCTTAATTCCACAGAAATAACTTTTACAACCCAATAATGCTGAAGTCAGTGAATCCTGGTTGGGCAAAGGCAGAAGTTTTTTCACTTCAGCGTTTCCGACCGAGTGTGGTAAAGACTGGTAAAGCTAAAAATGGTCCGATTCCATCTGGGTTCGGTATGCATCTCTTGTTTAGCTCGTCTTTGAAATATCCCCAACTTTGCTAAGCAACAGACTTTTACAGAGACTAGTGAGCGACTGTTTACCGACTACTGGGGTAGCTGTCTGCTCCCCTGCAGCCCTGAACAAGACTGATCCATTACTGGAAAAGGGACGGACAGATGGCAGATTTAAAGCATTTTTACCTCGTGTTGACCGGTGAGGTAAATGGGCAACTTTTTTTTCTCTTTAAACAAAATAGCAAATATTTTTCATTTTGAATTTTTCATAGCAGGCGGATTCAATTACCGACAAATTAAATGTAAGAGCAAGTTGCCATTGGCAACAACAGGCTGAAATGTGACAATTAACAAATCTGTAAGGCGTATGTATGCGTGAACTCAGCTTTTCTACTTGCATGAAATTGTTTTGGTTGTTTAAAAGAATGTGTGGTGTGAAGTTTAAATGTCCCACATCTTGATTTGTTCAACTCCTGATCCTGATCTCATCTCTTCGATTCCTTTCAGCTCACGTGAAAATAAGTATGAAAAGAAAACCTCCTTTGTGTGTTTACCACGTTTGCCACCTTTCTTGTTTTCAACCCTTTTGTCCTGAAACAAGAAAAAGAAAGAAGGAAAAAGTCTACCATGTTCTGTGTCTGGCTTCGTCTCCCAGTGGAAGCTTCTTTCAACATGAGTGTGTTTGTGTGCATGCAGGGTTTTTTTTGTGTGTGTGTATGTGTGTGTGTGTGTGTGTCCTCTATATTTTTTGCTGCACTCTGCTATCCACAGAGATGTTTGGCGGGCTGCTGAGGCCGATGTCATTCTGCTTGGCTGCTCTTCTCTGGACTTGTACGGCGCAGAAAATGCTGTCCAACAGAGCGGCTCGTGCAGCTCAGACACGGCTAAAAACAGGGCAGGCGAGCAGAAACAGCCGTCGACCGTGACGTACCGCTCGTGTCGGGGCACAAACACACACACACACGCACACGCATGCACACACACACAATATATGCAATTACTTCCAGTCTTTGTCTCCTCGTCCTCGCAGATCAGTGACAAAACCCAGGAGGAATCCCAGCCTTTGCTTTTACGGGTACGTTACGTGTGCATAATGCATATGGCAGGCCACTCTGCACAACCTTCTCCATGCATCAGCACAAAGCAGACCACCCTCGTCCCTCTGCGGGCCGCCCACCACGTGTTTACCTGTCAGCAGCCAACGGCTCTGCTCTTCCCCTTCTCTCTCTCTCTCTGCTCTCCCAGAGATCCCTCTCTTTCCTCCTCTGTCCTCGTGTCATTCAACCTGATCCCCCTCTCCTTCTCCATCTGGCCTCCTGCCAGAACTAAACGCGACACAAACCTGGACGGTTCTCATGACCCAGAAGTGTCGCGCGGCACAAAACCTAGAACTTCAGCGATTCGATTAGAGATGTGGAGATGTTCTGATAGTCATATTAAATAAATTAGAATATTACTTAAGCAGGTATTAAGCACACTTTCCATCAACCTGTATTTTTGCTGGTCTGATGTTATATTTTAATTTTAAATGTCACGTTTTTGTAAATCGTCAATTATAAATAAATGCTCTCAAAGGTCCATCTGTGTGAAATTAATCTATATAATGTGTTTCCGTTTGTGACCAAGCTCCTAAAATAAATGGGCTTTTCAATAATATTGAAATGTATCGAATGTGTCTGTATGTACAGAAATTATATCATAGTCTGAAAAATAATAGCCAGAAGATAAATGGGTCTTTTATTGAATTAATGTATTTAAGTTTAAATTAGTTAATTCAGCAGCACATTACCCTATAATGTCCCATTTTGTAAATTTTACACTCAACATTTCAAACGTGATAAAAAATTTTCTAGGAACTCATAATTAGTCGTCCGCAACTCCCGGTTTCCTTGAGGTATAAATGTGGCGAGAGGCAGAGCTGCATTTCCTTTGCCACTGGCCACCAGGCTGGACGACAGCCCATATTTATTTTGCCAACAAAGCAAAACAAAAAGCGTCCTGTTAGAAAACCCAAGGGTCACCAAGTCTCCATAGCAACCATTAGACACTTTTCTGCCTGACAACTAACTGGCTGTTTTAGAACGAGGCCAAGAAAACAGTCTGACCACCACACATGTAAAAGTCATTTAAATGCTACTTGGTACCTTACTAGAGCTGAAATATGCAGATGGGACTCCGAATGCCTATTGCTAAGTACAGTGGAGGATCTGTGATGCTGTGTGTGTTGCTCCTCCAAAAGCCCTGGGAGCATCGTTACATGGCATCATGCACAGCTTGAAATACCAGTTTTCTGCCATTTAACAGGGAACTGGTCATTACTGGGTCTTTTAGCGGCGCAACGTAAACAGAAATGGAGCAACAGACACCAAATCAACATTCTTCCACTGCCACCCCCTGATCTGAACCCCACAGAAAACGCAGGAAAAGACTCAATTTGTTCTGAAAGTCCAAACGATTATCATCCGTCCATTTGGCCGTGCTGTTACCGGGTAATCATCTTTTCATCGCCTGATGATGTGAGGAGCTGCAGCTCCCTGAGATTTTGCAATTTTAACTTGAAAAATTTAATTGGAACCTACTCGGATATAATCATCAACTGTACGAGTGTGTGCCAGTGATTATGTCTTTACGTGTGTGTTTGTTGGTGTAATGGGTCTATAAAGTAACTTGTAGTGTTAGATTTTCTGTTTCATTTTATATCTGGCACAGCTCATCAAATGGTCCCCTTTTCAAGTAAAAATCAAAGTTTTTTTGTTATTTTCATAAGAATCACAGTCACATAGCGGACGCTCTGCAACGTCAGCAACGTGCCACACGAAACACAGCGAGCGACACGGTTCACACAGGTTTAAAAACGGCGAGAAGCAATGTGAGAATCAGGTATGAATAAAGCGTCTGACTCGATCCAAATGGAGCATATGGAGCCTCCCTTTGTTGAGGCGCTGCTCATCGCAGTTTGCGGCTCAGCGCTAAGTAAACATTCCCTCTGGTGTGCCGTCGCCAACATGAAGCCAAAGGGAAAAAGCTACGCCACCCACTCAATTTGCAAATAACTGTATTTTTTTTTTCCTTTTGCCAGGCTGAGGCTGTGACAGACAGGAGCGTGAGTCCCACTGATGAATAAACTAAAACCGTTTGGCGGATAGAGAGAGAGAGTTATCCAACAAGTGCAGAACTTCAGAGCTCCATAAACAGGTGTGCAATGGAGGGGAATTTAGCTTCTGAACCGTAGAAAATGTAAAACGCTGATATTTTAAAACTGTGGTTAAACAAATACATAACAACGGATTAGAAGGGAAATGGTGCACTGTTTTCTTTGTTTTGTTTTTTTTTTACAAATAACATCGAAAATCTGAGATGGTAACATCTCACTATTATTTTACCCTCCAAAAAAGGCGGTGCAATTATTTACAATCTGTCAATAAGTTTATAATACAGAAACACAGGCACAGAAACGTCTGTATTTCCTGCGGAGAATGAGAAGAGCACACTTGCCCCCACCCATCCTCAAGACGTTCTACAGAAGCACCATAGACATCATTTTGACCAGCTGCCTCTCTGTGTGGTGTGGAGGTTGTAGCGTCTCCGACTGGAAGAACATGAGGAGAGTGGTGCGGACAGCAGAGAGGATCATCGGGGCCACCCTTCCCTCCGTTCAAGACCTTTCATCCCGGCGCTGCGTGTCCCGAGGCCGAAACATCGTCAGAGACCCTTCACACCCACACCATGGATGGTTCTCCCTGCTGCCCTCTGGAAAGAGGTTCCGAAGCATCCGGTGCAGGACATCCAGGTTCCGAAACAGCTTTTTTCCACTTGCCATCAGACTGCTGAACTCCCAACTGTATTGCACTTAAAAAATCTGGTCTCCACATTATATCTGCCTCATGTACAGAACAAAGTACTCTTTTACTGTCATTCCTTCACTCTATATTTTTCCATATTTATATACATATTTTTATACTGTATTTTTTTTTGAAAGCTCAAAATACTGTCCTGAGCTGTATGCAACGAAATTTCGTTTTGTATTCACCTTGTGCATGCAACATGACAATAAAGATTTAAACTAACTAACTAACTAACTAACTTATCCTCAGCATGAATCCAGCTGTTCTGTAAAGGCAAATTAGAGATCATTAGTGGACAAACAGAATCATGAAGACGAAGGAATTACTCAGGTTGTAGAGAAGCTTAGAGAAGAGCGAGGCTATAAAACAACGAGACTGGAGCACCCATTTCCTGTGGAATCATCTCACGTATTTGAAAGGAAATGCAGCCTGGGAAACCGAACTACTAAGGCACAACCCTACTCGACACCATCGGCTGGCATTTCCGAAGCAGCCAATCCGGATGCACCGTTCAATTTCTTTGTTGCTGATTGGCTCCAGCCCCAGAAGTGGAGATGAACGCAATGCCAGGAAAGTTTCTATTGTGCTTATTGATAAAAATGGGGAGGTATGAGCAGGGAAAAGAGTCAACAGAATTATTACATCAAAGCAAAAAAAGAATTTCCCCCCTTCAGCAAAGCTTTCCAGCGGGGCGCCCTAGAAACACATGGAAGGAGGTCTGGTCATCTGGTCAACAGAAAGAAAATGCTGCATGGGAGAAAACTGACACCCGGAACACAAAATGTCTGCTGTGAATAATGGAGGCAACAGCATCTTGCTGCAAAGATGCTTTTATTTAGCAGGACAAGAAAGCAGGTCAAACCTGATGGAGGCTGCAGAGCTGCTAAGTCTGGGGGGGAGGGAGCCAGCAACCAGCAACACTCAGACCTAAACATGACCTCAGGAGTACAATACAAAAGTTCAGAACAAAGAAAACTCCTGGCTGAAATGGGCCAAATGTACATCTAAGATTTGGAGGTCTTTTTGTAAGAAATTTTAAAAGTCACATCTTCATCTTTTTTACCTCCCAATAATGCATCACTTAGTGTTGGTCACTCACCCGGGAAAAGAGGCAAATACACTAGGGCAGCCAGGACAAACCTGTAAGTGCAGCATAAGACTCAATCTGGCCGATGAACGTCCCTGAGACTCTGAACCTTATCTGAATGTGTCGCATACAACACCGACAGTTTGACATGAGCACACCGAGCTCTTTACTGTGCGACGCCGAGTCTACATAAAAATGTTACCTTGAGTCCGGCAGACGAAACTGACAAAAACAAAAGCTTGACTAAATAAAGGTTGATTACTTTGGCCAAACGTCAAAATAAACTAACCTTCTTTCAGAAATGGCATTTAGAGTAAATAATAAAGCTTAACGTGACGTCGCTCAGATAAAGCGTAGAATTAGACTGAGTAGATCTGTCATTATGGATCAGGCACATTGTCACTGATACCTGAGCTAGAGTTTTTTTTTCCAATATTGAGACTGATGTCGATCTCAATATCAGATCAGAGCATCTCTACCTAAACTCCCAGAATGCTGAGCTGTTCTGGATTGAAGTTCACTGAAACTATCCACCTTCTATCAGACAATTTTCTACCGATATTGATCTCTCTTGATATCTATCATTAGCCTACTCTCCCCGAGGGATTATGAAACGCTTGCGCTTTTAACGGAACTAAAGCCACTTTTCTGCTCGAAACCAGAAGCCCAATAGAACAAGCCGCTTGCTCACCCGACAACCAGGTTTGGCAAGCAGAGACGTCAAATTTGTGAAGCTCCTTCCAACTACGAGATGTGAGATATGAGAAAAGTCGATCTCCTCCGGTGGATCACGCGGGAACGCCGGCTTTGAACAGGAGGCTTTGGCGAGTACAGGTGTAAAATCTTATTTTCTGATGTGCGCTTTATCTCCATAAAAACGCTGCAATATGTGGAACTGTAGTCAAACCCGAGGCATCCCCCCGTGTGCCATACCTTCACATCCCTCGGAAAACTCTTTTTGAAATCCATCCCGCCGCGTCGCCCCCCCACTGGAATGCTTGGAACTAATTCAATTTACATGCTGCTGTTTTTTTCTTTCTTCTAAAAAACACTGCAGGTACAATGTGACTGCCCTGCAAAGATTTTCTTTCTTGCGTTCCTTCTTCTTTTTTTGGGGGGTGGGGGGTTGGAAATGAATTTCTCTGCCTATGCAGTTCTCTGTTTCAACAAAGGCCCACACACTTCCTTCTGACAGCTCGCTCTCTCAAAAAGAAACCACTGCGACTCGTGTGTGTGCGTGTGTGTGTGTGTGTGTCGTTGTTGTCTCGTGTGTGCAGGGGAGCAGGAGTAAGAGAGATAAAGACAGAGTGAAGGAGAAGAGGGACATCGAAGTGGGAGAGTGTGACATGAGCTCTTTGCATAGACGATTATTACAGCTGGTGCATGAGTGGATATTGGTGTCATCATCGCTTATTTGCCTCTGTGTGTGTGGGCGTGTGTGTGTGTGTGTGTGTGTGCAGGGTTGAGGAAGTGCTGTCAGGCTGCGTTTGTGTCTGTGCTCATGTTTCATGTTTTAAACACCTCATTCTTGTTATCTGGGGCAGCTCTCCTCTTACAGAGCTCAGTAAAACCTTGTCATATCTCTGGGTGCACAGCAACATTTGTATGGCCAACACATGCGCCTCCTTTCAAGCCGCGGTTCTATCACACCTAACCTCCTTCCACACCTACAAAGCTGTGGATGTTTAAGAGAGAGAAAACAGAAAAAAGAAGAAGAAATGAAAAGAGAAATGGCCCCTGTGGAAACAAACCCACGGCGGCTTGGGAAAGTGTTCATGCCTCTTGGATGCAGCTAGTATTTTTTTCAGGCTAAAGCTACAAACTCCAATGTGTTTCAATGTGATTCGTGGAAGGAAAGCGATCAATGTTTTCTACATATACGTTCGTATTCAGCCACCTGCCCCCCTTCACATCGATACTCTGTAGAAACACATTTTGCTGTAGATCCAGCTGCAGATATTTACTCTGTTTCCTCTATCAGTCTTGCTAGTAACATTTTTTATGTTTATTCAGACATTACATATTCAGACATTTATCTTTAAGTTTTTCCAAAGAGTCTCAAGTGAATTTAGGTCTGGACTTTGACTAGACCATTCCATTACAGCTCTGGCTGTGTTTAGGTTTGTATTCCTGTGGGAAGACGAACATCTGGGCATTTTGAATATGTTTTCATGTAAGTTTTCCCTTTCAGGACTGTCATCTTCTTTGATCCATCTGGAATCCATCCCAATCGACTTTGACAATGTAGCGACCAATAATGTAACGCCTTCCAATAATTGACGAATTTTCAAGAATATTTTTGATAGTGACCAAAAAATAATGTTATTTAGTTCCTGGCTCGGCGTAGAAAAATCTATCCAAACATCATTTGATAATGTGATGATATCTGAACATGACTGGGTTAATATGTCATTTTTTTCAGTTTGCATGTGCAATTTGGTAATCCAGATCACTCTGTGGATGTTATAGTTGTCAAGGAAAGTATTGAGCAGCTCTCTCTACTTCAGTGTGAACTCCGGCACTGCGGGCCGTTCATCATATCTACAGATTTTACTACCAGCTGTGCATCTCTGCTGCTCCTCCAGAGTTACCAAATCTATTACTATTGTTTTCCATGACGGCCATGTCATTTGCAGTTCCCCAGCTGTGCTATATTCTGTCTGTTTACAAACTACATATCACAGTTAAACTATTCTTTGTGTTGTCTGTCACATGAAATCCAGAGAGAGTAGAGCAATTTTTTACTCTTGAGAAAACAATAGAATATTCTATCAAGATAGAATCAAGTATATTGATTCAGTAGTGTTGCATCACTGCAACACTACTGTTTCTATTCTTTATTAATATGTTATATAAATATACACACATGCAGCCCGTTTTGTGTTAAAAGATGAGCCTGCTGGTTGATTGACGGTGCAGCGAATTGACTTTTGAGTAGATTATGCAAGATGTTTTTCTTCCACTTACTCCTTTTCATTAAAAACTTCTGTTTATGTCAACACTCGACATGTTCCTTTTAAACTGTAAACAAATGAAATAAACAAAACAAAAAACTGACTTGAAACATCTGTAACTCACACACAAAGAAAATCAAGGATTGCTTATTTAGCTGCACATTGGTTCCCCCCCCCAAAAATTTTTTTACTATATTTTAAGAGATTGTGATATTTTGCTCCTCTGTAATTGCCACCACCGTGCCTCATCCTCGTGTCTCTCAGAACAAGTCGCTCTGCATGTCGGTTTGAATCCCACCACGTTAAAAGTGCCGCTCCGTTCAGCCGTCTTGTGCGTCTTGGCGGGGGCTCTTTGGAAGGAGCGATTGGGTTCCGCGAATCCGCGGCCCTCCCTCTTATCTCTGCATTAGTCTCCTCTCGGGGGCGCCGGAATGAGGCGGCTTGAGGAATGAGTAAGGAGGGGGAAAAAAAGGCAAGATAAAGAGGGAGAGCCGGAGCAAAGCAGAGCGGATGCAATTAAAAGACTGGGTCACAGATCGCGGTGCCAGGCGTCAGTGTGATTAATACTCCACCACTCAGCCCAGGAGCTTTTCTTTGCTCTGCGGATGTGTGAATGCTGACTGTGTGTGTGTGTGTGTGTGTGTGTGTGTGTGTGTGTGTGTGCGTGTGTGTGGGTTTGTTTGTGGTTCTGTTAACTGCTGAGAGAGCCGCAGCTAGAGGGCACCTGTGTGTCTGATTCCAGATCCTGGTGAAGCAGGCACAGGACGGCAAGAGGGACCAACAGCAGGATGACCTCATGGTTTCAAGGCATCTCAGTATTTACACAAATATGAATAATGAGAGTAATGCAGAACATGATCATATTTGAAATGTTGCCGTCTTTCAAAATGTTATCTATTTTTATTTTGAATTTGATACAAGAAAGAGGCTGTTTAAATTTACATCACAATATAAAGTAATTCCCAAATCAAAAACATACCTAGAGTGTTGCCTCGACTTTTTCATGCATGTTTTAGAAATCCTTTAGTCTCCCATGGCAACCATTCAGCTGTAGAAAATGTGTGGGTGGACCTAGTCCCGCCTTTGAGGCCGTAGCTCCTCCTCTCAGCTGCAGGTTCTACGTTTCCGAGCTTCTGCCTCACAGAGCAGACCCTGCCGCGCGACTCCCCCACTCAACTCCTTCAGACTAGCCAGCAGCAATTAGCAAACACCTGGTGGAACTGCGCATGTGAACGTGTACAACAAATTTAGATTTTAAATCCATTATTGAGCTTTTTAAGATTGGAAATATTATTAAAACGAGACAGCGTTGTCTTTTTGGGGGTGAGTGAATGTGTCTTCTTCATATCTGATTCACTTTTCTGCAAAAGAAAAAAGGATGAAATTAAAGTTTGAAGTTTAATTCCATAAAGTTTATTAACTGTTGACGAATGATATAATAGTGTCTAGTTTAAGGTTGTGGATTCAAAAAGCTGCATGCAATCATTTGGTTTTGTTATATGCAGGTGACACAGTACTAATGGTTTCAACAAAGAAGAGCTTAATAAAGTAAACCTGAATGACTGACAGTGTGCAGCAACAGGTGGGGGAAGGGAAAGTGCACTGCCAGAGAGAGAGAAAAAAATAACCTAAAGTCCAGTAGTCCTGCAAGAACATGGAAATTTGTTATTTTACTAAAGCCTGTTAGAAGAACAACATTTCTGTTAGCAAGGACATTTCATGCTTCATAAGAACTAAAGCGCAGAATTCCCAGAGGTCCTCACCACTCCAGCACTCCATATTCTCAGATATATATATAAAAAAAACACTTCAGAATGGACTATGTGTCAAGAACAAGGCGCAGGAACCTCCAAACCAGGGCTGCAAGAACAGATTAGTGTCATTTTGTTCCTGCAGCTCTGGGGGAAAAAACTAATTCCTCTGTTCCTTTGACCGTACGGTCACTACCAGATTTCTATTGACTTCAAACTCCACTTTGAAAGTAACTTTTTAAAGCCGCGGCGTACAGAAAACCAACTTAGAGGAAACAGATCAGGTTTTCAGAAGATGGTTTCCTCCTGGAAGAAAAATAAAAAAAATACCAAAAATAAGAGACGGGAGGCGAAATCGAAAACCAAAGTGTAAAAATGGCTTAAAAATCACCTTAAAACTTCCTAACTATTTATGCCAAGATCACCCAAAAACTCACCATGCAATATCTTACGTAACCGTAGTCAGCTTTTGAGCCTTAATGAGCATCGACTACCCGAGAATTTCTCCCTGCGTGACTCTTTGGCTGACCGTCTCATCAGCATTTACCCACTAATTTCAGATCAGACCTTGTCAGTGAAATCTCTCTTTCCAACTCTTTGCACAGAGCTTCCATCAGGGCGGGAAGCAACGCCTCGCACCGATTCCCAACCGCCCCGCCTCATCAAGCTGCCGGCCCTTTCCGGAGAGAGCTATGATAACGAGGGAATGCTTTGGTTTTTTAAAAATTTATTTCACTTTATTTATTTATTTATTTTGAAATCGTAGAGAGTTGCGCAAACACATAAAACCGAATCTTTCTTTCATGCCTTTCATCTGGCTCCCACTCACCAGACCTTGGCTTCAAGGCTTCCCTTTCGATTTAAGCGCGAGCAGAGAAAGAGCCGCGCTCTATCACAGCGATATCGCTTTTAAGGAGGTGAAGCAAGGAAAGCGCCGCGAGGCTACACAGTGTCTGTTATCTCCTGGTACAATATAATAATTTCACATGGCCCTAAGTGAGGCAGAGGGACCTCAGCTGAGCCGAGTGACAAAGAGGGAAAGTGTGAGCAAACTGTGGGCGAGGATCAGGAGGCAAACGGGGGCTTCTGGGAAATATACAGGACTGTCAGTCAAAGCCTGTAACAGCTATAATAAAAACATGTTTTCTTCAGATAAAGGTGGTGGTTCTGTGTTTTTTTTGCGATTTATAAAACGACAGAAGACGGCCGGGCTGCTTTCAGAGTTCATGACTGCAGTACCTTTTAACTGGTTATTTTTAGCTGGATGTGATTACCCTGGAGACTGGCTTTAATAAACATGGTAAGAACCGGGGGGAAAAAAATAATAAAAAAAATAAAAACAAGCTGTTTCCCTCCGACCAGCACAACTCGGCCCGGATCCGGAGAGATACCAAAGACTCACTCAGAGGGTAATCAGCTTTTAATTCCCCCCCCCTCCCATTCTTTTTTATGTTCTCTCGTTTCATCTCTCTCTCTGTATCTCTCTGGCTCTCCATCACCCTCGTCCGCTCTCTGAGCCGTTTGGTTTTGAATTTATTTTCTCTGGTTCCTTCTATTTTTTTCCCCAGCCCTCTCCTTCCTCACTCCCCTCGTCTCATTAGCATAAAAGTGTTTGCATCCCTCCCTGGTGATTGTTTAGCTGCTGTGTTCAGCAACTTGGGTTTGATTCCTTGCAATTGCCCCTGAATTAGCATTACAAATATACGCTTACATAGAAACAGACATATTTGTTAGGCTCGACAGAGATGCTTAAGGGGGTGATGGGGGGCGGGGGGAACAAAGTGATGAATCTGTGAGCTACGCCCACCAATAATGATGGTCTTATTCGGCAGTAATGGGTTTACTCAAAATTCACATCGATGTGATGAATGTGAGAAATAAATGAAAATTCCTTTGTGATAAAATGCATGACCGTAACGGCTTTAACACCTCTACCTCTCCTCCACGGCCCGGATCATGCTTTCTAAAGCAGCGAGTTAGAGTTATGACGTATCTCCTTCATTATCCAACTCATCCATCTCACCCATCTCCCTTTAATCCTGTCTTCAACTCAAACCCCTCTACCCCAGGGGCAAGTGATGGCCCCCGGCCCCTACATTAGTCTCAACAGTCTGAGACCGGGAACAAAACTCAACCCAATTTTCCCCATGAAGAGATCCGAGCCGTCTCCGAGGTTACATACGCCGAGAGCCGCTTCAAACCCCGTATTTGCCGTGATTTTTTTTTTATCCACGTGTATATTTCCCATTGAACAGTTTCTCTATGCATTGTTTTGATTTGGGATTTAGGCTTTGAGACGTCGATGCGGAAGGATGAGAGCATCGTAATGGTGAGTAATTGTTTCCTCCAACACCCAAAGTATCGCCACTGGATCTCAGCCCTACCATGTGATGAACCAGATCACACACAGAAGCAGTTTTTGCTTGACTCCTGCAGCAACCCAAGCCTGCGTAGTGGAGGACGCATGTCAGGATAACACAAAGAATAAAAAACAATGAATGTGAGCCTGTTGCAAATGTCATCATTAGGAAGATAACGGTTCAAGATAGTAATGCTTTTAGAGCCTCTGTAGCTGCGTTTCCATTACAAATGGGCCGAAAAAACACAACTTCACAATTAAGGTGTTTCCATTAAATAAGAAATGAGAATCAAATCACCTCTGAATAAGTTTGTTCATGTTATAAGTCATGAACAATCAAGGCAGCGATGGATGTAAACAGCTACATGAAATGTATTCATAATTCAGCCATGGATCAGTCATCCTGAGAATCTGGATCAGTGAGTGATGAGCAGGAGGAGAGAGACTCCGTCAGGAAAGGAAAGAGACGGAGACTTTTACACTATGAAGACGTAATGTTCAATTTACATGGACTTACTTCCATAAATGTTTATTATTCAATTTACAGAAGTCCACATTTGTAACATTTAATTAATAAACTCTGTTGGAAAACAATATTTTGTTCTCTTCTATAACCTTTTATGGGTGAGAAATATGAACGGAAATGAACCGATAGTCACAAAAATGTCATAAGATCCAATTTCTCTAAATCAAATTAGAATAAAAACTTTACCTGATTGAGAAAAATTATGGTGCAAAATAGTCCTAATTAAGTTGAAAAAAACATGGACAACATCCAAACATTCTTTGCAACCCAGTGTTGTCTATCAGCCTTGAGAGGAGACGTCGGCGTGTTATTAAGGTGCTCATACTTTGGTGCGGTTACATACACAGCATTTTGGGGAAATTGTAATAGGCGATTTTACATTAGAGTTATGGATTCAACACATTCGAAAGATAACTTTTTATGAACTGTGTGATGCTGCTAGAGCTCTGGTGGAGCAGCTGCTAAATGTCCAAAACCCCCAAAACAAACCATCATCCTCCTACTACTTCCTCTCTTCTTCATTTTGAACAGTAGTAACATCTGGCTGGTGACTCGCATGATGCGATAAAAAAAGTGTTCCCATTGCAGTTTTCCTAAAAGCCACGTCGTCCTACCTCATCAAATTACTGAGCTGAAAAAATGATCTGACCAACTGGAGAATTTCATTCCTTCCCAGATAATCAATTGATTTTTCCAGTAAGAAACAATGAAACAAGATTACAGAACAATTTAAGATTGGAACATTATTGTCAAGAAAAATAAGAATCTGCATTTTTCTTTTCAAAACTGTAACAAAGGCTCCTCAGACAGGCTGATTGACTTCTCAGTATCGATACATTCTGTGTTTTCGATGAGTTCCAAAAATGTATTTTTCCAACACTGGATTTGTTCCGTTGTGTTTCGAGGAATTAGTTCTTAAATGCTGTGAGCCACAAGGTCTTATGAGATCTCATTACAACCCGGAGATTTGTATTCGAAAAGATTAAACCCAGACGGGAGCAAGTGGCTAGTCTCGCCCGCAGAAAGACGTCCAAATGGCCCGAATGTTGCTTACATCATGTCTGGTTTCTGACCTCCGGGCTGCATCTCACAACCTCAACACTCGCTAATGCCATAATTGAGCTATAAGTGTCAAAGTGGGCCTGATTTAGGCGCGGCCTTCACTTCACGTGATAGGTTTCATCTGTTCCTTTACTGCAGAACGGTCGAAGTTTTATCGCGTCATCTTTACTGATGGCTAACGGTTACTGAAGGGCACACAGTGCTGAATGAGTAAAAGCCCGAAATAAATCTGACCATAACAAAAATAAAAGACGTTTAAAAAAAAAGTACACATCAGATCTACATTGTAGACCTTAAAGCCTAAAGCAAATCATGGAGATGAGTCAACCTTTAAAACTGGCTGTGTTTCGAATAAGACTGCAGCACACACACATGATTTCCTTCATAAAAAACACGCTTTGCTGTTTTCTAGTAGACGTTTGTTCCAGATTGTTGGTGCGTAGAAGCACTGGGAATGCAGAGCCGAACCAGAACCAGAAGACCTGAGAGGCCTGGAAGCCTCTCAACACCCCACCACCAGGTCATTAATGTATTTTGGTGCAAAGACGTTCAGGGATTCATAAAGTAACAAAATAGTATTTTAAAGTCTTCAACGCATTTACACACACACCAACTCACCAATAAAATTCTACATTCCTAGCTAGTTAGTATTTTCTCAACATTATGTAGATAAGACTTTAGCTCTTTTAGAAAAAACACTTCCATGGAGAAATAAACGACCTCTGCTTGAAAAGGGAAGTAGACGTAAACTTTCCACTGTTGCACCTTTGGACCACCAAGTGATTCAGCTGCTGCCAGGTGACTTATGTAAGGTTTAGCTGGCTTTGCAGCCAGAGGGTGTAATGTAGCAATAATAAACGCTGTATCTGACTAGCTGGCTGTGGGATTTAAAGCAGAAACACACCGAGACTGGAGTGATGTGCAAAACACATAAACTCTTGCCTTTTTCAGACACCGGAAGAGTTGTGCTGAGCAGCAAGTCGGAGCAGATTGCTGGACGCCAGCCAGTAGTGTGTTTTCTCCAGCAGAAGGTGGGGAAGTCATCTCACACACACACACACGATATGAAATGTTTACCCGTTACGATGGAAGATGTTCAACACACAGTGTATGTATGACGTCCTACGTCGACCCTGTTGACTTCAGTCCGATGCCTCCAGTGGTTTCGCTGCTCAACAACACATGTTTGAAATTTGCCAGAATTAAACGTTGCGCTTAATAAATCTTTTTTTTTGTTGCAAATATTATTGAATTAGTAACATAATCAGGTATAGATTTCTAGCTGCAGCTTGGCTGCATGATCTCAATGGCTAAATAGTCGTAGTTAGTCGTAGAGGTAAAACTTTCTTTAAACCACTGTGTTCTTTTCAGTCGCCCAGCCTCTTAGAAAACCACACAAAAAAAGAGGAAGGAAAAAAAAATCAATTAAACACCCAACTAATCATTTGCACCTAACATTTCCATTTGTCCTCTTAAGGACTTTTTGATGAATCCCACCGCCTAACTCTGCTTAAATGCCAAGATTACAGAGACAGCAAAGGGAGGATTTCAATAGACTCTCTCACACTTACTCAACGCTTGAAGTAAAGCTTTGACCCAAAGTGAAATTAAATAATGAGGAACATCATTTGGACTTCCTGCTGCGCTCTTTTTGGATGACACTCGGCTTGAGAAACCCCACGCAGCTCGAGGAGCCCGCGAGACAAAAGGGTAAAATATTCCACCCCCCTCAGATGTCCCTTTTGTCTCTCGAGTCTTTAAAAGATATTTTATTTGCATAATGGCTCACATTTCGGCAACGCGGCGTTTCAGCTTGCGATCTCGCCTCCATCCTTCGTTCTTCCGACGTGCCCCGCGGCGACGGTTATCGCGGGAGATCAGGAGAGGCTCTTATCGTCGGCATAGAGGTAACCCTTAAGTGGGCAGTCCTGAGCCTCATTGTCTGCCGAAGATGTAGGAGGCTCAATGAGAGAGGCTCGACCGTCTACTCGAAAGGGAATGGGAGGTCGGTCTCTCTGGGCCGTGGTGCTAAAACCATTATTCTTATCACTGCAGGAAAACTCGCTGCAGGCCAGGAAAAAAAACAAAAAAAAAAACCCTCTTCCCAAAGGTCAAACGAGCCTCTCAATGTGTGTTTACCTCCCTCCCCGCCTCTCTCATGCCAGACATTTCTGTATTTCTCATTAACTGATAATACATCACTTTTGACCTTGTGATAAAAATACATTAGCTGGAGACAAGTCATTAATCTACAAAGAATCAGGCTGTTTAGGTTATCAGGTGGGAACGGCTAGGGTATACGTGTTATCGCGCGATTGACGGGAATAGGCTGTTGCCCTTCCTAAGCAAGTTGTTGTATGTAGTGGGGGGAGTTGTCTTTGGTGGCAATGCTGACCATTATTGGAATTAAAAGTTCATAATGTACAGCAAAGAAAAGCTGCAATTGCAGTCAGAAACTCAGATAAACGCTCAATAATACTTACTGAAATGTTCTTTAGTAACAGATTTGGTATATTATGTCACTTCAGAGTATTTACATATTTAATCTTAATTACATGGAGCTGTTTTCTCAATGGTATTTATCCAGGTTTTGGTAGATTACTACTGTAAAATACAATGTTGTTGGTTTAAGTTGAAGCTAAAACAAAATTGTTGACGCTCCTGTTTATTTCATCTCTTCCATGTACTTTTGCAACAAAGTATTTTACTGCCATCTCTTTCAATAAAAGCCCCGGTGACACTTTATTTAAAGCAGTGTGCATAAGATTGACATGACACTGTCATAAAATGACATAACATCTGTCATGAACATGAAAAAGTCTCTATGAATGTTTATGACTGTTGTTATGAAGTGTCATTCGGTAAACAATGACACTTAATTGAAAGTTGACTGTGAAAGTTAATGCAACGTTGGCGCTTTTAATGAACTTTTAATGCAACCTTTAGTGCAACTTTGCATTAAAAGTGTCATTATTTACCAAATGACACTTCAGGACAACAGTCATAAACATTCATAAAGACTTTTTCATGTTCATGGCAGTGTTATGTAATATTTATGACAGTCTCATATCAGTCTTATGAATACACCTTCAGATGGAGTTTTATCAAATCTGCTGAGGAGTGTGTTCTTCTGAACACAAATAGTTCAGTCTTTGTTTTGTCTCTCTATCAAAGTTTTCTCCAGATTGCGGTTGGGTTGTCCATATATATGGGCAGCTGCAAATTTCAGACTGATTGTGAAACCAACATTTTTAAACCAAAGGTGGACTTAAATACATGTTGAGGGTAATCATGAAACTAGACACAGTTGGGATCAATCAACAGGGAGGACAGAACAGAGACTCACAGGGAAACAGGACTAAACACAGAAAATATCAAAATAACTATACAGAAAAACACCGATCACAACAGGTTAAGTCGGTGTAAACATGTAAACTTGTGAGATTTAAAGAAAATCCGCAATAGATTCAAACTTGTTCACCCAGCTTTATTTGTGTAATTATTCCACTTTGAAAGAAAAAATAGCTCAAAGACACACACACAAAAAACATCATGACATTTAACGACAATAACTGTGCTGTAATTGATACGTCTGACTAGAACTGACTAATGCAGTCTAAGGTTTTATTTTAGTCTCACGACGCCAAAGTAATAAAAGTTATTTCTTGTCAGATGTCTAAGAGAAAAATATCCGTGGCTTGATAAAAATGTTCAAAAAGTTTCATAATTCTTGCAATGAAAGAAACTCAGTAAAAGCAGGGGGGAAAAAGTCAAAGCAGAGCAAATGAAAGGGGAAAGAATTGTGAAAAACATTAGATAGAGAAAAATTTGACGCAACAAGACACTTTATCCTGTCACCTGCAAATAACAGGCAGAAGCATTATGAGCTCCAATGGAGAAAACTTTCAGTTTTCTGTCTGACAGAGATATTCTTTATCTGCACCAAGCAGTTTGGTAAATAGCCTCCACATCATATTTCAAAGACCTTTTGGATAGTTCAACCAACAATATCACGTTTCCTGCTGTAGCCATGCTGAGACCTGGAACAACAAGTACAACGTCAAATGACTTTTAGCACTTCTTAGCATGTCGTTGTTCTTTCCACTTCACATTTTCTCATTATAGCAGTTCAAATTCAGTTTGACAAATGAATGTTCAGCTATAACATGATAATGTATGCCTATGACTATTTAAAAAATATACTGAAGTTATGTTAAACTTGTGTTTGAAATGGATTTTCTACAGATGCTAGAGCTAAGCTAACCTTTTTGACTTGGTGTTGACTTGTAGCAGCATTAGTTTAGCATGCTAGCCATGATGTAAAGGTTACAATATGCTGGCATTGAATAACCCTTGGAATCATAATGTATGTTGAAAATAATGACTGAAATGCAATGTATTAAAATATATATATATATATATATATATATATATATATATATATATATATATATATATATATATATATATATATATACTGTATATATATATATTAATGAATAGCTTTCATTTTTAGACATTTTCATTGCACAGCAAACACTGACAAAAGCAACAACAAAAAATTATTTTCCGTCAACAATTTCTCTATTCCTGACTCTGGCTAATATATATTTATGTTGTCTTCAATAAAGTTTCATTTCTGATAAACTGTTACAAACTCCTTGTAATGTGTGATGCCATCTCAGAAAATTAACACCTGTTGTGTGTTAGCAACGTAAAACAGACTACACACATAAAGAAAAAAATGGTTTGGTTTGTTTTTCATTAAACAAAAAACATTTTAGGAATTTCTTGCAAATTTAAGGCACAAGTTACTGGCAGTGTGATTATTAAGTTACACAATTGCTCAAAAACTAACAGAACAGACAGGCTCCGTTTCATTTGACTCTGGAGAGAATTTGCTCAAGCAACAAAAGGCTGCTGATTACATCAGCTCGTTTTCTTGGTGTTCTTTTAATCAAACCTTTCCAACAGGATCTAAAAATTGCCAGTAACAAAAAAATTCCAAAAAACACACAATCTGTCCAAACTGACCTCCTGCAGTCCCCATGTTATACATACTGCAGCCCCAGAATGAAACTAGCAGAGAAAAACTTTCACCAAGAATGCTGACCAGGTGACATGCCAATTTAAAATATTTAGAGATTACTTACATTAATTTTTTCAAATATTAGAGTAATCGGATTACTCACACACATTCACTAACAATTTCTGTATGCAGTTGACATTTGTTTTTGATTGTCATGGGTGTCTTAGTTAAAAAATGTGCATGAATATTTTATAGTGGAAAAAACTTGTCTTAACAAGTGAAGTAAGCTGGGAAATCTTTCCGTGAGCTAAAATAAATAAATAAATTAAAGTTACTGATAAGAATCAGTCTGGAAAGGGGTCACAAAGCCATCTCTTCGCCACTGGGGCTCTGTCAAAGTACAGTGGGAACCAGCATGCAAAAATTGTAAAATGTAAAATGTGAAACAAAAACACGGAAGAGAGATTTCCTTCCCAGAAGGGAATTCTCAATGAAGATGACGAGACCTTAAGCACACCATTAGAGCAAATAAATCCTTCAGTGTGTAAACTTAAAAAAACTTCTCCAGAGAATAGCAATCGCTTGATAGCATGTGTTACCAATAAGGGCAGCGCCGTTGTTACGTTTAGGAATAAATTATATTTTAATTGGATCAGGTTGGGTTTCGTAGCTTTTTTCCCCCCTTAGTAAATCATTTGAAAACAGCCTTCTGTATTTACTCTAATTATGTTTGTTTGATACTAACATTTGTTTAATGGTTTTAAAGAGACAAACCGGCAAAAAAACAACAACAAATAACCCTGCTATTTCAGTTTTAACTACCAACTGTTTGGTGCTGCAAGATGTTGATTGTTATATATAAAAAAACAAAAAAACTAATATAAAATAAAAAAATTATTTTTCTTTATGTCAATGTTTATCAACTATAGGTTGGATGGAAGATGGATCTATTATTGTTGTCCTCATAACAAATAATTAAAATATGCCGTTTGAATCTGTCAGCTTGGCAACAGAAATGCAGTGGCTGGTTGCCAGGCTCTGAAAGCACTTCTCAAATCTACTGCCGGGCCTCGGGGATGTCTGATAATTTCTGTTTTTGTTGTAATTAAAGCTTAAGGATCTAAGGCCTGGCCACGTTTATCTGCATTTTATAGAAAGTGAAACAGAAACACGCCAAGGACCGGTTTTTCTTTCTTATTTTTCTTTTATTTATTTTTTAAAAAGAGAGCAGGATCATTAAATTAGCAGTTTCCCAGCACCAAGAGACATTTCCACTTTCATTTCATTCAGTTTGCTGCACTGTACTCAAACCAACATGATTCTTTCGCTTGGCCCCCGCAAAGTATTCACATAAACAGCCGAGTTCTGGGAAATGTTCACGATGAAAACCCTCTTTGTTGACATAAATATCAGACATTAAATACGAGTGTAAAAAAAAAAAAAACACATAAAACTCACAAATCATTATGTAAACCAGGAGGAAAGCGCTTAGCATCGACCTTCACAGCTTCAGGCTTTAAAATGCAGAATTAATTGCACAACACGGTTTTTGTTGCCAAGTCTGATTTCAGTCAGACTCGCATGCCAAAAAGTAATATCTGTGCATAAAAACTGTGCATAAACTCTGGTGGAGACGCCCCCGTCCCGAACCCCGTCCCGAACCCCGTCAGGAACGCAGCTCGGTCGTTCAGGGCGACGTGCTAATGATGCATGCTTGCACTCTGGCTGCACGCCGGGCGTAAAGCTCTTTGTGGCGCCGCAGGCGGGAGTGACAGGGAGGCGGATGAGGACATCCAGTGCAGCATGAAGGATGGTGGCAGTCGTTTCGCCCTCCCACCCCTCCGGGCCACAGTGACGGCCCTTCATCGATCCAGCCACTCCAGGACCTGAAGTGCACGGCCCTTTTGGCTTTGTCAGCACAGTTCGGCTCAGCGGTGCTTCAACTCCCCTGATCGCTGTCAGAAACCCAGGAGAACCCAGCAGCACCTCCTCCTCCTCCTCTTCCTCTAGGAAGCAGAAAGTGAAAATGCTGATGTAACTAGTGCAAAACAGGTGGCAGAGGGTGAACTGCCACAGAGCTGCTAACTATTCATTAGGCAATCATTTTCAGCCTATTTGGAGATTCAAGCACATTTCCATTTACTGTTAGGCAGGAGAAAAGCAGAAAGGCACTTCGTCGTTAATTTAACTTCGAGATGAAAGTCTTGGTAATTCTATTCAGCTGTCATCTCCTCCTCTTTACAAATCTATCTTACCGCTTGCAGTCACAAGTGTGAAGGTGTGCTACTATTAGTAGAGGCTATTCACTAAAAAAAGGACAGTATTTGTCCTCTGCGCCGAAGACACTTTGTACACTTTGCATTGTTTGTCATTCCTCCCTGGAGTCACTGCGGCTGCGACCCGAGACGCAACGTTCTCTCGTTTTCCTCGTTGAGCTGCTGAAAGTGGACTAATTGTCGCCCATTTTTAGTTTCATTTACATATGACTCGGCACAGCTTGACAGATAACCCGCCGATTCTAAAAGCTCAGACCTTGATAACGGAGAGAACTTTAAACCCACTGACCGAGCTGTTTAATGAAGACGTTCAAACGTCTGGATACGTCCTACACCTCAGAGCTAGACTCATGTCCAACTGTCCAGGTTGGACATCAGTGGTTTGATGTTGTAAAGACGCTTCATTCACATTGCTGGCGCCGGGCAAGAGCACTTTAGCTTTAGCTTTAGCTTTCAGAACTGCTGCACGTTTTCGTGGCCTGGATTCAACAGAGTCAGAAACATTCCTGAGACGTTTTGTCTTATGTTAACGTGATTGCATCATATAGTTGCTGCCGACATCTGAGTCTCATCCTTGACAATAAAATCCAGCGTAACAACACATCTCAAATGTTACTTGGTGGCTATGAACCTGCTGGGAGGAGGTGGAGGTTTAGTGTTTTGCCAAATATGTATTAAAAAACAACAACATATTTTTGTAAAAATTATACAATGTGGCTTTAAAGAAGGCACTGAATGTTGGGTTTTTATATCTGTAAATAATTAATTTTAGAAGAATAAAGTCTCAACATATTTCACTCTCGGCATAATGAATCTATAGAACACAAAATATTGACTTTCTGAAACGAGAACGGAAAAACAATGGCACTTATCCACAATTTTCACATTAGGTAAAACATCCACATCTAAGGGACAAGAGCAGCTCTGAAAGACTTAAAATATATTTTATTCTTTCTTCAGGTGCTAAAAACCTGAGAGTTTTCGTCTACAAACCCTGTTCTTCAAACTTTGGTACCAAATGGGTCGCTTTTAGAAGCACTCAAAGGCAATCCTGGCATCAGCTGTTTACGAGGAAGCAGATTTGTGGTAATGTAGTGCTAATTAGCTCAAACAGACAAAAAAAGAAAGTGGTTCAAGCACATTGATTTCTGATTTAAGCAGATCTCAAAAGCAAAGTCGAGTCAGTGATATTTTGAAAATCCAACATTAGAAACTGAAGGACACAAATGCAAACTGAACCTGGATCTGGAAATTATGTCAACGCAGATCAGATGACCAATTATCCAGGTCATTTAGGAGCATCACAAGGAAAGGTCTTGTTTTTAATTTCTTGTATTCAAACAAAGGTGAGGGTTTGTGAGAAACCTTTAATTCCCCTTTTGGCATCCTGACATTACCATCTTGGGTTCCTGGGTTTCTTTTATATTAGATTTTCACCCTTAATCCTCTTCTCATTAAATCCCCTAACAAACACAACGTTACTATTCAGTCTATCGTGATTTGATGTGACAAATCAGCATAAATTAGCACATATTCTGACACCAAAGCATGTGTCCAGCAAAATATTTTCAATGTTTTTCAAAAACGTAAAACAAAAATCTGATAATTTTACCTTTTCATTTTAAACAAGAACTATCTATAGAATTTTTGTTTGTTTTTACCCATTCTTCCTTTTCAAGGGCAGTGAAACTGCATGAAATAAAATTTGACTTGAACTAGCTTAGCATGTTAGCATACCGTTATGGAGGTACTTGGGAAAAATTTTGAATTTGTGAACTTTTAAAACCCCACAGGGCTTCTGTTAGCAAACCCACTGCGTTCATCAACAACCAGCTTGTTTTTTTTTTTTTAACCCTGGCCCTTTATTATTTGTGACAAAATATAATAAACACGCTCTCTAAAAACACAGTGCATGTCTCTGATCGCTCTCAGCCAGCTCCTTGTCTCTTCTCTTATTTAGACCGAGTGCATGGCGGAATGATAATTGAACCACTCGGTCAATTCTATTTAAGGATCTGAGGCAAATCACCCAGCAGCGCCCGGCCGTGTTTTTTTTTTTTTTTTTTTTTTGTCCTTTTCTCTTTCACTGAGACTTCCAGTTCAGAAGCCTTCATAAAATCTGCTAAGCCTAAAAATCAAATAATCCTGCCAGGACTTGTAAAACTGAACTCAATCTTTCTGCTGCACACAGGGGAAAAAGCTTTTATTCATCCCATTACTATTTGTGTGTTCAGCAATAACGCTACAGTGAAATCCATTAGGCACAATTGCTATGTTGGCATGGTTACTCTTTAGGTAGGATAAGCAAATTTGTGCCCACACAGGCAAATTTGCAGGGTGGCTGGATGTGAGGAGACGACCAATATTCATCTCTAGGTTTATACGTTACGTCGTCGTTCAGCCGCGGCTGATTGGCTGGAGGATGTTTGGGTTTTCTTGACATGGGACATGTATTTAGTGCTGTTGCCCAAAAGTAATCACACCCTTTGAGGCTTTGCACGCTTCTTGTGGTGTTTAAGCCACAAACCTCTGTATATTTTAATCTGCTAGACCAACATAAAGTACATATAAAACGTCAAATGATTTGATCTTCACTTGACCCCTCAGGTCGCCTTTCGCTTATATTATCGCTTCAAGTCTTTCGCAACTAAAAACTGGAACAAAGAAATCCTAATTTTTTTCTCCAAATAACCCAAACTGAGTTCAATTAAATCTGTGAACAGGGTTTTTAAAAGTCTGGCCACCAATTCTCAGTTGGGTTGTGGACTTTGACTGGGCCATTCTATCGTACAATATGCTTTAATCCTAACTATATGATTGTAGTTCTGACTGTATATTTAAGATTGATGTCCTGCTGGAAAGAAGAAAAAAACACAGTCACCTCCAGTCTGAAATATTTTCCACCTTCTACTAAGTTATTATCCATGCTGAGAAAAAAACCTCCCCACATCATGATTCTGCCACCACCTTGTTTTACTTATGACTCGGTGGGTTCAGCAGAGATGTGGAGTAATCAGTTACATCAAGTCAACCACATTGACTCTTGTCATTTTGCTGTCCTCCACGCTTCCCAACCTCTTTTTGTGACCAGTCAAGGTCAAATGCGCCTCAATTTTAGAAGAACTGAAATTAGGGTAACACTTTATTTGAAGGGGTGTGAATAAGACTGACATGACACTGTCGTGAACATGAAGGAGTCTTTATGAATGTTTGTGACTTGTCATGAAGTGTCATTCGGTAAATAACGACACTTTTAATGGAAAGTTGCAGTAAAAATCCATTAAAAACACCATTATTTACTGATTAAAGGAAATAATATTAATGGACTTGTCTGCTGTGTTCCTTTGTCATCATGAAGCCATTTAACTCGTGTCAACAAACTCAGATTAAGAGTAAATTAAATATTAGATGTCTTCTGAATTGTAGTCAAAATAAAGGGGCTGGGAGGTGAATAAAATATATAAAATTCATATTTCCTTGAGTACTACTTTGAGTTGGTCAGCCATATAAAATACTCATAAAGTACTGAAACAGAAAACCCAAAGGGTTATGAAAACCTTTGCAAAGCACTCTGACATGCTATATGTATGTGTGTGTGTGTGTGTGTGTGTGTGTGTGTATATATATATATATATATATATATATATATATATATATATATATATATATATATATATATATATATATATATATATATATATATATATATATATATATATGCTGACTGAATAGCTCAATGGGTAAGTCACCAGTCTACCACCCGGGAAACCAGGGTTCGAATCCAGGCTGGGGCTGAAGTTACAACAGTCAATTGAGCTGTCAGTGTGGGTCCTTAGGCAAGACCCTTGGAGCTATATAGCCGACCTCATACCATGAGAGACACCGATAAGCACGACATGCCGGCTCAGACGTCGCCCGGCCAAACAAGGTCTGCGTCAGGTGCTGGGGAACCAGAGCACCTAGATGAAAAATGGGCTACTGGAACAAGACGGAAATGGGCGAGAGGTGAAAACATGGATCTGTTGGAATGCTACTACTCAAGTAACCCTAGTCAGAGGGGCTACATGCGAAGACTGTGGGAGGAATGGTTACTTCGACATCCCCAGTCAACACTAACTGCTAAGCAATTAGTGGCTCAGTGTTCCAACATTCATTCGTTCAACACAAATGCTATGGCAAAGGGGAGGAGCCAGGACTCCCCTCAGAGGGGAGTTAACTACCCACCCAGAGACTGGGTATGTAGCCCCAGTAATGAACGAACTATCAGAGCTGAACGAGGCAGCAACTGACCTGAGAGAGAGAATCATGGCCGTAATGAACACCAGACAACCCCGACAACGGCTGAGTGAAGCACCACCAGAAAGTCTAATTTGGCATTGAGAACGATCCCTACCAACACCATAACAGAAACCAATGAGCTGATATACAACTCAGCATCAGTGATCCTTGAGATGCTTGGCTATAAGAGCAATCATGAGACCCAATACCCACCATGGAAAAGACGGTTAGAGGGGTTCAATGAAAAGATCAGTACACAAGAAGTACAGCCAGATGTCCATACCTGAAACTGCCAAACAAAGGCTCCAAGCCTTGGCCAGCCGCCTGAAGAGATACACAAGAGAGAATGAAGCCAGGAGGATTAACCAGCTCTTCCACACCCAACCAGCTAAAGTGTACTCTCAATGGCAGGGCACTAACAACAGAGCAGACCCACCAAGGCTGGAGACTGAACAATACTGGAAAGGCATATGGGAAAGGGAGGCGACCCACAACAGCAATGCAAAGTGGCTAACCTCTCTACGAGAGGAACACAGCAACTGTGGCAGATGTCCAAGAAAGAGTCTCGGGTATGAAAAACTGGACAGCACCAGGACCTGACATGATCCATGCCTACTGGCTAAAGAAACTCACTGCCCTCCATGAGCAACTGGCAGCTCAAATTAACCAGTTGCTACAAAATGGGATTCACCCTGAATGGTTAACTGAAGGTCGCACAATCCTGATACAGAAGGATCCCTCAAAGGGTTCAATCCCATCCAACTATCGGCCAATAACCTGTCTCGCTACAACATGGAAGCTCATATCAGGCATCATAGCGGCTAAGATCAGTGGTCACATGGATAAATACATGAGTACGGCACAGAAGGGCGTCGGCTTAAATAGCAGAGGAGCCAAACACCAACTCCTTGTAGACTACACAGTCGCCCGAGACTGCAAAACCCGACACACCAACCTGTGCACCGCTTGGATAGATTACAAGAAAGCCTATGACTCAATGCCACACACTTGGATCATTGAATGCTTAGAGATGTACAACATCAATAGGACTCTAAGAGCCTTCGTTGCAAACTCGATGGGGCTGTGGAAAACCACCCTTGAAGCCAACTGCAAACCACTTGCACAAGTGTCCATCAAATGTGGCATATACCAAGGAGATGCTCTGTCCCCACTGCTGTTCTGCATAGGCCTGAACCCCCTCAGCCAAATCATCAACAAGACTGGCTATGGATACCGACTGAAGAATGGGGCCACAATCAGTCACCTCCTCTACATGGATGACATCAAGCTGTATGCTAAGAGTGAGCGAGACATCGACTCACTGATCCACACCACCAGGATATACAGCACTGACATTGGGATGTCATTCGGACTAGAAAAGTGTGGTCGGATGGTTACAAAGAGAGGGAAGGTCGTCCGCACAGAAGGGGTCTCACTCCCAGAAGGAACAATAGCAGACATAGAGCACAGTTACAAGTACCTGGGAATACCACAAACAAATGGCAACCTCGATGAGGTCACACGGAAAGGAGCCACAGCCAAATACCTCCAACGAATAAGGCAAGTCCTGAGAAGCCAGCTCAATGGCAAGAACAAGATCCTGCAATAAACAGCTATGCCTTACCAGTAATTAGATACCCTGCCGGAATAATTAGCTGGCCAATGGAAGAGATAAAGGCCACGGATGTTAAGACTCGGAAGTTACTAACCATGCATGGAGGGTTCCACCCCAAATCCAGCACCCTGAGACTGTACACGAGCCGTAAGGAAGGAGGCAGAGGACTAGTGAGTGTGAGAGCCACTGTCCAGGATGAAACATCCAAGATTCATAAATACATCAAGGACAAAGCCTCAACGGACGATATGCTCAGCGAATGTCTCAGGCAATGGGGAACAGAGGATGAGGGGCTAGAGGTTCCATCATGGGAGAACAAGCCCCTACATGGGATGTACCACCGACAAATAACTGAAGTGGCTGATATCAGGAAATCCTACCAATGGCTGGACAAAGCTGGACTCAAGGACAGCACAGAGGCTCTCATCCTGGCTGCACAGGAACAGGCCCTAAACACCAGAGCAATAGAGGCTCAGATCTACCACACCAGACAAGACCCAAGGTGTAGGTTGTGCAAGGAGGCCCCTGAGACAGTCCAGCACATAACAGCAGGGTGCAAGATGCTGGCAGGGAAAGCGTACATGGAACGACATAACCAGGTGGCGGGCATAGTGTACAGGAACATCTGTGCAGAATATGGACTGGAAGCCCCGAGATCGAAGTGGGAAACACCCCCAAAGGTGGTGGAGAATGACCGAGCTAAGGTCCTGTGGGACTTCCAGATCCAGACAGACAAGATGGTAATGGCGAACCAACCGGACATTGTGGTGGTGGATAAAGAACAGAGGAAAGCCGTTGTGGTGGATGTAGCTATACCAAGTGACTACAACATCAGGAAAAAGGAGCATGAGAAACTGGAGAAATACCAGGGCCTCAGGGAGGAACTGGAAAAGAACTGGAAGGTGAAGACCACAGTGGTTCCTGCGGTCATCGGGGCCCTCGGGGCTGTCACCCCCAAACTGGAGCAGTGGCTAAAACAGATCCCAGGAACAACATCAGACATCTCAGTCCAGAAATGTGCAGTACTAGGCACAGCCAAGATACTGTGCAGAACCCTCAAGCTCCCAGGCCTCTGGTAGAGGACCCGAGCTCAGAGGATGAAAGAGACCACCGAGGAGGGTGAGAAGGGAATTTTTTATTTTTTTTTATATAAGCCAATGACAACATGACTCAAATAAACTCAACTTACTTAGTTGATGAAATATTCCTGACGCTTTATAGAAATCCGACAATGAAATAACAGAATGAAATGACATTTCCTCCCATTCCGCGGGGAAGGAAAATAAAATTCGCTACTTCCTATGAAAAAGCTTGCCGGGAAATGTCAGGCTGACTGTCATTAAAGATGCAGTGACATTTTTATTCCATCTTTTAAAGCCGCGATTCCATCACAGCCAACAGAGGCAGGCAATCTGTTCATGGCGAACAGACAGCCGTCAGACAGATTAACTCAATTACTCTTTCGACTTGACTGAGCGGAGGAAACAATACATTTCTCATTTAAAGCTCTGCGTGGGAGGAGAGGCGGAGAAATATTGCAGGTGGAGGAAAAGCAGAGGTGTGGAGCTGGGGGTGGGGAAGGGAGCAGGGCAACAGACTTGTTTGCTCCTCTAATTTTTTTTTTCTTCCTGATTTTGTTTCCACAGTTGGCTGCGAGCGGCGGGGTGACACGCGGCGTTCTTCGGGGAGCGGAAACGACGACGGACTCCTTCCGGCGGGACAGGAAGACGGGCGGCAAGGGAGGGGGAGGGGGGGGGGGGGGAGACGGACGAGACGGGAACGAGAGAGACAGAATGAGGTTTGCAGCTTCTGCGTGTCAGAGTCAGTTTGCCGCGTGAGGCGGGAGAGGAAATCAAACGATTTCCACCGCGCTGACACACCTGAACTAATACGCCGCTCGGGGTTTACAGTCAGCCTTGTGTATGAAACGCGGTGTGACACGTGTGGCCTCTGGATTGTCTGCAGCATCTGTTGCAGGGCCCCAGATGGCGGGAGCCCTTCTCAGCGCTGCTGCTGCTGCCGCCGCTGCTCCAAACCGGCTGACCGTCTGTCGACACACGACACCGTGTGTCGACAGACGGTGAATACTTAAGAAAAGTATTCACACCCGTTTAAAAATCCCATAATTCGAATGTTGGATTCAAAATGTAAAGTTGTGTGTAATTGTGAGGTAGAGAAGATTAGCAAGGGAGCGTACGAAGCTGTCCCTTTTTGTTACAGCCCAATCGAGTAACTATGTTAGTAGGTATGTAAAAATATGAAAATAAATTTGACTTTGTAATTTTACCGTCTGTCCTGCTCCTACGAAATTCAACCTTCAGGAAGTCTTCATGACATTGCTCAGTTTTTAACCCTTTAATAACGTTTTTATCAGCCTGTAGTGAGCTCTGCTACACTACAGGCGGTGGTGGTTCCATCAGCTGTTTGCTAATTGCTGCTGGCTAGTTTGAAGGAAATCAGGAGCCTGTAAACTGTAAGGAGGAGCTTCGTCCTCGAAGGAGGAGCCAGGTCCAACCAGGTGTTTTGCACAACTGAATGGTTGCCCTGGGAGACTTAAATGATTCCTCAAACATGCATGAAAGGATCAAAGGAAACACTCCAGGAATGTTTAGGATGAGACAACAATATTACATGATTTAAAGCTCAAAAAATGTTTGTTTACATAATACTGCCCCTTCAAAAGGAGTGAAGTGCTTTTCAAGAAGACTGGAGTATTTTTCTTAAATAACCACAAGGAATATACATAGATTTTTTTGCCCTTACTGTACACCATCTCATTCTTTACTCTCTCTCTATGTATGTATATACATATTATTTTGTCTTTGAGTTAATTTACTGTTATTTCCTGAAGAGAATAGAAATATTTCCTGAAGAGAATAGAAATACTTTTCTATTATCGCACTTTCTGTGCGATAATAGAAAAGCATTTCTATTCTCTTCTATCGGCTTGTTGGCTCGATAGTACAGACTGTTTGAGTTGGCAGCTCAAGAATCACCAGTCTAAGGGTTTGTTGATGGTATGCTAACATGCTAAGCTAGTTTACTAAAGGGCTCACTCAAATTTTATTTCATGCAGTCTCACTGTCCTTGAACCATCCCAAAAGGAGAAGAGGGTAAAAACAAACAAATAAAATGTATAGATAGTTCTTGTTTAAAATGAAAGTCTACAATCGTCAGATTTTTTTTACTTTTTGTAAAAACATTGAAAACAATATTTTGGGACACATGGTTTGGTGTCAGAATATTTTTGCAAAAGAGACCACAGGTAACAACTGGATTCTTCTGCTAAAGTCAAGATAAAAACTGTTTCTAAATTACAGCTATGTGCTAATTTGTGCTGGTTTATCACATAAAATCAAGACAGACTCAACAGTAAAGTTGTGTTTGTTAGGGGATATAATGAGAAGAGGATGATGCATCATTTTGGAAAAGCTTGTCTCCAATCTGCTCTCTTTCCCATTCATGACTACGGGCCCAGGCGGTGGTGTTCGCGGTGGAGGGGTTGCCAAAAAATAAAAAAAGTTCCCTGTGTGAAGGTAAATTTGTAGAGTGAGTATGAAAAGGTCAGGGCATCACGCTTACTGCGGAGTCAGACCCCGGAGCGGCAGCAGCGGTGAAACCTGGGATCCCCAACGAAACTGTGTCAGGCTGCAGGAGGGAGCTGTCAGCGCAGATACCGAAACTTCTACTGCACCTCCATCTACGTCCCTCACACTCACTCCTGCCTCACTCTGACTCACTGTGTCAACTCTTCAAACTATCTCTATTTCCTCTCGCCTGGAGCCAGATGCACCCAGCCACATCAGATTTTTCTCAGTTCTGCATAAAAGCAAGAAAGAAAAAAAAAAGGAATTCCTCTCTCCTCATTTTCCGTATTTCCAGGTCCTTCACTAATTCTCAGACTAAAACGGGGACGGAGATAATGAAGATATAAGCATGACGGGGCACAGACTGCGATCCAGAGATATTAAAATTGACTCGAGCGGCTTCGCTGGCTCTTTCCGCTCCCCACTTTCTGAAGGGTGATAAAGAATCATTAAACATTCATTGCTCTGCATTCAAAGGAGCGGACGTCTGCATTTTGGCCAGACTGAGAGACAGCCAGTTAAGTCTGGACTTCCTGTTGGGTCTGACACAGTTCGTCATCATCAAAACAAACCGGAGAGGGAAAGAAAAAAAAACATGAAGGGTTAGTGTATAATTTAAGATATGAGCCAAAAAGGGGCAAGTGCATGAGGCCTGGCTTATGCACGATTGCAGACTCTGAAGTCTACAATCGTGCTGACGGTTCTGTAATGCTGAATTAAAGTGCGTTCATTTTTCCACACACTTTATGCGACGTACAATGCATATTGTTGAGAAAATATATTTAAAATAAGCTAGTTTTAAAATGTAACACGACTTGATGGAAATAGCCTAATTATAGTTTTATAAGATCTAAGACAAAGATCTCTGTCCTTTGCCCTTTGTCTGTTTGGGAGACAATCATTAGGAGGTTCAGCTTTTCACATGTATGTGTGAAATCCATAAACCAGCAGGAGATCAGGAGAAGTTCTCCTTAGACAATAGGGACAAAATGGCTTTAGAGAAAGGGTCAGGGACAGGTCCTGGTTGGATGGGCAAAGTTCCACCCTATTTGAATAAATTAAAGAAAAGAGGATAAAACTTTCCACACAGAGTAACAAATCAGATTTTGCTCTTTGCAACTTCTCCAGGAACGTTCTTGCTATCTGTTTGTCATTTCCATCTTTTGTCTTTTCATCTTCTCAGGTTAATTTATGTGTTGTTTGTGCTCTGAGGTTTCTGATGTTTGAGCTTTTTTGGTGATAGTTTGTCTTATTCTCTCAGGTGACTAATGTGTGACTGTGTTTCTTTAAATTTTCTGTCTTATGTTACTGATTGGATTAAACTCTGAACTTCTGTGACGTCAACACGCAGCATGTGCCTCTGTTTTCCCCACGCGGCTTCGGCTTCGAGACACGGAAAAAACCTGGGACCAAGGAAGAAAACCCGAGCCAAGTTGTTTTTAATAGTTAAATAAGGTTTTCTTCCAACAATATGTAGAAAGTAAATGTGAGCTAAAACAGAAATCCGGACATTTCTGCCACCTTCTTACTGGAAATCTCACAACAGCTGCTTGCTTAGTAGAAGCTGCAGAACATTGAAACACAAACAGGATTTTTCCATTTATGAATATTTTAGAAAATCTTTAAACCTCATTGGGGAACACAAATAAAATAGTTTTCTTCATCTTATTTTAATTTAAGCTTATTGAATAACTTTTTTTACTTTGCTATTAATGTTTATTTAATGTACATCTGCTGATGGAGATGTACATTATCTGCTGACATGTCATATATATGAGCCAAACAACCAACTCTTGCAGGGAATGCTTCCTAATTTCTGACATTTTTTGTCAGTTCAAGAATCCTGAGTTTATTCCTTCTAAAACTAAAACCGTGGGAACAAAATTGACCTACTAATGATTGGCAGGCTCTTTTCAAACACTCTACACTTCACACCTTAATTCGTGATGATTCAAACAGCTGCCACGCTGCTCCCTTGTAATGTCTCTTGGCAGGTCAAACATTATATTTTGTAGACGTCAGATTGTGAAGAAGCAGAACACCTTTTCTGAACCGTCATTTTCGGTAACATCCTTGAATTATGTGTTGCTTATGATGCGTCTCAAACTGTAAAGTGAACAGCTAGCTCTACTCAATTTCTCTCATACTGACATACTTTTTCCTTATTGGAAAGAACTTTAATTCCAAGTCGAACAACAGGTTAGCAACAATGCTTATATAAGCAACAAAGCTTATATGGTCTAAGAGTGCTCCCAAGTGGTCAAACATTCATCAGCTGAACTACAGAAAATAGGTCGGGCTACTCTGCCGTTGGAGTCAGATGGAGCATTTGGCCTGCTATTGTAATGTAGTGGATATGCATAAGGGTGTATGAGATTATTACTGTTATCATTGGGTATTATTGTGGCCTTTTAGTAACACTTACATAACATTATGCACCAAATAAGATGTATATTTCATCTGTGTTGTGTTTTTTAGGTGATAGCTCTGCATGTTGCAGTATCAGAAGTGTAGAAACATACTTAAAACCACATACCTTCATGTACCACCAATACATAGAAAAATTTTACTATTTTCTCTGGTTGATGAACTTATTGTTATAATCTCAAAATACATTTATAATTTCTGACTTTGAAAACAGCCTCTGACTGAGTTTGTCGTCCATTAGCACATCTGAAACTTCTGGAACAGAGCAAAACCAGCAGCGATTAGGCCTAAGCGACTGGTACAAAAAGCCTGGGCCAGCTGCAGTCACAATGTATTTAGTGGATAAAAAATAGAAAAGGTGATCTTGACTTCTACGTGAGAAATATTGTAAAAAAAAACAAAAACAAAGTCGAATTACAGCCAGTTCCTAAAGAAAAAGCCAGAGTTTAAGCTTCGTCTTCTGGTTATCGTGATGTGCTTCCACATAAAGTCGGAGCTGGAGCTCTTCAGATTTGTGAATCATGATAAATGTGCCACACTGATCCACTGATGCTGCGATCACTGGGGATATATAAAGAGGCAGTTGGAAGAAACATACAGTATGAAGAGGGAAAGAGAGAGAGAACTACCTTCTATGTTCAAATGAATTTTATTAAAAAAACCCATCAAACCTAAACAACCTCCTGAGCCTAAACCATTATGTCTGTGGTAGACGCCTTATTTAAACAAGTAAATGTTATTGTCAAGTACAAAGGAGTGATTGTGGAGAAATTCAGCAAATGATGTTGAAATGAAGCTGCATGAGAGAAGAAAGAGAACAAGTACAGTAAAGGGATGTATGTACTATGTAGTGAGTGTGTGAGACAGAGGAGGATGGTAGGGAGGCTGTATAATGGAAACTAATAATTCATTGAAGCAACCACAACCAAAAGAAGATCCTCTTGTTACATCTATACAGTTTAAGCCAACAATTGCAAAAGGGACTGGAAGCCCTTGGTAATGTTTGTTGACATGAAGTTGCACAAAAAAAACTAATATTAACTAAAAAACCCCAGAAGAGTCAAAGTAAGAGCAGCGTGGATTTAAATCATATAGTAAAAACAGGTATTTCATCTGGATATACTGTTCCTGCCATGGATACGCGACTACATGTATTTAAAACAAAAATACATGCTCAAGCAGCACTTTATTTTTAACTAATACTCAGTAGTTTATTTTACAGGCTGCTAAGTTTCTTTAAAGTGGAGTGTAACAAGAATACTAGCATAGATGCAAAGAACTTTTATCAAGAACCTTTAATTAGACCGAGCCCCAACACTTCCAAAACATTCCGCAGCATTAAAGTGAAGCCAAACTTGTATGTAGGCAGTCCCTCAACTAAGTACCATTAATCTAACAAATTAATCTATTAACATTATCTAGTACATTTTTCTAGCTAAGGTTAAAACATCAACTTATACATTTAGCTAGCTACACATCAACTTGTACATTTAGCTAGACACAGATTAATTATGCACTTAGCTAGCTAAACATGAACTGACTTAGCATTAGCTTGAGTGAAAATAACAGGGAGGAGAACAATTGAGGTCACTCAGCATTCTGTCTTTCTTGTTACAGACAAAAAACATTCATATTTATTCACTGGCAAATGCTTCTTGATCTTTTCAACAGTGCTTCACTGTTTCTGTTGTAACAGTTTCTGTTGTAACCAGAAACCTGGAATTAAAAGCTAACTTCAAGATTAGCATTACTGCAGAGAGTGGACACCAAATGAGTCATCATTAATGAACCCAGTCTCACCAGTTATCCCAGTACAGTGCAGTCTATAGCAGCACCTTGATTCCAGTAAGACGAACGAAGTATGAAGAAAAACCACATTGTTCGTTAGACGAGCATGAAAAATTTGTTTGGGAGCATGTTGAGAAACAGGTTCAAATGATGCAAGCTGAATAAATCAATAGTGTCTGATGAACATGCACAGAGACAAATACATTCCTACCTTGCTTCAGTTTTACTATCCGTTGCTACATTCATCATTTCACATTGTCAGAGTCAAACTCTGACTTAAACAAAGGAGGCTAAGCCCCATGCATGCAACTCAGACTGTCAGATCTTCACCGTTCTTCGTCTGAGTTGTTTTCTTTGGGGATTTATGCTGGAGTAGATGAAAATGTTTCGTCTACATTAGTATCTACTTTTAACATTCATTTAAAAGTACTCCTTACACCTTGGTCATCGACCCGGTTGCACAAGATGCTGAAATACATTTATTCTTTCAGCATGCTTTCTTTAAAATTGATGCTTTCTTTAAAATTAAAGATGTGCAGAGAAATAAGCCGGCGACTACAATCCCCAGCGTTTCAGCTACTTCAGCCAGACCAGAGAGCAGCTAGTCTGAAACTCAGGAATCGGATGATTTTCTGATTAGTGAATTCACCATAGCCAATCACTACCAGGTCATGACGACCGCACGCTGGCTACAGGGTGAAGACTCAGAGTCAATCATTTCTAGTGAATAAAATGAAGCAGAGACACAAAAAGCCAGAATGAGACTTTCTAAAAGTAGGTGTTTATTTTAAGGTAATTCTGATCACCATAAGAAAGCTGAATGCAGTAAAGCAAAGCCATAAAGAAAATGAAAAAATTATATAAAACATTTGATCTGAAACAGCTTGTCAAAAACTATTTGTACCCTGATAAACAATTAGTAGTAAAGCAGTAAAAACCCTCGTTTTCAAAGGTATTTTGAGGATTTATCATTGGTATCACTGAAAGGCCTCCTTGCCATTACCCTAATCTTTAGCTCCCTCCACAGTTTTTCTTTGAATCAAAATTTGCCTAAGGTAGAACAGCTTTGGGATTAACTCTGCACTTAATAGGGTGAACACACACAACAGTTAGCCAACAAAATCTATTGATAACATAAAATGCCAACGACAAAAATAATAAAAAATAAATAAATTTCCAATCAGTGAACCTGCCAAACATAACTAGCAGAAGGCTGGATTAAGAAAACATCTTAATACACAGTTACCTAGTGAAAAAGAAAGGAATTTTATTTTTAATAGGGAATACAAACACACAACTATTTACAGTTAAGGCTAACCAAGCAAATTGCTAACATTTGATGCTAAAAGCATTTCAAAATATTAACTTTGTGATAATTTTGTCTCCTTTTTTGATCTCCCACAACATTGATATCTATATGTGATGTCTAAACTCTGTGTGAAACTGAGGTCAAATTATTTGTGTGTGCAAACCTGACCAATAACAATTCTGATGCTAAGAATGCAGTCACTTCTGTTAGCGGTGTCAATTTTTCAGTAAAGACACAATTATTACACATAACTGAGTTTTATTAGAGAGGAAACAGCTTGAAAACTCGCCCGTTGGTGTTATTAAAAAAAAAAAATGGCT
Organism: Poecilia picta; assembly: GCA_033032245.1. NCBI lineage: Eukaryota > Metazoa > Chordata > Actinopteri > Cyprinodontiformes > Poeciliidae > Poecilia > Poecilia picta. The sequence continues at coordinate 7,825,879 of CM065357.1, read as the reverse complement.
ACTGGAAGTTTAAAGATGCATTTTTAATATAGAGATAAAATATTTCCCAAAAGAGAGACTTGCGTTATTTGGATGGCAAACCTTCACACTGTGTGGGCTCACAAAAGAATGAGACTGTTCTTTATAGAGCCGAGTAAATCAAATAAAGTTTGATAGAGGACCATAATCAGTGGGTGTGAGGCACACTGCCTGTGCACAGAGTTACCAACTGATTTCAGAGGAAACTTTTATCCACTTTTGTCCACATGACCTCCACCGCTGGAGTTATTTTATCTCTCAGAATTGAGAATGAGACAAACGCTTCAATCTCTTTTGACAAGTTTTTGGTACTTTCAAGCCCGTCTCACTGGTTTGTTTATTCGGAGCAGAAGCTGCCCACACAAACTTCACAACTTCATGACAAAAGCTTCCCAAAGTTCATTTTCTTTTCAATCACCTGGCAAAAAGTAGGTGTTTATTTTTAAGGTAATTCTGATCACCATTTTCATTGTGTGTGTGTGTGTGTGTGTGTGTGTGGTGTGTGTGTGTGTGTGTTAAGACTGTGTCAATTTGTCACTATTGCAAGTTGTTTGCTCTAAAACTTTCTTTTGTCCCCTTGTTTTTTTACAGGTAGCCAAAGAGCTTTTTTATCACACGTTCTAACAGCATTTTAACCAGGCTTTCTCGCTACTGCATCAATCACACGTACATATTGATGCACACATTTCCACTTACATTCATAGGAATATGAAGAATAGACATTAGCATATCGTAAGATGCGTCTTAAGTAGGTCTAAACTTGGAAGAAAGGAAGCAAACACAGAATCCATACAGTCATTTTTTTTATTTCAAAGATGAAACCAAAAGTAAGCCAAACCAAAATAAAACCAAGTCCAGCAGCATTAACTGTCAGCAGTTTTTTTTTTCTTTTTGACTTTGTCTTTCAACAACATCAAAAGCATCTTGACTCCCAGTTCTCCACCGTTGTTGTTTCAGCTGGACGTTTCCAGACATTTGCGTATGAACGGCTCACGTTACGTCCCACAATGAGACGTAAATCAGCCTGAGTACAGGAGCTAGATGGTTATTGAAATCATTTCCAAACAAGCTGCAACGAACACCAGAAGGCTGCCAGAAACACCTTCTGTAGTAGCTGTAGTTGATGAACAGTTCACCAATTAGTCCGACGCGAACATCCACGGGTGCACTTACTTTATCCACACTCAGTAATTGAATAGTAATTTCAAACTCGCCTGTTTCAATCCTAATGACACCTCTTTCTGTACAGAGAAAATAAGGCAAAGGCCATGAGATTTTGAAAGCACAGTGATTTCACTTTGTCAAAGTGATGAAAACAAATATGTCTAACGCCACATAATAAAGATGCTTTTTTGAGAATAGAACGTCAAACTTTATATCCTAGTTCCTGTCATGGTGATTAAGTTCTAACATCAGCATAACACAGAGTATAAGTCACTGCAAGTGAGGCAGCGAAGGTAGTCCATAGCCCCTTGTAACTCTCCACATGAGGTAAATAGAGTAAAAATGCAAAATATATTCAGAGTGGTGTCTTCTGAGAACTTGGCGGCATCATAGCGTGATCTCTCTGCAAGGTGTGCAAAGTTATATTTCTGTGTCAGAAAACAGCGGGAGTGTTACCAGCAGCAACGCTGTTCCTTAAAAACCGGCGTCACTGGGAAAATAACTGTAAAATAGCTTATATGAAACTTAAGAAGAAAAAGATAAAATTATTCCATAAGTAATCTACACGTCCCTAGATGAAAACCTTTCAATTTATAGGAATTATATTTAACTCCAATCCATATACCTGCCATGATGCACACAGCAAATCAACAGTTCATATCGTCAACAATGCTACATTAAAACGTCGCTACAAGACTTACAAAAACTAAAATAGAAAAAAAATCAGCTCACAGAAACTTCCTTCTGTTTCTGCTTGATAGGAAAAGTTCCTGAACACTGTTAATGTCCAGGGTTACGATGTATGTCAGATCTATGTTTGGTTGGTAATAAAGTGGCGCTGTGGATCAGCAATGACCTACACCTATACACACACTTAAAGTCCTAAAATTTCTTTCAACTGACAAAGTAACACCGCAAGAATGGACCCAGAAGCCCTACAGACGTTTACAACGTAATTTTCATTTTTTTTTATTATTTGAACTAATCAGATTTCAAACAAAATCAAAACAAGATTAATTAGGATTCAATCCAATGGTTTTTTAAAACGGGGATCATCCGCGTATCTGAAGATAATTTAAGCAATCTAGTTACTATTCATAATAATGTTATGGTTATGCACAGCAGTGAATTTGTTAAATCAAATGCTCCGTCCTCATAAAATCTTTTTAAAAATACATATATGTATACAGGTTATCTTATAAAGGCATCTGATGAAAGAAATAAAAGACAAAGCATGATGAGAGAGTTATGTTGACAGGGAAAAAAAACAAGTTTGACTTTAAGACAAGTGATTCTCCCTGAGACCGTCATCACTGCAAAATCACTATTTCTACTTCCTGGGTCAAATTCTTTTATACGAAATAGATGCAAGAAGGCATCGTGGATTAAAGTTTAAAGCAACATGGACGAAAAGAAAGGATGGTAAGAAGCATTATGATTATTATAAACTGTAAGTGTAAAATTATATCAAAACAAAGAGAGGAAATAAGAGCAGAGATTAAACCGTCCACTTAGAAAAGCCAATAATGGAGACTAATGGACCACTTTTCCTCTTGACTAAAATAAAAAAGAAAGGTATTTCTAAGAACTAATAAATTGGCTTTTAGCAATTTCCCCAGTCCACCTTATTGTAGATCTCCAGTCTTATAGTTCTGTTACTCACCGTTTTATTGGCGTACACACACACACACACACACACGCACACGCACACACACACAAAGGTGAAATAGTTAACATTTCAGGTTGGTTTTACTTCTTCTGTTACCTGAAAGCATAGGAGGACAAAGTGACTGACAGAAACTTAGTTTAAAGAGGTTGCTTCTTGATTTATTTATTTAGTTCTTTTCTCGCCCCAACCAAAATGACAGACATACTCATCCATAAGGCCACACAGACAGACGCCAGGCCAGATGCAAATGTAAGTGGACATATTAATACCCGGTCATGTATACGTCCACACGCACAGGCAAATAATTCCCGTGTGAATGTGCATACATATGATCGCTTTACTCTGCGTCCTCTCCGGTTACTGTTCTGCTCGGAGCTGAATAAATTAATAATGATTATCTGTAATCTTTTTTTGATGTTATTGAAACAGTTGCCGCAACATATTGACCCATTTTCTGCCTCATTTGCCGAGACATTCGGCTGAATCGTAATTTTTATTCACATTCGTTTGAGAAACGGGGAAAACTTTCACCGGTGCTTGTGTGCGACTCTGCTCCATGGTCCGGATGAGATTTTAGACGCGACAGTCGGGAGCAAAATTAAGAGTGAAATCAGAGCACTTAATTGCATAAAAGCGTAATTTGACAATTACAGGACAAAAATCTCCTCAAAAAAATATGAAACACACACTGAGAGGGGACGGCTCCCAGAAGACAGAACGTCGCCCTGATTGTAATAATCAACATTTTAGTCGACCAGCAGTCAAATAAGTGGCTATAAATGCTGCAGAAAATATCCAACAACTGTCACAGTATCATGATGCCTTAATTTTGTTTGGGAAGCAGAATAAATATGTAAGCTTACTCTTGATAAATGGGTCATTTGGGTAAAATTTGGGTTTACAAATCCAATAACAAGGAAGAAATAGTTATGCAATAATTTTTTAGATGCTAATAGCTGCTAATAATTCAGAGATTCTGAGAAATTAGTCAAAAAAATCAGTTCAAATATTTTTTTTCCAGAGGCCCGAATCCTCTTCTGTAGTCCCAAATGTTTTCTCATGTAATAAATACTCTAGTTGACTTTTTTCCAGTGTGAGATTATGCTGCTGGAAAAAAAGATGAATGTATTGTAAGGTTTAAATAATTGCTAAGGGAGATATAAGTTACTCATCACAGCAGTGTGGGATGCATAGCTCTCTATGAAGCGAATATCACGGTCTGCTGCAGTTAGCTAATCACTAAACAAGTCTGCTAGGGAGACGCTCACTGCGATCAACAACGGAGAAAACCAAATGTGTCTGTGTGTAGGTTTGTGTGTGTGTGTGTGTGTGTGTGTGTATGAGAGAGAGAGAGAGAGAGACTGAGAGCATTGAGGATGACTGAAGGGTTCTGGCAGAACGAGGTCACTCTGTTCTACCAGGTGATTTTATTTTTGGTGGGGGCGGACAAGAAAAGCAGGTATGTTTTAAGTGTGTGTATGTGGGTGTGTGGCTGCACTGCAGCACTTGTGGTCATGGAGTGAAAAAACGAACGGTCAGAATATATCTGTGAGTTTCCTCTGGCAAAAAAAAACAAAAAAGAGGCCTTAAATTAAAATATGATCGAAAAGTTCGTTTACTTAAGTAATTTAACGCAGAAGCTAAAAATAACTAATTATACTGAACATATTCATATGTTTCTAGCATTTACTTCCTGGTCATTTTAATAATTATACCTTTAATTGTTAATAAATATGCACCTGTTGTTGATCAATGAAATGAAAAGAGCCCCTCCCCCACCCAAACTTAGCAAGGGCTAAGTAGCAATATTTAAGATCCAAGCTGTCAAACATGGAGATTGCAACATGCCGTATTATAAGTTTAGAATCGCTAACTCTCCCCAAAGCCTCTGCTTCCTTGATCTCCTTAATAAACCCTTTTTTGAGGCAAGACTCTCAGCCCTGCTAGACGTATATGTGCTGATAAATCCAACGTAAATAGGCGGCAAATGTGGCTCTTTGCGCTAATGATGTGATGTGATGTGATGTGATCCCCGTGTGACTTAATGAGCGTCTCCGGAGTGAGGCAGGTACACGGCGTCGGTCCCTCCAGCCACCCCAGAACACCCATCTTCTCTCAGCATCATTAACTTGCGCTGAACAGCAATGATGGCAAAAACACACAGTCATGTAATGAGGTTAAGTAATATTTTTTTGTCTGCGCGTGCGTGTGTGTGTGTGTGTGTGTGTGTGTGTGTTGAGAGTATAATAAATGCCAAGCCACACAGTGCAGTGTCAACACACAGAAGCCACCCTAATGAAGTGGATTAGCTGACAAAACACCGTGGATCATCATCAGTGGGATTTGTAGGGAAGGAAGAAAAGAAAAAGAAAACAAAAAATTAACAAAGGTGCACCGAAGCAAGGGAAAATACAGGGCGATACTCGTGGCGCTTAATTACATTGTTAATGAGCGACTAATAAAGGGGTTTCTTTTCATGAATGGCAAGGCAGCCTACGCCTCGGGAGAGCACCTTCTAATGTCTGATTAATCCAGTTCAAGAAGTCTGAGAGCTCCGCTTTCATTTGTTTCGCTGCACGTCGCATTTACTTCCCGCTTCAGACAAGAAGCCGCTCGTCTATCACGTCCCCGAGCCGAAATGACACCTGTCGCGCAGCTGGCGCCAGACTGCGAGAGGAAAAGCGAAGCCCTGGGGGGGAAAACTAATGTTCACCGTGCCTTGTCCTAAATATTAACCAGGCACTTCCTGCTCCGAACCTGCTGACGGCAGCTACTCCGAGACAGACAGAAGGGAGGTGGATGCGTCGAAATCCTCGGTGGGACAAAAGTGCCCTATTTGTACAGGAGGGGTGACCCCCATGTGTTCTACACAGCCTGAACATCCGCCGCCGTTATTTATGAGCTCACAAAAGGCGTCCTTTTTGCAAAGGGGGGGACCGTGTTCCACCTGTGTTAGCAGCGGGTTAGCATGCGGCACAAATGTGGTGCTGTAAAAGTGACAATAGAGGTGCCTTAGTGGAGCTAACCTAGCCGTAAAACGGGATAGCTGTGCAGCAAAGCAGGCAACGGGAAGTGAGACATTGATCATCTCGTTGCAGTGGAGTGCAGTGGGAGTCCTCGGGGACTGGGCACACAGTAAAGAGGAAAGTTTCTCTTCTCTCTAAACTTTAACATTTCGAGAGGGAGGGAAAAAAATGAATCTGATCTGCATCCAGGTCATTAAATAGGTAAATACAAACGGCTTGATAAAAAATAAACAAAACATTGCGTTCCATACACCGATCATTCGTCTTTCCTCCACACCTGCTGGATCCTTGTAGGGTTTCAGGGAGGCTGGTAGCCCATCTCTGGAGCTCATTTAGCAAGACACGGGCTACATGGACCCAGGGTAGGACGCCTGTCCAGTAGCAGACCCAGGGGTAGTGGGGGCACTCACAAAAAAGGAACTATTTTAATCATAACAGAGAGAAAAGTCTAAGTAAACTGCTTTTTACAAGATATAGTTGACAATAATTCAATTAATTCAAATTTAAGATTTTATTGTCTCTAGTGGCCTTTAGTTGAGAGTGATGAGACAGGAAAGACACATGGCAAAGGTCATCAAGTCAGGACTCAAACCTGTCATGGCCGCGTTGAGAACAGAGGGTCTGAGCTCTCAGATATTGAGGAACGATTGCTTCCTAGAGGCAGTGAAAGCAGTAAAGTTGAAGTTTTAAATGTTATGCAATTGCTAACGTTTGCCCGTGATGCATGTTGAGCACTAGCTTGAAGCAATGAAGCTTACCAGAAGTGCCTGCACTGTAAATATCCATCCTCTACTGCGAACAGAGAAGTGTCAAAATGAACGAGAGCAGACTTCCTCGGCTGCCACTGCTGAAACTACAGGCAGACTACAATTATAAAACAGCACAGAAAATCGACATCATCGTTCACAACTTCTTCTGTTCGCTGATTGGCCCGGTTGGAACCCAAGTACATGGAAGAAACCCCAGGCTGTGTGTGAAGAGAGATTTTAGCTGAATGGAATTGCACAAGGAGTCAATGGCCGGGCTAGGTATTAGAGCAACTGAGAAAATATACCTTAAGCCTCCATAGCAAACAAATGAACCGCACGGCTCACAGTACCAAGATGTTAGCATCAGATGCCACAGCCATCAGGGAGTAGCATTCCCTTGAAAGAATCTACATGGTCTGTAGAAATGATTGAGTAGCGACCACCTACATGGAAAACCCTCTGAACTTGAACAGTGCTCTAGTCGTACTGAACATTCAAAGCGGTTTTACCCCTGACCCACTGGCAACACACATGCTTTTTTCTATCAACTGGTGTTTAGAGATATAAAGACATGTATTTGTTTAGAGAAGATGCTAAAGTATGCTTATAAGGCAAGCGCTAATCATGAACCGTTCACTACCGTGCTTCCTTGATTTATACAAGAACTTCAGAAAGCATGTTTGTATTTTTGCTGGTGGCAGAGCGCTGAATATACGTTCTTTAGGTTGTCTGGTAAACATTGTTCCAGATGTCCTCAGTTAAAATGATTCATGTGACTTGGAATCTAAAATTATGTAAAATCTACAGGGAAAGGACTCAGATTTAAACAAAGAACTTTTCTGCAGTGAGGCGTCAGAAAGTGTTCGCCCCACTAACTGAGCTTTTCTAATTATAAAATCAGCATTTCTTTGTTTTTTAAAATTTTACTCCATAGTCGTAGTATGATTTTCACATACCAGCACTATTGTTTGTTTTTGGAGAAACATTTTAGAAGAAGCACTTATGGAGCCGTGAAACACACACAACCTGGCCTTCCAAAATAAACCGCTGACAAGATAAACACTAACGAGCTAATTAATGTCTAAGAATGTGTTAAAACTCAGCTAAGAACTCTAAATCTTCAGGGCGGCCTTTTCACATCTTATTTTTTACTTTTTATACCACTGGAATCTCTGTTAATTGTATTTTTATCACTTCGTTTAGCATATGCTAAAACAAAAAAACTTAATGTTTTAAAACTCAACAAAAATTGTTTAAAAAAAGGCAATGGAGAAAGAAATTATGGCAGTCATCTACTTAGGTTGATGTTTATATTTTGAAAGCAAAAATACAATTGATCTTTACAGTTGTTTAGGGGAGACTGTACAGTTTTCTCCACAGTACATACGTATATGTAAAATATCTCCATATTACTGTATAAACATCAATACCAGTTTTGAGTACTTCTTGTACCAAAATAAAACGCTATAGATGTAAATGTAATATTGTAAATGCATCTAACCTAAGTCAAACACTCATGACATTCATGCTGTCTCCCATTGGTTTTACTGGAAAGGGACAGATGCTTCATCCCAACAGGAGTTTCCTCAGTGGATATCTGAACACACCGGATGGAACAAGTTACAAAACACAGACCAGCAGATGAGGGGGCGGGGCATAATGAATTTAGGTACCAATAATAATATTACTCAAGTAAAAAGCACAGTGCAGTAAAACGACTACCTTTTTTTTTCAAAAATGTTACTCAAGTGAATGTATCCAGTACTGCCCACTTTTGGACATAGACAACATCAGTAGCCTACAGGCTACCTGTCAACAAGCTTAAGGTGCTGTGCTAGTACTAGCTAGTCATCATTTAGCTAACATTACCTGCATCTAACAGCTTTACTTAACTCAGTCTGTTAGTTTTGGGCGGCGGGGGAAATGTGCAAGGTTCTTTGTACAGGTTGAACACACGCCTGATAAACACACCTGATAAACCTGTTAAACACACCTGTGTAGCTCTGCACAGCAGCATCAGGTCTCCTTCGCTGCTGCACTGGTGTAAACCCAGCTAGCACTTATGCTGCGTTTAAAGGCGGATCAGAAAAACAGGTTACGACGTGTTAATGGATTAACAGTTTCAACTGCTGAAAAAAAGTGACAGAAGACACAGATATTGGAAGTACAGAAGCCCTACTGCATCAAATATATATAGGAATATTAGCACGTCGGCCACTTTAAGGTAAAAACAACAAACAACTTCCAGTCCAAGACGCGCTGACTCTGTGGGTGGGCGCCCGGGCCTGACACAGAAAGACCTCTTTTATTACATCATTGTAAAAATATATTAAGTATTTAAATTGTTGGAGAAAACCAAGACTTTTTGGATCATTGACCCTCAAACATTATTATATCAATTACTGCTTATACAAATTCTGTTTCTGAAGGAGTTTATAAAAATATTTTTTTCTCACTTTGTTGTGTCATGTCTTAAATTATTACTCCGAATGGAGCAGTTTATTTACAAGTCTAATTTTTACTTAAACTTTGAAATTTCTGAATTTGTTATTCAAAAGAAAGAAAGAAAGCCTGATGTTGGAACTTAAAGTGAGACATTTCTTACCAAACTTGACCTTAAAACTCAACGTGGGTGCCTTGAGCAAAAATAAAAGTAAAAATAAAAAATGTGGCTCTGATTATTTGTATTATCAGTACTATAAACCTGTAATGGTTGTGTTGCTACAAAATGCAGCATAAGACATGAGCAATACCATGTAATGGAATTACAAGGTACTGCCATTAAAAGCGTATTCATTTTGTTTTATTCCTCTTGGAATAAAGCAAAATGAATACGATTCACTTTCAACCATTAAACCGCCGTTACTAAAAGAAATATGATCCAATGTCAGCGCTGGAGCCTAGCTACAAGTCCTACACCAGGCTTGAGTTACTTTCCTCAGCTGATTTTACATTTTTCCAACTCATATAGCCTCTTAACAACATTTGGCCACATAAACTGCGATGTGAGCTTGAAGGCACCGTCACAAAGACACCTTGAACAGTCCATTACTGCTGATTCTTTTATTTTCTTCCTAAGCACAAAAGATTTCCATTTAGGCTAGCAGTCAAGCAGAGAATTAAAGGATATAATCAGAGGGGAAGATAGCCATCTGGACTGCATTTGTGATTAAATGTGGAGGACATAGGTAGGCAATTCCCTTATTAAGTGCTGTTGTGCTGAATAAGGGTCCTTGGAGTTAAGTATCTTAAAAATTCATGACATTGAGGAGAGCTACCACAAAGACAGTCAGCAGACAGTCACTCAGCAGGCGTAGCTCGGTGGATGGGGAAGGATGCACCTGAAGTGGGGGTCGTTACCCAGTTTTATCTTTGTGCGAGCTAAATCAGCTCTGCACCGGCGCGTATTCCCCTTTGCCCCTAGTCTATTTCAGGACGAAGCATTTATTTATTCTCTTTGTTGCTGCCTGATGTCCTGAAATGGCTGATTATGCTCCCTGAAAATGCACGCACGCCGAACATTCCCACTCAGGCTGCAGGACGACTCGCACACCGACACAATGAACCTCGTCCGTGAACTGAGTGTGAACTTCTAAACCCCTTCAAAGCACCAGGGGCGAGCAGAGGACTCGCTTTCCAATAATGAAGAGGAGATGGTTAATCTGGCATTAGCGGCCGGCCTCCCAAGAGGACGTAACATGACTGAGGAAGGTCTGAGGAAGTCTTCAGCATGCATTGCCTCTCCCTTCTACTTGCCTTTGCCCAGATCGACACGGGTGAAGCACAAAGAGACGAAAGGGCCATCAAACAAGCATTTGTTTCTGACAGGGGAGCTGTCCGGATCAGCGTGCAACGTGGTCCGAGCCGTGTCTGGGGCCGGTCAAGGACACCGCCGTGTGGGAGCATCAACAGAACTTGGCTCTCGCCACCAGGCACCAAATGAACCGCCGCAGCAGGACGTGGGGATCAGAGAGCAGTGGGAGTCTCCTTTCATCTCTCGGGAGATTAGCACTCCCGAGGGTGTGCGTGTGTGCGGGAGTGAGGTGTGCGTGCGTGTGTTTGTGTGTGTGAGCTGTGTAACACTAAGAAGTCGGTGCCTTTTAGCCACGGGCTACACACTTCCTGCTCCTGCTGCACGCTGAGAAACCCCCCCAAGGCCATGAATACAGGAGCCACCATAGGCAAGAGAGGGATGAAGGAGAAGACAATCTCCTTGGGCAAGTTTTCTTAAAATAAACATGAAACGCTGTTTGCGTGAGCTCCTTCTTCATGTGCATCGTAGGTGGTTTATTTGCCGACTCACACCACACTCGCTTGATTGCATTCAAAGTACATAAACACGATTCAAACGGCAGGGAGGATGCTGCTCCTGCAGGGCCGAGTGCATTGTGACGGCTACATGAAAATGCTGACAGGTGGTCAGCAGGGCAGTGTTTCTGTGGAGTGTCTCCACTCGGTTCTCCTGACGCAGCAGTGCTCTGGTTACAAATGTGAGACAAAGAGCAAGGCCCTTTGGGGAGCAGCACCTCGTGACAGTCTGTGGCATCCCGGATCATCAGCCACTTCACACGACAACACCTCGCTGGAACTTCTGCACAGAGGTTCACAGCAACACAGAGCTAAGTGACAACCTGCTACACAAACACACTGAGTCACAGCAAGCATGAAGGCATCTGTGGGGATTTTCTCTCAGCAGACACTTTTAGGTTTTTTCTTTTTTTTTTTACACCAAAGTGACTCCACTGCTAAAACCTGCTGGAGCTGGTTCTTAACTGGTTCAATAAAAACAGTTTGATAACTTTGTTCCCCCACACACACACACAGACCCCCTGGGCCATGTCACTGCATCATATGTGAAGGAAGTAAAACAATATCAGATCATGAAGAGCTATAATGATCTGCTGAAGCAATTAGAGTGTAGGAATTTGAATAGGACACATTCTAGGTGATCCAGTTCTAGTCTGGGCAATTTTTTTTCCCCCTTTTTGCATTTGGTGTCACAAATGGCATTTTATTTAGTAGGGATAAAGCACAAGCAGTCTCAAATTAAAATCAACATTATATTCACATTTGCACTCTACAATGTTTGTTTTCTGCTGTTCCTCAAATCACATCCATGTGAGAGTAAAGTAGATATATCTAAATCTCTCCATCACTAAAGGGACCAAGTATTACCTGTAGCTGTAGGGACATTATAATACCTACAGTGTTTAAAATGTCTGGTTTGTCTTTTTAACTTGCCACCTTTGATGATCAGCATTGCATTCTTCAAAACAACCAAAATAAGTTGCTAATGCAGTCGGACAATCATCTATTTCACTGGAACAAAAGCCCAATCCGTCAGCCACATTACTGTAGTGATGCAAAACATAAACTGATTATGTTAAGAAAAGTGAGACCTGCACAACCATTGCATAGCTTGCTAAAGTAAATGACGTATTCTGGTGTCAGTCTGTGCTAACATGTAGCTAACATGTAGCACAGTCATGTACTAACACATGCCTGTGCTAATCAGAGTGATAATGCTGATATAGATGCTGAATGCTGCTATATTTTTAGCATTCCATGTTGGTGTTTCTGTCATAAGCAGACATTACAGACCGATTGCAGGCATACTTGGCTCAAAATAGGAAATTTTTCAATAATGCCAGTTTGCTAGCTCTTAACACTTTATTCATAAATTCAGATTTGTGGTAGGTATGTTGCCATGACAGTTTCTATTTCAAGTGAATGTTGTGTTCTACGTTAATGACAACGTTTGATTCTAAATCCAACATCACCACTGTTTGGCAACATGTGATTACTGTTTTCATTAACACTTTTGTTTTTACATATTTCTTCATTTTGTCCAAGGAAATTTAATTTAATTTGTCATTAACTACAATACTGAGCATAAAGGATAAAATCCATTGATAAATTACACCATTAAAAGGTTTATTTCAATAAAATTAAACAAAAATACAGTAATTACACACAGATTGTTGTTTCCAAGCCTATATGCCTGCTAATTAATGATTTTCTCCTTATAGCACGTAACAAAATGAGAGAATGGATACATAAAGGTGGCTGCAAAGTGGCGCAGTTGGTAGAGCTGTTGCCTTGCAGCAAGAAAGTTCTGGGCTCGATTCCCGGCCCCGGCCTCCCTGCATGGAGTTTGCATGTTCTCCCCGTGCATGTGCGGGTTTTCTCCGGGTACTCCGGTTTCCTCCCACAGTCCAAAAACATGACTGTTAAGTTAATTGGTCTCTCCAAATTGTCCCTAGGTGTGCATGGTTGTTTGTCCTGTGTGTCTCTGTGTTGCCCTGCGACAGACTGGCGACCTGTCTGTCGCAGGGCAACGACAGACAGGTCGCAGGCTAACGTTCCAGGCCTCTCGCCCGGAATGTTAGCTGGAGATAGGCACCAGCAACCCTCCCGACCCCACCAAGGGACAAGGGTGTCAAGAAAATGGATGGATGGATGGATACATAAAGGTGGGCTTAATAAAAAATGATGTTTAATACCTGCTCAAAGATGATTTTCTAAAGCTACTTAGAATCTGACAAGTGAGTCTCATCTGAACATATTTTCTAATTTATTGAACAAGACTTGAAATCTGCTTGTTGTGACCAAAAATATTCCCCCAACAGCTGAATTTGTCTCTTTTGTGCACACAGTTGAATAAAAATCCCGTTGCTCCACCATTTTCTCGGTTATTCCATGCAAAATACTTTGGACCTGAAGAATGCGATATCAAAAATGTTGCGTTTTTGAACCAGAAAAAGAACTGGTTACCAGCATCAGGGACTGGTTGGCAACCAAACAAAAGGAGAGGAAACGGTTCGTCTCTCTAGTCCACACCACTCGCGCTTACTGTGGATTTTGCGACGGCTACTGTGATCAGGAAGTCAACATTAGCTTGAGGCTCTACACAGAACCCTAACCACAAATTTAGCTAATGTTCTGCAAGATGAAATAGAATACAGCATCATGTTAAAGTGACATCTAAATTGGTTTGGCTCCAACTTCAACAAAATACTTTGAAGTTGCACCAAGTTTAAAATAAATATGTCACTTTCTGAGCTCTAGTGCACCATGAATTATTAACCGTGATCTATGCGCCTTTCACGCCCTCTGATATTTAGCTGCTTCAACTTTATCCTTAAAGCACACTTTGTCCTAAAGATCAGAGAAGCTATGTGCATGTGCGTGTGTGTGTGTGTGTGTGTGTGTGTGTGTGTGTGTGTGCCGTCAGAATGACTTTTTCGCTCCACGACCTGGGACCCGCCACGGCAACTCAGAAAACAATGAGCGCACGTGTCACTTTGTGCTCGCTTCCTCAGTGATGCCGGCACGCTAAGAATAAGGGCGGCTCCTGCTGCGCACGGTGTCCTGGATACCGAGAGGAACTCGTCTCAGAACCGCCTGTCTGCATGCCTCAACACGGAGACAGTGAGATTTTGATGAAGATTTCTTTTTTGTTTTTTTTTTTTCATTTCCATTGTGTTCTCTTATTCCGTACATTGTCAACAGAAAAAACCTGACACCTTCTAGACCAACAGCCTAACACTTCAATCCTATTTCAGGTGATAATCCATCCAAAAAAGTAAAAAAAAAGTTCCTCCTCAGACACAACTCATTTTTCCTTAAAAAAAAAAAAAAAAGAAAGCTGGCCATGCCCCTGCTGCCTATGCACATTTATCCACCTGCAGTGCACCCACAATGCCAGGCCATCGGGCTTTGGTCAGCACACAGTGAGCAGCTCATAAATGAGTAATGGCGGTCACATTAACATTTGGTGGTAGGGCAGGCCAGGGGCATAAAGGAGGGAGACCCAGGGACTATAGGAGCTTCCTGTGTCTTATAAAACAGCAGCTGATTAATGTTTGATTCTAGCTGGCCTCATTCCTACAGCGGCACGTTGCAGAGCTAATCTACAGAACGGCTGGCAGGGAGAGAGAGAATGATGGAGCTGGAGAAGCGGAGTGAAGGGAAAACAGTTTGTACTTTTGCTGGGTTTTTTTTTAGGGCTGAGCTGGTGAAAATGTTCTTTTTCCTTATTCACTTCAAAGCATAACATATCAGGAGAGCAGAGAGGCTTGATCAATCCAAACCGCACGCATGTGATAAAACGGTAACCGATGGAAACAAATGACGAGACTCAAGGCGTCTTAGGATTGGTCGGAGCAAATATTTCTCTCAGGGAACAAAAACTCCTCTCATAAGATGGAGCGGTTCAGCTAATCTAGGGCTGGGTCAGCCCTCGCGGTTATAGGTTTTTGGATCTGCTGTCAGGAGACGCAGCTAAAACGAGCCGTAGCTCATCCCCAAGTGGAACTCGATACAAGCAGATCCTTATTCAGCAAAACGGGCAGGTAGGTGTTAAGTTTTGGACTGTGTGTGTTTTTTTTCTCATCATTTTATAAGATTTTATAGCTGCGCTGGTAGAACAGGGAGGACCAATAAGATCCCTGCCGAGATTCAGAGGCAAGATGGCCAACAATAAGCAGGTTAACAAGTGACAACATTTTGATGTAAAGTCTCCCAGTGTTTTAGAGAGATCCTGGTTTTGTGCATTTCGACAAGGTTTCCAAATCCGTTGGCCCACACCATCACAGATCCTCCACCGTGCTTCAGGCAGAATGTGTTAAGGTCAGCCTAGTTCACTAATAATTACTCTTTTGGAAGAAATAATTGATCCCACCAACTAAGGTTAGTGAACATAAATTTTTTACTGTACGTGTTTGACACGAAAGCGATGGAGTTTGAAAGTCTTTCCTGCTGGTAAAAGTGGTGTGACATTTTAGACTGGAAAAGTGATAAACTCATTCTGTTGGATTTTTTTCTTTTTTTTTTGCTTAATATTCTAGAGGTTCAAGATTATTTATCTTATTTAATTACATATTATTTTTCTGCAAAAAACAAAAAATAAAAAAATGTTGATATCCAGACTGGAATCAATGGTTCATGTTGGAGCATTTCTGACTTTGGTAACAGAAACATGTTTTCTTCTGAATTTCAGCTCGATAATTAGTGTGACATGTTCTCACCTACTTTCCTCAAGCTTCCTCTGAAAGTGTTTGGATCCCGCCAAGGGCATTTTGAAAATTTCAAAAAAAAAAAAAAGAAGAAGCTTAATTGCAGTAAAGAAAAAATTACATTTTTACAGTTAAAATATGGAAAATAGCTCAGTGATGATGTGAGCTCATATGACTCTAACCAAGTCTCAGGCTTTAATTGGCTTGTTAGGGCTTTGGGGTTTGTTCATAGTCAAATCTGGTGATGCTCACGCATTTCTGCCCCAGTTAGTCTTGAGCAGCAAAACATCGAAAATCATTTCAACTAATAGGCTGTGTAGGGTAGTCACAATAAATTAACAAGCTAGAGAAATTCAACTTGTATAAAACATAAACTGCCTCTCCAGGTTGACGCATCTTATAGTTCCTATTAGTTTCATACAAAATAATGTTTAAAACAGATTTAGTTCAGGTGTCTGTGGATGAATTGATTGAATTTTTAGGAGGGTTTTCTGGTGATATTTATGAGCTAAATGGTAATCCAGAAGTCAGAAAATTTGACCTTGACCCACCACTTTCATGCAATAAAAAACGGTAGCAGGTTAGCAGGTTGTAAAAGGACCCAAGTGCAAAGACGGGTGGAGATTATCAGAGTCCTGCAATAAACATTCACACAGCAGGTTGGTTCATTTTTTATTTTTTTTTGCTGAAATCTGATTTATTTTGCGTGATTGCTCATGTTACCAATTGAGGTCAGACTTCTGTAGGAACGGTTTCTGATCCCAAAGAGCCCTCATCACCCCCCATTAGCAGAACAAGAACGTTGATGTTCCACAAGAGTAATAACTACTCTTTTGGAAGTACCGTATTTTCCGCACTATAAGGCGCACCTAAAAACCTTAAATTTCCTCAAAAGCCGACCGTGCGCCTTATATATGGACCAGTCTAGCAACTACGGTAAGCAGCCGCCGACTTCATTTTCCCCCGTAGAAGAAGCGCGCGGTGCATGCTGGGATAGTTGTCAAAAAACTGGTTTGTTAATAAAGTTTGACTGACCTATCTACCCATAGTGATGTCTATGTATCTACCTAACCACCTAATAATCAGGTCGTCTGCAGGTCATCTAGCATCACGTTCTCCACCAACATGCTGTGCGCGAACGGAGAAGGGTGACCATCATCCAGCCACGCCACATTCCAGTCAGGAAGGCTCTCATCGCGACCGGAATCGGACTGTTTTGTTGACATTCTTTATGTCAACAAAGTAGCTTTAGACATTTATCCGGGGAGCTTCGGCTAGAGTTACCAAGGGACCAGCACCTATACATTTTAAGCCGTGGGGGTCGGTGGAAGAGAGACAGAGGCTGCGGCGGCAGCGTGTCGGTTGGTCTGTGCTAACCAGAAAGCAGTTGGGCACAATTTCGCAACACCAAAACCGTGAGTGAAACAATGACTAGTGCAGACTACTATATATAGTACTCAGGACCAATTTTTTATTATTAGACATCCATATTTATAGTGAACGGATCAAATAACGGGTGGCAACCGTAAGTCTAGCGTCTATTCTATGCACCTTATAATGCGGTGCGCCTTATATATGAAAAAGGTTTTAAAATAGGCCACTCATTGAAGGTGCACCTTATAGTGCAAAAAATACGGTAATAATTGATCCCACCAACTATGGATAGCTTTTAAAGTTTTGTCAAAAACGGGAGCCAACAGTTTAGTCAAAAGGTTAACACTAAGAAAGCTAATACTGGAAAAAACAAACAAAAAAGCACAATAAATATCTATATTTTATTTCTGGAGCATTAACTGCAACATTTGTAGAGAAGTTTGACTGGATGTGTCGTCAGAGTCGAGAGCGGTGAGATTGGCTTCAGCTACGGACGTCTTTTATGATTTCATAATTATAATTTTCAGTCATTGTTTGCATCCAGATTTGCTGCAGCTGGCCTCTGCTAGAGGGTCCAGAATTGCGTCGCATATCTCACATCAGTGGCATAAACGTCCGATAAAACGCGATGCGATCATTCACACGGCAGACGCTTTGAAACAATCAATCCAATTTAATGCCATTTATGGAAGAGGTAAAGATTTAATTTTTTTAGAGGTATAAAAAACAATCTGATGCAGTGAAAAAGTCAAATATAGGTTTTCAGTAGGGCAAAGAAAATTGGATTTGGGTGGCATTTTCCTGCTGTCTGAACACAGAGACTGAATGGGCAGAGAAACAAGTGGGATAATGGGAGAATCCAACAATGAAACCACTGAGTTATATTTTCTAAGGAAGAATGACACTGGGTGCAGGTGAGGAGATCAGGTGACTGAGGGCAGCTGTGGACTGGCAGCCTGAGAAAAGGTGAACAAAAACACAGAAGCTGAACGTAAATAAGCTACAAAACAAGACTGATCTAAGAGAACAAAATCCAGTTGCTCAAAGAACAGAACACAAGAATAAACTAAAAAACTGTTTGCCTTTCGACAATAATGAACAATGAGGAGCAAAAAAAAAAAAAAAAAAAAAATTATATATATATATATATATATATATATATATATATATATATATATATATATATATATATATATATATATATATATATATATATATATATATATATATGGCAAGACCTAACAAATACAAAGAAGAAACGAGATACAATACAAACACCAACTGCAACGGAAGAGCGTGGCTCCAAAGATGAGTTAAAACTGCACCAGGTATCCATCTTTAATTTATACAGGGTAAAAAAGAATTGAAGCTCTGTGAAAGCAGAATCAAACGTAATTGTTTTCAGTGCTTAAACCATCATCGGGCCGCTCTGCTCTGCTGGGCTCAGGCTGGGAAAGTGAACCAACCCGCTTCTCTGTGGAAGACGAGGAGGAAAATTGCAACAGCTAAGTGATTTTGACAGTAACACGCTGGGAAAGGAAAAGGAAATTAAGAGTTTGTCACAGGTTACAGAGAATGCCTCCCGAGCCCTCACTGAGCAAACTACTGAAAATATACCATAGAGAGCACCTTGAGCAGCGTTTCTCACGTTTCGCTCTCTCTCCGTGAAAAGTGATGATGCCTCCCATTGTTTGGCGCAGGAGGCCAGGGATCAGCTGGTTTAACGGGCAGGATTATCACTTTACCTATTGGTTTATTTAAGCCCTTCTTATAAGAGTTGTATCATTATAATAATTATTCAGACATTTCAATGATTTCTAAAAACAGGAATAAGTTTAAATTATAGATGCATCCTCTTTGAAATTTGGTTAAGTGTACTGCAGGGAACCAACACACCTTTCACACTCATCCAAATCTTTTCTGGTATCATTTGTATATTTGACTGCTCTTCCCATCAGAATAGGCAGAGTCCATTGAAATTAGTTGACTTCTTTTACCCTCTGCCCGTTCGTTAACAAGAGTTTAGGTCTTAGTTCCAGAAATGTAGCAATAGCTTGATTTGTCTGTTCAGAAACCAGTTTTCTTGTTTGCTGGGGATCATTGTTCTGTCTGAGTTTAAACTCGTTACAACCGAGGCATGCAGAAGGACATCTCTGAATGCACAATCCGTCAAACATCGAGGCAGACGGGCTACAGATGCAGAAAACCACACCAAGAACAGGAAGCTGAGGCTACAATTCACAGAGGCTCACCAAAACTGGACAATAGAAGACTGGAAAATGTTGCATGGTCTGATAAGTCTAGATTTCTGCTGCGAGATTCGGATGGATGGTTGAGTAAGAATTTGGCGTTAACAACATGAAAGCGTGGATCCGTCCTGCCTTGTATCAGCGGTTCAGGCTGGTGGTGGTGAAATGGTGTGGGGGATATTTTCCTGGCACACATTGGGCCCATCATGTCAACGCCACAGTCTACCTGAGTATTGTTGCTGACCATGTCCGTCCCTTTATGACCACAGTGTACCCATCTTCTGATGGCTACTTCCAGCAGGGAGCCGTGTCGTGAAGCATGAATCATCTTATTGCGGTTTCTTGAACTAAGAGTTCACTGAACCCGATGGCCTCCACAGTCACCAGATCTCAGATCTCAATCCAATAGAAACCTTTGGAATGTGGTGGAACGGGAGATCGGCATCATGGATGTAAATCTGACAAATCTGCAGCACCTGTGTGATGCTATCATGTCAATATGGACCAGACTATCTGAGGAATGTTTCCAGCACCTTGTTGAATCTCTGCCACAAAGGATTACGGCCAAAAGGAGTTCAACCCAGTACTAGCAAGGTGTACCTAATAAAGTGGCCGGTGAGTGTACTTCCTGTCATCTTGGTCTCATCTAAACATCAAACCCAGAAGTACTTTGGTGTTGGTCAGATAGTTGGACACCATCAAGGCAGTGATCCGTCAAAGCCGACTCACTTTGCGCTTCTGGATTTTCTCTGAATTCAAAACAACTGAACTTTCTGTAAGTTGCCTGAAAACTTCAGTAATGCAAACACTTTAAATAGGTTCTACCAATTCTGCTAAGAAAATGGTCAAACATCCAACGAAAAATAGATGTAAAACTAGCTAGCAGCAGCAAACAATGAGCATGTATGTATGCATGTATTCACAATCTCAATCTAAATGTATAATTTTTGCTCTAGGTAGAGATGCAAATATCTAAAATAAGTTGACATTTTCTTGTAAAGGATTCATTTTTGTGTATGTTTAGGTTTTTTTTGCAGTACTAGCTGTCAAACCTGAAAAAGGGTCTAAATAACATAAATCCCCACAAATTAATGCATTCATGCTCTATGTTACCGCATGCAAATGAGAACATCTAAATAACCCGTTTAGAGCCAGAAAGTCTCTGCATGTGCAAGTTAACTAAACAAGTGGAACGTGCTTAACTTTAGCAATTTCACCGCTTAATTTTTCAGCTTTTAATGGCATCTACTTTCAAATGTAGATGAGCAATAATTACATAGCACTGTTATGTCACTAATGGAAAAGGCTCAGAGAGATGGGATGTGCTCCACATGCCAACTTTGCCACAAAACCCCTACAAAAAAAAAAGAACGAGAAAAAAAAAGTAAAAATCCAGAGCACCCGAGCAGAATGGAGTCAGAAAGAGTTTCGATGATATTAATGTGTCAAGTTAGGGTCGATTAAATCCATCTGGTTACATGGAGGGAAGTGCTGTTGGAATAAATGTCATAAAAAAAGAGAGGAACTCAGCAGGTTCTGTCAGCAAGAATGTTGATATGGACCTCATGAAGGCAGCTCAAGTGGTAATCTTAATCAGCAGGCTTATTTGTGCATTTATGCACGCGCACGCATACACACGCACACACAAAAATTCAACACATCCCAAAAGTTGTAAATTAATCTCTGCCTCTATAAAGAACACAGAGAGATAGCTGTGATTGACAGCCAAACCGTTGCTGCCAAAAGCTTCATTTGAATGAGAAAAGCACCAAATGAAAAGTGTTAAAAGCCAGCGCCAAGACATCTCCAAGGTATCCTTACATGAAAGAAAACTTAAGTATTTTGTATGCATTTTTGAAGCTAAGTGTCTGGAGTGAAATGTGCAGAAAACTGCCCTGCTTTTTCTTTTTCTTGCCCCCCCTTCTCTCCACCTCTCCACCTTCTTCTTTTTGGAAAAGAGTAACGCTCTCCGTGCAAACCCAGACGCCAATCATGAGCAAGTCTTTTTGAGATCCGGACCTCTTGGGGAATATCAGTACAGCGGCGCGTTACGATTCTAACCCCGAATCTTCGGTATTGACACACTTCCAAAGATGCACTTGTGTCGCCATGCAGCTCTGCCAGGGAAGGAGGAAGGGAGAGGAAAACAGGGAGGAGTTCAAAAAAAGCTGCTTGCCTTTTTTATTCAGCAGACAGTAATTTAACTGTTGGTTCCAGGTGGCGGGAATTGGGTTCAATAATGGTCTATACCCCTCAAATTGGGAAGGAATTTGCCGTGTCTTCAGCTCGCTATGCTACTGTACCGTCCAATCCGGCTGTGCTGCGAAGAAAAGGGGAGGATTTGCCTGGAAAGTGCTAAGAAGAAATGATAAATAACAGGACGGAGGGAAGGCTGGAGAAGGGTAAAGACTCCCACAGCGGGAGGTGATGATGAAACAGTAAGATGCTAAAGAGGGTATCACCATTTACTGTTCGCTAATATCTTCCATAATGTTGGTATAATTAACCCCAGGAAATGTGACTTCATTAGTCTCAGTCTGGGTAAAAACAAAATGAAGTGAGATCTAACTGCTTGGGTATACAAGGTGGCATGCTAATAAAAGACCAGGATGAAGATATAAGCAGAAGGACGAAGTAATGCTCAAAGAGATATTATTATCTCTACTTACAAGCAAAAAGAGGATCAGAACCAAGATCCAGCAGGAATGTCTGTTTTTGTATTCTGATCAGAAGAGCGAGACTTTTCAGCAGGTAACAGGAAGGCAGAACATCGGCACCGTTTCATCTTTTTGAGTTCCGTCGGTCACGAAACATGACTCATCTAGCAATGTTGGTAGATCGTTTTTGGTGGATTCTGCTAATTTTCCATGTTCTGCAGAATACGAACGCACAGATTGCTACTTTGGCACTGTGAGCTAATTTCAAGGATTTGTTAAATTAACAATTAGTTCAACATTTCAAAGCTGTTTTGAGCTGCATTGACTTATTTAGGAAATTCATAAAGCAACCTATTATGAATTGCTTCAATTTGACAAAGAGATGAGGGTTTTTTAACGACACTGCTGGCTTAACAACGACAAATTGAAAATATTGGTGAGATGAGACAGTTAAGGAAATTTAATAGCATTTTGACAGAGAATCCTGAGGTCAGTTTCATGAAGCTACAGCCGTTAGTGGCGTTAACATCACTGGTTAACAATTAAAGTGTTTTCATTCAAAACAGAATGAACACAGAGTTACTTTTAGTCCTGAAAATTAAGATTTGACTCTCAGACCGCATGTCTACGTCAAGCCTGAATCTGAAATTGGAGTCCCCATCTCTCTCCTGCCCTGATTTTTTTTTTACGTTTTCATGGAAAGCACATAAAATTGAATTTATTTCCCATCATCATGTCATCAACATCTGCAGATTGTCCATCTCTCGTGACAACATGAAAAATATGCAGAAGTGGGCGACTGGGATCAGGGATGATTCACCTTGTTCTGTGTGTAAGCTTTTCATCTGCGTTGAGCTCTACCTCCGTGGCAAAAACACCACGTAAACAGCTTTTGTTTTTGTTTACTTTGAGTTTATTCATTTAAAATTCAGCAGGCTTCCAAGAATACAAAAGAACTCCGGTCATCTGAGGTGTCGAGAGCCGGCGCGTTGACCGAATTATCAATGATGACTGGGGATAGGATGCAAGGCAGAAGCTCTGGGTCCACATGCCGACTATCAGCTGTTATATCAGGGTGTCTGAAGTCAAACCCACCAGCTGCTTCAGGTTCTGGGAAGGATTTTTTTGCAAAACGCGACCGAAATGCACAGATGTCTTAAAATTCTCTAGGGGCACATTTTCATTGACTTCAGTGGTTCAGAAAGGAAGCAGAGATGTAACATTTTTCTTATAGTGGGAAATTTAAGCACCAACATAAAGCTTATATATGTATATTTTTTTAAATCAGCAGGTTTTATGCTTTTGTTTTGCTTTCATAGTAAAGGAACCAAAAATATCCAGTGACTTAAATGATGAATTGGGAACACCAAGTCATTGAGTTTGGCCAAATAAATTAGATTTTCTCCAGACCTAAAAAGGCAAAAATGAATCTGTTCATAAAATTTGCCGCATAAATGCAATTTTGGGGGATTTACTGGACATTAATTGGACATGAGACAGGGGAGGAGAACGCAAATGGTCCAAGACTGGGAAATTAAGAGAAAAATGGGAAGTCAATTTTATGTCTTTGATCTGCATTGACTTATACTGACTGCTCTGTTGAAATCAACAGAGCAGTCAGTATAATAGTAACCTTGTACTATTTTGAGATTTGAACAATATTAATAAGAAGATTTGCAGATTTATTTGCCGTACCTTGTTTAGACCGCATGATTATCCACGGACGCCCAACAAGGATCCCTTTGGATGTGAAAACCTTTGATTCCTCCACGAAATGTTTGGCTCTCTCATCCCATTTTTTAAAGAGTCAGCAAACCCAGTTTTACTGTAACGTCTCTCTCACACCAGAACCGGCTAAAAATAACTAGTAATGGCAGGACAGCCCTTGACTAGAAAACCAGAGATCGGCAGCAGAGTTCTGATGGATGCGTCCCTCAGAAAAAGTTAAAGTGAAACGATTTCTTCAAACACCGCAGACGTTCCTCATCTATATTCTCCAAACTCCAGCCTTGGCTGGTTCAGAAGGTTTTCCTGTCTGCTCTCATCTGCATCATAAAAAAGAAGGCCTTTGTCTTGGAGAAAAAAAAAAAAAATATATATATATATATATATATATATATATATATATATATATACATACAGTATATATACTGTATATATATACGTACATAGATCAAACTTTATCTTTATCAAACATGTAATCCTGTGGGAAAAGCCAGACTGGTAGCCATTAGGCAGTGTCCTCTGTGCCTCGGCTCGCTCAGCCTTTGTAGCGAAAAGGCCAGAGCAAAGCTGGTTTCCATTCAGCGGGGAGAGCTGGTCGAAGCCGCGAGATCAAGCAGCTTCCAGCAGCGCTTGGAATTTTTTATTTATTCTTCCCTTTTCCACAGTAATACTTGTTGATGGTGCTCGAAGTCTTAGCATGGAAAGAAAAAAAAAAGAAATGAAATGAAGCAGATTTCATGTCTTTTCTCGTTTTCAGCAGGTTCCACCACATCTTCCCCCCCCCCCCTGAACAACGCGGCCCAAAACCGAACAGGAGAAAAGAGGCGCCATTTTTATAAGGCTTGTTTGTTTTCCTTCCTCTCTGTTGCACAAATCACCCACCAACACAGGCGCTGCGCGACTTTACTTCAAGAGCTCTTGCTGGCTTGTCTTCATCAAGTCGAGATGTGCCGCAGAAAAACAGTTTTAATTGGTGCTGAGGGGGAAGTGAGGCGGAAGAGGCTGCACGCCTCACCACAGCTCAGAGAGGATACGTGGAGATGATCGGGAGTTCTTCCTGCAAAGGCATTCGATGCTAGCAATATCAATACATGTGTCTTTTTTCTAAACATTTTACATTATCCAGCAATCCAACTTCACCTATATAGAGGGGAAGGCGACAAAAGTGCATCTTCTAAAATGACCGACGTCAGCATCACTGATAATGAACCAAAGATTGACCCCATTAGGCACATCAGTCTGCAGATAAAGGTTTTGCAGCAGTAGATCAGGCAGCATACATCCAGAAAGCTCACTGGAAAGACCTTCGCCGACACATTTAAAGGAAAGCCAGACCGCCTCCTCTCTTTGCGCTGTCAGGCCTCGTCACTGCTTTCGTTGTTTTAAGACGGATTTAGAGAAATTAACTTCCTGTTGCTGCTTTGGCTTCGGAGGCATTTCACAAGCCATTAGCTGGTTCTTTCAGCTCCAGCGGATCCTCAGACCCAGAGAACGAGCAGGGAGAGCGGAGGATGAGAGAGAGAGAGCAAGGACTGCAGAGGACGTCGCATCTGGTTGACATGTGGAGTCGTTAGCTGTGGCACATAAGAAAAATTCAAATGAAGTTTTTTTTGGCCCACATGATAAAGTCTGTGTGCCAGGGTGATGATGTGTCGCTTTCAACTGAACCGGACAACCAGCCACTCCACAGGCAATTTGAAGGCAGATAGAGTAAATAGAAAGTCAACGACATCATCATCATCTAATACACACTTTGAAAAGCCATAAAGCTGGTTGCGTTTTGTTATTTTAACTGCAATGAATCCATTTTAATCCCATCTCTTTTATGATGCAGGGAATTTTGAATGGTTGGAGATTCGTCAACTAATTCCAGACACGTTTCACGATGACCGAATTTGACTGGAGATCAGCAGAAATGTGGATTTTTTTGTTATTTATATATTGAAATTAAAGGGGCGATGTTGTGTAAAATCGACTTGTTTTCCAGCTTTACATCCTGTTATAGTGTTATTTTCTCATCAAAAACATAACTGGAGTGTTGCCTCGATTCTTTCGTGCATGTTTGTGAAATCCTTTAATCTCCGTGGCAACCGTTCAGCTGTGCAAAACGCCTGGATGGACCTTACCCCCGCCTTCGAGGCCCAGAACTGCATTTTCCAAGCTTCTGCCTCACAGATGACTCCCCCACTCAGCTCCTACAGACTAGCCAGTATCAATTAGCAAACATCTGGTGGAACTGTGCGCCAGCTGAGATCATTACAGGAGCTACTTCTTAGTGGAAAGCTGGTAAAAAGGTTGTTAACGGGTTAATAGTGGAGCCATATTGTGATGACTTCCTGAAGCCCAAGTTTTAGAAAGAGCAGGAGTTTTTAAAGAGACAGAGGCCCAATTTAAATTCTCATTTCTTTACAACTGCTATAACCTGGCACTACATGATTTTTAGGCTAATTGGAAATCTTGCAAAAAAAAGGACAATAAACAATATAATTTTTAGACAAAACAAACAAAAAGAATCACTTGAACAGAGAATAGCATCCCCAAAACCCTTCATAACATTCTCAAAAATCTTGAACTCTATTGTTCTGAATATCTTGTTATTTTATGAGCTTTTGTTGTAAGACAGGCACAACAAAATTGGCCCAGCTTGTCTATTTTATCACTAAAATGATCTTTGAAGTTTAGCTGCCCATTCATCATGACTCGAAATGAATTATGACGAGAAAGCTGGTGAATCTGTTTTGTTGTAGCAGCACCTTTTTCAGCTTCAGCAGCTCTCAGACTGTGAAGGACAGAAAACGCAGCATTTGTGTGCCACTTCTATGTGCAACGTTTTCCTCCTGCGGCTTCAGGAGGCTTTATGTTGAGTGACGGAGTAAGACACATTCTGTCGCTTCTGTTATTAAGTCCATTGCACTTCGAAATATGGTTTCACATACAGAGCACATCATCTCTTTGACTCCGTGTATGAAATGATGCCATGATTATGTGAAATCGGGGCTTTGCCTAAACAGAGCAGTAGAAATGTTTTGATGGTAAGTGTTAATGTGATGTTGTGAAAAAGAACTGAACTGCTGCTGCTTACTACGGCCTGCACTGCAAAAACACTCAATCTTACCAAGTATCTTTGTCTAGTTTTCAGGGCAAATATCTTCGTACAATTGAAATAAGAGAATTGTACTACTAACAAGTAACTTTCAGCAATATATAAAAGCTGGTTTTAAGTCAACAGAACTAGTACTTTTTCATCAAAATTAAGGAATTACTAGCTTAAAACAAGCTCCTATAGTTTGCTGAAAAGTTACATTTAAGTTAGTTTTGTCTTAGTTCAAGTGAACTAGAAACTAGACCAAAAATACTAGATAAGATTTTGTATTTTTGCAGCGTAATGTTCTCCTTCCACAGATGGTACACTTGGCCCCGTCTCTCTCCTAGCTGAAGTTTTTGCCTGAGCTTTTACCCTGTGTGTCCTCTTTCATCTGGCTCAGAGTTTATCTCTTTAGCTGTGATTCTCACTCCTAACAGAGCTGCTGTTGAAATTGCCGTTTTATTTTCCTTTAACATACAAAGTACTCCTAGATCAGCGAGTCGGCCCCGTCACTACATCCTCATCCAGGAGATGTCAAAGAGTCGACGCGATCTGCTGGGGTTCCTTAGACGACCAATTTAAATAATAAACTGAACTTGGCTGGATTGTTTGACAATTATGCTTAAATGAAACGCATGTACGGCTGCGTTCGCACAGAAGGTCTCGATGTTCATTTCTCGATTTTTTGCTGAAATCAGATTTTATTATTTTTATCTTGTTGCTTGATCATTCATGCTACTGATTAATTCCAACCACAGTCAGACATGTGTGTGAACGATTTACATTCCCAAAGAGACCGACGTCACACAACACAGCACGTTTTCCAGAAGTAATACTGAGTGAAAGCGTTTATAATTTAGAGTTTATTTGCCAACGAGAGCCGACAGCATCGTCGCAAGATCGAAACAACACGAAGGGAACCAGCAGCTGATCGCTGTGGCCTGTTGTGAAGCACCGACTGCATCTTCTGTGTGTTTTGATGCGTAGTCAGAGCCGAGAGCGGCGGGACTGTGACGCATTGCACTGACTTCTTCCTTGAGTTCGTTATCGTAATCTGCAGCCGTCATTTGCGTCCCGATCCGCCGCATCCGGCTTTTTCTGGTGCACAATTATGACGCGGTGTTGCATGTCGGTGATACATATAAGTTAGATAAAATGCAACATGACAGTTCACACTGCAGATGCAGATGATTTGGTACCTCTGAAGTGGCACATATTGGATTTTTTTGGGGGGTGCTGAAAATATTAGCCGTTCATACACAGATCAAATATGGACAAAAGAAAAGAAGTTGATTGAGGTCGTATCTGGCCACTGTGTGAACGTAGCCTAACTCACCTGAAATCTGACTGAGGTTTGGTTCGTAAATTGGCAAAACTGAATTCCAGTTTTAGAGTGACTAAAACTGATGTGCATCAAGGTAAAGCTGAGACATTTACTTATAGCCCCATATTTCCATACACCATTGAAATGCATGGCAGATACACATTTGTGTGTTGGAGGAATAAATTCTGCTGGTGTAATCACCACTGGAAGCCCACAGAAAGAAAGAGACACACCTTCAACTCATCACAAACTCTTGAAAATGTTTGCATCCACGAGCAACAACTTGCAAAAATAGTATTGTTAATTAGGCTGATTAAAAAAAAAAAAAAGAAAGATGCTGACCGGTGACGTCGTCTCCGACATGAATCCTAATGACGTCCACAACCGAGCTGAGCTCAAAATTAGTGTAAGGCAGTTCAATATGTTTTAGTCGAGGGTTTTTTTTTCTATCAGGTTGTTAGGGGTCGAACAGTTTGCAAAGCCGACAGAGGAAAGCCATAATCAATCTGGAGATTATAGATAAGGACACCAAAACCAGCCAAGAACAGCATTTTCCTCTTATCGCTAGTACACCTTGCCCTCCTGCCTCAGGTACAGCCAATTAAGCCTTGAGAGGGGAGAGGACGCGCCAGCAGCCACTTCAGGTTCTCACGGCAGGTACAGCGTTGTAACATACGATCCCGAAAAAAAACACATGCAAGTAGGAAAAACTGGAATTTGAAAGCCATGAATAAGTTGCACTCTGCTGAACGACGGGCAATTTTCTGGATTACTTACTACTGACTGCGCTATGGAGAGCGAGCAAGGACAAACAGACCTTGCCCTGGCTTCACTTTCTCTCATTGCTTTTTTAATTTCCTATCACTTTATGTTGTCTTTCTCCATCTTTTACTATGGAAAACGGCTCACATTATGGGACCGCACCACAGCGCAGTGAGAAGAAAAGAAGGCAGGGAGGAACAAACCCCGAGAGGTCGAGCAGAGGTCACTTTGGTCGAGTCTCAAATCTCTACTGACTTACATAAAAATTCTCTCGGATTAATATGAATTCAAATCATTTATTTATGGTTGTATCTACATGCGGAGCAAACAGTCGCTTAGTGGCTTGTTTTTTTGAGAGAGCGATCCATCATTCAGAAACCTCTTATAAACGGTTGCACATCATTTTGAACTTAACTGAAGCATATTTACCCAATTATAAATAAAATATACATTTATGCAAAAAAAAAAACAAGATTAACATTTGGGCTTCTATTTGACTTAAACAGCAGGGGCTTCCATTTTGAAGGACTGCAATTCAGTAATGATGCAATAATATTTCTATAATATCGGTGAAACGGTTTGAGATTAAATTTGAATAATTAATGGCTATTTAACTGAGAAATAGATAGACAACTTCTTTCATTGAAAAATCATTTTCTTCTGCTATATTATTGAGTAAACAGACATATGAGCTCAATAACAAAGACATCTATTGTTTTTTATCTGTTATTAAGGTTATCCAACCATCGGATTGGTGCAAAGTCCTACTATTCAGCTGTCGTGTGTTTCAGGAACTCCTGATCACTCCTGATCGCGGCAACATTTTTTGAGATTGTATTTAAGATACAATAGTATGTTTCAGATCATTGTATTTTTAAGCAAAAATTAACCCACGGTGAGTCAAGAGAATCAGCTTTGTCATCTTTCACTGTCTTCTGGTGCCACCTGTGTGTCAGATTTACAGGTGTACCAGAAACACGCAAATACAAATGGTTCTGGCTGGAACCTTTGTATTTATACCTTAAATATAACAAAAACAAACAAAAAAACAAGATTAATTGCATTAAAATGTTAAAAAAGGTAAAAATCTATGAAACTAAATCCTCTAAATCAATACGTAAAAGTGCCGCCCCTCATATAAATATACTTATTTTTTCATCAATGCCTAATATTGACTCATTCAGGTGTTAAAGCATATAATGTGCAGAATATCTGCAGATTTTTCAGTTGGCCAATATTTATTTTGTTAGAAATCTCTTTTAAAATGGTCTCATGTAATATTCAAATTATTTGAGAAAGTGAATTTAATGTTTTCATATGTTTGTCAGCCAAAATCATCAAACCTAACAGAAAAAAAATGATGGTTAAATGTCACTATTTAATGAATTTATGTGAGTTTAACTTTTGGAATATGACTATAGCTTTTTTGATGACATTCTGATTTATTGTTTTTGGTTTTGAAATAAATAAATGTTAGACAATAGGAGGCTACAGCTAGCTAATAAACCAAATGCACGATTTGGCAGAGTTTGAGCAGAGCTGCCATCTGTAACTTATAGACTGGTTTGCTTTCACCTCTGATTACATGAGGTGAAAACATCAAATCCCAGACCAAGAGTCTCATTTGAGTCTGAAGTTTCAAACAAGTGAGGAGGTCAGTGTGGCTCTGGCCTTTGCTCGCGCCTTCGCAAGTCTGAGACAAGAGTCACCGTCTCTGGCAGGAGCAGCAAGGAGTCCAAAATCAACACCACAAATTAAAGCAAATGTTGGTATTTTTGTGGTTTCCTGTTGCCTCGTTTTCCTCCCTGAATCCTGGCTCCATTTGAAAAAAAAACAAACAAACAACAGAAACACTGTTGCTAGCTCAGCAATGAAATATTGATCACACAGCTTCACTGTGCTGTGTATCATCACCTCATCCACCAGCAAAGTATATCCCAGCTGCACACACACACACACACACACAAGTAAAGCCCCCCTCAAGGGCCTAATCTAAACTGCAGCTTTATGCTACTGTTCCCCTGCTGACTCTTTGATGTTGCCCAGACCAGACTCTCCCAGTGTCTGGATATCTGTCTAGCACTCCTGACTGATGCTGTCAGATCTAGGCCTGTCGCAACGAGCAGCAAATTAATTCCACCTCACGATAAACTAAAACAAACTCTACAATTTCCATTTGCAGGTTTTTTTTGTTTCTCTCTTTCCACCTAAAACTGGATGACGATTCCTTTAATTTGATGTTTGTGTTGCTTTCTTTATTTACTTAGGATTTTTTAAAAGGTCTTCCAATGTTAAATGCTCAGGAGAATTTAAAGTTGATTGAAAGTTGATATTACATGAAAACGCTCTCAAAACAACGATATTATCGGTTATCGCAATAACTTCTGGGGCAATTTATCGTCCAGCAAAATCGGTCATTGCGACAGGCCTGGTCAAATCAGCATGACTCGGCAGCGGTCACCTCAAACTGCCACCAGACCAGGGGAGTTCAGCCAAAATCCCCCCTTTTGTCTCAGCTTCATCTGGACAATACGTACAAAAAGGTGCATCAGCAGAAAACAAAGCACTGGGAGAGAAACGAGCACCCGGTCCGGATAGCTGGATGATGCAAATCGTAGAGGGAAACAAAAGGCAGAACAGCAGATGGAGACATTCAGGGGACAAAGAGTTTCAGGAAGCCAGCAGTGACTGCGCCACAGAGACCACTGTAGTAGGATGGGCAGGAAATAGAGATCCATCTACCCTTTTTTTAGTCTAAACCGAGACGAAGTCCATTAGAGTTGCAGAGACTCAAAGAAAAAAAAAGAAAAGAAAAGAAAAAGGAAAAGAAAATGATGCTCCCTCTCGGCTTGTTATTGAGTACTATTGGAGTCAAAAGGGGGTAAATTGACTAAGTAGGTCGAAGCGAAGAGCATGCAGAGAAAATATGCTAAACTGAAATTCTGATTGGCCACATGGGTGTGTGGATGCTGCTTTCATAATTGCCTTCGCTTGATGCTTCTCCCCTCATTTTCAACATTTGCTGTGACATTCACTGTGATTGAGAGGGGAGGGGGGAGAAAACAGCATCCTTGTGATGCAAATGGTGTTTGTGGCTCGGCTACCATCCCCCCCACCCGTCTCCACCCGCCCCGACCCCAACCGAGACTAAGCATCTGAGAGCGGTTCCCTTCACATCAGCGCAAACAGCAACTCCGCCGGCGCCGATGGAGTCCACGCACAGATGGCTTAGAATCATGTGAGTGAGCGGCGGCGCTACTTACCACGCTTGCTGGACAGGGTGGTATCTGCCACAAAGAAAGAGAGTGGAGAGGAGGGATGGGGGAGGAGGCGGAAGAGAGAGAGAGAGAGAGAGAGAGTGATAATTAGAACATTATAGGTTTCAGGGAAAGTGGCAGTGTGATATTAAAGACACAGGTAAACAAGGGGAGACAGCAGATCAATTCCTGAAGATTAATGGAAAGTCAGAAACAGTAGCAGGACGGGGATGTAAACGCGACATAAAGTAAAGAAACAACTGAGGAAAATTTCCTGTTACATCCATTGCAGTCGCTTACATTTATCAAGGCGACATCATTTAAAAAACAGGATTCAAGTCTGTTTTTTTTCTTCTTCTTCACCTTATTTTTTTGTATCATCGCCTCCGGCAGCAAAATTCATCTTTATCTTCAAACACCTGATGTTATGTCTGTGTTGTCTCTTATGTTTTGTCAATAAAAAAAAATTAAAAAAAAACTTCAGAGAATCGCGCGCTGCCGTCTGCGCACACAATTGCAACAGGTTACAGTTTCTTGCAGTACCGCTTGCAACCCTTGTGAACTTTTTCCACGTTTGGTTGTTTTGCAGCCCCAAACTTTTTAAAGATATTTCATTGGAATGCTATCCGACAAACACAAAGCGGTGCAGTCTTTAACGGGAAGGAAAAAGAAACACGGTTTTCAACGGGTTTTTTTTTTTACACAAAATAATCAGTGTGTGTTTGTATTGACATGCTTCTGTACTAATGAGTGTTTCCCTGCACTAGAAGGAGCTCTTGTCAGATGAGAGTGAAAAGGAACTTTCTGAATTATGTGAAACAGGGTTTGGCTGTAAGAGACTAAAAGATCATCTAGTATTTCATTTTTCACTAAACCTTTGCAGCTGGTCTATCCTGTCCAGCCTTTTTTGTTCCTGCTTTCTATTCTTGAAAAGAAATTAGAAATATATATATATATATATATATATATATATATATATATATATATATATATATATATATATATATATATATATATATATATATATATATATATATTCAAAATCTTGTTTTCATTTCATAAGAGTCTGAGTCTTTAAAACAGCATGATAGGTAATAGGAAGAGTGACATTACTATCACTATGGAAACCCGATGGATATCTGATTTTCCAAAACTGAAATCTTCATAAAAATTTCGATTAACGGATTAAAACGGTTTATTGTCCAGTTCTAGCAGAAACATTATGTGGCATGATCACTGCACCACAACTGTGTTTATGTAAGAACTATTTAACATCACAGCAAAGACTCAGTAGTGTTACTTAACATCATGCTATATCTAGTTGATTCTCTCACCTCAGCATGCCAAGAGCCTGAAGTGGCTCCAGCTGTAAGCAGCCCGACCTGTTTTCTGATTAATTCAGCAAATACCTTTGTAACTACTAAAGATATTCAATGATCAGGCAACCGGTCAAAAAAAGAAAAGCCCTGATGACATCACTGCACAGACAGCAGTCTCAGTCCTTATGCATCAGCTTCATCCCTTTTGTACAGTCAGTTCAAAAAGGACACATAATCAGAACAGTGCTTGATGTTTCACTAAATGTGCTTAATATTCCAGTTTAAAAAAATATTTTTTCAGATACTCAAATGTACGTGGCAAGATCAGAAAAGGTTCGATAGCTGCTTAACCCTTGTGCGTGTGAGGACTGAGGCAAACATAGAGGACTGTGGAAAATGATACAAGTTTTATGTGTGTAAAACTTGTTTTTTAAATGATGTCGCCTTGATAAATCTAGGCGCCTGCAATGGATGTAACAGCATCCATTTCGACATACAAGGGTTAAAGTCGGCAGAGAAACTGCAACAGATTCAAGTCTTTGACCTCGAAAGGCAAAAATGAAGGTTCTTCTGTAGTAATTGTGTAACCTTTTCAAGGCGCGGTGATGGGAGACTCAACATCACCAAGAAAATAGGTGCATGAAGCTTACGGTGAATTTTGGTAGCTGAATAGAAATCAGAATGTGTTCACCACATAAAATATCGTATGAGAAAGTTTTATGGACACAGAAGAGCTGTTTAACACCCCCTTCCTTCAGAAGACGTCCCTTTTAATTAGAAAGTTTGAAACAATGTAAAACTTGAAAGGACGCTATTGAATATAAAGCACATAAAGCAAATTATAGGAGGTTTTGTTGGAAATGTCTGCTAAATTATTCATGTTTTAACCTAGGCATGCTTCCACAAACTGAATATTGTTAACTAATATCTCTGAAACATTCATTTGCATTTTTTTTAAAATTATTATTCTTTTAGCAAAGCATATCAGAGCTAGCCTTGACATGCACGGAGGCCAGACATTTATACTTTTTTCATCTCAGCAGTTTACTACACCAACAACTCAAGAACCGCTTTTTGCTTACTCCATGCAAAGTTTTTGACACATTTAGAGACAAAAAAAAAAGAAAGAGAAAACCGTAGCACTTTTTAAACAATCATTTTGCTTTCAGACACTCGGCCGTCTATTCCCCTTCCCTGTGTATGAAGACACCCTGGTTCATCCCAACAGAACTTAGCTTCGCACATGTTCAATTATTCATCTCCCTCTGTCAAGAATTCAGCTGTCCTAGCACTTGCCAGTATCCCCAACACATTGGCAGGCAGGCTCAGATTTGGCATATGGTGCAGAGCTGGGTTTGCTCATCCCTCCCTCCTTCATTTGGCCTCCTGGTACGTACAAGGAGAACGCTAGCGGAAGCCAGCGAGTGCGTGTACGGCCGTCGGTACGCTTAAAAACTCCGCTCACCCCCTCGCTGAGTCGCTGGACGTCTGCCCACAACCCCTTCGCAACAGGTTTCGAGGTATTCAGCAGATACAAAAACAGCTAAAGACTGCAGCTCTGAGGAGAAAACAGAACATTTCTGACTGGAAAGAGGTGAGCTGGGCTGGATCTGCACAAAAATCCACATCTCTGTTCTTGTGCTGAACGATGCTACGAGTGTGTCTCAGCACCTTGTTTGTAAATTTGGGATTATATTTAGAACAATAAGGCAAGGCAAGAGTGTGTTTGTGTAGCACGTTTCAGCAACGAGGCAAATCAAAGTGCTTTACATTACGAAAACATAAAACAACCTAAAAATATTACGTTTCAGTGGTATAATAAAAGATGGCCTATATAGTAAAAGTAATGATGTTTCGGTAAATAGTAGGAATATAACAATCAAAGGCAACTCTAAACAATTGGGTGTTTTTAGCCTCCAATTAATGGAACTCACCATTTCATTGGTTTTCTTTTAAACTTGTTCCAGATTAGAGGAGTGTAAAAACCGAATGCTGCTTCTCTGCGTTCGGATCCGACTCTGGGGAAGCAGAGCAGACTTTCACCAGAAGATTCAATGATTTATAATCGAACAAAGGTATTTTAAAGTATGTTCTCTAAGCTACAGGGAGCCAATGTAGGAACTCTACAACAGGGGTGATGTGGCCTATTTTCCCAGCATCAGTGAGAACACAAGCAGCAGCGTTTGGATCAGCCTAGCTGACGTTTCAGACAGACCGGTGAATATGCTGTTACAGTCATTAATTTGCCTATCAATGCGTGGATGAGTTTCTGAAGATCTTGTTGGGGAGTTAGTTCTTTAATCCTAGAAATGTTCTTGAGGTGATAGAAGGCCAATTTTGTAATCATCTTTGTGTATCTCTGAAGGCTCAGATCCGAGCCCATCACTGCACTCAGGTTTTGGGGGGGTATTGGGAAACCTCAGAGTTAAAGGTAAGTCTGAATTCAACAGAAAGTACACCAAGAAACTGAAGTTTTAGAACTAAGTGAGCACATTTTATTTATTCAACACCTTCCACAGATGAAAACAGGGAAGCACTTCACACAGAGAGGATATCAATATTAAAATGTGGTTAAATGAAAACATGGAAAGGAGATGTGAAGAAAACACACGTTTGTCTTCTGACTACTTTCAAAACAACAGAAAAGTGCAAATCTGTTTTATGTCTACTCATTGAGACTACAGGCAGATTTTGGTTTGAAGTCCAGAGGGTTGTGTTTGTCTTTAACTATTAAGTAACATATGAAGGAGTTTGCTGCGACAGACTGGCGACCTGTCCAGGGTGAACCCCGCCTCTCGCCCGGAACGTTAGCTGGAGATCGGCACCAGCAACCCTCCCGACCCCACTAAGGGACAAGGGTGTCAAGAAAATGGATGGATGGATGGATGGATGGATGAAGGAGTTTGACCAATCAGGGCCCTTAAAGTTCAAGTCTAATTAAATCTAACTGCAAGTGCAAAATTATTGAAAGAGGAGTGAAGTAAACTCTTCTGTTTAATCTTCTGGTTAAAACCAGAGATTTTTGACTCAACTGAAGGTGATCGAGTTTTGTTGATGCAAATGAAAAATTAAGTATTTCTCAAATTTTTGAAACACATTCTGACAAGGTTTGGTTTGGTGACTTTCAAGAGAGATCGGTTGAAAAGAGCACCTCCATTCCTTACATTTGGCTTGAAGTCTTACTCGTTGCCCGATCAGAGGAACTCTGCTCTTTGGAAAAAGAAAATGATCAGAGCTCAGATAAATTTCTGGAGCTATTTTTATAATATGTGATTTCTTTTCCCACACGTAATTCAGACGGTTTGAAAAACTCTGAAATTTTGAAGGAGCAGTGCAGCTTAATGCCATTTGCATAAAAGGGATGAGATAATGTAAAATTGAAGTGTTCAAAATTGAAGCTTCTACTTGTAAGGTAAACTCTAATCCAGTCTAAAAGCCGCAGAGCTTCGTTAGCTCATGGTGTGAGCGGCGGACTCTAAGGCCACAGAATGGTCCTGCAAGATTAAAATCATCAGCCTCCACGGCCGCCGTGATGTCACTGGACTCTTAAAGCGAAGAGGTTTTGGTCAAAATGCATTTCACAAAAACCAGTTTGGAAGAAAAATTTGAATTATGTTCTTATGATTTAGTTTTGTGTGACAGATTGGCGACCTGTCCAGGGTGTAACCCCGCCTCTCGCCCCAAAACGTCCGCTGGAGGTAGACACCATCACCCCTCTGGACCCCACTAGGGACAAGGGTGTAAGAAAATGGATGAATGGATGATTTAGTTTTGGGAAAAAAAAGGAATCAAAATCAGTGTAAGCCAAAAATACTGACTGGTTGTTGTTAAGCTTGAGTGACTGATTTGTTTAGAAAGAAAGGTCTGTCTTTGTGGTAGAGCTTTATAGTATATGATGCTATGACAATACTGTAGAGCATTAGAATTATGATATGAGGTACAATAAAACTGTAATTTCCTAATTTTCATTATTTGCCCCACATCATCAGAATGACGCCACAATTCAGCTTAGTTATCTCAGGGCTTGAGGCAGTAAGAATCCATCCAGCTGACCAAACATATTTCATTATTAGCATGTACAGTGTTAATGCACATCAATTGAATTGTTGCATATTGCACCATACATTAAATATCGCAATGATGACTGCAGCACAAAACGTTGTGCAGCTGCTGTTTTCTGTGGGTTTTGCAGAATGTTGCAGTTGTGGTGAATTGCAGCAACATGTAGTTTTTCCATCACCTCACATAATAATCAAAGGCAGAAATGAAGGCAGAAATGAGAGAATAGAGTTTTATCACAGAACATTTTGGCATGGTGTATTTATTGTGTCCCAAGCGGTTGGATTCTTGCCCTAAGCACACCAAGACGTGGATCAATAACCTGCCAGACAAAACCTTAGCATTACAGATACTATAACTATATTTGCAAGGCAAATTTGTGCCCAGTCACATTGCAAATTGATCTTATTTATGTTGCATTTGCCCTCCAGAAAATTCATTTAAATTCCTAACCAACGTACTGTGTCGTTGTCCGGATCGGATTCATCCAGTTTCCTTTCAAATTAGTCTCACAAATTCGTTGTACTCTTTTAAAAAGGAAACCGTTGTGATGAAAGGAATTAGTCAAAGCAAGCGGTGACTCAGACACCCACATTTTACAACCTTATCCAAATGGTCACAATTAGTCAGAATGTTTATTAGGGATTTGTAAGAAGAAAAAAAAGCTCTCAAAACGAAGAAAATTTTAATTATTTTAGCATTTTGCACCCTTTTGGAAATAAGCCCAAAAAGAAGCCAACCTTCTCTACATGCAGCAGGTGGTAGGTAAAATCTGGTTCAAATGTTAGCAGAGAAGCAGCCATTTACACGCCACAGACCCGATGAGTTTAGCTGTTCATTCGTGTTGAAGACATCTTGTTGGAGTCCAAGCTCAGATCCAGAATGTGGAAGAAAAGTGATTTAAGACACTTTACACATGATGTGGTTGTTGTTGCTATGCTGGCTACTCTGAGTATTTCAGAAACTGTTGATCTCGTAGGACTTTCTTATGCAACCATATCTATACTTCTGTAGAGCTACAATCGTGCAGATGACAAAGCCTTGTTAATGCCAGAGGTCAGACAGAAAGGGGCAGCCTGGTTTGACATGATGAAAAGGGCACCAGTAGCTTAAATTTTTCATTATAAGTAAGGAATGTGAAATAGCATCTCTGAGGGAACAGAGGAACAGGAAACTGAGGCTGCAATTCACACAAACTCACCAGAATTAGACAATAACAGATTGGAAAATGGTGCTTGGTGAAATTAGTCTCAATTTCACCTGCAATATTCAGAATATGGAGTACGTTTTGTGAAAGCAAGGCTCTGTCCTGCCTTACATCAGCAGCCTGGCATCTTGAAACACTTTGGGCCCCTTAGAACCAAATGAGAACTGTCTATTTAAGAATCTGGTGGCGCAGGAGAAATTAACAGCAACTGCATTTTGCTATAATAACAGTATTGTAATGGCTTCCCATGCCTTTGAATCTATGTCAAAAATAATTAGAGCAGTTCAGAAAGCAAAAGGCAGCCCGACCCAGTACTAGCAACGAGGGGAGACCCATATAAGTAAATGGACTCCCAGATAAAAGTTGTTTCTTTGGTTGATAAATATTAGAACTGATAACTTGGTGTAGATTCTCAATTGTCCAAGACATGACAGTCCAAAGTACTTACATTAGGGAGTGACTGAACTTCTCTTGTTTCTTCAGAAATGTTCCCTCTAATCCAGTGGTTCCCAAAGTCAGTCCTGGAGGGCTGGCATCCTGTATGTTTTCATTCTCTCCCTGCTGGCAATAACAACCTTTTCAGCAGGTCAATGTTCTTCTCAGACCTCCTAATGAGCCATCATTTGATCCAGGTGTATTAAGCCAGAGAAAGAACTGAAACATGCAGGATGCCGGCCCTCCAGGACCGACCTCAAAGGGTTATACATTAGAGATATCACACCAAAAGGGCCTGTAAAGGTCACTAAATGGGTCGTCAAGATCGTGCGAGTCACCGAACCTGCGGTCCATTTGATTCAGTGATTGGGTCTTTGTCACTTAGTCACCTGAAAACATAGCTATACGTGTTTAAAAGAAGTCAAAAATACTTACGACACACAAACGACTCACCAAAGCGCTCGCATGTGCGCTAGCTGCCACCTGTGACGTGAGCGAGCGTGGATGGATATGAGAACATCTCTTTGCGAGCAGCTGTGTCCTCATGCTAAATCTTCTAGTTGCCCCCGTGATGACTAATAACCGGAGAGCAATTTCGGCTAATAAATAATACATTTAAGAGTCTAATCAAATTGAGCAAATGAGTATGTCTAGAAAACTATTTATCAAAGAACAAACGTGTATTTACAAATACAACACTGGCACAAACAATCAATTATTCATAAAGTGAATACTGGGTAAGTGGGCTTCTTCCCGGGTGAAATGCTACCATAATTGGAGTGGGACTACTGGAGTGAGGGCTTTTGTGTGTGTGTGTGTGTGTGTTGTGTGTAGGTGTATGTGTGTGTTGTCTTCTCCCCATGCACCCAAGTTCCCCCAAACACGACAAGAGCAGGCAGCGACGGCTCATTACTGCCTAATGAGTTGTCTGATTAGTGCTGAATATAAAAGCCTTATTGTCAAGCATTGTATGTTCATTCTGATTAATTATTACACTGAAGTGACTGAATGGAAGGCGCGGCGACGTACGGCGCTGGCGCTTTGCAGCGGAGGAGCTCTCGCGGGAGGAATAATTGCGTGTGTTCACGTTCACGTGTCGCCGCTGTTTGAAGAGATTGCGTCCGAGACTAACCGCCGTGTGTAATTGTGCTGCAGTCGGCGCTCGGAAGAGGCGAAGTCAACCTTTCGGGCTCCTACCTGTGGATGCTGATGCCCGCTAATGACCAGCAGCTTCTCACCAGACAGGTGGGCAGAGAGGTTCTCATCTTTGCCGCGGCTCGTTTGCAATTCTTCCTCAGCGTTTGGTCGAGAAATAATGAGGAAAGCGCGCGCTGGTGAACCAACGTTGGATTTTGCTGAAGGTCTGAGCCTCAGAGGTTTGAAAGAGGACAGCATCATGAGGCCCAGTAAGACATCAGACAAGTTGAGAACGACATCGTGGAGACGTTTAACGTAGGGCTAGTTGTAGGTTGGAAAACAGTGTCAGAGTCTTGTGTCTATCGTAGAGGACTCATTAATTCATGAACTATAAATGGAAAGAATGTTTCATGAATATGGTTCAGATGAGACCAGCAGCATTTTGATTTTAATGTTTCAGGACTGCTGGCGTGGAGTTAAGTGTTATATTGATAACACATTGTGTGATTTGTTTTGTACTTGAAAGCTGCTGTAGATAACTACAAAATGTTTTGTCTTGTTTTTTTTTACATATTTGTAAAAACTAACCTTATGTTATTGCAGTATTACATTAGACATTAGGAAAAAAATCTAACTTATTGACAAATACACCACTGCCAGTCAGAAACAACCAATCAGATCCAAGCAGAGGGTCTTTACGCCGTCAATAATGCTCATGTACATGCTGCCTAACATTACCAGTTTAAGAAACAACTTACAGGAAAACTGTATATCCACCTTATCACTTATTTCATTTGCCTCGGTCTTCATACGCACAAGTGTTTAGTATCAGGCTGGGACTCAGTGTTGGGAAATGTCTACTGATAAACAGATATCAGGGGAATTGCGATTGATAGCCCTGCATGGACTGTGTGTGTGTGTGTGTGTGTTCTCTCTGGGTAATCCGGCTTCGTCCCACAGTTCAACATGCCTGACAGACCAGGGAGGTTAACTAGCCTCTCTAAATTCTCCTTAGATACGAGTGTCTGCATGCATCATCATTTGTCCTGGTTGTCTCTGCATCGCCCTGTAGTGAGCTGGTGGTGTGTTCAGGGTCTGCCAGCTTTTCAAAGACTGCTGGAGATAGGCACTAGCACTCCATGTGAGGATGGGCGGGTATATGCAGTGGATGGAAGAAACTCTTGCAAGAAACCAA
This sequence comes from Poecilia picta, assembly GCA_033032245.1. Lineage (NCBI taxonomy): Eukaryota > Metazoa > Chordata > Actinopteri > Cyprinodontiformes > Poeciliidae > Poecilia > Poecilia picta. Next base: position 7,784,451 of record CM065357.1, on the reverse strand, counting down.
AGCAAACTGCAATATTACAGTGTAATTTAAACCATGTTTTATTTCCAAAAGTTGTAGAAGTTCAAAGTGCTAATGAACCGGCAGGATGATTCAAGTTCATAGGACTTTAACAATATCATGATCTGCTTCAAACAATTATGGTGTTTTATGAACCACTAGGGCAACTGACAACAATACACTAGCTCACATCCAACAGTGGGCTCTAAATTTTCCGTTTAACCAAACTAATAGTTAAACAATGAGTGGAGATTTAAGCGCTTTAAGAAAACCCATGTCGACACCATCCGGAAAATAAAAACTCCTCAGCTCCCCCACTGGCTTCAGCTTAGATTCAAACCGCCCCGTTGTGAAACAACAAAACCCACCAGCGGACGCTGCTGCCAAACACAATTAATTACAGAAAAATAATTTTTCAACCGCCGCAACTGAAAATATGACAAACACCTCGAGTCAAGAAGTGGAAGCTTATTGTTTGGAGCTGTTTTGTAGGTGCGGAGCAGTGGCTACACAAACACGCTTTCGCTGACATAAGTCATGACTCCCCTTTGGCCACATGTTGAGAGCGTATTCCAGAGCAACATATTAAGAGATTGTTTGTGGACCTTCGTGTGTTTGTGATTTAAAGAGGGAAATGCTTTTTCAGAGCTTTGTCGACCACATTCATTCCTCCCTCGCGATGTTTGGCGTGCCGGCAACTTGTGAGCATATTTGGCTGCGGGAGGCGGGCTGATTTATGACGGGAGTCTGGCTGCATGGGGGACGAAGAAGGTTTTTTTCCTGACGGGAGCTGCCATGAAGCAGCGTCTCTCAGCTCTTACCACTCAGCCTCAGCTTGGAACATAAAGTAAACAGGGTTTTACTTTAGCAGTCGAAATGGACGCGCTGCAAAACCCCCCACAAAATCTGACCAAGTATTTCTGGTCGAGTTTCTAGTACAAATATCTTAGACAACTAGTTTTCAGCGAAAAATATGAGCTCGTTTTAAGTCAGTAATTCCTTAATATTGATGAACTAATTCTAGTTCCATTGGCAGATCACTTCATGGGAAAAATGTCTTGTTATAAGTGAATATAATTTGCAAATGAACAAGCAGTTTTTTTAATCAATATAAATAAATTATTGACTTAAAACAAGCTTATTATTCTTGCTGAAATATTACTTATAAATTAGTCTTATTTCAGGTGCACTAAGATATTTGCACAGGAAATTTGACCAAAATTACTTGGTAATAATTTGTGTTTTTGCAGAAAACTTGCATGAAAGAGAACGTCTCTCCTTAAACATCTTTTCAGCGCCGAGTGAATGCAGAGGAGACAACAAAAAGGTTATTGATGGGGGGGGAAGAAAAAATGGGTTGTATCAGTTCTTTCTTTCATCCTCCCCTTCCTGATGCATGAACAAAGCTGAACCGGTCTCCTCAGACAGGCGCCTGGATGACTTGACTCGTCTGTGTACATTTTAAATCAAAGGTAATGGGGCTCTTTAAGGGGACTTCTGCTTCATGCCCACCAAACTGTCAATACACTGCAAGCCCGATCACCGAGGGCCTCTGTTCTTCAGAGTAAAGGATTGTATATGTGCTCTGTGTTGGAAGCAGCAGCCGCTCTGGGACATATTGATGAAAAGTTGAGCACAGAACTTTGTGATTTATGGTGCTTTGACTTACTGCCGCAGTTACAGACGAGCGCAAAGTCTGGATGAGATTTCAGCACAAAGAAAATATTCACACATCACGGATGACAGGCATGTCTATAAATCAGCTTCAAAAGTCAAACCTCAAGATTGGGGCGATTCTTTTTTTACCCTTCTACCCCATCCCTCCTTCCAGAGATGCCAACTGCCAATACTCACTATGAGTCTCTGCTGGAGGTGAGTAATGCTGGAGAGGGGGAAAAAAACATTTACAGTGCTGAAGGTCAACTATCTGCAACAGCACACTGAATCCTAATGCAGAAATGTGGCTTTTTCTTGACCTGTGCTGCTAGTGGAGAGTAGAAAAAAAGAACAAAACAAAAAAATATATATAATTTCTGTTGTATCCTTTATTCATTGTGGGTGGGAATCATCAGACTAGACTGGAAGCTTGAATGTTGAAGTACAAAGCCTTGCAAAATATATATTTAATTCTCTAAAACCTTTTTACAAATTTCATGTTTTTTTTTTCCCCGTTTAATATGAAAGACTTGCACAAAGTACTGAGTATTTATAAATGGAAAGGAAAATTATACGTGGGTTTTATTTTTTCTTTTACAAATGATCTGCACAGTAAGAGAGGAAAATGTTTTAAAGTGATAAATTCAGCTCAGTCAGGTTTATCATAGATCTCTATTGGGTTTAGGTCTGACCTTTGACCCTTCTAACAATACATAAGCGTAAATATAACTATTCGCGTGTTGTTTGTTCACTGTTGTTTTGTTGCCTCAGTGTCTTTGTTATCTTTATATGAAGGAATTTGCAACTGACTTATAAGTGTATCTGACATTGTCAAGAGACAAAAACAAAAACACAGCATTCCTTTGCTTCCAGGTACATGCTATAGATTTACCTGTAGCAGCAATTAGTTTATCCTGCCATCCAAAAGCAAGAAAAATGTTAAGTACCAGAGATTAGCTCCAACCTGAACCCCACCGCCATCTTGAAACACACCGCATGACGTGAGTCGACTGCCTCCTCTTCCTACATCAGCCTGTTCACTTTTAACCAGGCATCATCCAAAGTTACCTTTATGTCCATGTTTTCCCGAATCAAGGGAGGCTGCCAAATAAACACAGGGGTTTTCTTGACAAACTGAAGTACACAGTGTGGTTTTCTAGTGCAAATGTGGCAGAAGCATTACATCATTCCTTTGATACCACATCCACAGCTACATGAGAAGGTTTTTTTTTTTAAATTATTATTATTTTCCTACCTGATTCTTGACCGGTAAGAATCAGGTATATACCACTACTGGTATATACCACCAGTAGTGGTATATACTACCACTACTGGAGTGGTAGTATATATTTTCCAGACACATAGTCCCATTGTATTGCACAATCAAGTGACTCTGTTAACTACAGTAGCTGCATATACGAAATTTAACTTAAAAGATATTTGCCTTCTAAAGTTGCCACCTTGAAATTGCTGTCTGTCTCCTTAAGAAGCTTCTCCTCTTTCTGACACTCCACATCCAGGACAACATCTCAACATTCCTCCATTATGCCATTTACAACCGTTCTTAGGAGCAACAAATTGAAAAGTAGATTGTATGAAAAGTTCAGCAGGCTCAAAGTTCCACCAGGAGTTTGCTAATGGCTGCCGCCACTAGTCTAGAGGAGCTGAGTTGGGGAGGTGTAACATAATACACAGTCCAGTCACATTAATGTGACCATCTGTCAAAAGCCAGAATAACCACCTTTCGCAGAGCGAACTGCTACGAGACGTGCAGGAAGAGAGTCACTTAGGTCCCTGAAGGTCTTCTCTGGATGTTGAGCCATGCCGACTCTAATGCCGTGGCCAGCTGCGCTAGATTACGCGGTTGAGGATCCATGGCGCGAACAACTCGATCGAGATGGTCCCACAGATGCTCGATTGGGTTTAAGTCAGGTGAGTTTGCTGGCCAGGGGAGGACGGTAAACTCATCCTGGTGCTCTTCGAACCACGCACGTACACTGGCAGCTGTATGGCACCTCGCATTGTCCTGCTGGAAGATGCCATCATCCTGAGGAAAAACAATGCGCATGTAGGGGTGGACATGGTCCGCAAGGACAGATGCGTACTTGTATTGATCCATCGTGCCTTCCACAATAATCAGTGAACCCAGAGAATGCCAGGAAAACATTCCCCAGACCATAATGCTCCCGCCTCCAGCTTGGACCGTTCCTGCAATGGTTGCAGGGTGGTTCCTTTCAGAGGTTTCACGCCTTATACGCCAACGTCCATCTGTCCGATGGAGCATAAAACGCGATTCATCTGAAAACGCTACCTGTCGCCACTCAGTGGACGTCCAGCTGCTGTACTGGCGTGCAAATTCTAGCCTTCGTCGTCGATGAACACCAGTCAGCATAGGTGCACGAACCAGGCGTCCGCTTCGGAGGCCCAGACGCAGCAATGTTCGCTGAATAGTGGTTTGGGAGACACTTGTGGTAGCCCCTTGGTTCATTTTAGTGGTCAGTTGCTCAACGGTAGCCCGTCTATCTGCCCGAACGCATCTCCGCAACCGTCGTTCGCCTCTGTCATCTATGGCCCGTGGTGCACCACATTTGCCACGTCGTTGATTTTGGACAGTCCCATTTTGCCATGCACGGTACACTTTTACCACGGCGGCACGCGAACAGTTCACAAACTCAGCCGTTTCGGAAATGCTTCCACCCTTGGCCCGAAAGCCAATGATCATGCCCTTTTGGACGTCGGATAAATCGCTTCGTTTCTGCATTACGCCAACGATTGAAATGTTTTCCGAAGCCCACACACACCCTTTATATACGCTCAACTGCACTGTGCTGCCACCTGCCTTCTGTGATTGGTTATTTAACTCTGAAGTGGAAAGTACGTGGTGGTCACATTAATGTGACTGGACTGTGTATAAAGCTTTAAAAAAAAGTTAATTTTACATAACACCTCCTCCTTTCAATAAAATGTTGAGTCAACATAATGCTACTAGAGAGAAAGAAATTGGACACAGCGAACATGTTATGCTGCCATTTTTCTCTCTGGCGAGCGTTCTGAGAAGAACAAAGTCCAGTCCAGGTTCAAGAAAACAGCCACTGCCATCAATAACAGAACTGCCACTTGTTTTTATTTCTTTTTTAAGTTTCATTCGCTTTGTAGGCTTGATGTGTTGGGTACGATTCTGACTATTTGACAAGCAGCGTCAGAGCTAATTAGACTTGACAGCTGTTGCGTTTTGTTTCGTTTAAAGATCCGGATCAGGGTGCAGTAAGTGCCCCTGTCAATCTGAAACCTCTGAACACTTCTACCGTGCAGAGCGCCAACGTTCCCAAACCCTGAATACCAAGCAGATCTCTGAAACTGCCATTACATTCTCTCATCTAGCAAAGAGCCGCTTTCCCTGAAGGATTATGTATTTAATGGGGTGACTCAACCTTAATGTTAATGCCGTTTAGGTAGCAGCTGATTAATTGCTGTAGCGCTGCGTGTGGTTTCACTTAACTATGTAAACATCTCATGTGTTAGGACATTTGACATTTGTGGGTAAACACTGGCATGCTTTTTCTTTTTCTTTTTTTTCCTCTTCCCACTCCACCCCCCCCCCCCCCCCCCCCCCCCCAAAAAAAAAAAAAAACTGTAAACATTTGTTCAGAGACTGGAACTAGTGTGTGGTTTTACTGGGAATGCAGATTTCCAAGATGAAAGATGCAAACATAGGAAGAGTGTTTTTGTTTTTTATTTCCTCCAGTGGCATTGGAGTTGGTGGGGATGCATTGCGTACCCCCTCCCCGGACCCCCCGCTGTGACGAACTGGTGCTGACACAGCCAGATGTTTAGTTAAAATGCAGATCTCCAGCGTGGGACGGAGGGAGGAGCTGACACACGCTTCGGGGGCTTTAAGCTGCCAACTGCTTCCCCGCAGCCAGCGTGCGTCTCCGTAGGAACCGCGCACGTCTGCCTGGATCTCGTGCGATTTGCATTCTGTTGAGCGTTCGTGCTAAAACGCGCGTGCGTGCTGGTGTGTGCGTGTGTTCACGTGGAAGCGATCATCTGGCAATTTAAAAAATATGCTTAGGAATAGTCAACGGCATATGCGAACGCATGCCGCTGTGTGTGTGAGGAGTACTACATTAAACATATGTCTGAACCGAGGTCTCCCGTCGCAGTTTACTCTTTGCGCTCTGCCAGAACAGACTGCTCAGGCTTGCACAAAAACAGGCACTCTCTCGCTCTCTCCTCTCCCCTCCTCTCTCTCTCCTCTCTCTCCTCTCTCCTCTCTCTCTCTCTCTCTCTCTCTCTCTCTCTCTCTCTCTCTCTCTCTCTCTCCTCTCTCTCCTCTCTCCTCTCTCTCTCTCTCTCTCTTCTCTCTCCTCTCTCTCTCTCTCTCCTCTCCTCTCTCTCTCCTCTCTCTCTCCCTCTCTCCTCTCTCCCCTCTCTCTCTCCTTCTCCTCTCTCTCCTCTCTCTCTAACACACACTGCTGATTCAATGCTTCCATGCATAGTGTGATGCTGCTGCTACTGCTGGGCGGATGGAAACATCTGCAAACCTCCATCGCCCTGCAAAGGTTTTACCCCGTAAACTTTTCCCTGTGGTCTAATTACACACTGATGTGTTTTACTGGAAATGATTTGATAGATTAAGCAGTTCATAAATGTGACACAGAGTAAAAATTATACATGGTTTTCTTAAATCAGTAACAACTGACAATCGTTTGTGTTTGGTCTCCCCAAGTGTTTTAGGGGTATGTCTGCAACAACATGCACATGGAGAGATTATATGTTTATCTACTATTGTTTGTTTAAAGAAGCTTAAACTCAGTCAAATTGAATGGGGAATGCCTGTGAACATGATTATTTTTTAAGTATCCACTGATTCTTGGGTGGATTTAGGCCTGGATGTCAATCACTTCAACATCTGACCAAAAGCAATCAATATTTAGCTCCATTCAGCCTAAATGTTCATGTGCAGAAATAATTCCTCCATGATGATACAACCAGCATCACGTGTCTTTATTTGGCCAGTGTGTTTTTCTTTCCATAGCAATTTGAATGAAGGTAAGGAAAACTCCTCCCCTGTGAATTCATCTGAACTGAGCACTTTATTCTGCAAACCACAAGCAAAACATCTTCTGGCTTCCATTCTGCAGTGGCTTTTCCCTTGCCACGTTTATCAAATGCACAGCTAACAGTTGTCCTTGCTATATGTTCTTCCACCTCAGCGATAGCTCTGTGCATCTCTTTAAGAGCAAAGTTTATCTAGTTAGGCCTGTGAGACGTTCAAAGATTGGAATGTCATTTTGTACCCTCTCTTCCAGCTCTCGACTTTTTTGAGCTTTACATCAGGCTATATTGTTATTCCCTCATCAAAAATGTTCCTGGAGTGTTGCTTTAATTCTTTAAGGTATGTTTGAGAAATACCTTAATCTCCCATGGCAACCATTCAGCTGTGACAAGCGCCTGGTTGGACGTAGCGCCGCTGTGAAAGACAAAACTTCTCCTTTGAGCTGAAGTTTCCAAGCTTTCTGCTCACAGAGCAGCCCTCCACACATCTCCCCCACTCAGCTCCTTCAGACTAGCCAGCAGCTATTAGCAAGCACCTGGTGGAACTGCACATCTCCTGAGTTCTTCATACAAGCTACTACTCTGAGCAACGCTGCTAAAAATATTGCCATGGAGTTAATAGAGGAGAGCTATACATGATTTTCTGAAAAGTTGACGTTTTTAAAGAGACAAAGGCCAAATTTCGAGGTGTCAGATTTCTCTTAAATCATTAGATATATACAGCATTTGTACTACAACTGGAGGTAACATAGTTATTTGTGTTATAAAATTACATGAGGCTGGAAAACATATAGCACCGCCCCTTTAAGGTGGCTGAACACCACAATTTTTAGCCTCGAGTTTTAATAGCTTTACAAAATCTCACATCTGTTTTTTTTAACTTTACAAGCACGGCTGCTCTGTGTCGGTCTGCTGCTGCTCGTGGTTATTAACATGGCATTATATTAGAGTAAGAGGTGGGGCCGATGGAGAAAACAGCGGCATTATGTGAATGAGATCACATAATGAAGCCTGTCATCTACAAGAGCAACCCTATCATCATTTTCATCGTCGTCGTCCTGTTGGTTCGCCGGAGCCGCCGGTGCTGACTTTAATGACATCAATCATGGTTTAAAATAGCGCGCACTTGAGGACGAAGAGGCCTCCAGGTGAGAAGCGACGTCCTAAGACAACGCGCTCTCATCCCCCCTCCCCTCTCCTGCCCCGTTTCGGCCAACTACCACTAAACCTAATCTCTTTCCCCAAGTAGCCTGAGTTAAATAAATGTCTGTCATTAACGCCGGTGGAGGATGAAAGAGGGCTGGAGAAGATCGAGAGGCAGGTAGGTAGGCTATGGAGGATGATGCTTAGTTACGCCCCACAGATTCAGAGTCTGGGAGGGAGACGATGAGGGTGAGAGGCAGAGTGATAACGCCCAGGAGCAGCTCCTCACCGCTTGTGTTCTCTGGAGTCACACAGTGACAGCGGGTGCTGGTGGTGATGGTGGTGGGGGGGATTTGAGAAAAGGAGAACAAGCAAAAAATAGATTCCAAGCTGTTATGATAAAAGACGAGGTTCACCTAGATCTCTGCGGCAGCCAAACAGTCTCTTTTCATTTGCTCCGTGTCAGCTCATCACCTCCCCTCCCCCTCCTAACTCATCTCCCTGCAACCCCATTTAATCATTAAGGCAGCAAAGAGCACCGCTGTCTGCTCACCGAGTAACAGAAGCCACCCTTCATATCCTCCCGGCTTCTAATGACAAGCAACAGCTAAAGGGTACCGTGAAATATCTCGCATCCACCTAGGACTCGTCCCGGCAGTCACATCTGTCCCGCATGCGGCTGTAAGGAAGTGGCTTAAGGCTCCTATCAATCCCATCTCTGTCTGTTTGATGATCCCCAAATGGGAATACTTCACTGCAAGTCTTAGCTAACCTGCCCAGCTATTTTAACAATCTCCCCTGGGTCTGTTAGAGCTCCATTATGTGTCTGCTGGAAGGAAACATTATGAAGTGCATGTCGAAACACAGAAAGCGTTTCGTCTAAGTCCCTGCAGTGTGGCGTCGTTGCAGTCAGCTCGGCTCCGACGGTTGGGTTAAAACGTGTGAGGGGAAGCTCATTGCTAAACCACAAAGCGAAACAATGAGCAGCGAGGACGGGTGAGGTTTCAGCCGGACTCAAAAACCGGTTTGTGTCTGGCAAGTGTCTTTGATCTCGACACGTGAGGACAAAGTGCGTGAGCTGGTTACTGGATGGGGGTCTGTAAGTGGACATGGCATTTCAGTAGCTGCTTGGAGAAGTTCAAAGTCTTTATACTGGACTGAAACGTCTTTACTTTCTCCTCCTTGAGCTTTGATTTGGAAGCTGCTGTTGCCCAATAAAGAATGCAAAGCCTCATACTGACCCTAGGACCCTATTTGCTTCCTGGAGACATCAAAATATCGTGATGGAACCTTGGGTGTTCTCACCCCGCGGCCTAACTGATAACATTCTGATAGATTCGGACAACGGGACACGACAGGTGGAGGGACAGAAATGAGAGAGACACAATGTTTTAAAGCAGGAATGCTTGGAGTTTGGCAACATCATCTGATAAACAACACTGATGCCCCAAAACTGTCACAGTTCCCCAAGTCTCGGTTTTAACATTTCTGCGGATGAATTTCAAGAAACAAAGCGAGATACTGACTATTTTAGGTCATATGATGTGAGACAATTGCTTTTATCCTTCAAATTTTTAGCAGATAACCTTAGGATGAAGGTGACTAATCCTTTACGGATATCATAACTTCAAAACTACTGGCAGAGATATACTTAGGGAGGTATTAACCATTCCGTAAGGAGAGCAAACAGGAGGTTAGGCACTGATGTTGAACAAGAAGACCTAGGCATTTTCCTCAAAAGTTCATCGTGAAAGTCAAAGCTTTGGAGAGCAACCCATGTTGCTCCACATCAAAGTTGCTTGACTAAATCCAAATAAATGCTGTATTGGTGCACATTTATGTTAAAACTGGAAAAGCCCCCATTGTTCATACAGTAGTTCCCATGGTAAAATATTCAGGTTTGTCTTTGTGTGCTTCTTTCACTGAAACTTAGGAGCATCAAACTGTACACTTCACGCAATTCAGTCAGGCAAGCAGGTTTTCCAAAGACTCAACAAACTCAAATAAGTCAAATTTGGATTGTCAGACAAGAGAAGATAATCGATCGATTCAGAGAATGTGTGTCTATCGCTCTAGAGTCCAGCGGCTCCACGTGAATTAATCCAATGTTCTGCTATATTGTAGGGTTTCAAAAGCAAAGCTATCCTATGAGGCCCTCCATGCACTGATGCTGAGCTAATCTGAAAGTCTCTGTAGCCATTGACTTTGCTATTCGTTGGCAACTCCGCCACACTATGCGCCTCATTATGCACCGTTTCCTGCTCTGTGGTTTTATGTGGCCTACAACTTCATGGCCGAGTTGCTGTTGCTCCTAATTGCTTCCACTTCAGGATACCAATAACTGTTGACTGGCAGCTAGGAAACATCTGCATAGGTGAATTCACAGACAGAGACCAGTTCTTTGTCTCTGACAGCAGTCCGCATGCGTGAGCGCTTCACGTTTTACTACGGAGAGCCAGCAGAGAGCCAGTAGCCATGGAAATCATAGGAGAACCTGCTTGTATGGCTTTAGAGGGGTGTTCATGTTGCAGTTTTTCAGTATCTTTGCTCAGGCTAACCAGAGGCAATGGCACAAGAATGCTTGTCTGATGGGAAATTTCATTACATTTAGCTAAAAAATGCAGACTTTGCACATTTGATTGTGTAAATAGAGCAAACATTCATGAGAAAATCAGAAAAGCAACATTATTACTGGGTGGAGATTATTTTTGTTTGTTTATCTGGTTGTTTTTCTGTCACATCCAAGGTTTTTCTATTATTTTCTAGAACTTTTTCATCTTTTTTGTAACAATTGTTTTTAAACATACGACTATTTTTCTCAATGATTTTGCCAAAATATTGTACTTCTGTTAGTTTTTTTTGTTTGGTTGTTTTTGCAACCGATCAAATCCCAAAACCTATCCAAAACTTCAAGACCCGTTTACTACAACATTGATCTGTGCGCTTATATGCTTCAAGTGGCCTCAGATTGAGTTGTGTTTATTTTATTTATTTCATTTTTTTGTGAAAAGATCTTTGGCTATAGTTCAACAGCGACTCTCGGCAAGGAAGCAAATGTGAGAGCGCAGGTCACGTATGAGGTGATGAGTTTTGTTCTGGAAACTGAGATGCTGAGAAGGTCAAATAGAGCACTTAGACAGGCTGTGCGAATGCACTAAGTGGACAGAGAACACATTTTCCTCCGGTGAGAGACTGAGGTAACACATTGAACCATTTGCCTTTTAGCACTTTCTGTCACTTGCCAGTATGTTTCAATTGTGTCTGGCCGCCCGCTTCAAACCAAGTGCACTCGTTGCACCTTTGCAAATTTCTGCAGTTACGGAGGTGTTTTACTGCGATAAAGTCCAGCATAGAGATGATGACAAACTCACACCAAACCTGACAGAGTTTGGCTACATTTACATGGAAATTTTAAAAATGAAAGGGAGAATTAAGAATAATGTAAGCCCTATTTTTCCCCCCCTCTCCATTTCAGAGTGGACAGACTCCATCAGAGTAACACCATCAACCCACTTCATTTATGTGCCTCTGAACAGAACGGAGATAGATAGAAAGAACGGCAAGAGAGAACAAGACCTCACTCTCAGGAGGCATAACTGCTTTTGATAGGCTCATTTTTTCTGAAGTAGCTGCTGGGCTTTAAAAAAAGAAGAAGAAAAAAAGTCAATATGTCTAGCAACAAACTTGTTAAATTGGCAGTATCAACGTGAACACAGGAGTGTTCAAAGCTGAAAGTGTGAAGCCGGACGGGAGTAAAAAAAAAAGACAAGAAAAAAATAAAGAGGAAAACAATGATTATAAATCTCAGAATCAAGTCAGTTTCTTCCTTCTGTTCTCCATTTGCTCCCTGTGACTCACTCGTGTTCCTTATGTGCAGTGTTTGCACTTTTATGACATGACAATTGACTTGAACAACAAATACAATAAAAACACTTTGCAATTATGCCCACTAAAACCCACGGGGAGCAGATGTTTCCGCTTTTTTTTTTTTCTAGTGTCACACTGTCATTTGTCTACATAACCTCGGCAAGATTAGCTTTTCAATAAAACCATCCTCTGTAAAGCAAACGCAACTGTGCCCTATTATGGGCGGTGGGATTGCAGTAAAACTCCATCATCCCCCCCAATTCAGTCTCTTATAGCACCAATAAACCGCAATTTGATCTGTCCCGGTATAACAGCGAAAAGCAGACGCAACATTTTGCCATAAGGAGAAGCACAGCTGTGATTATGCGCCTGAACTGCATTGAGACAGCCGAATACAGATACATCATGGTTTTGATAGACGTTTTATTTTATGCATTGTACACACAACCAATTTTAGAGGGTTCACTGAAAAAATAAGGTTTCTCTGCCCACACTGGGGCTCCATGGCATCTTATGACACTATAATATTTGAATAAAGTCTGTTATACTTCTTGCCATCAACATTTAACTTTGTCTGGTGAAGTGATTATAAGCTATTACTTTAAATCCTCTATATTTGAGTGCTTTACAGAGGTCAAAGGAAGGTAAAGTCTGCCTTACAAAACACCATTAAGTTGCTGTATAAGCTTAAGCTATCACTATGAGCCCATTTCAAAGGTTTGTGCTCCAACATCATGTATATTTCTTTGAGTTTAAGACTCAAAGAAAGAAAGAAAAGGAAGTAGTTTTTGACTTGCCCGTTGCGTTGACAGCTCTTGCGGCTAATTGACGACGCTCGGCTGCGAAAGCATTCAAATAGCCACCAATACTTTTGAATAGCTTTTGTGGCAGTATTGTGAATAGGTTATAGAAATATAACCCATTCTATCATATAGAATACTCTTATAAATAAGAAACAAGCAATTTGTAAGCACTGGAGAACAGCATAGCTGGCCAACTGGTAGTAGCTTATTAATTTTAAAGTTAGCATCTGATTTGAAGCTCTCTGTTGGCACAAACAGGGCTAGCTTTGCATTCTAAGAACGTCTGAACAGAATGTTATCAAATTCTAACATATGTTTGACTGTTAAAGCCAAAGCTAAATTATTCAACACTGAACAGATCAGTGCAGTGGTCTGAGATCTAAAACCCTAAAAAAAACTTGTAAATTGAGTGGTTTTATACTTTTTTTTTTGCATCAGTACCATCTTATAAGTATAAGCAAACTTTAAATACATTATCCCACACCCCAATATTGACGACTAAAAATGATTGATATAAATGTACACCCCTACTCTGATCTAGAATGAACATTTGTCGTTTTTTTATTCTTCAGGCATGAATTTTAAACTGTGCAGACGCAAACAAAGTAGGAAAAAATAAAAAAAGAAAAACTAGTGCAAAACTCGTTTTTCTTCCCTCAAAGTTTGAGTCCAGCCAACTTTAATCATCACTTTCTGTGTTGTGAGCTGAAGCCGGGGTCATTGATGTCTGTAGATTGCAGGCTGGCTGTCCACGCGCTGGCATTTTGTTCCACGTACCAGGACAAACCAAGCCAGGCAAACAAGCGCTCCAACCCATCTAATAACAGGGGGAGGTTGCTTTTCAGCTGCGTCTGCCTCCTCTAATTTTCATCAGTTTTGACAAGCCCATTATACGAATCTGGGGACCCAAAATAAATATGTTTGTGCTGAACTAACGCGACAGGCAGTGATCACACCTCGCAATGTCGGAGGGGAAGGAACTAATTTTAATTAAAAAAGTGGCAGCCGCGGCGACACGCTGGGCATCACAAGCAGGACTTTTGCCTTCGGGCGCTGAAACTTTACATGAGCCCGGCACAGCTGAGCGCCATCCCCGACAAAAAGCAGAAACTGTGCAAATTACCACAATCGCACGCAAAAACAACTATGGCAGATGTCATGGAAATCTGATTCTTTACCATAGACAAATTGCCTTCTCGCTGGGAAGCAAGTACTAGTATGTTGTTTTTGTTTTTTTTTTACTATGTTTGAAAGAATCAAACCAATGTTGTATCTTCTTGCTGCAGTTTGCTCATTTCTAAAGCTCGCAGCATGTTAGCTAGAGCTACGAAAGCCAGTGATCAGACTGAAAAGAAAAAAAAAGAAAAGCAGACTGAGCAGGCCTGGGAATCCTCAGTGGACCGTGCAGGACAATCGAGCTTCAGCAGAGACACTGTCAGCACTCAGGTCCACTGACAGCCAACACCTATTCTTTTCTAAGGATGACATCTTTAGCGGCGGACATTGTCATTCACTGGAAAAACACAAGAGAGAGAGAGAGAGACCACCGCGCTGTCAGCAGTGCTAGCAACAAAAAAAAAAGTCAGTTTCCATGACAACAGCTGTCTTCAAACTCTCCAGTCATTTCTGTCACAGAAGATGACATAAGTTGACTATCATTACTTGTTTTTTTATTTAATTTTTTTTTTTACTGCTTTTCTTCTTCCTGGGTCTGCTTTGACTCATTTACTTCCTACTGAGCTGTCTGGTGTGATTATGGCTCCACATATCTCCTCTTCAGGTCCTTTTTTCTCTTCTCACACACTTTTATTGCCTTTGACACCCGTGTATGGCTCAGACTTGGACGTCTGGGTCAGAAGCACAACTGATGAGACTTAAATGCGTTTGCCTTAGAAGTTAAATGTCTCTTTTTAAGAATGCCTTCTGGCATTTTGTTTAATGCCAGAATAGAAACGGTGGGTTCGGGAGGGGGTGGGGTGGGGTGGGGAGGGGGTGTACTTTTTGGATAAAGTTAAACTGAATTTGGTAAATAAGCAAACGGATTTCACGAGGCTCTTGTGGGTTTCTTATTTTACTGCCAAAACTACAGTAATAAATTGACCTGTATTGATTTTGACGACGGCGCGTTTCAAAATGAGACGTTTCTCACGTCACTGGTTTGTTAGTTGTCAACTGTTTAGTTTTTGTGTTTTTATGATGAAAAGCACTTTGAACTCTCCTATCGCTGAAATGTGCTACACAAATAAACCTGATCGATCGATTAGACCACAGAGTAAAGGATTAGATGGAGACCTTCCCTTTGATGGTAGTCTTCACGCGTTTAATCTGCTAAACTCACAACTTGTATAATCCAGGTTTGCCTTAACAGTCTTAGTGTGTTTCAACTTTTAGAGTAACACACAGAGACACAGAGACAGTACTGGCTGCTGCAGTCTCCTGTCCAGTAACGTCTACCTGTTAGACAGCTACAGATAGCTTCAGTTCAGGGGAGAGGAAACACATTTCGGTACATTCTACCCACATGCCATTAACTGGAACCATACAAAACTGTCCTATGGTGTAATAACCGTAATTTAAAGGATTATATCTTTAGACTAACATAGTATTAAGACAAACATCTGTAATATTTCTTTCATTGAAAACTGCCAACCAGCTGCTAGCTTGCTAACAGGAGTTTAAAAACAGTCTTACTCTAAAGTGAGTGACTGAGTTTCCACACATCGACTGTACTGATTAAGAACAGAAATATATACCAAAAAACACCCCAAGTGTTTTGTTTTTATTTTTCTGTAAGTATATAAAAAAAACAAAGGAGCTTTAATTTGGGTCACTCTGGTACTTTCTCGGAAATCCGACTAAAGATTTTAAACCATGTTTTGCCATTACATTTGTACGGTTCTGAAGTTACTCATTCTAAGTTGCTGCTGCTGTAATATTGATTGTATTAGCAACTTCTGGTAACATAATGACAGGTAGAGCAATTATTCTTTTCTTTTGCCTGTTTATACAATAACAAACATACGGACTTATCCGGCTTTGCAGGGTCACGTCAGGACACTTGTTGTGGCGTATGCTACTCTACCTGTGATCAAAAGCTTAACTTGTGGCCTAAGTAGGTGCGTCCACCCGAACTGGATAGGATTATTTCAGCAATCAGTTGATTATTGTTTCATTTACGTCTGCTGTTTTCAAAAAGCCCCTAGATAAAAAAAACCCCACCCATCCCCACATTTATCCATCTACGATGACTCCTGACCAGCAGACAGTTTAAAAGGATTAACAGCACTGCTGAGAACAGATGAGGCATGATTTAGATCTAAGAAATGGCGAGTAATGTCGCCGTCGCCTTTTTATGAGCCAGAATAATTCACCAACGTGTGACAATCCTCTGCCTAAACAGAAAATTACGACATAAAAGGAGTCAAATATTCAAGCAATGGCCGACATAAACAAAAGCTATGGTCCTGATTGGGACCTCCCTTCTATTTAATATTTAAAGCATTTAAACATGCTTCCGTCAATGCATCAGGATGAAAAAGCAAAGTAAACAACAATAACTCGTCACATTTCTTTTTTCCAAAAGAGAAGACAGGAAAACGTGATTAAACCCGAAAGGCGATCTCGGCTTCCGGCTTGGAAACGATTCCGGCCTGAGAGCAGATTTTGCAGAAGACCCTCGGTTCTGGACTCTGGATCCTTGAGAGCCTTATGAAACTTTTTTTTTTATTATTGTTCTCTGTTTGCTGGGGCTGCCTCCAATTCACTAAAGATGTGAGGATAAAATATATCATCTGATAAGTAAAAGATGTGAAAGACTTCAAAGAAAGAAGAAGGCAAGGTTGAGGTGGAACGGGGTCTTGGGTAAATATTCAGTTATTCCCCCCCCCCATCTTTATTTGCCCTGCCTTGAGTAAATGTCAGGCTACGCTGGGAACTGGCAGTAACAGCTCATTATAAAAAGTCTGAAACTGAAATATATCTCACCTCTTACTTGCCAAGATGCAGCAGAAGAAAATATATTAAACTAGAAAATTCCGCAGAAATTTTAAAGGGCCTGCCAAAGTGTGCCCGTCGGATTAATAAAGCGTTCTGATGGTAAAAATTAGCAATAATGCTAAAGAAAGCTGTAATGTAGTCAATAACTTGCAGGGAGTCAAAAGCATGCTCACTTAGCTTTTCTCGCACCATTTAGAGTATGTTGCATAAGCTAAAATTAGCCAAAATGCTAATAATAGCATGATTGCTATTAGTAGCATGTGGAGCATCACTATCATGTTGTCTGTCATTACTTACTACATTCAGTATATGAAACATTGATAATAAGTAAGAAAAGTGTTCTGATGCTCAACATTAGCATCAACGCTAACCTGAGCTAAATAGTAGTCAAAAACCTGTGGAGAGTCAGAAAAATGTTGATTAAGCTCCTACTTGCACCTCTCAACATTGACAAAAAATTCAAGTATAAAACATAACATTCAAAGGCAAAAACAGGATCAATCAACATTTCAGAGTTACTGAATGAAAACTTCCTGTTAGCATAGCGGCTAGCTGGTTACTGCTAGTTCTGATTGACTGTTTCCGGCAGAACAGGGAGGAGATCGATTATTTTTTAGAGATTATCTGTCTCATGTTAGGACAGCGAAAGTTTTAGTACGCAGGTAAAATGTATTTTTTTAGTTAGATGCTGCAGCTATAAAGAGGTTCGGTCAGAGTCACTAACAGGTGGAGCAGAAGCGGCTCCGTGCCAAATATTAAATGTTACTGCCTGTAGCGAGCAGCGGTTCAAGAGCAGAACCAGCGTCTTACATCACAGATCTAAGATTTAAATAATTTTACAGGTTATTTGATTAGCTTTCTGACCGTCATGCTAATCCGGGTGAGTGTTTGTAGCTGTGCGCTGCTTTACCGGCTGTCTGATCCTCCATGTCTTTTTTTACTGCAGTGAGCCTCGATGTAGCCAATCTGCGTCAAGTATTAGCTTCATTGTGTTGATATATTTTGAGGAGCTCCGCCGCTGTGAGTCCAGCTGCACATGCAGGTTATTGGCAACAAGAGACAACGATCGCAGCGCACCGCTAATTGACACTGTTAATGATTAACGAGCTTCAGACCGAGACTGAAGCTGCGCACATGTTCTCACTCACGGTACAAAATATTAAAAAAATAAAGACATAATTGTTTATTTCTGTAAATCTTTCAGCCTTCATACTAAGGATGTCATTTCACACTGAAAAATTCAGAGAAATAATAATTTTATCTAAAGAAAATATCAATAGTCACAGGAAATACTCTCTGCTGTCTCTCAGAGTAATGGCTGCCGCTGGCTGGAACCCGTTACTATGGTAATTAATCCCCCGCAGCTGTGAGGAGACAAAGAGCGGGAAAATCCTCTTCTCCCTCGTTTCTATACTTGGGAGACACCCAGCGCCAGTCTGAAGGACCCTGACAAAAATCCATAAGCCCTAGGAAATTTTTGAAAACATTTTACGGGAGCAGGGATGTGTATCTATGTTATGACCAAGTTTTAGACCAATAGGGCAATATTTATGCCTGTGAGGGCGAGTTAAACACAGTTTTTCAGTAAGCCATCAGGAGTCCTGTGTGTGTGTTTCAGACAGAAAGGTTACTGATGCTGCGAGTTCCTCAATCTCCAATTTTTTCGTTTTTATTCATTTTTGTCGTCATTTTAAGTCAGAATCCCAACAAAAGTAATAGCTCCCTTCTCGGCACCGAGCCGCACGATTTGATACCACTTTTGTGGGTGGGCACGCAGCGGTACGAGCCGCATTAACGGTGACGGAAGAATAATAAATAATAACTAGAAAATTCCGCAGAAATTTTAAAGGGCCTGCCAAAGTGTGCCCGTCGGATTAATAAAGCGTTCTGATGGTAAAAATTAGCAATAATGCTAAAGAAAGCTGTAATGTAGTCAATAACTTGCAGGGAGTCAAAAGCATGCTCACTTAGCTTTTCTCGCACCATTTAGAGTATGTTGCATAAGCTAAAATTAGCCAAAATGCTAATAATAGCGTGATTGCTATTAGTAGCATGTGGAGCATCACTATCATGTTGTCTGTCATTACTTACTACATTCAGTATATGAAACATTGATAATAAGTAAGAAAAGTGTTCTGATGCTCAACATTAGCATCAAAGCTAACCTGAGCTAAATAGTAGTCAAAAACCTGTGGAGAGTCAGAAAAATGTTGATTAAGCTCCTACTTGCACCTCTCAACATTGACAAAAAATTCAAGTATAAAACATAACATTCAAAGGCAAAAACAGGATCAATCAACATTTCAGAGTTACTGAATGAAAACTTCCTGTTAGCATAGCGGCTAGCTGGTTACTGCTAGTTCTGATTGACTGTTTCCGGCAGAACAGGGAGGAGATCGATTATTTTTTAGAGATTATCTGTCTCATGTTAGGACAGCGAAAGTTTTAGTACGCATGTAAAATGTATTTTTTTAGTTAGATGCTGCAGCTATAAAGAGGTTCGGTCAGAGTCACTAACAGGTGGAGCAGAAGCGGCTCCGTGCCAAATATTAAATGTTACTGCCTGTAGCGAGCAGCGGTACAACAGCGAAAGCAGAACCAGCGTCTTACATCACAGATCTAAGATTTAAATAATTTTACAGGTTATTTGATTAGCTTTCTGACCGTCATGCTAATCCGGGTGAGTGTTTGTAGCTGTGCGCTGCTTTACCGGCTGTCTGATCCTCCATGTCTTTTTTTACTGCAGTGAGCCTCGATGTAGCCAATCTGCGTCAAGTATTAGCTTCATTGTGTTGATATATTTTGACGAGCTCCGCCGCTGTGAGTCCAGCTGCACATGCAGGTTATTGGCAACAAGAGACAATGATCGCAGCGCACCGCTAATTGACACTGTTAATGATTAACGAGCTTCAGACCGAGACTGAAGCTGCGCACATGTTCTCACTCACGGTACAAAATATTAAAAAAATAAAGGCAGTCCATAATTGTTTATTTCTGTAAATCTTTCAGCCTTCATACTAAGGATGTCATTTCACACTGAAAAATTCAGAGAAATAATAATTTTATCTAAACAAAATATCAATAGTCACAGGAAATACTCTCTGCTGTCTCTCAGAGTAATGGCTGCCGCTGGCTGGAACCCGTTACTATGGTAATTAATGCCCCGCAGCTGTGAGGAGACAAAGAGCGGGAAAATCCTGTTCTCCCTCGTTTCTATACTTGGGAGACACCCAGCGCCAGTCTGAAGGACCCTGACAAAAATCCATAAGCCCTAGGAAATTTTTGAAAACATTTTACGGGAGCAGGGATGTGTATCTATGTTATGACCAAGTTTTAGACCAATAGGGCAATATTTATGCCTGTGAGGGCGAGTTAAACACAGTTTTTCAGTAAGCCATCAGGAGTCCTGTGTGTGTGTTTCAGACAGAAAGGTTACTGATGCTGCGAGTTCCTCAATCTCCAATTTTTTCGTTTTTATTAATTTTTGTCTTCATTTTAAGTCAGAATCCCAACAAAAGTAATAGCTCACTTCTCGGCACCGAGCCGCTCGATTTGATACCACTTTGTGGGTGGGCACGCAGCGGTACGAGCCGCATTAACGGTAATGGAAGAATAATAAATAATAAACAGACATTCTATTAGGTGTAGAACAATAAGTGCCTGCCATGCAATTGCATGGAGGCAGTGACTGACCTGCTTCGCAGGTCAGTCACTGCTCTCCTTATGCATTGCAATGGCAGGCCCTAACTAGAAAATTCCGCAGAAATTTTAAAGGGCCTGCCAAAGTGTGCCCGTCGGATTTTTAATAAAACGTTCATTACTTATTCCATTCAGTATATGAAACATTGGTATTAAGCAAGAAAATCGTTCTGATGCTTAACATTAGCATCAATGCTAACCTGAGCTAAATTGTAGTCAAAAACCTGTGGAGAGTCAAAAACATGTTGATGAAGCTGTACTTGCACCATTAATTTTGTTAAAATTAACACATAAGGTGAAATTAGCCAAAATGCTAATGTTAGCATGATTGCTATCAGTTCCATGTTTGGAATCAGTAGCGTGTTGTCTGTCATTACTTACTCCATTCATTATATGAAATGTTGCTAATAAGTAAGAAAAGTGTTCTGATGCTCAACATTAGCATCAACGCTAACCTGAGCTAAATAGTAGTCAAAAACCTGTGGAGAGTCAGAAAAATGTTGATTAAGCTCCTACTTGCACCTCTCAACATTGACAAAAAATTCAAGTATAAAACATAACATTCAAAGGCAAAAACAGGATCAATCAACATTTCAGAGTTACTGAATGAAAACTTCCTGTTAGCATAGCGGCTAGCTGGTTACTGCTAGTTCTGATTGACTGTTTCCGGCAGAACAGGGAGGAGATCGATTATTTTTTAGAGGTTATCTGTCTCATGTTAGGACAGCGAAAGTTTTAGTACGCATGTAAAATGTATTTTTTTAGTTAGATGCTGCAGCTTTAAAGAGGTTCGGTCAGAGTCACTAACAGGTGGAGCAGAAGCGGCTCCGTGCCAAATATTAATGTTACTGCCTGTAGCTAGCAGCGGTTCAAGAGCAGAACCAGCGTCTTACATCACAGATCTAAGATTTAAATAATTTTACAGGTTATTAGTTTAGCTTTCTGACCGTCATGCTAATCCGGGTGAGTGTTTGTAGCTGCGCGCTGCTTTACCGGCTGTCTGATCCTCCATGTCTTTTTTTACTGCAGTGAGCCTCGATGTAGCCAATCTGCGTCAAGTATTAGCTTCATTGTGTTGATATATTTTGACGAGCTCCGCCGCTGTGAGTCCAGCTGCACATGCAGGTTATTGGCAACAAGAGACAACGATCGCAGCGCACCGCTAATTGACACTGTTAATGATTAACGAGCTTCAGACCGAGACTGAAGCTGCGCACATGTTCTCACTCACGGTACAAAATATTAAAAAAATAAAGACAGTCCATAATAGTTTATTTGTCTAAATCTTTCAGCCTTCATACTAAGGATGTCATTTCACACTGAAAAATTCAGAGAAAAAATAATTTTATCTAAACAAAATATCAATAGTCACAGGAAATACTCTCTGCTGTTTCTCAGAGTAATGGCTGCCGCTGGCTGGAACCCGTTACTATGGTAATTAATGCCCCGCAGCTGTGAGGAGACAAAGAGCGGGAAAATCCTCTTCTCCCTCGTTTCTATACTTGGGAGACACCCAGCGCCAGTCTGAAGGACCCTGACAAAAATCCATAAGCCCTAGAAAATTTTTGAAAACATTTTACGGGAGCAGGGATGTGTATCTATGTTCTGACCAAGTTTTAGACCAATAGGGCAATATTTATGCCTGTGAGGGCGAGTTAAACACAGTTTTTCAGAAAGCCATCAGGAGTCCTGTGTGTGTGTTTCAGACAGAAAGGTTACTGATGCTGCGAGTTCCTCAATCTCCAATTTTTTCGTTTTTATTAATTTTTGTCGTCATTTTAAGTCAGAATCCCAACAAAAGTAATAGCTCCCTTCTCGGCACCGAGCCGCACGATTTGATACCACTTTTGTGGGTGGGCACGCAGCGGTACGAGCCGCATTAACGGTGACGGAAGAATAATAAATAATAACTAGAAAATTCCGCAGAAATTTTAAAGGGCCTGCCAAAGTGTGCCCGTCGGATTGGACGCAGCAATATGATGCTAAAAAAATTTGCATTAATGCTAAATAAAAATGCAATGTAGTCAATAACCTGCAGGGAGTCAGAAGCATGTTCACTAAGCTGCACTCGTACCATTTAGTATGTTGCATAAGCTAAAATTAGCCAAAATGCTAATAATAGCATGATTGCTACTAGTAGCATGTGGAGCATCACTATCATGTTGTCTGTCATTACTTACTACATTCAGTATATGAAACATTGGTAATAAGTAATAAAAGTGTTCTGATGCTCAACATTAGCATCATCGCTAACCTGAGCTAAATAGTAGTCAAAAACCTGTGGGGAGTCAGAAAAATGTTGATTAAGCTCCTACTTGCACCTCTCAACATTGACAAAACATTCAAGTATAAAACATAACATTCAAAGGCAAAAACAGGATCAATCAACATTCCAGAGTTACTGAATGAAAACTTCCTGTTAGCATAGCGGCTAGCTGGTTACTGCTAGTTCTGATTGACTGTTTCCGGCAGAACAGGGAGGAGATCGATTATTTTTTAGAGATTATCTGTCTCATGTTAGGACAGCGAAAGTTTTAGTACGCATGTAAAATGTATTTTTTTAGTTAGATGCTGCAGCTTTAAACAGATTCGGTCAGAGTCACTAACAGGTGGAGCAGAAGCGGCTCCGTGCCAAATATTAAATGTTACTGCCTGTAGCGAGCAGCGGTTCAAGAGCAGAACCAGCGTCTTACATCACAGATCTAAGATTTAAATAATTTTACAGGTTATTTGATTAGCTTTCTGACCGTCATGCTAATCCGGGTGAGTGTTTGTAGCTGTGCGCTGCTTTACCGGCTGTCTGATCCTCCATGTCTTTTTTTACTGCAGTGAGACTCGATGTAGCCAATCTGCTTCAAGTATTAGCTTCATTGTGTTGATATATTTTGACGAGCTCCGCCGCTGTGAGTCCAGCTGCACATGCAGGTTATTGGCAACAAGAGACAACGATCGCAGCGCACCGCTAATTGACACTGTTAATGATTAACGAGCTTCAGACCGAGACTGAAGCTGCGCACATGTTCTCACTCACGGTACAAAATATTAAAAAAATAAAGACAGTCCATAATAGTTTATTTCTCTAAATCTTTCAGCCTTCATACTAAGGATGTCATTTCACACTGAAAAATTCAGAGAAAAAATAATTTTATCTAAACAAAATATCAATAGTCACAGGAAATACTCTCTGCTGTTTCTCAGAGTAATGGCTGCCGCTGGCTGGAACCCGTTACTATGGTAATTAATGCCCCGCAGCTGTGAGGAGACAAAGAGCGGGAAAATCCTCTTCTCCCTCGTTTCTATACTTGGGAGACACCCAACGCCAGTCTGAAGGACCCTGACAAAAATCCATAAGCCCTAGACAATTTTTGAAAACATTTTACGGGAGCAGGGATGTGTATCTATGTTCTGACCAAGTTTTAGACCAATAGGGCAATATTTATGCCTGTGAGGGCGAGTTAAACACAGTTTTTCAGTAAGCCATCAGGAGTCCTGTGTGTGTGTTTCAGACAGAAAGGTTACTGATGCTGCGAGTTCCTCAATCTCCAATTTTTTCGTTTTTATTAATTTTTGTCGTCATTTTAAGTCAGAATCCCAATAAAAGTAATAGCTCCCTTCCCGGGCACGAGCCGCTCGATTTGATACCACTTTTGTGGGTGGGCACGCAGCGGTACGAGCCGCATTAACGGTAATGGAAGAAGATGTTATAATAATAATAAACAGACATTCTATTAGGTGTAGAATAAGAAGTGCCTGCCATGCAAATGCATGGAGGCAGTGACTGACCTGCTTCGCAGGTCAGTCACTGCTCTCCTTATGCATTGCAATGGCAGGCCCTAACTAGAAAATTCCGCAGAAATTTTAAAGGGCCTGCCAAAGTGTGCCCGTCGGATTTTAATAAAACGTTCATTACTTATTCCATTCAGTATATGAAACATTGGTATTAAGCAAGAAAATCGTTCTGATGCTTAACATTAGCATCAATGCTAACCTGAGCTAAATTGTAGTCAAAAACCTGTGGAGAGTCAAAAACATGTTGATGAAGCTGTACTTGCACCATTAATTTTGTTAAAATTAACACATAAGGTGAAATTAGCCAAAATGCTAATGTTAGCATGACTGCTATCAGTTCCATGTTTGGAATCAGTAGCGTGTTGTCTGTCATTACTTACTCCATTCATTATATGAAATGTTGCTAATAAGTAAGAAAAGTGTTCTGATGCTCAACATTAGCATCAACGCTAACCTGAGCTAAATAGTAGTCAAAAACCTGTGGAGAGTCAGAAAAATGTTGATTAAGCTCCTACTTGCACCTCTCAACATTGACAAAAAATTCAAGTATAAAACATAACATTCAAAGGCAAAAACAGGATCAATCAACATTTCAGAGTTACTGAATGAAAACTTCCTGTTAGCATAGCGGCTAGCTGGTTACTGCTAGTTCTGATTGACTGTTTCCGGCAGAACAGGGAGGAGATCGATTATTTTTTAGAGATTATCTGTCTCATGTTAGGACAGCGAAAGTTTTAGTACGCATGTAAAATGTATTTTTTTAGTTAGATGCTGCAGCTTTAAAGAGGTTCGGTCAGAGTCACTAACAGGTGGAGCAGAAGCGGCTCCGTGCCAAATATTAAATGTTACTGCCTGTAGCTAGCAGCGGTTCAAGAGCAGAACCAGCGTCTTACATCACAGATCTAAGATTTAAATAATTTTACAGGTTATTTGATTAGCTTTCTGACCGTCATGCTAATCCGGGTGAGTGTTTGTAGCTGCGCGCTGCTTTACCGGCTGTCTGATCCTCCATGTCTTTTTTTACTGCAGTGAGCCTCGATGTAGCCAATCTGCGTCAAGTATTAGCTTCATTGTGTTGATATATTTTGACGAGCTCCGCCCTGTGAGTCCAGCTGCACATGCAGGTTATTGGCAACAAGAGACAACGATCGCAGCGCACCGCTAATTGACACTATTAATGATTAACGAGCTTCAGACCGAGACTGAAGCTGCGCACATGTTCTCACTCACGGTACAAAATATTAAAAAATAAAGACAGTCCATAATAGTTTATTTGTCTAAATCTTTCAGCCTTCATACTAAGGATGTCATTTCACACTGAAAAATTCAGAGAAATAATAATTTTATCTAAACAAAATATCAATAGTCACAGGAAATACTCTCTGCTGTCTCTCAGAGTAATGGCTGCCGCTGGCTGGAACCCGTTACTATGGTAATTAATGCCCCGCAGCTGTGAGGAGACAAAGAGCGGGAAAATCCTCTTCTCCCTCGTTTCTATACTTGGGAGACACCCAGCGCCAGTCTGAAGGACCCTGACAAAAATCCATAAGCCCTAGAAAATTTTTGAAAACATTTTACGGGAGCAGGGATGTGTATCTATGTTCTGACCAAGTTTTAGACCAATAGGGCAATATTTATGCCTGTGAGGGCGAGTTAAACACAGTTTTTCAGTAAGCCATCAGGAGTCCTGTGTGTGTGTTTCAGACAGAAAGGTTACTGATGCTGTGAGTTCCTCAATCTCCAATTTTTTCGTTTTTATTTCGTTTTTATTAATTTTTGTCGTCATTTTAAGTCAGAATCCCAACAAAAGTAATAGCTCCCTTCCCGGGCACGAGCCGCTCGATTTGATACCACTTTTGTGGGTGGGCACGCAGCGGTACGAGCCGCATTAACGGTGACGGAAGAAAAATATGGAATAATAAAGAGACATTCTATTAGGTGTAGAACAATAAGTGCCTGCCATGCAAATG
Source organism: Poecilia picta (assembly GCA_033032245.1). Lineage (NCBI taxonomy): Eukaryota > Metazoa > Chordata > Actinopteri > Cyprinodontiformes > Poeciliidae > Poecilia > Poecilia picta. The sequence goes on along the minus strand of CM065357.1, from coordinate 7,758,473 downwards.
CATGGAGGCAGTGACTGACCTGCTTCGCAGGTCAGTCACTGCTCTCCTTATGCATTGCAATGGCAGGCCCTAACTAGAAAATTCCTGCAGAAATTTTAAAGGGCCTGCCAAAGTGTGCCCGTCGGATTAATAAAGCGTTCTGAGGGTAAAAATTAGCAATAATGCTAAAGAAAGCTGTAATGTAGTCAATAACTTGCAGGGAGTCAAAAGCATGCTCACTTAGCTTTTCTCGCATCATTTAGTATGTTACATAAGGTAAAATTAGCCAAAATGCTAATTTTAGCATGAATGCTGTCAGTAGCATGTAGAGCATCACTAGCATGTTGTCTGACATTACTTAATACATTCAGTATATGAAACATTGGTAATAAGTAAGAAAAGCATCCTGAAGCCCAACATTAGCATCAATGCTAACCTGAGCTAAATTGTAGTCAAAAACCTGTGGAGAGTTAGAAACATGTTGATGAAGCTGTACTTACACCATTCATTATGTTAATATTAAAGCATAAGCTAAAATTAGCCAATATGCTAATGTTAGCCTAAATGCTGGCATGCCGAGAATGAAAAGAAAAAGTATTTTAAAATTATTGCACCACCTATGAATATGCAAGCTTTTATTTTGAAACTTTCAGTAAGCTTCTTTTTAAATGACCACACTAATTCAATGTGTAGCAGTGATTTGGTTAAACCAGTGATGTAAAGCCCAAAAGACCAATATTACATGTAAAAAATGGTCAAGGCTTTTATTTTGAAATCTCTAAGCTTCATTTTATATAGCAACACTGATCCATTGTGTAGCAGTGGTTGTGTTAAACAAGTTAAATACTAGCCCTCTGTTTTAACTGAGGGGTCGCCATAGTTAGAACTATAGCAGACCATTTAGTGTACTAAACATTGCTAATAAGTAAGAAAATTGGCTAAAAGCTTATTTCAGGTGAAATGCTAATGCACTGACTTGCGCAAGCCAGTGCCATAACTTGAGAGAAAATGCTGATAAAGGACAACATTATTGCACTGCCTAAGGTGGTGCAATAACTTGACAGAATAATATGATTAAAGCTATTATAATTGCACCGCCTGTGGCGGTGCACTTACTGGAGGGCATTAAGGAGGCTTTTATTTTGAAATTTTAGGAAGCTTAATTTGAAATGGCAAAAATAATCCCATTACTAACAATGTTTTTTTAAACAGTTATCTAATACAAAATAGAGCAATTACATGATGTAAAAATTGTCAAGGCTTTTATTTTGAAATTTTTCATATGATTAATTTAAAATGGCAACATTCATCCCATTTGTAACAGTGGGTTTCTTAAACAGTTATCTAATGCCCAAAAGAGCAATTACATGATGTAAAAATGGTTAAGGCTTTTATTTTGAAATTTTCAGTAAGCTTAATTTGAAATGGCCACATTAATTGGATATGTAATATTTATGGGGTTAAATCAGTTATATAACGCTCAAAACACAAGTAGTTCTAAATATCAGCCAAGTCCTCCTCTGCAGTAACAGACAGTTCCGCCATGTTGTAAATTCTGACATTCTGAGTCATGGCCGTAGATAGAACTACAGTCAATATGGCCGGTTTGTAGTCCAAAGCAGAAGCTCTGCCTTTCTCTGTCTTCTGTTGCCATGGTGATCAATCCTAAATTCCAACTGTCAGCTGGGGGAGTGAAGTGCAGGGCAGATTGTATCTAATATAGAGGGATCGACGTCAGTTACCCCTTCCCATAATTTTACTCTGACGCACCTGGACAGAAAACCGTAAGACCTAGAGAAATTTCGAAAACATTTTACCGGAGCAGACAAATTTATCTATGTCATGACCGACTTTCATACCAATAGAGCAATTTTTGAAGGCATGAGAGCGATTTCAAAATGATCTTTGGGTCAAAATTCCACTCTGTTTCTCACTCTAAAAAAGCGGCAGTTGATTTCAGTTACACTCTGCGTTTCGGCAGTTGGAAATTTCGCTCGTTTTTCGCTTTTTACATCGCCGTCGTAACTCCGATCCCCAATAAAAGTAATAGCTCCCTTCTCGGCGCCGAGCCGCTCGATTTGATACCACTTTTGTGGGTGGGCACGCAGCGGTACGAGCCGCATTAACGGTGACGGAAGAATAAACATATAATAAAGGTTTTTAAGTGTTCTATTGGGTGTAGAACAATAAGTGCCTGCCATGCAAATGCATGGAGGCAGTGACTGACCTGCTTCGCAGGTCAGTCACTGCTCTCCTTATGCATTGCAATGGCAGGCCCTAATAATAATAATAAAGAGACATTCTATTGACAGAAGAACAGTAAGTGCCTGCCATGCAAATGCATGGAGGCAGTGACTGACCTGCTTCGCAGGTCAGTCACTGCTCTCCTTATGCATTGCAATGGCAGGCCCTAATAATAATAATAAAGAGACATTCTATTGACAGAAGAACAGTAAGTGCCTGCCATGCAAATGCATGGAGGCAGTGACTGACCTGCTTCGCAGGTCAGTCACTGCTCTCCTTATGCATTGCATGGCAGGCCCTAATAAGCTGAGTCTGATATCTGTACTGTGCCATAAGTGCAAAGGCTATGGTTTGAGTTATAAAAAAAAACTTTAATGGTTCACCAGCAAAACAGAGGCTGATGCCCCGTACCAAACGTGCAATTACAGTCACTTTGTGTCTTGTACGATAAAATGAATCATTACCACTGCAGCATGAAAGAACATAATCTGGCCCGATCCCAGCCGCTCCCCAAAGGGGCCTGATTTGTGATCGCATCTGAAGATAGACTGTGCATTCAATCAACAATGCAGCTTTCAGGCCACCCTGCTGAAACGCTTGAGGGATACACGAGATCAATAAAGATAAATTAATTACTACTCTGCCAAAAGGGAATTCTGCACGGCCAGAGTTACTATAGAAACACAGGACCGCACGGCAGGCACCGACATCGTAGAGACAAACATAAATAAATAAAATAGAATAAAAAATGCTAGGAGGAGTTTGGGGAGGGGGGGTAATATCCACGCCATGACAAACAGGGTCCCAGAGAGGTCTGTGAGTTGCCTGTGGCAAGTCATGATCATTTTGCTGCACCGATGACATTAAAAAATAGCCACCGGTTTGATGCAGAGGAGCAGATGCTTCCATGAGAGACATTCTGCAGCCTGGAAACTGCAGCCACTCGAGCAAAAAAAAAAAAAAACGAGGAGGGGGGCTGGGGGGAAATGATGCTACTTTGCCAGGATGGGTTTGTGCTCAGTAATGTGAGCGCAAAACAACAAGCTTATAATATGAAGCCAATTAGAACAGAACGTGAGATGAAATGAGAGGAGGAAGGGACACAGATATGGACACAGTGCAACATTTTCAATGAGCAATCCAACTTTTCTGATATTTTGTCATGTTACCTCCACAGAATTTTATTTTTTTTTTTAACAAAAGGCAGATCAAAGTAATACATAATTGTTAAGTGGTTTCAGATGGAAACATGGGAGAGAAACAATAACCAGGCTCCAGATACAATTGAATTTCGGACTGAAGCACAAAGATAGCGATGCTAACACAAACAACGTAAATGGAAAAAACACACAGTTAATCTAGAAATGATCCTTCTAGAAGAACAGACACGAAAATAAGCAATATCTACATGTAATCAGAGCAGAAACTAACAAAACAAAACAAAGAATTGAACAAGCAGGGCAGCTGGAGCTAAGCTAGTCACGATGAAGCTAACTGTGCAAAACATGCTAAAACAAGCCCACATATCTTGCTGAAAAGTTACTTTTAACTTAGTGTTGCCTTATTTTAGTTGTACTAAAATATCTGCAGTAGAAACTATTTAAAAATACTTTCATCTTTATGGACTACTTTGCGTCAATCCATCACAGTGTATCCCAAACTTAACAGAACTTGGTGGCATTGTGGTAAATGACAAGAAGCCTCCAAAGGGTGTGAATACTTTTCCAAGCCGCTGTCCAGCAACCGGCCCCAGTACGTTGGAGCTCGTTTCTCATTTCGGCGGGCTGGCCCCGCAGCCTCGGCCCCGGCTGCGAGCGAATCTCTCATCTGCGGAGAGCGAGCAGCAGCAGTGCGCTGGCTGCCTCGCCTGCCTGCAGGCTACATTTGCTACAACACTAATATCACAGAGGCATCCAATGAATTCCTAAAGAGCACAATCAAGAGAGAAACAACCCCTGCCGCTGCCATCACCATGCCACTTGCTTTCCCCCCTCCTGCTACTTACACAAGCAATATTCCAAGTTGTTGTTTTGCTTCCATCAAATTTTCCATTAAAAGTGACATTTCATCTAAATCAGGCCCTTGGGGTGTGAACCCAGACAAAAACCAAAGAAGGTAAGGGATGGGGTAATTCTCGCAGTAACTAAAGTTGGTACACACACACACGCACACAGAGGCCTGTGTGTTCACCTCTTTCAGGTCCGCGTGGCTCCGTATACAGAGGGACGGCTATTATTTGCAGACATCCATGTAACATCGAAGCAATTACATGTGTCTCTGCATTCAGCGCAGTTATTAAAGCAAACAGCATACCGCATCAGTTATCTGAGGTGTGTAAACGTGACAACTTTCTCGCCTTCTGGAAACCCTGTTGGCTTCACGCCATGGAAGAGAGAATTTACGGGAGGTGTTTGAGTAACCTGTGATGGTTAAAAAACATGAAGACGAAAAAAACAACAAAAGAAAGCAGACTTCAGTCCTGCCAAGAAAGACCGACAGCTGTGTTTAGGTGCCAGCTCCTCGGGGACGGTAGAGTCCAATGCTGGGTCTGAAATCATGAAGAGAGGATGAGGAAGAAAAGGTCTGTTCTGACAACCGTTCTATTCATGCTTACTTATTCCTAAATGAATAAATGGAATCAATAGCCTGCCTCGCTATCTGGGAAGTACTTCTTGGGTTTTATTCATCGCAATATAAAACGATAAAAATTCCTCAATATTATAATCACAAGGGGTTGCTTATGAAGTTATTCAAGTTTATTTTCCAGAATTTAAAAGTCCGTGCTCCAGTTCCTGTAGCCACTTGAATGAACTTGTACAGTCCTACAATTGAGCTGAAATTAGAGTGTAAACACGTCTTTAATTCATCAGAAATTTTTTAAGTTGAATTCAAGACCTTATGTTAATCACAGTTCTTAAAATTTATTAGCAACTATTTAGCTGGTAGCACCACATTGCTATCTAGCTACTTAGCACAGCTAGCAAGCTGAGTCTATTATGGGTAAGTGTAAATTTATCTCCAGTTTGCTAAACGGCGGCTCAATTCTGTTGCCAACCCATGATGCTACATTAGTAGCCACCTTACCCAATGTTTTATACTACCATGTTAAATATTTGCTTTTCTTTCCTACATTCCTGTCATGATATGGGTCTTAAATTTCATTCATAATAATCTAAAGAAGTTGTCAAATTTGAGTCCATGATACTTGCAGAATTTTTTATTCTCTCCACTGATACAGATTGCATCAAGTAAAGCCTTTTTTCCCCATTACCCAGTAAGACTGAAACACGCAAGTGGCCTTTTCCTCTGACTTTCCTCCTGTTACCCACCACGTAACTCCATCACACGATGTAAACAGAAACATGATGTGCGACTGTAATGTCCACCTTGAAACACGGTGACCGCTGAACAGAAAGCATTTATGTTTTCTGAACAAGGCATCAGGTCACAGGCTCCACACAGCGAGACTTGACGAAAAGCCACTTTGGAATTAAAAACAAATACAACAAAAATGAAAGGGAAGAACCACTAAAGCAAACCGTCTTCAAGTGGAACTCAACACCAGAGGAGGCGATTCAAATGTGTTTCGACACAGTTTTCAAAAGGCTTTTGATCATTTCATTTAAAAGCATCATAACCTTGCATTCTATTGTTCCTATTAAGCAGATCCTTCAGTTTGGTGAGAAGTAGCTTTTGAGCTTTCAAAATGAAATCAGTCCAGATTAAAAGAACTCACACGCTTCAGGTTCAGCGAGGGGAAGCTTAAATATTAGGTTGTCTCATCACTGTTACAGGCAAAAACAGAGCGGTGACGTTAAAACAAAGCATGTGTCTTTTGAAAGAGCAGTTTATGCGTCACGACGCAACGGTAGGCCTTCTGAAGCCGTACAGAGGCTGCGTTAAGAACTGCTCCGGCATTCATTTACACATCTGCTGTGACCTTTACCTTCTACCTTAATGAGATTTCCATTGATTCGGTTTCCCTGAGAAAATAAATCAATCAGAAACTCTATAAAAAACTGACACAACAGCTCTGAACGCATCAGCGGTTAGGTCTTCGACTTGTCAATTGCAGGTATAATGAGACATCTTATGAACAGCCAGGCTATTACTCTTGCTGAGCAGAGTGCGTGTGCATGTGTGTGTGTTTTTATTGGTTCACGTTCTTGTGTGTGAGCATTTGGCTCTCGTCTGCATTTTTTTTCTTCCTCTTTCTTTCCTTCGGATAGAAATGGGGGATGCGCTCCAGAGAGGAGAGCGGACGTTTGAACTCCTCACCTGTCATGTTCCAATTAGCCTGATCTTTCCACGGCTCATTACGGTTAGGGAGGGTTATAGGTGCAGGACGAGACGGATCGATGGCGCCGGCCAAGCTCAACTTTATTTAGAGAAACATTTGTTAGCTAAACGCTTACTTTCAAATAAAGACTTAGAGGTATAACAAGTAAAAGGGAAACCAAAAAAAAGGGAAATAGAATCCCCCCTCCGAAAAAATAAATAAAACCGAATCTAATTTTAATACGTTTATCCCCAACCAGCAGAGGCAAACACCAGACCTGGAATGCTGCAGAGAAAAAGCAGAAACAGGCTCCCTAATGCCTCTTATTAATTAAAAGATGTGTCAGCACATTCGCCAGTGACAGAAGCAATAAAACAAAGTGCTCCTCCTCATTTACTTCACCTCCCAGCAGTGCGAGAGGAGAGAGTGTCGTTCCTCTTTTAATATCTTTTCCTGGGGAGCAAACCGGTGGCACATGCCGGCGTGTGTGGCGGCGGCGGCGGCGCGCAGGAGCCAATCCTCCAGACAGCCTCGGCGCATAACGCACGGCGTCCAACTGCGCGCGCGAGAGAGCATGTGAGCTCCTGATTAGGCAAAACAAAAGGAATGTTTTGGAAGGCAAACGAGTGGGAACTGGGCAATTAGATGTTTCAGTTCTACTGATTGAGGATGACAGGAGCAACACACTGCGCTAGGCCCCAAACATTCAGGGAGACACACACGCACACACACACACACACACACACACACACACACACACACACACACACACACACACACACACACACACACACACACACACGTAGAGCTCTTCCACTAGCAGAGGCGAATACGTTGCTTCATTTACTGCAATGCCAAATTGGATCTGATAGGCAATTAATGGTGTAATTGGCCGTTGGAGAGGTTGTCTTCTCCCTGGAGTGGAGCTGGTTCCACTGGGCAGTCAAGAAGAGAGTGAAGGATGTGTTGCTGATGGAGCCGGGCCAAAACGGAAAGGATTTTCTCAAGCTTTAGAGGGGCTAAAAATGCCCAAAGCAGCACTAGTAGCGTTCTGTTTTATTTTGGTGCTCCGTTAACGAGCCATACACCGACATTCAGAGTAATCTGCAGATCTGGTTCTTTAACACTGTCAACCTAATTAGATTTTAAAGTAAGAAATAATCCAGGGCGTAACGTATGGATGGAATACGTCAAGTTTTTTTAATTATTTTTTTTACAAAGCTTATGAACATTTAATATCTTCCCTGTAGTTGAGAGCTCTCATGGCATCCAGTTAGTGTAAGTGTAAATTAGCCGGGCCTGATATCAGAGGTGGTGCGACCCAAATAGTCTTCTTCTATGAGACGTGCTAGGAAAAAGTTTCACATCAAGAATAAATTGTCTGATATAGATATATAACAAAACATTTTGAAAATGGGAGCTATTTTATTGATATTTTTTCTTTCTTTTTTTTTACTCCGGATTACTTTTCTGTTTGGTAATTAGTTTACGTTCCATTAGTGCATGTTGTACTCAGGAAGATCAATGCTGACGCACTGCCTCCAACCTAAGTTTTCTGTGTAAGTAATTTGGGGCTCGTGCGTAAACAACCTTCCAATACAACACTGCTGACAGTCTAATGGTTCGTAGAATTAATGAGACAGTATTAACACGACTAAGACAATTTTGAGAAATGTTATGGGATTGTTTACAAGAGAAAAAAAAACTGTTTTGTCTTGGCATCTACACAGCCAAATCATCTGGATTTATTCTCAATGAAGATGCCGAGAGAGTTATCTACTCTAGGTAAGATATTGACTTTTTTACCTAACAGATTCTCACTTCAAGAATCCAAGATAATTTACTGAAGATCTTCCTGAAAGTGATGCATTGATTTAATCATTTTACAAAAAGTAAGTAAATTTCCCCTTCACATTGTTGTACTTTATGAATTTTAGTGTATGTAGACTAAAGGGGCGAAAAATGTCACTGAATTCATTTGTTATTCATTTCTAATTTTTTAACATTGCAGGAGTAGGTTTCAGGTCTAATTGATGGTTCATTGTTTTTTAGTTTGAGTTTTTCCTCAAGGATGTGCCATGTAGTCCTGTAAAAGCCAAAATAATGAGGCCATTAGACTCACTATTGGAATAATTTGATGCTGGAATTGATTGGGTGCTGCAAGCGGCGGAACATTTGACTCATTTAGCAAAAACTGTTTAAAACCTGTGAATTCTCACTCCGTTGCCAAGGTCATCAATTCTACAACTAAAGCCCTAGCTATAAATAACAATTTAAAATTACATATAATATGGCATTTAGATCCATTCAAATCCGTATAGCAAAATGGTTTCTTCTATGCAGTAGAATTCAGCACTTTTTGAAATCAAATGTTATTTAAATGTATTCACAGAAGCAGGGTCAGGGCAGCTGGGTCTGTTTGCACTGTAATTAGTTTTTTATTTCTTTATTTTTTTCATTTCAGGGTTCTGCTGAAGTGAACACTTGAGAAAAGCTTTGAAAGTGTGTTTTATTAGCCAACTTTGTAATGGACTGACTGACCTTGCTGTATGTTAATGGATGCACATATCAGACAGGTAAAGTTTCCTGCTGTTTATGATTCTGGCCAGAGAACCTTGTTAATGCACAAGGAGAGATCCTTACAGTTTGTTTATGTTTAGGCAATTTAGTTTAAGCAAATGTTACATTACCTATGTGTAAGTTAAATTTGAAGTAGGTTTAAGATATATGTAGCACCAATAGATACATGGAGCACCTTGAGAAAGTACATAACCATGAACATCACAGTTAGTTTTTTTTTTTTTTTGGAATACTTTGAGCTTCACAAATATAAAGTGATGCGAGTGTAAAAGATACATGGTTTAATTATGTTCTTTCACAAATAAAAGTAGACAAAATTGAACAAAAATGTGCTATCCGCACAAAGCTGCCATTACCACAATGTGCCGCTTTGGGGACGATCTGTTCAGGGTGATATACATTTTGTTTTGTTTTTTTTGTCCAACACTCAGACAAATGATACCAATAAGCATTATTTGACCTGAGGACCATCTTCCACATTCCCCCTGCATGGCTTATGACAACACTAAATGGAAATCTAACCTTTCCTCGGAAAAGGTTAGATTTCTAGCGTTCATCCAATCAAAACATTTCTCCAGTCCTTGTGAAGCTGCTGCAGGCCTCTTGACTGTTTCTCAGGCTAAGGCTCTCCTAGGTCCTAAAGATACTATTTACTATCTGATACCCTACCAAACCACTGACATTACTTCACAGAAAATCCTTAATTTTCACATGGGTGGATTTCATTTGTCACAACCCTCTGGACATTGGTTTGGTATTGCCTCTTTTGTGTTCTAATGTTTATATTTTAGTGTTTTGTTCTTTTTATGCTTACTTATGTCTAGTTCATGTATTGGAAATAGTCTGACAGTAATGATATGAGTGTGCAAGCGGGAATAGAATTGCTTCTCTTGGGTGGCTCTCAGCAAAAGCGACAGGATGAAGAGAGATTCCGTCCTCCATTGCCTTTCCAAGCGACTCGTAAGACAATCAGGAAGTAATGGTTTATTTGGAAGTGGTGGTTTCTCAATGGCATTCCTCTACGAAGACAGTCGGAATTTTTTTTTAAGCTTTGGCGCAGATGTGTAGACGGTTAGAAAAGTGTCCGTTACCAGGGACAGTTTCACCCGTAGGGCTGCGCAAAGAAGGGAACTCTATACTCTGGAAACTAACAGTGGTGAAGCCCCCGGGGAGCAGGAACTCCATTACTGAGGTAAGCTGGCACACATTCAAGCACTACAATGATCTGGTTTCACCATGGGAAAGAGAATAATCATCTTATCCATAATCCCTAATTCAGTGGCCGAGTAAACAGCCCCAGTCAGCAGCATGGCCAGACAGAGAAGGCAGAAGTGCGTCAAAATCCACGAGGCGGTAATCAAATGAGGTCCATCAATCCATCCATTGCCTTCCGCTAATCCAGGGTCGGGTCACGGGGTTCAGAGCCAATAAAGTAGCTAAGAGTCCAGGCAGAGGCAGGGTGGTCAGGATGCAGAAAACCGGTCAATCAGGAACAATGACATGGAGAACCTGAAGGAAAACTACCACAAGGATGACGACAGATGGCAGCAGAACTCATGAGAGGCATCAGCAATCAGCAGCTGGCATGCGCAGGACGAGTCACAGGTGACAGAAATGAGTTAATCAACCGGTTAGGGACAGGCTGCAAGCGGAGGAGCAACACGAACCATCGGAGGAAACAGGGAAGTAAGAACATTTCACGTTTTAGTTATATTTACCGGATAGTTTCTGCTTGTGATGTTTGCGTCGTCAGGCTTTTCCCCTCAGCTACTTAGTAATTCTCCCCTCACAGCTACTACGCATTATGCAAATTTCACCCACCTGATTCCACAAATGTATAAGCTGTTGTCCACGCTGTTCCAATGCCAAGTTTGCCTTTGGATAGTTGTGGAATGCTTCTTTTGCAAGTTTCCTCAATAATTTCAGTTCTTGGCCCCCATCAACTCCACAAAATCCTGAAAGAGACTTCTGAAGGCAGTTGGTTGCATTGCATCTTATATATGATGGCTACAATTTGTTAAAGAGTATGCTCTGCATTAACAGTAGATTTCTGTATGTGTGTGTTTGTTGTGTAGGGATGGGTGGTTTGTTTCAGTGAAGCCATCAGTCAGAAATATGACATTAATCAAATGAGCCTCCGGTGCCAGGGCCATCGCATGGAAGCAGGTGATTGATGAAGGGCAAGCCTCCAACATGCCCACAGCTCCAGAGCCATACATTCATCCTAGGGCATTTAAAATGGTCTTGACCTTGCAATCATCCCTCCCACCTTACCTTTCATTCTTTTATTACTTTTATCCCCTCCTACTTTGAGCCTTTCTCTTCTCCGAGCCGGAGACGGGGAGCTAATAAATAAAGAGCAGGCACCACAGATGCCGGGCACCCACACCAATCCCTCTGCCCCCCACCCCTTCACCGCCCTGCTGCTGCAAAACCGTCTTCAGATGCGTCAGCAGAATTAGAAATGCACAGTTTCATTACCAGTCTTTCCACAGCCCCAGATGATGTTCAGACTGAGAGGGTGCTTCCGTTCCACTGGAACCATGGGTTATCAGTCTTCCCCTCTTCCAGGTGTAATTAGGTGCATTGAAACGGGCACCAATTTAGACATTTACTGAAGACTCATCCACACAAATGGAGTCAGAGATAGTAATCCTTTTGATGCTGCACATCTTGTCAGGTTTCAATGCCTGACAGGGAACCTGTAAACAGATTTTCGCCGGTTGTGCACTGGGCGATATTTCGAGACGATATTTCAGACATCACGAAGCACCGGCCGCATAATCTCATGCTAAGAGTTCGCTTTGCCTGGTCACGGAATCAAATGTGATGTGTACCTGCATGGGAACTGACCTGCTTGTTTAGGTAAGCGGGTTTGTGCGCACATGAAACGTTGTCTCCAAGGGGAGAGAGGTACACACCACGGAAAGCGGACACCCTAGCAACCACGCGCTTTCCTGCTTCACATGATGCGCTGCTGTCCAAATGATGCATGGATGATGCGCCGAACAAATTCCCTTCGGCCTGCGGAGTGTCAGCTGCATCTTCCTGAGGGGCGGCGGAGACGAGAAGAGCTTGGACTGGCAGGCGGAGACGGTGAGGGGAAACGAATGAGCGGAGGGAGAGTTGCAGCACAGAGAGTTTTCACTTCCCAGTGGTGACATTTGACCACTCGGCTTTGATGTCCTTTAAGCTGCGCTGCCTCTGCGAGCAGAAGCATCCGCAGGTGTGCCGCTGGAACATAAAGCGACCACAACAGGAAGCTTTGGAAGCTCGGCTGAATTTGCGTCTCACAAGGAGGCCGTCTGCGAGCTTAATCCTCCACTATGGGCTACAGCGGGGAGTATGCAAAACCAAGGAGTAGAAGCAGAATACATTTTCTAAAGATGCTTTTTATTTTTTTATGTTTTATATATATATATATACAAATGCTGGAATCTAGAGGTCTCTTTGAAACTGTTTACAAGCCTCCTTTTGGAGAGATCCAGGGCTGGAGATGAGCCAGAGCGCATCGGAGTGGAGGGGAGTCTGGCAACCCTGAGCTCTGCTGGACTGAGTTTGGCTACCTGAGGAGCTAAACCCCAGTGGAGTTTGTGGACTGACTTCTCTACAAAGACTATTTGCAGAAAAAAATGTTGCATAAATCCAGCTCTTTTGTAAGTTAGGAACAATGCTATTGCCTGCATTCCTTGGACTCTTTTCATCTTTTTTTTTCACAAACTTTAATATGTTTTTGGACAGTTTTTTAATAGACCACCAGAAAGTGACACATGAGTCTGAGTGGAAGGCCAATGATTCATGGTTTTTAATAGTTCTGCAAATAATAATCTCAAGAAGTGTGGCATACAGCTATATTAAGCTCCCTTGGGTTCATTATCCCTGGACAAAACCAGAACTGACCCAATTCATGTATAGAGTCCAGCTGTGTGTAACTGAAGGTGATTATAAATCCATGGCAGTTGAACTAGACTGGCGTTAATCAGAGAAGCGTTTTAGGAACAGTTTCAGTAAAACCCTACCAGTTTTGTTGATCCAGCCCATCTTGAAACCAGATTTCAGAGTGAAACGTTTCTGTGAGACATTTCACAGGTTTGATAACACATATGTGCAGAACGCACAGCTGCAGGGTTTATCCTGCAGCAAAAACAATGCATTGATCTGTGTAGTACAGCTTAACCTGTTCAGTGTTATACCGTTTCTGATAAGGAGTACATGTGATTTTAGCATGACGTTTGACAAATCAGTGAGGCATTTAGTGGCATGGCATGAAAACTACAGCAGATTCTAGGGTCTTGATAGGGACCCAGACATTTTCTTGTGTAAGCATAGTCTTAGAATACCACATTATGCTGCATTTCAGTTTCACTCAGAATCTGAAAATTCCGACCATGAAGTAGGAAAAGTCAACTGGTACTGTGTAGTTGGATTTTATGCTGGGTTGTATGCCGGACGCCATGTTTCGATATGGACGCATCTCAAAAAAAGTTTTATTTTACGAGACATAAATGTAGAGGTGCAGCTACAGTCAATGCTACATGTAGTGCCAGCATAAAAACTGAACTGAACAAACTAAACAAACTAAAAGTGATGTTTGCTTATAGAGAGTGAGGCTGAAAATTATCTTTGTAAGATGAACTGCAAATATCTTACTGGAACATCGTCGCCTTGGGTCTGATGACAAACCTTCGACTTTCCAGGTAAGTCCACATCCACAGCTCAGGAGGAGGAGGAATGTTATAGGACATGTATTTGGATTAAACATGTCTGTCTTTTATGGAAGAGTAGCAAGAAGAAAATAATCGATCTAAAGTTCTGTTTGGCACACAGGAAGAGTTCACCCTCTCTTCAGATGAGACCAAACTGTAACTTGGTGACCAACATGAAAAATGTCCTGAGTAGCCAAAAAATCAAAAAATCTCTCACCCTGATCCCCCCCCCACCCCCCAAACAAATTGGAGGCAGCTTTCATGCTGTGCGGATGTTTTTCTTCAACTGTTGGAGACAAACTCCAGCAGACTGGCAACTGGAATTGCAGCAAGAAATGATTCTCCTACTAGCTTTGACAGAAATGAACAGCATGCTTTTCTTTTTCTCTGCTCTTCAGTTGTGGCTTCCGTCCATTTATTATTCCCACTTCATCCTGTCCAGGGTCACAATGAGCCTCAGTGTTTCCCAGATAACTGTGTGAGAAGCAGGAAACTCCCTACAGAGCTCGCTAAGGCTAACAGTCTGAAGCGTAGATCAACACCTGATACATGACTGAATTCCTAATTCCACCTGCAGATAATTTCAGTTTAAAGAAAAAAAAAGTACTTTCTTTCAGACTCGCATCTCGGCCTGGATGATAAATTGCCCCAGTAATTTTTACGATAAACGCTAATGTTGTTTTGACGCCATTTTCAGGTAACGTGCTAATTAATAATGGTTTAATAATGCAAGTTTGCCCTCTCAAAGACCATAAATGTTTAATTTTGTTAAAAAAAACTTAATACTGTATACTTAATACTGAACTGTAAGATGGTCAACTAAACCATTAATAAAACAGAAACAAAAACCATTTACACCCAAAACCATAACTATACTTACTATGATGTGCCTGTGAACAAAATTGGCTTTAAAAACATATTAATCAAAATGAAAATGATTGAACTCATTTTAATTTGCTGTGTGACTAAATGGTTAACCTTATTGCAACAGGGTTAATCATATCTACCTTTTGTGCACTTCATGCAATAAAATTGTTCCGTGTTCTGAAATTGCTAAAGGTCTTTTTAAGACTTTTAGCAACTGATGTGATCTGTTTTTGCAGAAACTCAGAAGCTTTGACTCTTCTTAGCAGCCAGGTCCAAACCCTGTTCTTCTCTGGTTTCCCACTGAGGTGGATCTGATGGACCTGATGATGAACCTGCTAACTTGATTCTTTTATCCGACACTTTCCCCTTCTCTCCCCCATGCTTTTAAGTACAATCACATGCACAGGGGGAAATAAACAAAAAAACTGTTACTCTTCATGCACTCCACTACACATCATCATCATCATCATCATCATCATCATCATCATCTATGTCTGTCTCTCCCTTTTTGTTCAATCTGTACCTTCATTTTGGAGATGTTTTTTTTTTTCCCCTTACCTGCTAGACATCTGAGCTAACAATCAATCCCGTTTCATTCTGGTGAGGGAACGAATGGAATTCCAGCTGAGACTGTGGCAGCAGGCGAAGAACAAAGGCTTTTCTGGCACGCCGCCGCCGCCACTCCTCCCCCCCCTCCGCCCCGTCGGCCGCCCTGCCTCTGCTTTGCTCTGCTGCAGAGACCCGTACCTGCTCCGGGTCCCCATCACCTCCTCACAAACACGCAGCGCTCCTCCAAGATGAAGGGACGCTGTGACCTTTCTGCCATCAATAGAATGCAGGTCTGTACGTGATCATTATGTGGAGAGAAATTGATGGACTTAGACGGAGAAACCACTGGTATTACTTCGTCACTTCGACTGTATTCTCTCTCTCTCTGTGTTTTTGACGTAATTTATCTCAGATTTTGACTCCCGTGCAACAGGACAAGTCACTGTATTAAGTATTTTTATAAAAAGCCTTAAATGAAAGTGATTAGAGCTAATGTGGTGACAAATAACCTGTGATCCCCGACAAAACAACCCGCAACACGTCTGACACGATGATCAACGCGACACGAGGAAATGTTGGATCTCACATCGACAGGAACTGATGTGATTAACGCAGCACAAAGAGAGTCATCAAACCTCACTGCTGCTGCTGGGGTTTTTTTATGCAGATGGTTACATAAGGATAAGGAAAATGTAAATAGAGCCAAGTCACTGGAAGTCTGGAATAAATCTGAGAAATAAATGCATTGAGGCTCATTTAAACAAAAAACGTCAATGTAGTTTATGGGATTTTATTTGTAACTCCAACACATAGTAGTAGATAATTGAAGTGGATGGAAAAGGATGTCAGATTTATTTTTTCTGCCCCATTCAGTTAATGCTGTATAAAAAGCCTTTTGCTTAAGTCAGTGGTTTAGGAAAGCTGGAGGGAAGATGGGAAACATTTCAATAGACTGAATAATTTCTTTTTAAATCCCCAAATCTAGTCTGGTTTTCAATCAACATTATAAAATATAAGCTAAAATGAGTCATTGAAAGGTTATGTGCCAAGCTCATTTTTCTGAATGGCTGCCACTCAGGATGCTAGCTGGCTAGCTTGCTCCTCAAGGTAGCATAGCAAGTACAAAATGCACAAAAAAGACTGAAGGAAAGGTGCTTTTGCTAAACTAATGTAATAATTGTTAAATGGTAAATAAATGTGAGGAAAAACATTCTAGAGGACAGTGTTTCTTTACGTATTGTGTAGCATTGTCTGTGGGGTTGCTAAGGAGGGCCTTGGGAAATGGCTGCAACAGTTTTACACATGTAGTAGCAGATTTTCAGACCTCTGCTCTATGACACAAAACCTCAATAAAGTATATTCATTTATATATAATTACAGAATGCCCTAGTTGTAGTTGTAGTGTGACGTTTGAGGGATATGAATACTTTTCAAAGTCACTGTTCTCTGAATTTGTGAAAAAGAACACAAGCGGCTTGAAATGTTCTCGTTACACGAATTCATCTTTGTCTCCGTAGAACAGAGAGGATATGATACATATGGGCTGCTGGACTTATTGATCAACAAAGTGCAAAAAAAAAAGAAAAGCAGAAATAAGCACTGACTATACGGATGACAATGTGTCTATATGGGGGAAAAAATAAAGAAAAGTCAATCAGGAAGTTGCAAATGACTACTTTCTGTCATTTGCACAGAAAGTCTGCGATTTTACATAATGATTTTGCATCATTATGTAAAATCGACTATCTTGAGCATTACATCATGTTGTTATTGCCCTCATCAAAACATACCTGGAGTGGTACCTTGATTCTTTCATACATGTTTGAGAAATCTTTTAATCTCCATAGCAACCATATACATGTTCAAAACACCTGGGTGGACTTAGTCCCTATCTTCCATCTCAAAGACCCGCCCTTCCCCATTCAGCTCCTTCAGACTAGCCAGCAGCAATTGGCAAACACCAGGTGGAACATACAAGTTCATTATATTAACTATTTTTCAATCCAATGGTGGTAAAAATGTTGTTAAAGGGTTCATAGAGGAGCCATGTTCTGTTGACTTCCTGAAGGCAGAGTTTCAGAAAGAGCAGGAGTTTTTAAAGCGACAGAATCCCAATTTCAAGGTGTTAAATTGCAAAGCAATTGTTTTTACCCGTATTCGACATAAACTGACTGCAGCAGTTAGTTGATTGACTTCAATGTTCTTTAGAATCACGACTGTAAAATGCAGGATTTCTAAAACTATATGTTCAGATGAATCCAACATTTAAGGACCACAAAAAAAAAGTAATTTCTGCTGCTAATCTTTTCAGCCTCCTCTCGTTATCGCCGCGTACGTCCACCCTCAGCTGCTTCACAGGTTGGGTGCGGATCGACTGGCCTGTTTCCCTGCCTGACAATGGAGGCTCAGTAATGGATAAAATAACATATTAATAGCTGCCTCGCCGACTCGTGGCTCAAAGATGTGTTTCATTAAAATCCAACCGAGATGTGTCAACCAGAAATAGCAGGAAAATCGAAGCGAGAGAGAACACGCCTGACAGACGTGGCAACGTTATATTTCACAGTATGTTCGCGAGGAATTACAAGTGGAAAAAATATATAGTCATCTGAACTTTAATCTACCGCATGACTTTGTGTATATTGAAAAAATGAATAAAAACATTCTCTTTTTATTTTTCACACATAAAATCTTTAAATGCAAGCGTTTACGGATTTCTATGAGGTATGCCTAGCCAATCATATGATCTTAAAATGAGGCAATAAACATTGTCCTTATATGGAGATAAACGCAGTTCCTGGTATTTGGGTTAGTAATAACAACAATCTTGATTTAACTTCATCCTGATCATGAATGCAGACAAACTAATGTGATTATTTTCTGCAAGAGCACAAACACAGGAGCCAATATTGCAAATGCAACGAGAACATAATCAGATATAATAGAATCTGATTGCAGATTACACATTATGCCCTAAAGAATTTGTAATCAGTGTAAATGATCCCAGTGTACATTTATATATAACCCTTTATTTAGACAGAAAAAATCGCTTCAGAGTCATTGTGTCATTCACAAGAGAGACCCGTTACATGCATCACAAAAACAGTCCACTTATTGCGATTTAATTTGTTTTCTTTTTTTTATTGTGATACCTGTATTTGATTGCTTACAAGATTAAAGTGGATGTATGTTTTTTTTTTTTTTACAGGGACATTTTATAGAACAATCAAGTAATTATATTATCTTCAGTTGTTATAAAAATGCTATATAAATAAAAAATATGATTTAAAAGAAATCTGACTTTGTGGTTAATTGCCTTCAAATTGGACATCTATCTCTTTAAAAAAGTCTCCTGTTCTTTCTAAAGCATAACCCCCCCCCCCCCCCACCCTTCCCACCTTTAAGTGAAAATACACCGAAACTAAACAGAAAAAAATCCAACACAACCCACAAACATATAATTATTCCTGGTACTGAGTGTTGATATCTAGTCCTAAGTTGATCCTGATGCTGTAGCAGCACAGAACATTTTTCCATTTCAAGTTTTAATAATACAATTTCAAGCTAAGAGTGATCAAATGCATATAAATAGTTGTTTTCTTTAAGTCTCAAGGAAATCTGGCTTCATAATACAAAGGACAAATTCATTGGTTTTGTAGGAAAGACTTCATTTTGACAGGAAATACTGCAAGATTTTCTTTTTATTTACATTCTATCTACATTGTACCTTTAGTAAAATAAATGCACACCAAGAGTCATAACCCGTAATACAGTGTTGTCCAAATTCACTTCCCACTGCTTCCGGTCTTCCTGTGGCAGGTGACCTACAAATAATCGGTGGACTTCATATATTCTAAAACTCAAGGGCAAAGGTTAAGACAACAAGTCACTGTGACATAGTAGACGGCTTCACAGCAAGGTACAGGTTTTATAAGCTATATTCAAAGTGATCACTTAAGAAAAATACATTTAAAATAAGCTAGTTTTAAAACTTAACATGTTTTGATTGAAATAGCCTAATTATAGTTTTAAATTTATAACTTATTCTGGCATATTGACCTTTATTTTACCTGTAGTTAAAGCACATTCTTTGCCAAGATCTCTGATCTGCCCTTAGTCTGTCTGGGAAACAATCAGTAGGAAGTTCCAGCTTTTCACACTGATCTGTGAAAGCCATAAACCAGCAGGAGTTTGGAGAAGCTGTGCTTCCACTTTATTTAGACAAGGGGGACAAATGGCTTTAGAGAAAGGGTCAGAGACAGGTCCTGGTTGGATGAGCAAAGATACGCCTTATTTGAATAAATTAAAGAAAAGAGGATAAAACTTTCCACACAGAGTAACAAATTAGATTTTGCTATTTGCAATTTCTCCAAGGACGTCTTTGCTTTTTTGTCTGTCGTTTCCATCTTTTGTCTTTTTCTCTCTCAGGTAAACTCATGTGTTGTTTTGTGCTCTGAGGTTTCTGATGTTGTGAGATGTGCTTTTCTGGTGATAGTTTGCATCTGTCTTGAATAAATGCTGATTATTGTGACACTGTCATCTCTGTGTGGCTTTTGTTTCGACGCATGGAATCATTGAATCCGGGAGCACAAGATAATATAATGAGCCAGAACTTAATGATTTTATTCTCTTAACACCACTGTCCACTTAGAGAGACACTTTGGACTGACACGTCGCACAAACTCAAGTCCCGAACACCAGCCAGAGTTGATGTTCGGGTAACATGATCACCTTGGACAACGAGTCGACGTGAAACGCTAAAAAGTCTCCTCAGAGAACAGATTAGCCTAAAAGTTGTCTAGTTGGTTTAACCCCTAATGATGCAAACATGGCTCACATCAAGGATCATATTAGAATCAATTTGCCCCTGCTTTTCTGTCAAGAATTATGACTGATTTTGCTCATTTGCGAACCGTCTTCATTTAGCGTCTGCTTGACAGAAATAAAACACTATTTAATCATTTTTTTAGCGTAAGTCAAAGTCAGACAGTAAGAGGGTTTAGCAGCATACAGGGGGGTGATTTGTACATCTTCTGCACCCATGTCTGTTTTAATAAAAAAAAAATAGGTAAATAAACAAAAAAGCAACAACTCCCAGTCGATGGAAAACTGGATCAATGAGGGTCATTTTCTGCTGCGGTTCGCTTTGATGCCCCAGCCTTTTCTAATCAGAGTGCCTTTATTTTCTGGTACTATAGATCCAGTATGGAACACAGCGCGACAAGTCGGACTGTATGAAAAAAACATTTAAATGAAAGCTAGCATGCAGGCTAATATATTTTTAATCATTTCTGAGTTATCACTGTCATAGAAGGGGATTGTACTTAAATGCAGATCTCTGTTGTGGACCGTAATAGAGCCGGCCGGCATAGAAAGCTGTAATAGAGATGATGGGAAGGGAAAACTGAGCCTTAAAGAGGCTATTGAACATAATAAAATAACTTTACTGTTGCGAGTAAAATTCTCTATGAGATCTCAGAGAACTGTATTTTAAAGGCGCTGATTAAAAGTGAAACCCGGATGTACATTTTCTGATGCAAACCTTGTGATTACAGGTCATGGAAACTTTTGTGGGTAATGACAAACAGAGCGCCCTTTGTCTCGACTCTGCGGGCAACTGATTTCACTTAAAAATGCACTTTGAAGGCAAAACTTAATCAAGTTGCTGTAAGCATTTTTAACACTGGAAAAGGTCACATTTAAAGAATGGCAATCACCATGTCAAAAAGTAAATTTTACTGAATTTTAGGAAAATCTTTTTTTTTAATGGCATTACTGAAGGCAATACGTCTATTGAAAAATATTTTTGACAGCTTTAGCTGTTGAAATCTGTAAGAATTAGATTCACGCAAATCTTTTTATGTGCTCTGCAGTGTGGGGCATAGAGTCAAAATGAAAGTCCAGTGTTCGTCGGTGGAAAACATCAGTTTTTCCAGCAGATTTTAGGGTCATAAATAAGAGAAATTTTAGGTAATCCTCCTACAGCTTTGCTTTTTTACAGATTTCCTTTGGGTTGGTCAGTAGGTCAGTCACAAACAACTTCAACGCCTCTAAAGGTGAGTTGCTGTTTTTTTCTTGGCTAAGCCTCTTGACTGCGAATCAAGAATCATTCAGGCAAAAAGTGTTGCATTCACTGATGAAAGAAAGATCAGATTTTAGAGTTTCCGATCTGTCGTCACCGTTCGAGCTGAACGTTTTACTCCAGACAGCAGCTGATATATCTGCTTAAGTCTGAGATTTTTCAACTTCCCTCGTTTTCTACACACGCTGCACTACAGACAGCAGACGAGTTAGAAAGCCGTTCAAGTCATAATAAAACTTTAAAATTCATTACAAAGGCTGGAAAACACTAAAGGATTACAGGCCCATTGGAAGCAAATATAAAGGTTATTAGTTCAAACTTATATGCTATTATATTCATCTAGAGGTAGACATGCGCCTGTCACAATAATCAATTAATCACATCTCAAATTAAAATGAGCTCAATTTTGTACAGCGACTTCATAATCCTTATGGTTTTGTTTGTGGGTTTTTTGTTGTTTTTTTTTCTGTTTCATGTTATTGTTTTTGGTTGTTTCCAATATTTAAAATATCATCCAATTCTTTTTTTTTTAATACAAAATTAAAGTTTGCTACACTTTGGGAGGGTGAGCCTGCATTGTAATGCCCTCATCAATGAATCACTTGAAAATGGTCTCCAAGCAACAATATTATTGTTTATCACAATAATTACCGGGACGATTTATCGTCCAGGCAAAACTTGTAATGGTGACAGGATAGAAAGACAACTGATGCAAAGAAAACGCTTCCTCGCCCAGGTTTCTTAAAACATAATAATGCAACCCTATATTTCTATTCCAGGTCCTGGTGGGGCAAAAACCTTGAGGCCAAACACACACACACACAGGGATTAGCCCTCAAAAAGATTTTTACATCCAAGTACCCGATGCCATGCACTGCCTCCAACCACTCTACCACTCCCCAGCTTCCACTGCTGCCCCTCACTGCCTGCCAGCTGCATGAGGGCTCCCTCAGGCACAGCCCAGCCTGATGTCTGGCCAGCTGTGGCCATCCTCCTTAGCAAAGAGCTGAAACAGTGGCGGAGAAGGGGAAGAAAAAAAACCAACAAAAAACAGTGCAACCCAAAATTGAACTCGTGAGACTTGGCGAGGTGAGAGGTTGAACCCACACAGACCCAGAAATCTAACGCAACACGGAGAATTTCACTCGGTGCAACACGGATAACAATTATAAGATGCTTAATTGAACCACAGAACCACATGCAATTTTGGTGCTCTGTGGGATTATTAATGAATGCGCTGACATTTCTTTTAATTTGCCAAGCACTGTTAGATGCTGTCCAGACCTGTGGGAGGTATTCATGAAAGAAGGAGGGAGGGATGGATGGGGAAAAAAAGAGAACAGACAATAAAAAAAACATAATGCATCAGCATACAGTGGACTGTGCAGGGGATGGAGGAAATAAGACGGCGGCACCCGGGGGAATCGTCCAGCCCAGTGCTACACAACAGCCCAGGAGGTCCGGCTAACATTAACACACATTATACGCAAGATCAGCTTTCCAGCGGGACACCATCACATGCTGTTTGCATCTCTGCTCCATGTACTTTGATGATTTGAATTTATAATCAGGTGGGACTGGGAGGTCAGGATTTTTCATAGAATCAAAGCTACTTATTAATATTTTTCCTACTGGTCTAACTCATGTAAATGAGCTGAAACTTAATTGTGTTTTCTTTTTCATTTTCTTTTGCCTTGCGTGGTTTTTTATTACCGAGAACCAGAGGCATTATGTGCCTTAATTCTGCGCTGCTGTTCCTCCCTACCTTCGCTGGCGTTCCTGATGTCATTATGAAATCACTTTTAATGGCGTGCGCTTCAAATATTTGCATAACATATTACAATAGCGGCGAATTAATCTGCTCCTCGATTTAAATTAGTGGCATTCAGAGAATCAATTAAGTCACCATCACTTTCCGAGCTGCATTAAGTGCTAACAGCGAGGGGAATGGAAAATTACATTTCCCTTCACAAAATTTGCATACTGCATTGGCACTGGTGATGCACTCAGCTCCTTGGCTAAGAAAGTGCTTACTTTGTTCCAACTGCTAAAGACAGCTGAGAAAACTGTTCCTCCCTCCGCTGAGTTTGAAGCTGTGATTTTTTTTTCTCTCAAGGAGACATTACCCCAACCCCAGTACATTTTGTAGTCATTTCTTGGACAGCAGTTCTTGGCTCAAGTGATTCTCTTTGCAAATTGCAACATGCCCATTGCTTTGGGTTTTTCCACGTCATTTCCAAGGCGTTTGTAGTGGAACTGGAGTTTTTTTCTTTTTTTTAACTTATTCTCAACTGGAAAAGTATTAATGTTGCTGAATTTTTGTTAGTATGCCATGTGTTTATGGTGGCCACGGAGGGTCAAGAAAATGCAACAGCCACAACGCAACAACAAAAAGTCCCAATGCAACATCAAAAGGTTGCAACAAAATAAAAGATAACACAACAACAAAACGCCGCAACACAACAAAAGACACAATGCAATAATACAGGGCACAACGGAACAACAAGAAGCCACAACTTAACACGCCACAAAAAGCCATGACGGAAATTATCCTAGTATTTTTGTCATAACTTTTTGTTGACATGACTTCTGTTGTGTTGATTTTTGCAGTTTGTTGGCCCTTCTAGGCCACTATAATATGTAGTTGGGGGGAAAAACAGGTATGCCTGCTTCTACAGATTTTGTAAGCAAAACTTTAAAAAGTGTAACAGGAACTTAATTTTAGCCCCATAATAAACTTCAGTGGAACCAACTTGACCTTAGCATGTATCCAATGGGTCTGTGAAGGTTTTTCTAAAAAACATCAGTGGGAAACAACACACTATAACATTCTCTGACAGGAACTTTTACAGATGGTTTAGGCCCTAGAGCAATATCTTCAGATTTGTTTTCCTCCAGCATGAAAACATGGAAAGAGTTTATCACAACTGCAAAGCAACAAAGACATGGACGTGAAGTATAGTGAGTAGATGATTAATTAGAGAAGCAGCCATGTAAATCAGATTCTGAAGCCCACAGTGTTCTACATGCAGAACACTGTGGGAAACAGAAAGCCAATACAGTGACATGACCCTGAATGCCTCATCCCTACACAGTGACATGGTGGTGGCAGCATCATACTGGAGTGATGATTTTATTCAACACTTTTATTTGCCTTTTTTTAGGAGAGGGAGAGAGCTGGGTATCAACGTGTAGACAAATTCTAAGATGTAAAGAATTTCAACAAAAATATACTAATGCACTTCCTGTCTGGAATCATACGCAGTCTATTTTAAATTCCTCATCGCGCCATGGCAACGGGCTGAAGCCTTCCTCACAACAAATGAAACTGCCCTGCTTTGCATTTTCTCCTCCACTCACCGTTTCTTTCTCTCCGACTGCTTCTGTTCAGCAGAACTTCCATAATGCACTGCGGCATGATGTCTATCAGCGTTCGCTGATAGACATCATTTAGATTTTAATTTCCAAGTGAAATACCAACCGAATATCATTCTTATGGTTTACCACACTCATCACTAGAACCGCAAAATGTTCCAGTCCTGCCACATAAAAGCCTTTTTATGAAGCTGAAGGAAAAAGGAGGGAAACAAAGCCGACGCGTTTGTGCGAGAGCATAGAGCTGCAACACAGAATGCGCCCTCTGGGTGATCCTGTGATCTCTCTACTTTGGCAGATTGTCAATACATTCTATTCCTTCACAATCTGATATTGTTTTTTTCCATCCGGCTCTAATGCCTTCCTGATTTTAGGCCACAAAGTGTGTGTGTTCCCCCCCACATCCATCCATCCATTTTCTTACACCCTTGTCCCTTAATGGGGTCGGGAGATGCTGGTGTCTATCTCCAGCTGGCGTTCCGGGCGAGAGGCGGGGTCACCCTGGACAGGTTGCCAGTCTGTCGCAGGGCAACACAGAGACACACAGGACAAACAACAATTCACACACACTCACACCTAGGGGCAATTTAGACAGACCAATTAACCTGACAGTCATGTTTTTGGACTGTGGGAGGAAACCGGAGAAAACCCACCATGCACAGGGAGAACATGCAAACTCCATGCAGAGAGACTGGGGCTGGAAATCGAACCCAGAACCTTCTTGCTGCAAGGCAACAGCTCTACCAACTGCGCCACTGTGAATATTGTGAAGTGTGTGTACCCCACAACACACTTCACAATATTCACTTTAATCAACAGAGAGAATGTGGAAGTTACAATGTGACAAACTGAAAAAATTACAGTGGGCGACTGTAAATAAATGTGTGTGTTGCTTTATTCCCCCTGGTCAAAAAAACACGGGGTAGCCTCAGCTGCTCTGTTGCGTTTTCTTCGCCGGGGTTGCAGCGACGACCGGAGCGGTCAGTGCAGAGTTAGTCTGACTCATCCCCACGATCCTTTGATGAAGAGTTCCTCGTCTATCCGGGGTGATAAATCCCCGACTCACAGGGTCTCTACAGGGAGTGAGGGCTCTCTGAACAGAGCGACAAGCGTGGAAAATGGCGCAGCCTGCACAGCCACAGAATCTCAAACCAGTCAAACACCCATGAAACATTCCGCAACCTGTCGCGAGCGACGTTCGGCGTTTCAGTAGCAGGTCGGCGCCTCGTGGCCTGGAAATCTCTGCCACCTTGTTGATAAGGCTTTTAATAAACAATAGGTGTGACGGGGACGTGACAACGCGGACGTGTCGTTCTGTCGCAACCAATTAAATCCGTTATTCCTTCAAGGTACTGAATTTGGGCCCCGCGTCCCTCCGCAATCATCCTGTCAAGTGACTCACCTATAAGCCTCCGCGTGACTACGCCCGTCGCCATTCAGGAACTCCGGTTTCCTCCCCTCTCTTTAATCTCCTCTCACCTCTCTCGGTCAACCCGAGTCTGCGCCTCGCTCGCTAACATCACCATCCACAAAGCCCACCACTCACTGTACTCTGTAGACAGTGGAGCTGACATTAAGGCAGATGGATTTTCTCTCAATCCGCTTAAGACATCAGACGCCGAGTGACTTTGTTCCGTTTTTTTTTTTTAAATACACATTTTAATACTACTGCTTTCATGTCTGAGTGCCTCCCCACTGTTAAAGATATTGAGTCAGTAGACTGGTGCATGACAGGTAGTCAGACCTTGTCAAAAGAGAGCGATGAAGTGCTTCTAAATTTGGCCCACTTACTTCAGTTTGATCATTTTAACACCAACCGCATAGAGCAATGGACCTCTTCAATGATATGAAGCTTCTGCGTTTGCAA
Organism: Poecilia picta; assembly: GCA_033032245.1. NCBI lineage: Eukaryota > Metazoa > Chordata > Actinopteri > Cyprinodontiformes > Poeciliidae > Poecilia > Poecilia picta. The sequence goes on along the minus strand of CM065357.1, from coordinate 7,731,945 downwards.
TCTGAAAAGATTGATGAAATGAGATCCAGCAGGAGCTTAGACTACTATGACCTGCCGACACAAAGGAAGACCTTTCCTGACTACTTGCAGCAAACTGTTCGCGACTTGGAATTGAACCCAGGAGGTCCGGGTTGAGGATCGTAGCCTCTGCAGCCAGCTGACCCAATGAGTGTCCCTGCAGAACCGTTTTATTTCTGAAAGGTGTGTAAAAGGCCATACTGCTGCATCTCAATTCCATTTATGTCTGGACTGACTTGGCCACTTCAAAGAGAAGTGTTTGTTTTTTTTTCTGAAATGTTCAGTGGTGGACTTACTGGTGTGCTTTGGATAATTGTCATACTACATAGTCACTTACTGTTAGTCTGGCATTATTCGTTTCATTTTTCTTGCAGACAGAAGATTTGATGGCTCAGTTAATTACTTCAAGTCATTATGGATGTGAACCAGCACCATCATAATACCACCACCATGTTTGACAATCGTTCCCTGAAATGCTGTTTTAGTTTAACGTAGCAGGACGGACACTTTTTTATTTTTTTTGCAAAGAATTGGGGATCAACATGATCTACATACACATGTATATTACAGGGTATATTTACGGGTTGTAGTTTACGATGGCATTCGAAAAAAGTAAAAGAAAATTCCTTCCACCGTCTCTGAAGACAGAGTCCACACTTTTGGTTTCCTGCTTTTTTTTTCATGATTTTTTTTCACATGTATCAAAAGGCGCTGGGGGAGACAGCAGACAGGAGATGATGGGAGGCCAGGGACAAAGCAGTTTGTCTGATGTGAATGTGTCTTTCTCTGTTATCACTGTAAGTGGGAGAGATCCTACATCTGCCTGATAACACAGGGCTTCTCTTCTTTTTTCTTTGTCTCTCTGACTGCCAGAATAACAATGTCATCTTAAGTCAACACAGTTCACCTCTGGAGTGAGATAATTTTAGACTCTATTCAGTCTCTCCTTCATGAGGTCATGACTGTTTCTGCAGAGGTCCTGCCTAGCAGGTGTTTTGTTTCTATTCGTTGCTCTCTCAAGATTAGTCGAGAATATGAACAGTCGTGTGGCTTCGGTTTAATTGTGTATCTCAAACTATTTGAAAAGGTTATCACTGTTAGTAGTAAATCCAGTGCTTTGGTGCAATCTAGAAATGATCGGGCATGAGATTCTGATGGTCAGTCAAAGATACAACTGCACTTTCAAGCATACAAACTTCTAATAAAAGTAATCTGTATGCTTGAATGAAGCAAATCTTTAACTTCTGTTGAAGAGAATCAAATGAATTTAAGCAGCATAAAATCAAAAGCAGCATTTCGCTACGTTTGGGTTCTAATTCAAGACAGACTTGATCCCATCTGGTATCTCAAAGGCCTGCAATGAATTTGCCAACTTTTCAGAAAATCAAAGTGTTAATCTTCACAAAAACATCAGATCCAGTGCCAATGCTATGTCCAAAGCAAATGTAAAGAAAGAGACCAAAATTCTACCAACTCAAACTCAAACACTTAGATAAAAATGATACATCAGCACAGCTCTCCTTAAGGAGGGTTTCCCTGTAGTTGCGTCACACTGTCGATGTCTAACAGCAGCTACTCTTTCAAACACAGTGATTGGTACCTTGAAACCTCTATAGGTTGTACTTTTCTATTATTTAAGCAAATATTTTTGTTGGAAAAATGTCAGTGTCTACTTTATTTGGCTAGCATGCACATCTGACTGACAGCACACACAAAGCAGAGATTCACATACGTGGCACTTTAAGGATCATTTAAAGGGGCAGTATCATATTAAAAAAAATAGAGTCAGAGTTTTGGAGCTTTACATCATGTTATAATGTTATTCCCTCATCTCAAACATTCATGATTCTTTCAGGAATGAATCCTTTCATCTCCCATGACAACCATTCAGCTTTTCAAAAAGCTTACAAGGCAGTTTCCAAGTTTCTGAACTTCCGCCTCGCAGAGCAACCGTCCCCCACGATTCCCCTTCTCGGATCCTTCAGACTAGCCAGCATCAATTAGCTGGGATCATGTGACGAGCTACGTCGCTGCTAAAGGGTTAAAATTAGTGATGGCTTCCTTGAAGGCGGACAGTTTGAGAGAGAAAATGTCCTTCAAAAGACCCGATTTCAAGGCATTAAATTGCAAGGTCAAATTTCTTTTAAGTTATATTAGATATACTTTGTATAAACAGCATTTAGAAGTTGTTTGATTGTGCTACAAAATGATTCCATGAAGCTGGCAAACATAAAAATCTGTATATATATCAGAGCAATTAAAATGTTTCGTGATTTTGAAACCGTGACATAATTTGAAACCAGACAAGGGTTTATGCCTGGTATTTATATAACAACCGTGGTTAGTGAGGACGGGGTTTGCTTAAAGATCAGCAGAGCCACATAAACAACGCCACAGCTCTTCCATTAACCCCAATATTACCCTGACTTTTGGATCATTCGACCATTATCTTTGCACCAATCAATATGCCACTTTTACACAGTCTAATCACTATTACTGCAGTCTGCACCGTGGCACCGTATAGTTTTATAGGAATGGTGCATGTCAGGCTACAGTATTGGCTATGAACTAAGTCTCTGCTATTTTTTAACAGCGAACCACAAATCAGTCTTCCTGCTGCCATCATCTCAAGGGCACAGCCACAGCAACCGGCGTGGCACAGCCACGGAGGGGAGAGAAAAAAAAAAGTCGCACACCGTGGCACAGCGAAAATAAGGTTTGATTGATATTTGTTTTCCTGCCTCCGCCGCTGCAATCTGCATTTCATCAAAAGGCCTCTCTCCCTCCAGGCTCTCTTAGTGTAGTTGCCGGCTTCATTGACAGAAACGAAAGCCCCCCTCGGGGAAGGAGTTGAGCATGTTTCATGAGAGGACAGCTCCATTACTTCAATACATGTAACACGGGTTTGAATCACACGGGGAAGTGATGTATAACCCCCTGCTCTGCCACTATTCATCACCATGTGATGGCTGCAAATCAAAACGCACGGTTTAGGTAAGTCTCGCCTTTACGGGCAATCAGAATTTCTCAGCGTACAATAAAAGGAACTGAGACGTAGAGATCAGAATGACCCAGGAAACTGTTAATACTGTCTTTAGCTTTTAAGTGCCTTCTTACTGCAAAAAAAAAAAAAAAAAACATAAGACAAATTGTCAGGAATAGTGCAGGGATTAGGCTCATAATCAATCAAATAGATTAGAACCAGTGACAACAGTGCAAGCAGCAGTACCACATACGGTCCGCAGTCAGTCCTGGCAGGAAGTGTTGAGTGTTTTGGCTGTGATTGGCTGCAGAGGGGGGTCCGCGCGTGAGAGAAAGAGAGAGGCAGCACTGCAGTCAGCGCTCCGTCGTAAATCATGCTCCCTGCTCCTTTTGATTGGTTTAAATCGAGCTTCTCTTCTGAGCCTTGACTGGGTCCCCAGGCTTATTAGGGCTTCATGCTGAGAGAATAACCAAGCTTGCAATTCATCAGAAAGATCTTAAAAAGGGAAAGCCAGGCCAGGACTATTCATTTAGATCATCCGTTTAGATCTCCTTACACATCCCCTTTGCACGATAACGCTAATTTGTGTTGCCACTCATGCATTTGGCTTTGCTGCATTTGTTGGTTTAGGTTTTCATACGTCTAATTTTGCCCGTAATGACAATCAAATGTGTGCGACACCGCGGAAGCGGCTTCAATCAATCGATCTTTTCTCCGCTCTTATGAAACGGCACCTTAAGCAGCCGAATTTAAATCCCAGCTCGTGACGACGCACACATGAAATGGTGGCCCCGCAATGTTTTTGGTGGGAACGAATTACAAAGAGAGACTCTGACAGGCAAGAAGATGATGGCGGGGCAATTACCGACAGAACACATCTACACACTTTTGCCGGCGAGAAGCAGAACAAAAGATCAGGAAGAACACAAAGGCCTGGAGGAGAACAACTGCAATCTGCGGCGTGAATAGCGTGGACGCTAACGCTCTCTTCACGCGAAGAGATGGGAATCACGCTCAATTCTGTCTGAATGGGAGCTCTTTCATCTGATCAATACGGATCGCGCTTTCAACAAACCCAAAGGTCAAGTAAAGTCAGCGCCAAAGGCAGGTTGTGGAAGCAGCGGCTCAAAAAAAAAAAATTGCTTAGAAAGATTTTTGTTGTTGTTGTTGTTTTATTCCAGGATTAAAAGACAACGTTCCGGCAAAACGGCTCAACTCAAACATCTGTGTTTTGCCCCGTAAAACCGCTCCGCACTTCCTGGCTCCGCCAGTCCGTTGGCTTTCATTTATTGAAGGAATTTAACTGGCGTTGGACGTGGCTGAATTTGCGGGATTCTTCCTCATTACAAACACCGACACTGCTACAAATCTGATTATGTGTCTCATTATAGAGACGCAGAAAGACGGGCTGATCGGAGCTCTCAGATCCACGCAAACACACTGACAGTCTGCATCTCCAAATGTAGATCCAGCCTAATTCTGCTCTGTCAGCTAAGCCTGCAGGATGACAACATGGCGCTCAGCAAAGACTCTCAAAGAGGAACAGAGACAGAAAAGAAGGATTTTTTTGTATTCTATATCATGAACGCGTGCTAACAGGCAGGATATTTTGGTTTCAAAAAGTTTCACCAATGTCCTTTTGACTCCAAATCAGTGAAAGGATGATTTGAACATTAGTGTTGGAAACAGATGTAACAGTTTAGATTTGTACCAAACTATAATGTCAATATTGTGCCTTCCTGTTATGTTAAGCATTGTTCAAATTAAATTGTCATTTAGGTGAAAAAACCTAACATTACAAAAATGGGAAAGGTTTAACAACACAGCTATTTAACTAGATGCCAGAAAAAGTCTCAGAGTAGTCAAAGTTTTCTTTGTTTTCATGTTGTTGCACATTTTTACCTTTCTATATAAAAATGGTTAATTGGAAAGAGCTTGTTGAGATCAGAGTGATGCCATGGTCTGAACGCCACTTTTATTAAGGTAACACTGTTTTGAAACTACAATTACAATGTTCAGTCTCCATTAAACTACAATTACAGATAACCCACCTGGATTTATTCTTGTTTCATGGCTTCTACATTGATCCAAGAGTGCGGAGAGTTGGCGCTTCTGCCATTTTTTCCGGGGCAACTTGAACTTTTAATATCTGGCAGTTTTTCAGGGCAATGCGATTCACGGATGTACACTGATGGGACGGTAAAGGAAACGATTAAACAGCTGATGGTTGGCTACCTGACCAGACAGTTTGACTAATTTGCTCAAGGATTATTCTATCAAAGCAGGCGATGGAAACTCACTACTCATCACAGGCGATGCTTGTGTATAACATTCTAAGCTCAAAATATCGATCCTTTTTTTGAGAACTATATGCTGAACAATAGCTTTGTTTTACAAATGAAGTGAAAAACCACTCATTCTGATAGTTACATTCCTAGTGACACTGCTCTGAAATAAACACATTATCTGAGAAGGGGGAGAGCAAAACTAGCCTTAGCCTGATTCCCTCAGATCATTACACATGTCAATGTAACCAAAATAACAGTTTAGATGCTTAATTTATAGGTTAGCTGACATGTTTGGCAAAATCCTGTCTCCAAAATCAGGATGCAAGTAAGATAGTTAAATGACTCAAAATTTGATGAAGAGGAAGTGCCAACCTCATGGTGCTTTGGCAGCATGCACAATGACAAATGTTGCTTTTCAGCCAGAACTTCATTTTGTTTTGCTTTTTGATAACAAAACCAAAGAAACATTTGAATGTTCACTGAACTACAAGAAAATGCAATTTTATTTAGACAAAGAGATCAATGCAAGGACACAAAAACATAAATTGGATGTTAAAGGTCAGGTTTTTAATGTTTTTCACTATGATACTCAGGGTTTAGCGATATGGACTTAAAGTTTCATCCTGTTTTTTTGTTGTAGTATTGCAGTGACTACATGACAGCATCCACAAACACAATGCTCCTAAAAACAACAGAACCAATTGTAATATACTTCATAGGACAAATAAAGTGTGGTTAGTGTCACTAAACTGTGTTTAAATATTCATTTTTCTTTTTCAAATTTGTTATTTATTGATGCTCTTAGTGAAAAAGGTAAAGAAAATTGTGAAAATAATCTTGACAAAAGTTTTGGGTTTTCTAAACTTTAACTGTGATGACAATAAATCAAGATTCTTATGACAAAAAATTTATCACAAATGATAAATGACACAATACATTTCAACCTATAGTTGAAACTAAGTCCAAATGTTAAGTATGTGGCACAAAATGTCAGGTTGAAACTGGCAAAAAGACGAATTTAGAGAGAGCGTCTTGAAAAAGGCAACATTCTCACCTTTTAACACGACTTTATCTAATATGAAAAGAATCCCCAGTGCATCATTGTGAGGGACAGAAAGGAAATCAGCAGTCAGGCTGATAAGGCTGCAGAGCTGTTTGATCTGAATCTTTTCAGCTTTTTTTTTTTTTTTTGCAATTGTGAAACAGTCAATTGCTAACACTGATTCAATCAAAGCAGCAAATTGTCAACTTGATGCTTTGTCCAACCAATTATTTAGATCTGCGGATGCTGTTCAGACAAAAAGGAGAAAAGAAAAACGACGAGCTCTAACGTGCAGAATGCTATGCAACAAAAAAAGTCGTGACGTATTCAGATCAAACTGACAAGTGAATAATCTTTACGTTATTTTAGAGACAAAGCACAATGCAGGTGAGAGACTGTGGCGCATTCGCCTGTTTTTCAAAGCACGGAGCCCATTGATGCAGTTCGTATTGATTTTATTTTCCCCCAGTCTACCTCTTTCTCCAGCAAGGCATATGCTTTCCAGCCCTAATCTTTCCCCGGCTGATAAACACAGCCGGCTGATGCAGAGCGAGAGGCGCAGATCAGGCGGGGCGTTAATTCAAAGGTGTCCTCGTCTCATTCACACGTGGGAAAGGGTCAGAGGGAGCGGCGGAAAACAGGCGAGTTCATCCAGAATCTGAGCCGAGGCAACAGGTGAGCAGCGGCAGGTGAAAGGTCGCCGTGGAGGTGGGACACTCATTGCTGCCGAGCCGTTGGAGGTAATGGGTTCAGAGGCAGGTCAGAGGTCAAGCAAAGGATGCGGCCAGTTGTGCGTGTGCGGTGCAAATGGCGGCTCAGAGCGTGCGGCCAACGTGTGCGTTATGAGCACCGCAGAACACAGCAGGTTTATGAGCCACTGCAGGATGAGCTGCAAGACCTGCTGTGGGGGGAGGGAGCCAACGAGCAGGAGACGGAGGCAAAGCAGCAGAGCCATTAGCCACGCATGGCTAAGAGCCGAGCGGCCGGAAGCGAGCAACACGACCGGGTTTTTGCTGCAGAAGAAGTATAAACAGGTTGGCTGAATACACACGGCGCATTCCCCTCGCGATTAAGAGTTTGCCGTGTTTTTGACCGTCTCCATAGCAATGTTCTTAATTAAATCCAGTTGGACGAGCTAGGGGACTAGCAGCTACCGTTGTTTCATTCAAACAACAAATCGGCGGGTTTACGGCTAACTCTGTATCCTGTGGTTCATATGTGAGATAAAAGATGAAGCACTGAAGACAAGCACCAGACGTCAGACAGTACAATAACCGGTTACCATGGTGACCGAACAAGGGCTAGAGATCACTGACTGAAGAGTCGCTTTGGATTTCTCTCCATTGATGTCCTTTGAAAAAAACTAAAAACTTTTTATGTTAATTTCCATTACATCTGAATAAATTGATCCAAAAAAAATAATAATAATTGCCTGCAAAAATTCTCCTACAAAAAAGTGGCCTTAAAATGTGGTGACCCAAACCAAAAGCAATTGGTAAAAAAATGATTTGAGTGACTTTTGGCCAATGAAATTACATTTTATAGAAAAAATGTGATACAGCTGTTTGTTTTTTGGAAGTTTTTAGCCTAGCACTGCTTTGGCCATATAAAGACCATCTTTTGATTTTTGGTGTGACTAATGTCACATTAGCACCATCTGTTGATGCCATATAAATATTACAGTGCTGTTCTATGTGATACCAGAGACCGGGAAGACTTTTATATATATATATATATATACTATATGTATATATTTTTTGTTTTTAAATGGAAGAGAAAATATATTAGAAAATATTCAGATTAGTGTTACTGGAGCAAAAGAACAGAAGAGCTCTCACATCTCACCATGCAGTCAGTCAGCTGTATTAATCACAGGAGAACTAAGTTACTTACGGTCCATAACCCAAAAATAAACGCGAGTCTGGGAAAGCTGCAGTGGATGCGCGGCCCATTAGACATTATGCTTCATTCATAAAAAATGAGGCAAGTTCAGCATCATCAAAAAACTTCTCGGAGACGACTCAATGAGACAGGACTGTTGAGCCATCAACACAGGCCATGTGTCACCATGTGCGAGCTGGATTGATTTTCCCTGACGTCATCGGGAGGAAAAATTTGTTTTCAAATGTAAAAATGTATGCGCTTTCATGAATTTCACTCTCAAATAAATGATCCATAATAATATCTTTAAAATATAAACATTATGTGTGAGTGAGTCCCCGTGCAAAATTTCAGTTTTTTGGCTACTTTGATATAAATATGGAAGAAACTGGGATCACGTTGAGCGCCGGTCTCGTTCTGTTTTCTTTGCTAAAACGAAAGGAACCCACGCACCGAGGGAGAGATTTCGGCGTTATCTTTATTTATTTACTGGTTTGTTTTCTGATTTATTTCATGCCAAATGTTTCTAGAGAGAGAGAGAAAGAGAGACTTAATGGTGCCATAAATCACTGAAGCTTTTGCTTAGTTCAGAAGAAAAAGAAAAGTTTTGCACGCACTTGTGGTATTAATTTATTCACACTGTACGTTTCCACCGAACACCTGATGGCGTTCCACACGCGCGGCTCTCGATAATATAAATTCATCAGCTCGCCCACCCCTGCTTTCGAGACATAAATGCAGCCCTTTAATGCAGCATGCCAATCCAGCTTGTGTTTTTCAATTAAAGTGCGTGAACATGGTTGAGGCAGAAGGAGGCTGACAGGCCAGTAATTATAGGTGCTGCTTTTAAGCTATCACTCTCGGCTAATGGCAGACCTGTCACATTCCCAGCTCTGATGGCACAAGCATTAATCACCACAACTGTCTGGACAATCAAAGTGTGCGGAACAAACTCAAGATTCCAACCGTCACAATCTGGCGGGCTATAAAAAGAAGATGGTATAAAAAAAAGAGAAGAAGAAATAAGAGTTTAAAAGCCATTTAGAGCTATCTCGAAGCTCTGAAATGAGGCTGCAGTATGTGAACGTAATAAATCTGTTTATGCAGGCCAATTAGTATTACTCACTCAGAGACTATGGTTTCTATTAGCGACAGAGGTCTGGTTCGCTGTGATTCCTCTTATCAAAGCTGGTTTCAAGCCGAGGAGTTCTCTGCTTGGAGTTCACATGTTGAGTTGGGTTTTCTTATTCTTCAGGTAATACAATTTCCAGAAACACAATATTAGATACTACTTTGCTTTCAAAGTGGCTTTGGAAATTAATTGTACTGATAACATCAAACAGCTGCTGCCGGTGAACACGGATGATGCAACTATCCAGTTCTTCCGCATCCCAAAGATTCTGTCTTGCGTTCAGATCAGGTGACTGTGGCGCCAACTGAGAACATAAAATCTATGATCGAAAACCAAGATTGAGATTATTTCAACATTTGGATTCGCTGCTGGATTCTGCTGGAGTAGCCATCGGAAGATGGGAATTCTATGGTCATAAAGGAATGGACAGAAACAATGCTCTCACACGTCAGACTGAATCTATGATTTGATGTTTTTGTGCCGTATTCTGACCCTCAAACGAGAATGTTGCACCTGAAACTGAGATTCATCAAACCAGGCAACATCTTTACAATCTTCTTGTCTAAATCTGCTGGGCATGTGGGAACTGTAGCCTCAGTTTTCTGTTCTTAGCTGACAGGGTGGCAACCATAATGTGGTTTTCTGCTGCTGTAGCCCAACTGTTTCAAGGTTCAACACGCTGTATGTTCACAAATAGAGTTCTACATACCTTGGTTGTAAGAATTGGCTATTTTAGTTACTGTTGCATTTCTCTCTGTTGCATCATCTGGGGGGGGGGGGGGGGCCTAAAAAATTTTCCTCAGACATTAACAAGGCGATTTCATGAACTGCTGAACACCAGACGTTTTTTTCTCCTTTTTTTTTTAACCGTTCTCTGATGAGTGTTTGTGTGTGAAAATCTCAGTAGATCAGCAGTTTTTGCAACAGTCTAACTTGTCTATCATCAATAATCGTGTCGCATTCAAAGCCAGTAAAACCGTCTTTCTTCTCTAAGCTGATCCTCAGTTTGAGCTTTGGCAAGTTACAGATCACTTCTAAGTGCATTTACTGCCACGTGATTGGCTGATTCACCTTTTGCGCTAAAAAACAGAAAAACATTTTAAAATACCAGCTGAGTGTTTGTGACATTAATTGGAGATTTTTAACTCCCCTTGGTAAATGTTGCATATAGGAACGGGATGTGGGCATGGTGACAACAAATTTTGCTAGGCCGTAAATTGTTCCAGAAATTATCGTAATAAATGATAATATTGTTATTTTGAGACCATCTACAAGTTATACATTTCTAATGACATAATAATGCAAGTTTGGCATCTCATAGAGAAGCAAACTTTGTGTAAAGAACGCTGGTTCACTCGCATGTTCTTATAGATATAGATGCTACTGAAATTTTATATTTAAAAACACAACAACCAAAAAGAATAAATTAATTTTAAAAACCCCCACAAAACAATAAAATTGATTATGAAGTCTCTGTAAGCATAATGGCCATTCAAAAAAAATATTAATCATCAGGCTCATTTTGATTTATTATTTATTATTAAGTGATACACAGTCCAGTCACATTAATGTGACCATCTGTCAAAAGCCAGAATAACCACCTTTCGCAGAGCGAACTGCTACGAGACGTGCAGGAAGAGAGTCACTTAGGTCCCTGAAGGTCTTCTCTGGGATGTTGAGCCATGCCGACTCTAATGCCGTGGCCAGCTGCGCTAGATTACGCGGTTGAGGATCCATGGCGCGAACAACTCGATCGAGATGGTCCCACAGATGCTCGATTGGGTTTAAGTCAGGTGAGTTTGCTGGCCAGGGGAGGACGGTAAACTCATCCTGGTGCTCTTCGAACCACGCACGTACACTGGCAGCTGTATGGCACCTCGCATTGTCCTGCTGGAAGATGCCATCATCCTGAGGAAAAACAATGCGCATGTAGGGGTGGACATGGTCCGCAAGGACAGATGCGTACTTGTATTGATCCATCGTGCCTTCCACAATAATCAGTGAACCCAGAGAATGCCAGGAAAACATTCCCCAGACCATAATGCTCCCGCCTCCAGCTTGGACCGTTCCTGCAATGGTTGCAGGGTGGTTCCTTTCAGAGGTTTCACGCCTTATACGCCAACGTCCATCTGTCCGATGGAGCATAAAACGCGATTCATCTGAAAACGCTACCTGTCGCCACTCAGTGGACGTCCAGCTGCTGTACTGGCGTGCAAATTCTAGCCTTCGTCGTCGATGAACACCAGTCAGCATAGGTGCACGAACCAGGCGTCCGCTTCGGAGGCCCAGACGCAGCAATGTTCGCTGAATAGTGGTTTGGGAGACACTTGTGGTAGCCCCTTGGTTCATTTTAGTGGTCAGTTGCTCAACGGTAGCCCGTCTATCTGCCCGAACGCATCTCCGCAACCGTCGTTCGCCTCTGTCATCTATGGCCCGTGGTGCACCACATTTGCCACGTCGTTGATTTTGGACAGTCCCATTTTGCCATGCACGGTACACTTTTACCACGGCGGCACGCGAACAGTTCACAAACTCAGCCGTTTCGGAAATGCTTCCACCCTTGGCCCGAAAGCCAATGATCATGCCCTTTTGGACGTCGGATAAATCGCTTCGTTTCTGCATTACGCCAACGATTGAAATGTTTTCCGAAGCCCACACACACCCTTTATATACGCTCAACTGCACTGTGCTGCCACCTGCCTTCTGTGATTGGTTATTTAACTCTGAAGTGGAAAGTACGTGGTGGTCACATTAATGTGACTGGACTGTGTATAATTGATTATTGCAACAGGCTTAGACAGACTTTTACTTTTAAACTGAAATTTCTACCAGAGACGTAACTTGAAGTTTACCAATTACAGATTGGTAAATCTGGGTGGATTTTATGTTGTTTCAGCATCATTGCAATTTTTCTCTTTTTCACAACCAGGAAGCTGCATTAGTTTCTCTAATAAAGGGAAAACTGAATGAGCAGTCAGCCAGATGACTGGCAGTGCACAGCAGCAGGAGGAGTGAGGACTTTTAGCATTTTACTACTGTAGAAAACTGGAGTCTCATTAGAAAGAGCTTTGATCCGTAGGAACTGTTCAACAGAAAACGGCTGTATTGTAACCCACAGAACAAGAAACTGGACTCAGCTGAAATCACAATTGACAGGGGAGAATTCAAATAAAACCGAAAACCAGTTCCTGCCACCGAAAGCCTGACTGGAGCGACGGATGGATGACGCCTCAGAAGAAAACTCCTGCAAGCTGATCGCAGCCATTTGTTCTCCAGCAAATATTCTAACAGAACCTTCTTTTAAACAACAACAAAAAAATTACAAGACATTGTTTTAGCGTGTGTGGGCGTAAAAATGACAAATGGGTGAGAGCCAGAGGTACTGGAGCTCCTTGTAACACCAGATTCAGGGGCACTTTAAAAAGCATCAAACTGAAGCGGTGATTCTCCCAGCTGGGCAATTTGAGAACAATCAGCGTGAATTGTCGAGAAGCTTCTCCTGGCAAGACAGAGGCACTGGTACCATTGTTCATGTCAGCAGCACTAAACATCCAACGGAGAGAGTTGGGAAAAAGGGACAAAAAAAGAGGGGAGAAAGAGGATGCAAAGTAACAGATGGAGAGAAGAGAGGCAGCCAAGAGGAGGGGGAGAAAAAAAGAAAGTTTGTCTTGATATTAGGCTTCCCGTGTTAAATTAACCACTGAGCTGTTGGTCGATGGCCTCAATAATCTGCTCTGTTGACCGTGTTCTCAGCTCCCCTCTGAACATTTAAATGTCCACAAGTAATCTGTCTCGATCAATCAGGTTGCCGTCAGACGTAAGGTTTCACACTAAAGACAAACAAGCCATTTAGTGCATTTAGTCACGCTACACTGTAACATAAAGCTTCTTTGCGAGCTGTTTTTGCAAAAAGGCACAATTTAGATTTGGCTACATAGTCAGCCTGCAGCAATTACACATGGAGCAAGGCTAGAACAGGATAGAGAGAAATACAGCTCTCTGTAGAGACTTAAAGAAAGGAACTAACCATTGCACTTGAACAAGCAGATATAAACAAAGCACCGATTTCTCATTTCTTCCATGAGTGAACAGGAAGCAACATAAAAACTACTGAAGAGGGAAGAGGACGTTATATGTTATACACAATGCCTTGTAAATGGAATGTAAGTATCATATATTATTGGAATTTTGTGTGATAAATCAGCACAAGGTAGTGCATAATTGTAAAGTGGAAGAAAATATATACATATTATCCAATTTTCAAGGAGTTACAGTCTGAAGTCTCAGTTTCTCTGATAACCCTACACGATAGTAAATGCAATCCACTGCTGTAAGAAGTAACCCAAGCAGTCACCAAACTACTCTGTGTATAACGTCATCTCAATTTAAATATAACTATTATGTGAAGGCCACAGAACCTTTCTGGAAAATTACATAAAAAACACAGAGTCATCAGCAAACTACCAATCGATTCGTAAGATAAAGTGGTGGGAACATCATCCTGTGGGGATTCTTTTACAAGTGGGACACAGAAATTACTAAAGTTGTTAAAACGTAATGATTTCCACAACTATAAAACGCGCTCTGCTTGAGTTTGGTTTTGGATTTTTGGTGTTCCTTAGTCCTTTTTTTTGTTAGTTCTGCCCTGATTTCAACTACTTAGTGATTCTAGTTCTGTTTTTTTTTCCTTCTAGTTATTCTCTGTCACTCTTGTATAATTATGTTTCTTTAGTCTAGTTATTCTTCAGTGTTAGGTTTATTTTCTAACCTAACACTTAGGTTGGTAGTGTTGGTAGTGAGGCAGACTGAGGTGAGACCCCCACCTCAGTCTGCCTCCTTCTTCCTCTAATCACACCTGCAATCTTTTAGCTCAGCAGTCCAGGTCTTTTGTTCAGCCTTCAACCTCCTCAGTATTTAGGCTTCTCATCCTCAGTCATTACTTGCCGGATCCTTTCGTCTACTCCTGCCACTTCCTTGTTCTGCCCCATGTTTTCTTCAAGTTTCCTTGCTGGTTCCCTTCTTGTGTATTTTGTTTATTGTTCTTACTCCACATTCCTCCATGGATTTTTTTTTGTTGCATGTTTTGTTCATCGTCATCTACTCTAAGTCTCCATCTTCTGCATTTGGGTTCACTTACAAACTTTTCATCATGACAGCAGGGGCTTGTTAAATTCTCCAAAAATAATGAAGAATTGAGCAATGGTTTTAAATGAAAGTTACAATTATAGAAGTTTTAATATAAATCATTCAAATTATTTTCCAATAGTAGATACAAACACTAATGTCATTTGTTACTTAAAGGGTCATATGCAGATTATGTCAGTGAATTAGAATAAATGTTCAAATGAGGCCCGTTTGTCAGATTTACAACATGTTTTGAAAATAACCTTTAAGCAGAAATTACATACGTTTCATAAAGCAAACATTTCTGATTTAATATTGTAACTTTAAATGTCATGTTTTTCTTACCTGAAAGTCTGAAATAATCAAAATTAACAGAAATAAGGGCTTTCAAACATGCAGAAGAGGCTGAGACGTACTCCTAGAAAACACAAGAAGCTGTAGGTATGTTGACTCAAGGGGTTGAATACCAAAATATAAATTTCCTTCCACTTCAAAATGATGAATTGCTTTGTTGACCATAAAACCATGTAAGGCCTCAGGGTAGCATCTGCATACATTGTTGCAAGCATGTTGTATTTAGTAGCCCAACTTGTCATGGCTGTGATCTCTATAAAAAAAACTTAAATAAAAAAATCAAACAACTGATCCAGTTACTTCTGATCTCAGGGTTGCAAAAGCATCAGGACTTCCACTATAGGAGAGCCAAGGACAAGAAAAACAGTCTGTGTACTTTGAGAGCTTCAGTAAAAAAAAAAAAAAATGAAGAGGATATAAAGCTACTCAAGATGAAAGGTGGCATAAAAATCATTTTAGCAACCATTACACACAATAACCTGATTAAGGTAAGGATGCACACCATCAACAAAGTCTGCAGGTGTTTTGAAGACGGTCTTGGTCTTTATCAGGTAATTTTCTCAGCACAGTCTGATTTAAAACTTATTTTATTGTTTAGATCCTTGACATTGGGTATGTCAAAGAAGCATAATCCTTTCACTTAAAATATACAAGAACGTACAGCAATCACAAAGGGGAGGCAGTTTACCAAGCAAACTGAATTTATCAACAATTTATTTTAAAAAAGAGTGTTAACACATTCTACTCTGAGATGGTCATAGATTCACTCTGACGTTATGAAAGACGACTGAAAAAGCAGCTGGTGATAAAATGTGTTCGGTACAACATGTGGCTCTGTTCTTTGTCAAATAATTCAAAACCTGCCATTTCCAACCATTGTCTGTCGGCCAGCCGCCAGTGTCAGTCCACCTACCGATGGTTACCACCACCAAAAGCTGTCAATATTTACAACTGACATAAGTACAACTGACATAAGTTGAATATAGCCATCAACTCTCTGCGTAGGGATAAATAAGGTTATCTGACATTTCTATAGTTTGCGTAACCGACAGAGAATTTTATTTTTTATGATATTTTATTTTTCATGATATTTTTTGAGGTTAGACCTAAAATAAATCAGTTTGAAACCCACTGAGCAAGCTAGTTTGTAGGCTAGCTGCCGGGTATGGACAGACCGTACATAAATAATCTATGACTTATAGAGTGCTGCATCCTTGATAACCAAAGGGCTTTACCTTGGAAAACATAAGGTTGTGGTGAGAACATTAAGTCTGTAATTTGTAGAGCAATGAGCTCTCAGAGGCTGAATCTGAAGCAGGTTTTTACTTATTTTTTCAAATCTCATTATCTTTGGTTGCTCAATCGGTCAATGCATAGTTATTGCACACCATATATGTAGTCGACCATCATAATTATAGGAGAAAATGCTACTTTTGGCAAGATGGACATACATAAATCCCCCATGCTGTCATTTAACCATACGGATCTACACCAAAGCCCCTTATGAGTGGTTATGTAATGAGGTAAGCTTGCATGAATGTGTTTCTCTATGGTCTAATAGCTCAGCAGTCTATTCACTAGTCTGGCATCGATCATGATGTGACCATTGACTCTTGGTAAATTTAATTGTTACCAACAGAAAGCTTCAAAATGCCAACTTGGTAAAGTTTTGTGCATAAGCAACTCTCTCCGTCTGTATCTCTGATGTAAATGGAGACGGTTAGAGAAAGACTTTAAATGTCACAATCTTTCATCGGCATTGAGTGATGTCAAGAAGAATTCACATCCTTTACAGATTTCTTTTAACTCTGCTTATTTGGAGCACATTTATTTGAGCGAACAACTTTTAAACATCTTGGTTAATCTGAATGCTGTTTTCAGTGATTATTACCTTATTGAAGGGAAAAGATTAGTAGTCAGACAGTGGGAGCCAACAGCTACGAATGACAAAAACTTACAACACGAGTGGTCAGCCTACACAGATTCATCCAGGAGGTCACGACAGAACCCATCTAAAGATCTTGAGGACTCACTTGACTCGGTTATTGTGAGTCTTCAGAATACTTTCTACTATGGAAAGTAAATTCTGCACTTGGACGTGATTATTTTTAATCATTTTAATGTTATAAGTTCAATGTTTGTTTACTTAAGACAATTGGTTTCAGACTGGATCATTAATTAGGAAGATAATATATGGTACAGTGCCCAGTCTCTCTAATGAATCAATGAAATCAATGAAAAGGCGATGTTATCAAGCCGTTAAATGGAATGTCTTTGGATATGTTTGGGTCATTAAAGTGACAATGCTTGGATGTTGTCCAATTGCTCGTCAGTCATTTTTGAGAGAACGTTTCCCGACACCGGATCCAATTTTTGGATCCGGTGTCGGGATTTTTCTCTCTTTTCTTCACTGAACTTGTGTGACCAAACATCACATGGCACACAATTCAGATTTGGTTAAATCCAAAACACTACATAATTTATTCGAAAGGCCTCCTTAGGAATTCCTTGGAATGTGAAGGACCACTGTCCTGGTGGAACAGAGTCAACACCACTTTGCTTCCAGATGCGGCTGCTAATCATTTTATCCAAGAGTCCTCATGTGTGTTTTTTAGCTTTAGTTTGGGGTCTTGAGGATGGTGCTGCCACACACTCAAACACAGGCAAAATGAGATTTAGGTTCTCTTCATGCAATAATCAATCTGCTCTGTGGAGGACTTGGCTGTCTCTGTGACACCTTCGACATAATCCTGCCCCTTAGGCTGAATCTGAAAGGAAGAAGAAGAAAAAACAACCACAAACCTGACTTAAACAGAAATGCTATGAAAACACTATGAACATGGACAAAGGTTTATTTCCTGGCTGTAGAATGACCCAATTTAAATCTGATGTCAAGCTCATCATATGTGTCCAAGTGGTGTAAAAACCAGTAGCTATGAACAATGACAGCTCACTGGGATTCCTATGCGATGGCCAAAAGATCTGATAACTTCATAGAGATTTACTGTTGAAAAAAAACAATTATTATGACAAATTGAGGAAAACTCACACACCTGACAGGGAAGTGAATAGATAATTGAAAAACAAACGTGCAAGCTTGGAAAAAGGAAGAAGATACTTTTCTTATCCGTTTATTGCTATTTAGCACACCACATCTAATCTCACATACGAGGGCTAAAATTGGACAAGCACCCAGAAATCTGCAGGTAAGTAGAAATAATCCGACCTTACTCACAAGAATGTTTCTCGTGTTGCAATAACAATAACAACACTCTTTAGTGTAGGTGCTTCTGCTGAGGCATCGGGGCTCCTTACAGAGAAGGCATCTTTAGCTGAAAAGAGACATTCATCTAGTGCTGATGTACTCTCTCTTCCTGACAACTTGAATAATCAGGTTGGAAAAATAGAAGATTCCATTTAGTCCCTTTTTGTTTAAAATGGAACAAACTTATTGAAAATGCCTCCATAATTGGCACGTTATAAAGGCTATAAAGGGCTTCACACACAGAAGGTGATTTAAGGTATTGGTGAAACTCCCCACTTCTCCTACTGTTATAACTGTATTACAATGGAGTGTTAGGGCCATATTAAGAATTTTTTAAATATATATTATAAGAATAAAGTCAACAAATTGCAAGAAAAAAGTCGCATGAGAATAAAGATGAAATAAAGAGAATAAAGTAATCATGAGAATAACGTCGTAATACCATGACTTTATTCTTGTAATTTTATGACTGTTCTTGTAAAATTATGACTATCCTAAATACTAATAATTATATTACTTTATTCTTTGTGTTTTACTTGATCATTTCTTAACAAGACCCTGATATTTCGTCATACGTTATCAAAGTTTGTTACAATACATTTCAATTTCCTGAGAGAAACATTTTCTGAACAAACCTGATGCAAGAGTACAAAAGAAAACATCTTGATTTTCTGGGCAGCTCTGTATTCCTGTAGTTATTACCCTTCTTACACAAAGCAGAAATTGTTCATTTTTAACAACCATTTCATCTCCGTCTTCCTCCGGTTGTGTCCCCCCCCCCACCTCCTAAGATGTACGAGAAGTCTGAGGAGAATATGGGGCTGTTAGTCACAAAGTAGCACACAGGAAATGAACAGCTGCTTGCAGGGAGGAGAGAACCACAGCAGAGTGGGAAGCAGAAGAAAGGACTGAACCGAGGGAGGAACATCCAGGTCAGACTGGTGAGCGTCGGGCCCCCCCTTCTCAGCAGGCTGACGTGATCCGCATCGGAATCAAGACGCGGCTCGGTCGGCGCCTTCTTCAGACGGGGCGGCGAGGAGAAAAGAACGAGCCTCTAAAGCCTCAAGGTCAGATTTGAGATCTAGATGTTGAACAATAAACATGAATTGAATTGGCAGCCTTGCGCCCGGCCTGGACAACCATTCAATTACGGGCTGACAGTACACTTGCTCGTGGCTAGATCCAAGGCGCTGATTGAGTTTGAGTTGTTGCTGCTTGTGGGATTATGGAACATGACAGGCTTTTTATAAGGTGTAATTAACACTCGGATTTTAATGGGGACATGACAGATATTAAATTGGTTTCAGATTTCAGTGTCAGGGATCGACTGTTGGGGATACTCTATGTGTTTGTTCCTTGTGTGTGTGTGTGTGCTGACGTTATTATAAAAATTCATACAAATCCATCATCTGTCATCATTTAGGGTTTACTTACAAAAGAGGTGACACCATTTAAAGTCACAGACAGAACATTATAAAAAGTCATTGATAACTAAAATGTTTTTTGTTTTAAGTTTGTTTAATGCCAACTTTAAACCCCAAGACTCGTCGTTTTCTTATTTGGCTCTGCGAAACACAAAGGT
Organism: Poecilia picta; assembly: GCA_033032245.1. Classification (NCBI taxonomy): domain Eukaryota; kingdom Metazoa; phylum Chordata; class Actinopteri; order Cyprinodontiformes; family Poeciliidae; genus Poecilia; species Poecilia picta. Next base: position 7,712,276 of record CM065357.1, on the reverse strand, counting down.
CATTTTCCCACAAAGAACAACGGTGCAGAAAAGCAGGCAGCAGATTTGTAAGACTTGGATCAGTTTTGAGAAATCAACAAGTATGGCGGACTTCAACCTTTTTTTTTTAACCCAACCCTTTCTCTGTCTTAATGATGTCTCTAGGTGCCCAGGTTTTTGTGTTCACATTCAGCTGAACAGCTTGCAACAGAGCGCAGCCATATGGCCCAAATGAAAAAAACAAACAAAAAAACAACAAAAAAACAAAAACAAAAAGAAGCAAGGGCAACAAAACAAATTTTCAAGTTAGTGCTAGAAACGGGGTCGGATTTCTTGGCAGAAGAAGTTGGGAAAACAAAGTTTAATGAGCAGCGGTTCTAAAAATTAACGCGCCATCCGCACTGCAGAGCTTTTTGCAGTGAATTTGTCCCGGTGACCCGCTTGACCATAATATTGCATGGCGCTGGACATATTGTAATTGTCGTGTGGCGCCCGATCCTCGCATCCGTCAATCACGTCTTTTGTCTCCACTCCGGAAACACGAACCCCTGCTGTTCCTCTCCCATTGTAATTCTAAGGCGCACCTGAAAACAGCAGTTACGCGCAATCAACCGCAACACGTTCCCTTCTAGTCCCGTCTATTTGAGCACCAGCTGTAGCCACCTCTCTGTCTCTCTGCGCCATAAATATTGGCAAATCGAGTGGAGAATAGCCAGTTAAAACAAACAATTAGAGAACACATTTCCCAGAGGGACTGCCTGTCAGAGGTATTTATACCTTTCAGTCAGAGCCGGATTGTTGAGGAAAGAGTCCTAGGGGAATGGTGATGTACAAGAAGCATGTGTGATTGTCATACGTATCGCCACGGAATGAACAGACCTTGTTAAGCGCTGAGGCTTATGAACGTGGTAGGAATTCATCTGTCTGCGTTTCTTTGCCTGCTAATCCCTGATGTGGGGCTGTTGTTGGTTCCAAACTCAAGATTGAATACAGGTCCAGTTTCGCTGTCCTCCAAATCTTCTGTTGGCTTCATAACGGTACTAAGTGCACGACAGACAACATAATCGTCTATCACTGTCTTTGCAAGATATAGCTTGTAACCCCTTTATTTGAAAAATCACAATTAAGCAGAATATTTCAGTAATTCTCAGTTTTGTCATGGAGCAGTACAGAGAACACACACACACACACACACAGCCTCAACGTTTGCTCATGTCATCAAAACGGGGCTCATAGGAATAAATAGACTATTTTAGGTCAAACGTTCCTCATTCATAGAAATGGATCAGGATGTTGAAATATCTTTTGGTCATAATGTTGGCGTTGTTGATACTTTCTGGTTCTACATAGTCGGACCAAGCTGACAAAATTGGTTCTCAAAGCTAGTCTTTTAAAAACTGCTACAGTTCTGTTCTATAATGGTTGAGTCGGTTCCCTGAATAAGATCCTGACACTGGTTATTCGATGCTTCATCTGCACTATTATGTCACAGTGTTAGCCAGCTAGCCTGCAGCCAAATTCAGCCTGTTTTCTTGTGCCCCGAAAACAAAAAGCTAGTAATGTAGGCCATGCTTGGAACGGCGCTCTTTTATTAGTAATTATCAGCAAGTTGCATCAAAACATTCTGGAGGAAATCGTTGCAAGATGAATCTTTAGCATTAGAGTGCTCCTCTTGCAGATCCTCTTATTGGAATGAAATAAATGTTTTGCCGTCAACAAAACCCAATTACTGCAAGTCTGAAACTTCTTAGCTGATTTGAAGCAAGAGCTGAAGTAAAGAGGCAGAATGAGATATGAAGTATTTTAAGAACTAAAGTTGGCATCTAAATCATAGTTTTCTGTTAGTGCAAAAGTAAAGGACTATTCATTGTTTGTTACTTAGTTTGAAGTGCCAAATCTAACTAGATTAGTCAAACCTAAACTGAATAACATAGTCTGATATTATTCAAAACATTAAATCTATTTGAAAAAGACAATAGGACCTCTTTTCAATCCATACATGAGTTAGTCACACCTTGACAGGAATGTTTCACATTGTTTGCAGATTCTTTAAAAAACAAACAAAACAATAAGTACTTTGCATTTTTTAAAAAACCTTAATTTATATAAAAAACATCACAAAAATGTGGATTCCTGGTTCATTGCTGAAACTTTCATGGAGCCCAGTGTGGTGGATTGTCTCATGTGATTTGGATGTATTACCGCACCCCGGGTGCTAAGTGAGATAAAAGCGACACAACCATAACACGAACGCGGAGCGTGTAATAATGATGGAACGTAATGCGTTTTACTGCACCTTAAAGCTATCAAGTTTTTAAGCATTAACATGAAATTGATTTTAATGAGGTATCCAACCGGGACTTCGCCGTGGCATTAGGAGCAAAAACATCCTGAACATCCACACACCTCACGCCGACACTCGCATGGATGACACCGCCGTCATGACACAACCGGTGATTTACTGCCCGGCTTAATCACACAATTGCAAGTAACCTCATCTGCATCTTTGTGATGGAACAGATTAACTCTCAGACCGATCCACTGAAATATGAGGAGGGGGAGGCGTCCTGCAGGAGCACCTATCTGGGTTCTCTCTCTCTCTCTCCCTCTGCCTCTCCCTCTCCCTGTCTCTCTATTTCTCTCTCTCCCCGTCTTCCACCGAGTTGCATCCATTTTCTCTCTGGAGGGTTCGAGCCTGCAGGGCTGCAACTTGTCAAAAACAATTACATTGTTCGGTCCCCGGAAGGGCCTCCTCTTAATTTGAACTGATAACCATCTCCTTGCATATTAGCAGCAGGGGCCCAGCGGTCATCCCGGTCCCACAGATAATGGACTGGACTGGCAAACAGCATTTGTCAGGGACAGCCACTTACCTGAGTCGTGCGCGACATGTTGAGCAATGCTAATAATAGCTACTCAGGCAGACTAGCAGTTAGCGGGGCCGCGAAGGCCCAATCCCTCGACTGGCCAATCGATAGTCATTTACTCTCACTTTCCTTTCAGTCCAACAAGAGAAAAAGATGTATTACTGAACCTCCTTTGAGTTGCTGTATGGCTGGATGGTGAAACCCCCCCCCCCAAAAAAAAACACTTTTTAGAACACTTCGCCACTTCAAGAGGCGCAGCCATTATCGTTGAGTAAGCCTGAACTTTGACCTGGATAAACACATGTCTGCTAATCAACTCAACAAAAACATTTTGGGGGAGCAAACAGAGCAGCACTGAAAAAAGAAAGAAAACACAAAACCTGAGGGGGAATTTGATGAATACAATTCTTTTTTTGGTTGCAGTCTGTTTTTCTGTCATATGTTCTGAATATCATTAAATATGCAGGATGTGTGTCTCTTATGCTCAAATGCTCGTCTATCTCCATGTCATGCTTTTCTCTGCAAATTGTGTTTCAGTGTTTAAAACAATTAAAGGCTCATATTAAAATGCATTATTATTATTATTAGAAAATCTGAAAAGAATCCACAAACAAGCAGATGGATGGATAATTACAGATTAAGGCAGAGGAGAAACTGCGAGAACAAAAGGAAAATGTATTTCTTAATAAATACAGGAAATGTTGTGGAGTGGAGAAATGAGACCGTGAGAAATTCAAGTCTAGAAGAAAGCACGAAATAATAAATTCATATTCAACATGCAGAACACACAACCAACACCCGCATTTCAACTGGCCAGAGTGGCAGCGCCGTTTCCTCGGGCCCCGCATCCTGGCACTGGCCCAGCACACTTGTATCATTAAATCAGTCATTAAAGGCAGGACTAACTGACATAATTTGATGTACAGCATCACTATAACCGACTCAGCAGACAGGTAAGTCATCCAAATGCGATTACGCGAGAGGTTGTGGGGGGGGTTGCAATGACTTGAAGGTGGCGGGAGCCGTCGAGGGAACCCGCTGGCTCTCCTGGTGCAGAAAGGAGCTGACATTTACAGGAAGGTGGAGAGCAGCAGCAATTCGTTTACGTTTGCAGTCCGTTTGCATGATGTGGAGCGCCGTTGCCCCGCGCAGTGATCTGCAGGCACTTTGTTTTCACCTCACAGAAGGTAAGATATTCACAACATGCACCGTGCAAACGGCGAATCAAAGCCACTTTAAAGATGATAAAGGTGTTTGACGGCCAACAAGCTGACAGGTGTCGTTTTCAATTAAATGTGTTATATTTTACTGCTCTACCAGAGGGAAAAATTTCCACTCGACGTAAACTATAAGAGATTCTCAGGTTATGATAATGCTGTGTAAAGGCAATGTTGTGTTAGCATGCTTTCCCAGTTTGTATGGCATGTTGATGGTTGCAGTTACAATGTAAATATGTAGCTATTATTGTACACAGCCTTAATCTAATGTTTGGAATGAAAATCTGTTGAATTTACCAGCGCTAATTGTATAGAATAAATGCTTTTAATGGTGAATAAATATGACACAGGAGCACAAAGATATTTTTTGTTTTTAATCTGTTATTTTAGGTTACTCAACCATCAAATTGGTACAATGTCCTACTGCTTCTCAGGAACCGCGGATCATTTGAAAAATGTAAATAAATTCTTTAGAAATGTGAATTGTGCTTGCTGCAACGTGTTTAGCATTGAGATGCTAGTTTCAGTTTGTGCTTGAACAGTTTCAGCGATAGGCCAAGTCCTCTTTGTACAACTTACACACAGCGATGGTCTCTCCCAGCATCTCATCAGATCGTTCTTTAGAAGCAAAAATAAACCCCTAGGAACTTCGTCGTCCATCGCCGTTGTCTACCAGAAACACACGAGTACAAAGATTCCAGCTAGAACCTTTGCCTGTAAACAAAAAAGCAGCTAAATGCATTGAAATCTTTGTAATTAATCAACCAATTATTTGTTATTGATACACAAGCGTGACATGTTTAAGTAGCAGTAAAAGGGTAACACTCATGTTGTCTAAGGGGCTCTTGGTCTGCTATAAAGATGCTGGTTTTAATCTCAAAAGGTGAGTTAAGATGAGCATCACAAAATCTCTAGAAAAAAAACCCTTAAATAAGAGTAAAATGACATAAAAATACCCTTTGAGTGACTGATGGCGAACTTTCAGCTTTCACACCATGATAGGATTTCTCAACTAGCAATATTTCCAAAAAGTTGGATTATTTTTGTTATTCTTGTAACCTATTGAGACTAAAACTAGCTGGTCTGCTAGCCGTTAGCTAGTCTGGCACATACTCTGTTGACTTTAAACCCTCGTTTTGGTAAGATGAAAATTTTTTTACTGCTTTTCAAACCAGAACCTTTTTTATCATATGTCTGTCCATCAGCAACCAGTTTCTGTCTGTTCATTACTATTAACGTCGTACAGTCTGGTGATTTTTTTTTATTTTTATTTTTCCATTCAATACTCTGATTAAATGTCAAATGACAGAACTTGAGAGAACTCATAGATCACACAAGACAAATCCATAAAAACAAGGAAGTGCCACTGCCTTTATTGCCCTTTCAGCCCTTCAAGTGCAGTGCACTTTTCTCTGACTTCTTAATAAAAACGCTTTAAACGTCAGGAATGGTTTGATGGAAAGCTCAAGGTTTTAAGACTGTACCATTTCGAAAACCTTGCAATGCTCTGATACTGGTAACCAACTAGCGGATAATTACTCCATAGCTACGGAGGAAATTAGAGCAAAACTCACTGACATTCAGAGTATAGAGTATACGATCCATAATGTCACACACACACACACACAGACACAGACACACACATACACATAAAGAAACGACAGTAAGGGAGACAAAAAGAAAGGACAGGATAGCGCACAGGCTTGGCTTTGTATTTGCATGCTGCGAAAACAGTTCTTTTGAATGCATGAGTGTCTAAATATGTCTCAGTCTGAATAATCTTCACACACAATGATGCTTTGTGCAGCACAATATTGTTCCAGAAAAGTACAACAAATGGATTTCAATACATATCAAACTAAGGAATTCAGGACTCCTATCTGATGCAAGAGGGACGGGGGGGCTATATTCAAGCCATCCTTTTGCTCATTTGCGTTTGAATGGCCCCCACTATTAATATGGTAAATATGTTGTAGCACAAGATAAGCACATTTTAGGGCGAGACACACATCAAATTGAGATCAAGCGCAGTTGTGCAAAGTGGAGCAGAAAGAAACTTTGTCTTTTTCCCACACGAGCAAGCAGACACACAAACCAGCCCCGGCTCACAAAAGCCTTTTGTACCTGCATTTCATCCCGGTCCTGAGGGGCAGTTGCCTCCCCCTCTGTGTAAGCAAAACTGACATCCTTTATAAAAGATTTATGAGCCAAAGATGCAAACGATAGAGCGTGAACTCCCCTGGGAGCAGCCTCCTCCATCTGTGAAGGATCACCTGTTCTTAGGTGGGCTAAAGTGCTTGTTCCCTGCCAGTGTACTAACAGGCGTTCGCGCCGCAAGGCATCGGGCGAGGGGTGTCGGGGGGGCGGCAACGGGGTACCGATGGCCAGTAAAGCTTCCCGCCTGTGGCTGCGGAACTTTGAGTGATGCGGCCACTGCGGCGGATGGAGAATTCTCAGGCAGCTCACAAAACTTTCTTCAGGCCGCCGCGTTGCCTCAACATGCGACTGGGGAGGGGAAAGTACACCGTAAGAAGCTAATTTAGATGAGAGAAGACTAGAGGAGGAAAAAACTGCAGCAAACTTCACTGCCTTTTTAGCCACACACCACCCTGGGAATTATTGCTGACTGCTGCTTTCAGGATTGCATGTGAGAAATTCTCAAGACACGCGACAAATCAGCAAACTGGGATACTACAGTAGGTAAGAAAGCACATGGGACCACGATGCGGTTCTGACTGCACTCGGCCTTTTTAAACTTCCAAGGCCCAGAGAAAGAGATGGATCAGACACATAGCATTGCCGTCAAACGGGCATAAACAGCTGCGAGCGGAGGAGTTCCCGCAGTGATACTGCCAACTTAATGCAGGAAGTGAGGACGGCCGGGGAGACGGCGGCCAAGCCAAGAGGCTAAAACAATTTGCAACATCAACAGGATCTTCAGCGAGGGATGAGTGCTGAGGAAAGCTTTTACATCAAATCCTAAGGAGCCCCAACAGGATTACAGCACTATGCCTTTTTAGACCCACAACCCAACAACAACACTGTTGCTTAGACTGACGGCTCAGAGGTGACACGTTCAATAACAAACGGTATCGCTCGCGTAATTTTCTTTGGACGAGTAATCTGGATGCCCTGTGTTTGTGTTTCTCTGCCTTAGCCCTTGTAATCTTGATAAAGGGACAGTTAGGCACTGATGCATCGATGGAGAGAGCCACTCTCAGCCAGATCTCCCATAGGAGGAAGAGGGGAAGAGAAGGAGGGGGAGGATTGTTGAAATAATGCCATGCTTTGTGAGGGGACTCTGCCTTCCCCCAGACGCTCCGCCCTGCTTATTCACCATCTCTTCACTGCGGCCTCTCCTGGAACCTCTCCACACCTTCCTCCATCAGTCTGGAAGATAAACGCCCCCCCTGTTGAAAGCTTGGTCACACTTGTTGCTTTATCAAATTCTCTATTCATCCTCTCTATGAACTCCCATCCCGCCCCGCCCTCCCCGCCGACGGATGTCGCAAGCTTAAGCGATGAGAGCGGCTGTCTCCCAGAGCCACTTGGTGATGAAGGGGAATGTGCTCAGTCTCCACAGACGCATTTAATTGAGGACCTTGTCGGCACGCCACACCCACAGTCGCTTTATTCCTTTATCCTGTTTGTCTTCTCAGCGAGGCAAGCAAGAAATGCGCCTAAACACCGAGGTGAAAGGCAAGACGACGTGCCCGGCTTTTCGGGAATACAGATGAAACGGAGCATCGGCGGCAGCCCAGAAAGGATTCAAATACGCTGGCTCGTGAAGCAGAAATCTTTCTCTACTGCCTTTTTGCATTTATCTTTCATCTGAGGAACTTGAACTGAGCATGGCTCTTTGTTGTAGCAATAAACATTGCTCTGTGAAAAGATAGTCAAATTGAGACTTTTAAGATCTATTTTTGCTTCTTCATGCAGACAACAGTCGTCTGCGGCGCAGTCAGGCGGAAGCACATCTGCAGGACTACAGTACAATAACCATAACGCACACAATGTGTGTAACTTTCATAGATGAATCTTTGTTCGTAATTCTGTAGAACATGCTTGTTAGGACCTCCTCAATATCCATTTTCTAACACCCTTGTCCCTTGGTGGAGTCGGTAGGTGCTGGTGCCTCTCCAGCTAATGATCCAGGCGAGAGGTGGGGTCTCGCCTGGATCAGGTGGAGACCCCACTGGCGACTGGACAGGTCGCCAGTCTGTCACAGGGCAACACAGGACAAACAACCATGCACACACACACACTCACACCTAGGAGAGGCCAATTAACCTGACAATCATGTTTTTGGACTGTGGGAGGAAACTGGAGTACCCAGAGAAAACCCACGCATGAGCAGGGAGAACATGCAAATGGGTTCGATTCTCCGCTGGGAATCGAACCCAGAACCTTCTTGTTGCAAGGCAACAGCTCTACCAACTGCGCCACTGTGCAGCCCACTCCTCAATATCATTATTTAAATTAAGATTGAAAAATTAAGATTTATACGTTACATGTTACTTTAGGCAAGCTAATTATAACTGTCAGATGCTTAAAACCAAAAACAATATCAATAATTATCAATAGACTGATATGAAACACTTATACAGTGATAAGTTTATCAGGCCTGTCGCTCAGACTTAATTCAACATATCCACAAAATTTACATGTAAGGACTACCTACATTTTTTGGTTTATCTCATGAAAGAAATGACAAATAACTAATGAACAAAGTTAATGGTGGGACGAATCAAGTCCGTTTTAAAATGTGTGAACTGGTGAAGGACTTCTGAAGGTCAAACATGCACCACCAACCCAGTAGACTTTCCCCACAGAGTGTTTACTTCTTTCTCCAACACCCGACAGACAAACACAGGACTCCGAGGAATATTTAAAAATTGCTTCAGCTAAAAGAAAGCACGACGTGTGAGAATGTCTGACGTCTTCTCCACCACCGTTTGCTGTTTGTGCCGCCAACTGGGAGACATTAAACCAAGCAGTCGCACACTAAAACACAGCAGACTCAAAGAAGTTTGTATCCAGGAATTTGTGCGGCACACTTCCAGCACCCAGCATTTGGAGAACGCTTTTAGAAACTTCTACTCCGTCTTAAAAGTGCTAAAAATGTTTTGAGTTGTGAAAATATTCACCATTGTGTGGAAGTGTGAGGAAATAAATGGGTGCTTCAAAATGTTGTCAGCTTAGTGCCAACATGGCCACAAATTGCACCTCATAAAGAGACATTTTTACCTTGAGGAGACGTTTTGAGACTTGGCACGAAAAAAAGGGGAAGCTTAGGTCTGATAAAGGAGAGAAAATTGGCCAAACGGTCATTATCATGCGAGACAGCTGAAAGAAATTCCCTCTGTGGCCTGAATGAGACTGGTGTCATTACCGGGCTTTGCTTTGCAAAGCCATCAGATCAGAAGGAAGGTGGGAGGTGGGAGCTATTATCCATTTGTAATTGTGCAAGCTAGTCGTTACTCATCCACCTATGACCTGCTAGGCCTCTGAAAGAATTCACTCCGTCTTGGAGGGGTAGGAACGCTTTTTGAACCGATTGGTAGTCAGAATGGCCATTCATTTCGTCTGTATACCCGTCCATCCCGCCTTTGTTAACGCCCTTTCATTCCCAACCCTTAGTTCTCTTTCTGGACTGTTTGTTTAAAGAAGGAGCCTGTCATTTCCCAAAGGGCGATACCTCTAAATTAGCAGGAGAAGTTTGGCGTCCTTGTTGTGAGGAGTAACTGTTCAGCCTGTGAACGTCTTTGTGTGTTCCTAATTATGTCAGTATATTTTTTATTTTTTAGAGAGGGCAGATCTTTCACAGACAGCCTGTGCTGCAACCGCATTGGAGTAAAAATATGAAGATCTGCACGTCTTAAGATCAGGTTTAGACCAGTTTGTTTATACATTCAAATTGTGCATTACAAAAAGAATCATTCTGAATTCTTTACATAAATATTACGATGGTTTTTAAATACAACCAAGAAAATGAAGCAGGATAATTTGCAGATTTCGATTTAACATTGGTACGCAACACTTTTAGCCATTCGTTTCTAAAATACCATTATGCGAACATTAGCAAGGATAAGCTAATGCACAAGCAGCAGACCATGTGCAGCGTTGCTCCTGACAGACTTGCTGAAGGAAGAGTGGGAGCGGACAGATGATAACTGATCGAAGTAATGCCAGTCTTAATTCCCAACTGTTATCTTAATGAGGTAAAATGTTCCCATGACGCATTAAGACATCAACCGCGCCTCATCAGTGTTTAATGTACTGAATACAACCAATCATTTGCCCAGATGAGAAGGTTGGCAAGACGTTAACAACAAAGCCTTCACTGACAATGTATGTATGTGTGAGTACATATATATATTATTTCAGCAGTTCTTTCTTGTGATACTACTACCCTCTCAAAACACCAAGCATATAAATACTAAGTTGTTTTTTTATTATGATTTTTTTTTTTTACAAAATTAACTCATGGGCACCTGATTCGAATCATACCTGCTTCCAAAAAACTCATAGAGTGGCTATTGGACATATTTGTGTGTCCAAATTCAGGGGCTGCATCCTTCAAAGGCCACATTTGAATTGTGGTGACGTCACAGCGATGCAGCGAAGATAAAATGACATCAGTATAGCAAACAAAACATTCAAGTCAGAGGCACAGGGTGGGATCACTTTGGCCAACTTGACAAGTCAACGCATTGGATCGCGCTAGGCAACTTTATTGCCCACATCCATCTTAATGGTAATGAAAATTGCCTGTCAGAATAATGGGGAGAAATAGGCACTTATTGTTTGCTGACCTTTTAAATGGGATAAAATAAACATAATTCAAAATGAATGAGAGTTAAAAAAATGTGATAAATTAAATATGAAAAGCATTTTCATATTTAATAAACAAGACATAAACAAGATTTTAGGGAGCATTGAAAGCATGTTCCAATCCCCTCCCTTATATGTGGTGAGCTGAGCAGGGTGCGGACACATCACAACCTTTATTGCAGCAATCGTTTGACTTTTCTCCTCCTTCAATTATAAATATGACAAAAAGCGTACTCCACTGCTGGTTAGGTTTTATAAAGGAGTGGGATTAGTATCTTATTAGCTGATTTTCATACGTGTCCTTCGCTCTCTGCGTTTCCATCGCTTTTGGGTTGCCCTGACATTCCCGTTTAGTCTTTTGATCCCCCCTTAATGACTCTTTTGATTTAACGAGTCAAGCCTCAACTTTATGAATCTCATCGAACTTTACAGAATAAATTGAGCCCTTGAGCCGCGGCATCACCTACGAGAGAGAGACTGTGATATTGAGTGTTACATTGTGGGCAGAGGAGACAGCGCAGTGGAGGAACAGGTGCTACAGGGTAATTACAAACACAGCACGCTTTTAATTATGCTTTCTTGTATGAACTGTTAATGAATGCGAACCTCATCCAAACAGCAACGTGTTCCCACTGTGTCTGCACAAAGACTCGCAAACACAGGCACACCGACGCACAAATATCGAAGTGTTTAGGGGGGAAGATTGGCAGCCGACGGCTCTGATTAAGGGCCTTCTCGGGACATGGAGCACACCTGACCCTCACCTGGGTGGCCGCTCGGAGGCCCTCGAGTGCCTCAGACTTTGACAGCTGGAAAGTTGCAGCTCTTCAGCTTGGTTTGTCAAGAGCAGCACAGACATTCAGCATAATCTCAGAGGTAGGCACAAGCTGGTTAAAAAGCTACCTTCAATAGCTGCTGTGCCATTCCTATGTGCAGGACAGGAATAATGTCGTTTTGCTGACCACGTGTTTCAGACCACGTGGAGTTTTCCTACTAGCTTGAGCCGAGTTGCTGTGCACAGCGTTAGCAGTCACCAACTGTTTCTCTCCATTTCAGTTTTCTAAATATTGTTAATACTCTGTATTGTCTCGTCTCTTGACCTGGATGTCTCATTACTAGAGCTTGATTTCTACACAAAGGATTGAGCTGTTCTTTTTTAAAGAGGCAGTATTATGTGTTTTATGGTGACATTTTATAGCAAATCAAGCAACTAGTTACCTTCACTTGCTATTATGCTGCACATATCAAATATGACTTAAAATTGAGTCTCTGTCCCTTTAAAAAAAACTCCACTTCTTTCCAACACTCCACCTTCAGAAAGTTGTCCCAACATCACTCCTGTGTTAACACTTTAACAAAGTTTTTACCAGCTTTCTTCTGAGAAGCAGCCCGCATAATGAGCTCAGCAGATGCACGGTTCCTCCAAGTGTTTGCTAATTGCTGCTGGCTAGTCTGAAGGAGCTGATCAGTGGAAGTTTGGAAACTGCAACTCCGAGAAGGATCTGCGCTATGTCTACCAAGGCGCTTTGCACAGCTGAATGGTTGCCATGGGAGATTAAAGGATGCGTCGAGCATGCCTGAAAGAATCAAGGGAACACTGCATGTGTCTCCTCGATGAGGGGATAACATCATAACATGATGTGAAGGCTCAAAATATCGATCTTAAATGATACTTTCTCTTTAAATTACCCTTTGACCTTCTGATTTGTTGATCTTGTTGGACGTTTAAAATGCTCAGGGTGGGCTGTAATCCCAGAACCCTCTCATTTTGACAGCTCGGCTCCGTAACGATTCAGCTGGACGCAGGTGAAGGCATCGACAATCGATTCACTGTGAAATCACCTTAAATGATTTGTCTGCAGTATTTCCGCTCTCGCGTACACATGTGTGCTCTTCTTGTCATGACTCACATTCCATTTTCTTTTAAATGAACGGATGAGAAACTGTTATTTGTGGTCTGCGTGAGAAAAACAGCAGCAGCAGCAGGAAGGCCATGCAGACGTCTCATGTCTTCCCGTCTCCACGCCGTTTCCTTTCTCCCGCTTATTCAGTCTGTCTCTCCTCCGTCTTTATCCCACTTGTCCTACCGCTCGACTCCACTTTCTGTCCTCTCCTCGTGTCATCTCAGTCATCTCCGATGTGGAGGAGGGGGTAAAAAGTCTAACCTAGACACGCAGAGCACTTCAAGCCTTTTATAATGCTTACAAATATGCTGTAAATCGGATTAAGCCATTGGGGCGGGAGGTTTTTCCTGTTGAAATTCAATTTATGATAGGCTGGACGTTGTGTGCACAATGACAGGCAGGACATAAACTTGTCTCAAACACTGTGAGAGTGACAGGCAAAGAGAAAGTCTCAAGATAAATGGAAGGATCTATGGAAAAAACACTGACAGTTGTTGCTGCAGTTGCACCGAGGAATCTATGGGGTTTGTTGTCATGTAAATTAGGGAGCAGAGGTTGTGAATGTGCTAAAAACAGTGATAAATTTAAGATTTATTATTTCAAGTCATTTTTCAAAGTCATTTTTTTCATGTAGGCATTTTAATAGGGGGTTATTGCTACATTTAGTTAACCACAGCTCTTCCTGTACCTATAACCAAGGTTTTTACAAAGCGATTCAATACATCACATTATTGCGATTTAAACTGCAAATAAATAGATCCCATGTTTTCACAACGTTTCAGAAATGTTAATGTAGAAACCTTCTTTCATGTCGTAGTTTTTTACCACATTTGATATTATTGATATAAGGTATATTGCTATGGTAACAGTGACATGTCCTTGTTGTTAAAGATGTCGCTGATGTCAAAATCCTGCAGCTTTACTCAAACAGGCTTTGATATGTCAGTTACAACACAGAAAAACAGAGTCAAGAAGAAGAGCTGAGATTACATCAAAAAAAGAGTAAATGTATATAACTGTTTACTTCTTTTTAGATGGATTCATGGCAATAATTTTTTGTCACTCTTTTATAATACATTATTTGTGTCTTTGTAGTTTGTGTTTGCCTGCCCAGGAAGTACAGACGGAATTTAATCTTGAGATCTGTATTCCCATGCATAGTTCTTTACAAATGAATACATTTACAATGTGAAACCAGTAGCCTGATTTCCCTAAGGATTACCACAAATTTGATCATGCACCAACACCAGATTTGTTTAGCTTCTCACCAACAAATCTGGTGAGAAGCTAAAGACTCTAAATTAGAAGCGGTCAATAATGAATTGGTACCAAAATATTCAGCATCAAGAAAAGATTCCTCAGATCGCCTAATCTCATCTTGTTCAGCTAAAGTCTAAAAATCAGTCACTGTCCTCTGTTGCTCTGCTTATTAAGTTACTACAATACAGAAATTAAATGAAATTTCACAATGTAATGTGAAACTAAAGATGAATCACTCTGGTATCCATCCAGTTCCGATGCTCATTTGGTATCGATATTTTGGGTCGATTCGCCCCCTTCTACTCTAAACCACTAAATAAAAGATAACGGAGGCTGGGCTACTTGATACTTTTAACTAATCTGCAACAGTTTGCTTGTGCTGCACACAGGAATATCTTTTTTTTAAAACATAATCAAAAAAAAAATTTAAATAATACCCATGCTAAAGGTTAGGAGGAGCACCAGACCAGACGCAGTCAGTCCACAGAGGTTGTACGTGTAGCCACAGCTTGGGGTGGTGTATTTGTGTGCATCTCTCTTGGCACGGCAGCACAGCGACCCGCTGAGATACACACTCTCCATCAAGACGAGCACAGGAGGGTTTGAATGGACCCCCGTGGTGGTCTCCATTTCCAGCATCCTGTTTTTGTCTCTGGCTAACCCCTCGCTTATGAACGCGCTAGCTGAGACGGAAACGTCCAAAACACGACCCCCGTCATCGCCGTGGCATTTCGCCCGGCGATATACAGGCGAAACGCTACGAGTCAGCATTCACATAAAAAAAACAACAAAAAAAATTTTATTATGCATGAGATTTCAAAGGGAATTGAACAGCATTAAAATGTCAACGCGAGTCGTGTGAACAAGCGCATTTCACAGAATCAAAGCGCAGAAACTTGAAGCCTGCAACTTGTCAAACAAAGTTCCCTAAATTCAGACAGTTGATAGTTCGGGGTTGCTCACTGCGATGCTCCGGTGCTCTGCTGAAGCAAAAGCAGGCTCCAGTTGATAATCATCTGCTTTGTGGCAGGAGGCAAACGGAGATGGAGCAGATGGCAATAGTTTGATTTTGCTCTCTGTCTCTCTCTCTCTGAATAAGGAACGCTCTAGTGAATGCCAGGCTCTGTGGGGAGAAGAGGGGCAAATTGATGCCCTCCTGCACCCCGCTCCTCGTCGTGGAAGGGGGCCATCGTTGTGTGTTGTGTGAGCGCGTCCATCCCAGAGTGATGGACGCGCTCCGCTCATTCATTAACTCGTCGAGCCCGGGGATGGACAAGCCGCGAGGGAATTTCATTACCTCACTCCATGCGTCTCGTTCCCCTCACTATCTTGTTCTCCCGCCGACACGGCCACCGCGCCTGATGAGGCGATTCTGTTGTTCCAGAAAATAACCGGGGAACAGAGTACAACTCCGATTCAATTAAAGAGTAATGATTCAGTGTTCGCTTACTGATGTTTTCCACCTCCGAAAGGAATGGGGGGCCACTCCGCTCCCAGCGTATATCTAATTCAGCGGTTCCTGGAAACCGGCCGGCATCGTAAGACAACGTCGAGAGCGACCGCTCCGGTTTAATCATGTTCAATCCGAACCCTTTTAACGGGAAATGAAACAGGACGGTCTAAATGTCACATTAAGTGGTGTTTCACCGAGCGGCCGTAATGAGAAAACCAAACGGAACTTGTGCTGGTGTTGCATTATTAAACGTGAAACTAAAGCTTACGAGCGAGCTGCGCCACGTCTGAATGTAATTATGAATTTTTATTTTTTTTTTTTTGTAGGGAAGAAGAATAATTCGGGTTCAACACATTTGCCCTCAAAGGCCCTGCCTGGGAATTGTGTGGACTCAGCTTCACTGGGAAGTTGTTGTTTCTCTCCGACTGCAGCCACTTTCAAAAGGAGGGGGAAAAAAAGCTGAAAATTCCCTTTTCCTCACAGCTTTTCATTATCTAATCACTTTTTACTTATTTAGGAAATTATGCCTGCATGAGCTTTTTTACAAAGCATCTAGGAAAGAGGGAAAACAGCGAGTTCACACTCTGCTTCCTTTGTTGTGTCTAGGGGTCCTTGTGGGTCTCTCCGACTCGTCTACTGCTCAGTGCTGACCTCATTTCTTCCTTCATATAACCTCCGCCATAAGTCTAAAGTAGCACTTATCAGAGATTTGGGACCACTATTTATTTGTCAATGTCCTCTTAAGTACTACAGAATAATAAAAAAACATTATGGCAAATCAATTTATATGACGTAGAAGGACAAAGTTATGAGGTCAACAACATGAATAGGCACAAAACAGCAAAAGCTACAAAGCAACAACAACAACTACAACAGCTAAAAGACAACAAAAGATACAGTGGAACTGGAAGCACTACAAGGCAGCAGCAAAGACACCAACAAACAAAAACTGCAATGCAACAGTAAGAAGACGACGCGACAACAGAAGCTACGACACGAGGAGACACAGAGAAACAACAAAATCCCAACTCAGCAAAAAAGTAACAACGCAACAAAAAGCCATAATGTAACAACAAAACCAAAAAAACAACCAAAGCCAAACCACAACAGCATTAGCCACGACAGAAGCCATTTAAAACTTGCTAGATAAACTTCCAATTTAGCGCAACTCGTTTGTGGTTTCTGTTGTGGCTTTTGCATTTTGTTGAACATTGTGGGCCACCATAGCTTCCAGTCACCAGTCAGCCTCTCGCCAGGTCTCTTCATAATCTCTCTAAATAGTATGTCCGGTCCATACCGATCGATCGGCTTAGGCGCTGCAGTCCCTCTGAAAGAGCCCAGCGTCCACCTCAAATATCCTTCAGAGTTTTTGCCGTTATCATCTGTTATCGCCAGAGTCCTCTGTGTAAATGGAGGCAGACCGCTGTGCAGTGTGGATCCCATTTCACACGTGCGCCGCAGATATCAAACAGAGGAAGCACAAGGAAGCTTTCCCGCATCGAAAGGGGTCCGGATGAATCAATACGATCTCATCTGAGCCGCTGCGAAACAGTGGGAGCCGAAGGCTTTTAATGAATTATTGCTGTACACGAGGTGTGAGATTTGTCTAAAACGGCGTCGAGGAGCCGACAGCTGGCTCTCCCTGCCCTGACAACGGGCCATCTTTCTGTCCTGGATGTGGGGGCTGGCACCGGCCAGAACAAATGATTGAGTTGGATGTCGGAGGTAGAGCTTTTGCCAAGGAGGCCACGGTGTCCATGCTAATGGGCTGATGGAGCTTAATCTAAACAAGTGTGAACGGGAGGGCTCTTACTGTGAGTGCTCGCGTGCAAAAAAATAAAAACTGCAAAGCATGTTGAAAACGGTTTTGTCTTAATAAAACAGTGGGCGAGACAGAAATCCAATTATCCCACTCTCGCCGATCAGTTTTTACCTCGACGTCGACCGTCCCTGGACAACGGATGTCGGCGAGCGCAGAGATGTTCGGTTCGCGCTCCGTTTGCCCGTGTTTGTTTTCTAAGCGCTAGGTCTCCAGAAGCCCTCCTGAAAATCAATCACCAGGTGGAGCATGATGGAGAGGCCTGTCAGAGCTCGCCACTGTGGCCTTGATTCAGTAAAACAAATAAAGTAGGCAAAGGCCTTACAGAACGCTCCGACGCCAGCCAGACAAGCGGCCACACCAAAGAACGTTCGCAGAGGAGGAGTGAGTAATGAGGAGAGGGATAAATGTCAAAGAACAGAGGGAGGAAAAAAATGATGATGTTGCAGAGGTAGACAAAGGCAGAAGTATCCAGAGAGAAAGAGAGAGAGACGGGAACCAAGGTAGACATGCAGAGCAGGAAGCGTCGCATCGTCGTCTCTCTTATGTTTGCGGCTCGACTGTTCCTGGTGTTTCCAGCCGCCGGCGTGTCACCGGTGCAGTCCTCCCCCGTTCAGACCCCGCTGTGGAGGGCGCCGCACGCCGCCCTGTGATGAAAGGGAGTCGCCCAGAGAGATTTTTTAGTGCAGCTTCCCTCACACATCCTTATGTCGGAGCGCATCAGCACACCGCTGGCTTGAATAATACCTCTTCTCTAATGACTGCGTTGGCCGTGTAACTTGAGCTCTGCAGCACTCCGCTCTGCTCAGCTGGATCTGATTAAACAGCATTTACAAGACTACATATGACAAAGTAGTACAGCTCCTCTCCCCTCACCGCCGTCGCCCCCCCCAAGCTTCTACCCACCATAACATAACCTGAAAAGGCCATTATGCACTCCTGTCAGCACTTAACCTCCTTCCCATGCTTCAAAGAAATGTTCAGCAGCAACCTGCTCATAGGTGAAGCCCCTAAGAGATGCCCCTGCCTCTGCGCTGTCAGATGTTCCACCAGGCTCACACGCAGACCCATTTCCTGTCGTTCCTCTCAGCTTCACGTCTCACACTCGGAGAAGCCGATGGCCTGAGCTCCGTTGGACTCAAACGGTCTGAAAAAGGGACAAGGTTACAGATCCGCTGAGCACCAGCTGTTTGGGTCTCGACAATCAAAAGAAGTTCCCATGATGCCTATAATGGGTATAAAAGTCATCTGATCTTATGCAATGTTTGACAACCTTGATGAACTCTTGCTAAAAGAATCCAGTTCACAAGTTTGTCCCTTAGCAAGTTCGACAGAGAGCTTTTTGTAAACACTTGGCATGAATCCAGAAATCCATCTGACAATTCTTCTTGGCAGAACTGATGTTTTTTTCTTTATTGGTTTTTAAAGACACCATATTAATATTTGGGAAGGTGATCACAGAAGTTTAATGTCAATGTACTTCATTGTGCTAATAGCTGAGCTCATTTTTTTGTTTTGTGCTTTTGCGTTTTTGGTAACTTTGAAAACGTTGAGCGCACTTAGCTTAGCACTTAGTTTACTTTTCCTGATACATTCTAAAGTGCTAAATTTATTTGGCTCCTTTGTAAACTTTCAGTTGAACGGAGTTGAAGATCGGTGTTGAAGTTTTGGTCATCAATGAAGTGAGACATTTCACGCTCTTATTTTGAAGTGAGTGAAGATTTCATTCCATTTCCTTTCCTCATGTTATGTTTTTGTTTGGTACTGTCTTATTCACCCCCCTTCAAGTAAAGTGTTACCTTTTGTTTTTTAAAAGAAAGCTTTTTGAGCAAGTGACAAGTATACAATAAATAGATGAGGTATACACAACTACACAACTAAATATAAAAAACTAACAGTGACGTTAAAGAAATACACACAATGAAACACTTTTATGAGTTGTTCTGAGAGCTTTTTTGTTTGTACTTCTTACATTGTGGGGCTTTCTAACCAAAGCCCCACAATCAGGCAAAATTAGCAAGAATTAGCAAAACTCAACAATTATGAAACTAAAACAAAGAGTGAAAGGTCTGGTCCAAATAAAGTTCCTAAAGCATAACCATGCAGATACATGTGCAATAGCTAATTTAATCATGTGGAGTGTGATGTGACATGTTCTGTCAATAACATATGATTGGTATCAATGTGGCTGAATTTAGTGGTTTAGCTTCTGCTAAACACCATGCTAACATAGAGTTTAGCATTAGCGGAACTAACTTTTTATTCAGCGCTGCTGACTATTGATGCTTTTCTTCATAGAGCCAGAAGAAACAGCAGGAGCTGCACAGTTTTAACAGTTTATTAAATGTAAAATGTAAAACTTGTTTATACCTTGATAACTGTAACAGTTTCTAAAAGAGATGATCAACTTCATCCCCAGCCATCCACATGGTACTGGTCTTTCCAGGACTATCCTTTGCTAAGATCAACAAGGTGAATTACTCTTGATAACAGTTCTGCCTTCTGTCGACGTTACACATCATGTTTTATTGGCTCAAACCACATCAGTAAATTTTTCTCTCAACACTTGGCTGTTGCACATTCTGAGGTGAAACGTCGAGTAAAGAGGAGAAATAAGAACGGGTCTGGAAATGTGCGGACGCCTGTCAAGCGGTCGCTTTGTCTGCATTAATCATGTCGATTCTGTGACTGTTTGGTCTCTTTTTTAATATAATGGTAAAATTTCATTTTGCTTTGAAGCGCGAGCGTTAAGTCATCCGTCAGTCAAACGTATCCGTCACTAAGCAGATTATTTCTCTCTGCTGGGAGTTCATTTTATTTTAAAGTTGTGAGTAGTGGGGGATGCTATCGGGCGACTGTGGGAAACAGTGGGAAACGTTGTCATCTTGCAATCTGAAAGTTGTGCATTTGACTCCAACTGGCCTCTGTCACATGTGCCCCTGGGAAAGGCATTTACCCCCATGTTGCCCATGGATGTGTGTGTCACTGTGTGAATGTGGCCCTTGTGTAAAGCTCTTTGGGTGGTCGGTGTGACTATAAAGAGCCGTATAAATTCTGTCCTTTTACTTTGTGGGTTGGGGAGAATGTAGAAATAGAAAAATGTAAAGAATATGGCACATAATGTAAAAATCGACTGTAATTTAGTTCCATCTATAGAAAGAAAATATCATAATCTTGAGAGCCATCCCAAAGTTACTCAATTCAGTAATAAAAATTGTAATATCTTACATATAACACAAGGACTAAAGATATACTTTGTCCTAAAATATCAACCGTAAGATAAAATAAAAATACAGATATAGGATTTGTGTTTACATTCTGCTGGCTTCATCTTTTATTCATAACAAAGAGTTATATTGCTTGCGTCAACATCATGCTAACTTGACTTTTATATATATATATGTATATATTCACAATAAAAGTGCCTTTTGTATGAAAAAGGTGTGCTGATGTATCACTGTAATATATAATATTTCATTACAGCATGAAAATGAGCTTTTTCTTTCCGTCACAGAAGCAGCCATATGCTACCTCACAGCTGCCTTTGTACACAAGTTTGCTTTCCCCTGTGTGGGAGGGCATCTCTGGCTTTTAACTCCCTCTGAAAGAATCAGTTCTGGATTCCAATCCAAGAGAAAGCAATTTGTACTTGACTTTTGTCTTCCTCCCTCGAAGCATTTTTGCATATCTTTCATGGCAAAATTGACTTTTTCACTCGCTCTCAAAAACGTGGAGATGGATGAAAAAGATTTTGTTGAGGGAAGCGTTCGGAAATGCCTCCCCGTTGCCGCGAAGTGTTCGCAATAAATACGCCTTCAAACGAAACCGCCGTCCAGCAACCCGCGCGCGGCGCGCGAGTTTGTTTTCTGGCACCGTTTTTTTTTTTTTTTTTTTTTTTTTTAAAAAGTACGTTTTGAGCACACAGGTATGTCGGTGCATAAGCAGCTCCTGCAGCTCTGACAATAAAGCTGACAGCGGCTCCTCAATAGCCGTAAATCGCGGCGTGAGAGGGAAGGTTTCTGCTCCTGGATGATAGAATTTACGGAGAAAGACCGCGGCGTTCGCACAGCACAGAGTGCGCCATTTTATTTTCCCAGAGTGCACAATTCATTAACCGCTTCTGTCCAATAAAAACACAAATTATTAGCCTTCCCATCGGCCTTACAATGCCCACGCTGCAACATAAAGAGGATCCAGTCGGAGTTTTTTTCTCGTCTCTGTCTGAATTTCTCGGCTTGCTTTGAAATTTGGACCTCGATTTTTTTTTTCATCTCACTGGGTGTATGTAAAGAAAGGTGTGCTAGTAGCGCTCTTTTTTTAATTTTTTATCATTAATAAAAAAAAAAAAAAAGTGCCACATTTGACATCTGCTGTACTGCTAATGACTCAAGGCAGGTTTTTATAAATACATATGTTTAGCTGCCGAGGGAGTGGCAAGACTTTCTCATTAAAAGTTCAAAATGAAACCGGGGCCACGGCCTCGCGGGCTCAGCCTCGTATCCAATTACGCTTGTAAAAGCGGCGCAATATCAGCGCGGCGTAAAATGGCAACGCGCGGATCGCGGGCAAAGAAAGCGTCGTTACCGGGCCACGGAGGAAGAGGAGGAAGAGGAGGAGGAGGAGGAGTGAACGGATGTCGCTTCGGCTCATCTGCAGTGCAGTCTGAGGCTCACAGGCTGGCAGGGATCCAGCGACTCTGTTCGCTTCCCCCCCCCCCCCCCTCCCAAACCCATCCCTCCCTCACACGCGCCTTGCCGCACAATAGCGCCTGATTCACGCGGAATCATTAATCTGAAACAAAATGCGATTCAGAGGCCCACAAAAACATTTTATTTTATTTTATAAAAACTGCAGTTTCAAAAAAAAAAAAAAAAAAAATCAAGCCTCTCCATGAAGATGTGTGCACCAACAAGCGCGAGCGGCGCTGGGACCGATTCCTCCCGCCCGAAGGTGCGCGCGGAGGATAGACTGACGCTGTATAGAAAATATTCAGCCACGAGGGTAAATTATGCATACAAATATGCCACAAGTTTGAAGGGGGGGGGGGAGAAAAAAAATGCTATGTAGATTTGCAAGTTAGGTGGTTCAGGGTGTGGAGGAAGTAAATAAATAATCCTGTTTAATAATTCATTGAAATTCATGTTGCTTTGCCTCCAGTCTTGAGAGTATTTAGAATGCAGCCTTCAAGCGCCCTGCTTCCGACTTTGTGTTAGTGTGTGGTAAGATTACTGGAAATAGGGAGGAATGTGTGTCCAACATAAACACACCTGCATGGTAAATATATGCCTGGCATCGAATGTTTGATGAAACCGTAAAATAAAATGTAAAATAACAAAAAGGGGGAGGGGGGGACGACATCATCCTTCAACCCAACCCCTCTATCATCCTCTCATCCACTTTTGGCTCCATCTCTCTCAGGAACATCAGATCAAATCTCCAGAGTGCGTGGAGAAGTTCACACAGGGCTCGGGGCTGCCGAACACACCGACACCGAGCGAGATGGCAGTGAGGGGCGCGGAGAGGAGTGCAAATTGGATCTAAAAGTCTTCCATGGGAAAAGAAAGGGAGCGAATAAAAGCCAAGAAGAGGGGCAGAGAGCGCGGAGGGGAGAGGGAAGCGAAGAAGAGGAGCCTTAAGGCGACTGAATCCATGTATGACCGATCCCGCACGATGTCTTCCCCTTGATGGAATTACGCCAGCAAACGAAGCTAACCAGTCTTCGGTTCCCTTTGTTTTTTGGTGGTGGTTGTTTTTCTTTTTTCATATATGCCAGTGTAAATTGTGCAGCTCCGATGCGGTGCCGCTATCCAATTTGCAACTTTACAAGTCATTATACCATGACTAAATTCATTAATACAGGAATGTGTTGGCGTATCTGTAATATCTCGGCTTCTTTCGGGTTGCTGTGAAAAACGGAGCCAAGAGGACGAGCTTTCTGAATACCAATATATGCTAATGACTTAAAGGAAGAGTTAATGACTAAGAAGATGTTGAGAAAACAGCATCTTTAAGTACTCGCAGCGTAGAGCGTACTCTTTGGCACCGATACTCTCTGTAAATGACTAACAGCAAGGAAACATTATCTGCTAATTTAAATTTTTTTCCACTGGCGGCTGTTTGGATCTGAATTGAGAGGTTTTACTGGTAAACTATTGATCGGGACCAAAGCGAAACCGTGGAGCATTTAGGTGGGAGGGATCGTCAAAGTCCTTCTTTTCTCTCTATTTAGTAAAAAGATCCACAAATGCCTTGTTTAGTCCTTCAGGAATACAGAACATTGAAATTAAATTATACTGGAGGAAAGTCTTGGACAGATTTCTAAGCCACATCTTTCCATAAACTATAGAAAGTAACCTAAAAAAACATATTTGGGTCCCTTCCCTAATTCTCTAACCCATTATGTAACCTTCCTAAAAATAAGAACCACAAAACAGAGGAATAAGCCTGTCTCAATATGCAATTCATCAATTGCATAATAAATTATAACTATCTTGATCATTTCCATTTTGATGATTAATATATTTTAAGAGAAATTTTGTTTACATCATCATCTATTTTAATTCATGGTTTTGGTTATATGTAAGCTTTTATTACTGCTTTATCATTTTTGGTTGTTGCGTTTTGGTTTTGGATATTTAAAATATCTTCCAGTTCCAGTGTTAGGTGTCCTTTACAAAAGTTTGTTGGTGTTTATTTTGCCATTATCAATCCACAACTGGAAAATTGTCTCAAAAAAATCAAAATTGCTTATCGCAGTTATTTCTGGAACAATTTATCATGCAGTAAAATGTGTTATTGTGACAGGCCTGTGTACCTAAAGCATTGAGATTCTGTTTGTTTTTTTGTTGTTCTACTCTGGTATTAGTCTGACGGGGAGAAGCTGTACTGTATCTTAGCAAAAAGAAAAGGGGTATTTAGAGTGAGCGACCCACACACCAGAATCATTGACAACGCTAAGGTCCGCCTCCTGGCTCTGATTGGTTGACTCTAGTTAGCTCCTGGTAGAAGACAGAAGACCTCAATTTTTTAACAGACAGCCTTATACTGTATATAAGTTACTTGCTGCTGCTTTTACAAAGTAAGTTCTACTCATATTGCTCTTTGATGTTGACATTCCTGTTGTAATATTTTCTCAACAGTGACACCTAATGTTTAGGAGAGGCACTACAGTATATGTTTCGGTCACAGGTGTAAACAGAAACTCAGTCATATTCTGCCATCGATATGCGACTACTCTGTAAACCTGCCAATAGGCACAAAGACAGACAGAACTGATTAAGTATTAATGACTTGAAGTGAAATCTATCCACACAACATGTTCCTGTTTTTATACCACGGGAAACTTTTCACAACAGTGCAGTGTCAGTCAGAGACTGCAGTGTAGGAGAGGCACTGTGTATGATGAACTCTGGATGGAAAAGAAAAATCCAGTTTGGCAACCTTGAATAAAAAAAAAAAAATCTGCTTGCATGTACGATGACTTTCCGATTCACAAAGACGGTCTCAGCTAAAGATTGAATTTGGTCATCAGCTGAAAACAAGCTGCTGGCTGGATGATTGTGTAATGGTACTATAACTTTTACAAAATCTGTGTTCGATATTTGAGGTTTACTTGCAGCTTCAAATACTTTTTGGTGACATGATTTTAAGACTAGGAATTAAACTGAAGTTGGTTACACATCCCTGAAATTTGTGATAGATTTGGCTGGGTTTCTCGGGTCATTTTGACCCGAAGACAACAGATATTAACTTACATACATTAATGAAAACAAAAGCTTGTCTAGGATGATGAAATATGTTTTTGAGAAAGGTTATTTGCTCTTAAAGAAATAAACACACTAACCCTAATGGAGAAGGATCAACACTAATGGCAAATGACTTCTGTATAAGAGAGTAACTATTATAAAAGTTACTTGAATGAATTCTCAGCAGTAAGCAATTTAAATGTCCTAAATCTGACAACCTCAAGTTTTTTGTCTTTTGTTTTAATATCCAAGACAAACAACTAACAGAAGGATTGTTACAGTTCCAGTCTATTTTCTCCAGGAAGGAGGCAGGTCCGCTTGTTTGTAAACCTAAGACTAATTTTAGTTGGTTTCTGTCAGCTGCTTTGGCTGTTCCTAACATGTGCACACTTTGGCCATGTTTACAGTACACAGCCCAATTTTAGTCGATCCCCCATAGAACAGCCCACTCCCATCTGCGCTTTCTCTGGACTTATAGCTTTAATTGACCAAGCTAGCTGCAGGCTCCATGCTGGTCGTCATCCCGGTTTGTTCCAAACTGGACGGATACCAAACATCTGTGTCCCGCTCAGCCATATAGTTGTTCCTGTTAGTTTGTGTTTCTAGTTTTTCTGTCGAGCCTTATTGTTAGGGGAAAGGGATTTTTATTTTAGTGTTGAACTGAATTATACATCGGAGAACATGATGGGCACATTCAAGTGTTCAAGAGATTTATATTTTGGTTTTCTTCAACAATAATCACATATTTAGCTCCATTCGTTAACTTTCCTATCCCTGCTGAAGAAAACATAACCACAGCATGATGTTGCCACTGCCATGTCTCAGGGTAGCTAAGGAGTGATCCAGGTGATGAGTAGTGTTACTTTTTCACCACTCAGTGTTTAACTCACCAGTCAAAAAGTTCACTTTTGGACAAATCCAACTAGAGCACCAACTTCACTTGACTATCCTCCTGAGCTTGTTTTTTTGTGTGATTATACTCTGCTTTAAAAGGGGCAATATTACACATTTTCCATGCACATAGTCTCATTTTATTATACTTAAAAGTAAATTAAAAGTGTACTTTTAATGCAGACATTCTTGAAGACTCCTTCATGTTTATGACATTGTCATGTCAGTCTTATGTACACCCTTTTTGGGTAGCACTTGAAGGGGTGTGTATATCAAACGACTTAAAAATATTGAATTCATAATTTGATGCCTTGCAATTGGGCGTCTATCTCTTTAAGAAGCTCCCACACGTTGAGACTCAACATAAAACTAAAAAAGTGTATTTTACACATTAACCCCCATTTAAATTCCCCTATGACCTTATCCTCAATGGTCTGCTGTATTAGTTAATCTTCTTTACATCTTTGAGGCTCACACAAAATATTTATGCTGATGTTAAATCACATTTGGTTTATTGGCTCATTTATTTTGCGAAGGCAAATTTGTTTCACTGAATTGTATTTAGTAGATTCAGAGAGTTCTCCATTTTATGCTCAACTATCACTTTACTATATAAAATACATTGCAAGTTTGGTTTTAATGTAGCAACATATGAAAAATGTTTAAAAGGTGCGAATACTTTTTACGAGGAACTGTAAGTTGCAGCAATTTGTGCAATGTGGACTGAAGAACAACAACAAGGCTCCCCTTTGACTGGTGCAGTCAGAGTGCGTTTTAGTTAAGCTTGTAATAGTAATCACACAATCCACTATAATGATGTTCAGGCCTTGTTCCAACTCCTCATATTTTCATATCACACGCTCCAGGGCCTAGAGGTGGAAGAGGGCCTTGTTTGGTTGCCAACATCCACAGTAGCTCCACAATAATGAGCTCTTGAAGCCCTGAACCCAGCCCCAGCATGAGAGGCTTTTTGTTAAAAATAGCATCGCTGTGGTCAAATCGCCGCATGGCACTTCAGTAGTTTGATATAATGTCGGGAACGGATGACAAATCTGCAAATCAAGGGGCAGGATCATCTTGCGAAATCCGAGCCCACCGAGTTATCGGCGGACGGTTAAATGTTTATTCATGACAGGTGGGTTGTGTGCATGGCGGGTCTGTGGCCTCGCGGGTTAGCAGAGCTTACTCAACCAGGACATTAAATCTTGGCTTCAGAACGATACATTTAGAGAGCGCTCAAAGATTTCCATCACCCCGGGAAAGAAAGAAAGAAAGAAAGAAAGAAGGAAAGGAAGAAAGAAAGACAGAAAGAAGAAAGAAAGAAAGAAAGAAAGAAAGAAAGAAAGAAAGAAAGAAAGAAAGAAAGAAAGAAAAAAGAAAGAAAGAAAGAAAGAAAGAAAAGAAAGAAAGAAAGAAAAGAAAGAAGGGAAAATCAGGTTGGAGACAACTGCAGGGATACAGCTTGCTCAGTCAGTAACCTTTATGCTGAAATCAAAAGATAATATATTTGGTTCCTACACATTTTTCATGTCGAAATCACAGACTCATGCAGACCAAGTCCCACAGATTTCTGCAGGTTTCAACAACTTAAATTTAAGACTTTTCAAGACCATCATGAGTGAAATTTAAGACCTGTGTCAAGACAGAAATCAGATAGAGATAGATAGAAATAGAAACTATTGGAAAAGAAGCGGTTCTCCTTGTGAAATTAATTATTGACACATTCTTACTTTAGCTGAAGACATTAAATGGAGTTCCTTTTAATCTTTTTCCCCTCATTTGTCATCATAGCTGCATCAGAGCCTCTCGGTTCTCTTTTGGTTACATGCTCTTCTTTTTTTCCCTCTCCTACTCAGCAGTATTTCTCTCCATAGAAACAATTTTTTGTTTAAATAAGGTAAGTGTTTCCCAACACTTGTCCTCAAGGCACACTGACCTGCAAGTTTTAGATGTTTCCCTGCTTCAACACAAAACATTCAGACGATTGAGCCATCAATTAAATTCATGTGTGCTGAAGCAGGGAAATACCTAAAACATGTAGGGCAGAGCAGTATGTGACTTGAAGACCAGGGTTGAAAACCACTGAGTTGATGAATATTAGCAGCTAGTTAGCGGTAGCCTCGACCACTTCTAGTCGCAGAGCTCAACGTTTACGTCTGCGTGCGACTCTAACTGTTGCCTGATGGAAAGTCCTGAAAAGGGAGAAAAAAAAACTATGAAGAATATCACCACCTTCCTAAAATAACGGCCTACATCATTTTTGCCACGTTTTTTTAATCTTTTTTTTGCCTAAATTATGAGGGGATTTTTTTGTTTGTTTGTTTTGCGAAAATCACTTATTTCAGCAAGGTGACAATATGCTAAAGTAAAAATAGTCCTGCCACAACAAAATTAAGAACTGTGATTAAGGTATTTAAAGCAGACTTTTAAAAAACTATATACATTTAAGACATTTTAAGGATGCATGAACTTTTTAAGGATGTATAGACACCCGACGGTCTATTTTGTGTATACAAAAGTTTCCTATAAATATATTTCTTAAAGCATGATGGATGGATGGATAATAGAAATAGAAATATTTGTCCATACTTGTTCACCTCTCCAAAGCCCTTTTTCCCACATTTACCCAGACTCAGAAATCAAGCAACAGGAACCTTGAATATGTTCACCCACAAATTCTTCATAATCCTCTGTGCTCCAAACATGGAGGCCCTGCACTCACAAAACAAACTTCATGCTGGAGACTCATTCCAGAAGCATCGTTCACTAATCTGCAGCAGCTCTGACGTATCAACGTGGGGATTAGCCTCGATGTTCCACTGGTTTACCCAGCCATAAATTTGACGCTGCATTTGAATAGACGCCTGGATGGAGCAGCCATCACTCACCCGGCCACAGCCCTGCGGTGGCTCTAATCATGATGACACAGTAATATGGCTGTATCCGCTTTTCTTTTAGCCTGGCTAAATTGCTGCTTACAGCAATAAGAAGGCTCCTGCTCCCCTGGGGCGACAGTCAGGCTGCCTCTTATTGTCTTACTGCTGGGCTCTGGCGCAAAGCACAAACACTGTCACCAGCCCTCCTCCCCTCTGTTGGTTCTCAGAGCTATTATTTTTATCTGAAAACCTAAACGAGGCTATAGAGAGCAAAGAGACAGGAGGAGGTGGGGAGGGAGGAGGAGAGGCGCATGGAGAGATGGAGTGAAGAAAGAGAGGAAAACTGTGATTGATGCTACCAGCGAGTTTCTGCATTGCGCGAATCCTGCCAAATAGGGGGGCCGTATTGATTTGCTCTCATGATTCTACAAAGACGCCTGCTATCAGCAGCAGAGTTTCACCTGTGCTGCTTGCAAAAAATTCCCAGCCTCATGCTAAATTAAAAATTTAGCATGAGGCTCTTGAGTAGGGATGCATTAGAGTTTTGTGGGTAATTTTCACTTTGTGGAAAGCTTCAATTTGCTGACAAAGTGTGAGGTCCAACGACAGCATTGTCAAAAGTAGATTTTTTTTAGCCTTTCTGGCATTAGGTGTTATAATTATTTATAGGATTAAATAATTAAAGACACTGAAGTGTAAAAAGCCATTGCTGTAAAAAAAAAAAAAAAAACGGTTGTATGTATGATTGCAGAGTTTCAATTCGTATTTGTCTTCAGAATCTAGCAAATCAAAAACTAATTCAATTCAAAACTATTGTATTGATCCAAAAGGGAAATTAAGTGTTGCTGTAACTTATTCTGTTAAAGAGTTATTGCAGATGGTGATGGCTGTGGGGGCATGAAATATCTCCTGTAGCTATTAGCTCAGTTAGCATGGCTAGCAGAGCTAAAACTCGGCTAACGTGGCTAGCAGTGCCACAGCAGCACTTTCCATGTATATTCCCAAGAAAATATAGATCCTCACCACTTCCAAAACATAAGAAAACAGCTACTGTACTGTTTTGTTTCGTCTTTCCGTTGCCGTCTAAACATCTCACTCTCTCTCACCTGCAACCGAAGGAACCGCAGACACGTCTCAAGAAGTTTCCTTTTTAGAAAGTTTGTTACACCTGTGTGCTTTCTCTGCTATTTTTAAACACCCAATCGACAATGAAAATAGCCATCATTGATTATTCGTCGATCCTTAACAGCATCCACGCCAAAGAGTGTTGTCACGGCAACCCAGCAACGCTAATTATGGTGCATTTCCCTGCCAGGAAAAGATCTGTTTATAAGATAGAAACTAAGAATTGGTCTATTCCTGCCATCTCCTGCTCTTTTCTAGGCACAGCTCTAAAGTTTTGAAGCAATAAGTAAAAGAGCAGGTGAAGTCAGAAGATACATTAGCGTGTGTGAACTTAAACCCGTCTTTGAAAAAGGTTTTTAAATCTTCGTGACGCTGACTGTTGATAGTCAAAGGTTAGAGCCTGATGGGTCTTTGCCGCACGCCCCGCTCTACACGCCGCACCAAAATGTCAGCGTTTGTGTGCCTGATCTCCCCTGGAGATCAGGAGCGATTTCACCCGCAGGTCGGCAGGTGAATAATTATTAAGCAGGAGAAAACCATCTGGAGGTAAAAGCTAATAGTGTAATAGCACATTTAACATTTGTGCAGATACCTACAGAGGCCCCTGTCACGACGAATTAACCTCTGCGGGAGCATTAGCGTGCATCTAAGCGTGTGCATGTGCCCGACGTGCCTCCGACGGAAGCGGCGCGCACGCAACCTGCTTTCCTCCGGAATGAACGGAGCTCTAAATATAAACCGAAGTGCGCTTTACAGGAGCCGGATTCACAAAAGGGAACCGCATCAGCCTGATTAGCTCTCTGTGATTCTGTGAGAGAAGAAATCAGACGGGCAGATAACGCGGACATGGAGAGAAAGCAAAGCAGGCGATAAAACACAGAGGCAGAGTTTAATTTTTAGCCGACATTAAAGTTAGCGGCGAGGCGAAACGGGAAGCCGCGAGGATGAAGTCGTGCTCAAATCGTGGACCAGAATGCCTCCCGTTTGTTCTGGTCAGTAAAGCATATTTGCAGACTTTGTCAGCCTCCCACAAACAACAGAGCACGGCTCCATATTGTGCTTCTTCAAACCCGGCCATCTGAATCCCGGCCAGAACCATCTCTCTCAAACAGTCTGTCTGCGAAGAGAACACAAGTTCCCTGAGCTTTAAATAACGGCGTAATTCCAGTAGAGTAAGCCAATCTTTGTTATCAGAGATCAGTTTTTAGCAGAAGCACCACTTTGCGATTTGCCGGGATAAAAACGAAAGAGAGAGTGGACATCTTTGAAGTCAATAAATTGATTTTAAGGTTGATTGTCTTAGACTAGTGGTCACACCACAGGCTACCAGTTTGTGTAAACTACAAATGACGTTCCTCACAGAAGACTCAAAATTAATCGCGACACACTGTTTAAAAGGGGAACTTTCCGTCAATGGTATGTTTGCTGTCCATTCAGGTTGCTACTTAATGAGAGAGTGAGAGCATAACAGATAACAGGAAGGCTACAGTTTCCACTGAGTATCTTCTCTGTCTTATTCTTTCAGCCTTTACAAATCCCTCTGTCGCAGATCAAGCTGGATTTACAAATGTTGGTGGTCTCCTTGGAAAACACACAAGTTTTCCGCTGTTTACAATTAGCAATGCTAACCATGCTAATCACAAAGAGCAATTAGAAGACACTCCAGAATAAATCAGCATTAGAGCAGAAAAAGGAATTAGGATGAAAAATGCGCAGTTAACCATGCCCCCGAAAGAATAACATTAATATTTGGAGCTGGAAGTGGTGCCAAGAACCAAATCCACAAAATCCTGATCGATGTCTTTTCAAAACCAGGCCAAAAATAATCCAACTATAAAATACTGAGCTTCAAATTTAACAGGTAATGTGTGCACAGGAAACAGAACGTCCTCGACTTGCCGTGGAGGAGCAAATAAGCCTGCACACAGAGCACTTTTTAGATCAGAAAGGACAGCAAATTGATACAATCAAATCCAGAAAAGTGGCACCACCACAGGAGATGCAATTCCCTCCCCTTCTCTCCATGATGGAGTCAGGATTTGTGTTTCTATTTTCTTTTATGGTGCCATCGTTTCCCAAACAGCTCATTTTATGTGCCTCAGAGCCTGGTGAAAAATGGTAGAGATGCTGTATATCTTTCAACACTGAGGCTAATCTGCAGCACACAAACACACGCACACACACACAGTTTATATGCTGCTATGTTGTCACAGTTGCATTCATTCATTTTCTATTTAAAACAGGAACAGAAGCAACTGTGCGACAAGTCCTAAATAAATGCTGGGAGTTTTCAACATGGGAAAATGTTAGACGCAAGAGGCAGACTGACAATTTTAGGTTCCCGGCAAGCAGCTGCTGGATCGCTGCTCACTTCCACACATTAACATTTTTCATTTTTCAAACATCTTGAGGGGGAAGTTTGCTTTTTTTTCTTTTTTTAACTCATAAGGATCAAAGTAGGTATTTTAATAGAAATTGGTGCTCTTTCACACCTACGCTGGTAAATTTGGTTCCAAAATCTAAAAAGAAAGACAAAAAAAAAAAGACAAGACTTTGGAAACATTAGCCTGGCCATTACTTTCCATGAAATTCCACTTGATTCTCATCCCCCTTTAGTGCTCCCTCTGGGGTTTCTCCAATTGAGCTGAATTTCTCTGGTCGCATTTCAAACCAGAACGTGGCGAATGGTTTGAGGCATCATTTCAGAATTGCCTTTATAGGATTGTTGTTTTAGCAATGACAGCGGCAGGAAGTGAACAAAGTCGTTCGGTCCGTGTTGGACAACATAATGAATTAACCTGAAACAACCACCTTGTTCGGATTGTCACTTCGATGGGAGATGTGCAATTTACTTTCAGCTTTATAGCGTCCTATTTTACATTGTGTGCATCAAGACTAAACATTAGCAATAGGGTAAAATTTAAAACATCAAAGTCCGCGACTCTAGCAAGCAATTGTTTCTCAGTTGACTCTCTGTACGAAGCAAAACATAGAACAAGCGGGTTTTTTTTACCAGGCTGTTGAAAAATAGACAAAAGTTTAAAAGAAAGACTATTAGCATGATCTCCAGCCATGGTTTTGGTGCTTTCGGTTATATTAGAAAGTCAACAATGCAGCATTCTTTTTCTAAAACTCAAAAATGTGCATCAGAGTACATGCTTTAAATTAATTTTGCTTTATTTTAGCTGCTATCAAAAACAATTAAGGGAAAATTCCCATTTCTGGCAAATTGATTGTTAGCGGTTCTGTCTGCTCAGGTAGCCACCTGAAAGATTACAGCAGCATTCCAGCTATCACTTAGAACCAGAGAATTTAACAGGATGAATGATGGTGCCTCTTTCGTTTAAACACTGCAAAATTTCAAAACAGCCATGTCTTTTTGTTTCCTTCTTGCAAGTGAGGGAAAGGTGCAGGAGCCTGCTCTCTGCCAGCAGAAACAGGTGGGGAAAACTCTCATTTAAAGAAACCCAAAAGAAAGAAAATTTGAACGAACCTCAAAACTTCTTCAAAGCTCAATATGCCTTGATTCGGTAACTGCCTCACGCCCAACGACGTGTAATTAATACCATGCTAAGAAGAACGACGCACGTGGCATCAAAGTGTTTCGCACAAAGCATCCGCTTGGAATGAATCGCAATTACAGAACGTTGGTTGTGAACGACTGACGAACCCGGGCGGTGTGACACCACCTCTTCCGCCTGCGAGTGGAGTCAGGTGAAAATAAAAGGTGCAAATGACTTAATTTAAACGGGGATTCGTCAGAAGGGTCCGACATCCAGAGCGCTCACAATCTTCACACGAGTGGCATGTTTTGGGTTCGAGTCGTCCTCCGCTCTTTGTGTGGTTGGAATAAACAGGTTTGTTTTACCAACGCTTACTGTCTCTGCGTCCCAAAGCTATTAAAGAATAAAAGGAAACAGAAAGTAAAGTTCTCCTTCTGTCTTATAGCACCGCATTGTGTAATAATGCTGCAATATGTGATAATGTAATAAAACATCATTAAAACGGTATTATGTAGCGAAAACCTTGAACGCCACATGATAATTACATTTTCTCCCAATTATTACAAAATGTGGAGGCAGGTCTTTTTTGGAAATAACATAATTATCAATCATTGTGTAATTAAAACTGTTCATTGTAATCATTACACTTATAATGTTAATCATGTTGTGTTTCTACAGGCATTTAAATTGAAACTTTGACCAATAAAAGTCAAACTTTCTGTCACTTTGTTGCCTTTCCGTGTTGTTCAAGGCAAAACGATTCAAAATGTGTTCAAGGATTTGATCACATTTTGCGTCGATCGTTACATAATGCAAATTTAATGATCTTTTGTTACATTTTAAAGCCCAATTACATTATTACACAATGCGGTGCGACATGTCTGTTTACATTGCTAAACAAACATGTTTAGCAATGTCTGTTTAGCAATTGCTAAACAGACATTGCAATTGCCTAGGTGCAATTGCACCTATGGCAATTGCACCTATGCAATTGCCATAGGTGCAATTGCCATAGGTGCAATTGCACCTATTGCCATAGGTGCAATAGGTGCACCTATGGCACTATGGTGATGCCATAGGCGGTGTCTATGGCGTCACCATAGACACTGCCACCTCTCACTTCCTGTGTGCTGAATGTCTCGGCCCGTCTCTCATCTCTCGCCTCTGTTGTACTAATAAGCCTTGAGATTGACAGCTGGATTACCGGGCTGCTTTGTAATCCTTTAATTTCTCCGTTTAAGATAATCACCCTCTGGATGGAGCGCCGCCTGCAATTGCATGTATACACACACCAGATATCCTTGGTTTATTTCTGAATGCATAACTGTGTCAGTGCTTACGCATTTTTAAAAAAAGAAGGCAAAAAGGAATAAGAAAATGTGGAAGAAAACAAGAGCACGCGTGCGCCCTGATCAAATATAGATTCATAGCAGAATTAATCCCGAGGACAAAGCAGAGCACAGGGCCCCTCTCCGGCGAGGGACCTTTTTGATATTAGAGTTTGCAGAACAAAGGCGTCTTGACAGAGCAGTCTTTTAATTAAGGCAGTAGAATAGCAAAAACCTAAAAAAAAAAAAGAAAGAAAAAGAAATGGCTGCGCTGCGCAACACGGAGTGGCCCTCTGGAGATGCATTTAGCCGCAGCTTAGACGGATCTGTGTGTTGAGTCGAGGCAAACGTAAATCACTTTGAGTAGGCCGTGTTTCTCATCTGCTACAGTGAGAATATGAGTGCTGGAGAACATGTGAGGCCAAGTGGCAGAACAAGGTCAAACTACCTGGCTGTAATCCATCATCAGAGTGAGGAGCGATATGTCAATCTGAGCCACTGAATCAAGAAGGGAAGCAGAGGGATGGAGTGGAGGGGTGAATAAGTGGGGGAGGCTGAACAAAATGGCAGCCGGGGTGCAGGCAGAGATTACCTTCAGCCAAAAGCTGAGTAAACAAAACTATGTCGTGATGGATGCCGAACACTGGTGGGGGCTTGGCTCTGAAAGCCAGACGTTCAAAGAAATTGAACTTGTTGAATGAAAAATCTACTCGGCTCCATGGTTTTCTTACATGATGAAGCATTTTACGTTGCCCTAACTCAATGGAGCTGGGCTGCTTGTACATGATCTGTTATGGCTGATTCAGTTAGTACAAGGGGTGGGTCTGATTTGTTTTAGCTCGGTTGGTCAAATTGATTTGCCCTTGATAAATGCATTTTTCTTGCAATAAATATAATCTGATTTGTTTGAGTTCCACCCCCTGCATGACTTAAGCGGAAGAAAAGCAAATCGTGTGCCAAAAAAGATAATTCTTCAAATTAATCTATCAGAAACATAAACAAACAATGCTAAGTCTGGTGGGGTGCATGTAAAGCCTGGTGGCCCCCCAGGTTCATAATACTCTGGGAAAAAGGGAGGAAGGATCAGTAACAATGCTGTTTTGTGCACCTGTGATGCATCAGTCCGTTACCGACTAGTAAATCATTGGAACCAACTACATTTTTTGTTGCGAGTAAAAATAAAAAGAGTAAAAATCTTGACATGTTCAAACCTTCCTAGTAGAACAAAGCTCGGTATGATAACATTATGTAAAAGTCAAACCATTTGCAGTTTTTTTTTACTAATCAACCCTAAAGGCTCAGAAGTCTTCAGGTTATTTTGAAATGAAGACAGTTAAATTCAGGCACATTTTGCAGGATAACTCTACTTAAGCTGTACTCTTTTTTCCCCTAGTAATTGAGATGATGCTCATGTATCTAACAATCCATTTAAAAGTGCTTTGTCATGCCAACACAAACAAGCACAATGACATCCCAAGTAGGCGACTTGTGTGGTAAAACCATCACTTCAAAGCTGAAGACCTGATTTGTATTCAAATGCATGCAAATCCTGCAAGTCTTAGAGGAGGGGAGGAAAAACCTGTGTAATGAGCTGGGTTACGCTCCAGCTAAAAGGTGAAACAGAGGTTTCCTGGTGGGAAAATGGCTAATTTTTGCATCGCAACACAGGGTCGACGGAGTCTTAATCAAGGCCGAAAAATTTGTTAAAAGTTTGCAGAGATGCAAAGTGCTAATAAACATTGATTATGAGAGAGGGTGGTTGATTACTAAAGGTTTCCAATAATAAATGCAAATTGTATTCACGGAATTACAAGGTCATTAGCCGGCGGTGAAGGGTGAGTCCATGCCTTCAACACATCTTCACAGCCGTCTACGACAATTTATGTAAAACATCGCTACGTTTGAGGTGGGTTAAACCCTAATTGGGACAGACTTTCTACAAAACGCCACTTAAATATTTTCCTATGAAGCTTGCCGCTCTGACAACATTTGAAATACAGCAGCAAAATGTCTAGTTCTTCATCCAGCCGAGTCTTGTTTCTTATCCGTTAATCCCTTGCCAAGGACTTCTGCTGGCTAGCTCCCTCACAGGCATATTCCTCCCCGTTTTTCTTCTAATCACTCTATGACTTAACCCGCACCCGCCAGCTCTTGAAGATGCGATCTGAGGTCTGATCATATCGAGGTCGGCACAGTTGGAAGGTCAGAAGTCGGGGCATAATTAGCTCGCCTCTGTTTTGTCAGGAATTATAGATTGGCTGGGAAGCCAGACGCAGGGTGTGCGGTGCGCTGAAAATGATGCGGGGTTGGTTCTCACAGCTCATCGCCAGGAAGAGGAAAACAACTTGAGGTTTTGCGAGGAAGACAGTCACCCTAAGAAATAACAGCTTTTAACAAAAATCAGTAGTGGCAGAATCATTGACGACCCCTTTTTGACACCACTTAGTCTTTCTCAATAACTTTTCACAAGGTTAGAGAACACACACACATACAGAGAGAGAGAGAGAGAGAGAGAAGGGGATTTTTGACCATTCTTTTTTTTCACCATCTCTTAAGATGGTCCTTTCCTGGGTCTGGGTTCTCCGAATGATTTAGGTCTGCAGAATGTCAGGACTATTGAAACAAGGTTGATTTAATGATAATCAATTTCTTTGCTGAGCTGACCTTATGTTTGGGACATTCTCCTGCTGAGGACCAAGCGATTGCCAGTTTCCAGTTTTCTATAATAAACCGTTGTGCTTTGAGGAATTCATGATGGAGCGATCTGTATGGCGCAGGGCGCTCTCAAGAGGATTCAGAGGTCAAGGACGTCTCTGATTTTTTGTAACTTTGCTACAAGCTCATGACATTCATCGCGGTTCTTATTTTAACCAGAGGATTACACTGCAGATGAGATCTGACTGTATTACACAATTGGTAGCAGAGGAACAATCTATAGAGCGACAGCGTTCTCAGTAACACAAATTACAAAGCTTCAACTCAATGTTGGCATTTTGGGATTATTTTTGAAATATACTAACCATTTTATTAAAAATATCCCATCAGTTTCTTTGGTTTAATCATGTGTTTGCTTGAATTAAAATAAACTCAGCTGGTGTGTTCCTTGCCCCAAAAAGCCTAATCTATACATGTTCCTACTTCACATGTTTATGTTGGGTGGTAGGACATGAAAAGGCTGTTTTTCTGGCACCACTTGTGCACAACCAGTTCGCATCAGTTAGCATCTAATTGTTCCCATAGAGACTCACTGAACTCAACATCCCACTCTTTGCTGCTGTGACCTTTGGTGATTTTTTTTCTCTGTTTTAACCTCGACTACCATGCAGCTCATTGTATTTGGTGGTGAGATAGCGATATGTCATTGTCCACACTAGTGGGTTATAGAAATGGACATCTGTGTCGCTTTATATTTAAAGGGGCAGTATTGTGTAAAACTGACTTTTCTGAGCTTTACATTATTTTATTCTATTCCCTCATCAAAAACATACCTGACATGTTGCCTTGATTCTTTCATGTATATTTTAGAAATCCTCTAATCTCCTATGGCAACCATTTAGCTGTTCAAAAAGGCTGGGTGGACCTATCGCCTCCTAAGAGCTGCAGTTTCCAAGATTCAGATTTTCTGACTCCTGGAGCACTTCTCCCCTGCGTTTTCCCCACTCAACTCCTACAGACTAGCCAGCAGCAATTAGCAAACATCTGGTGGAACTGTGCCAGATTCTCATAATACAAGCTCCTTTTCAGTGCAACACAGTTAACAACGTTGTTAAAGGTTTAGCAGAGGAGCATTGTTGTGATGACTTCCTGAAGGCAGAGTTTTACAAAGGATGGGAGTTTTTAAAGTGACAGAGGCCTAATTTCAAGGTGTTAAATTACAAAGTAACATTTCTTTTAAGTCATATTTGATATACATAGCATTTTTTGGCAACTGAAGTTAACATAGTTACTTGATTGTGCTGTGAAATGGTGCCAAGTCCCTGGAAAATACATGATACTGCCTCTTTAAACCCAATGAAATAGAAAATCATGCAGTACTATGCAATATGTTTGTTGAATTTGATCAACAAAAAAAATATGTAGTTAAAGTTTAAAGTGCCTCATTGGCAAATATTGAATTAAATTTTTCTAGGTGAAAGCAACTGTGCCACAGGTGAAATTGTAAAAAAAATAATTTCTTTAAATGGCATCATTTTACCCAAAGAATAAATGGACTTAGATCCAAAGGTTGACTTTTTTCCCCAGCATGAGATAATGCCAATGCAATAAAAGATGAATTTGTTTTAAGACCTTTTACACATCTTTACTAGAGGGGCCAATAAATATGGATATCTGCTGCAGTTAAACATCCTGTGAGAACATGGCAAGACCCAGTGAATGACCATTAGACCAAAGCGAATATCAGCAAACTCGGAGGAGACCGGCATAGATCAGCGTACGGCCGGTAATAAAACTCACATTGAAGCGCTGACAATAACATTTCCGCTGACAGCCAGCTTTCCATCTTTTAAAACCAACCTTTTTTTCCCCCTTCTACCCCCAACAGCCTCACTCCCAACCCGCAGAGAGAGAAAGACTACAAAACGGGATGAAAGGCATTGTGCTGGGGAATGTACTATATCTTGGGTGGCTTCCTTGATGGAATTGGCTCAGCGTGTATGTGATGTTGTAGGGAGTTTGAGGGATATAGGAGCGCAGCTCAGCTTGGTAAGAAGGCAGGCGAGATAAAGAGAAATGATGTGGCTCATCTTCTGTACCTGTATTCTATCAGCTCGCCACAGACTGCAGGTCCTGGCTGCCGAGATGAAAGACTCTCTGGAGGACAAGAGAGACGTTCATGAGTCAGAAGGAAAATGGCATTCCGCTTATCAAATGCCTGAAAACATAATCCTTCCCACGCTACCGGGTTCTTGGGTCTGGACGTACTTATGAAAGCCCTGTCACTTCAGATAGTAGGTTAGGAGTCAGAAGTTCTCCGCGGCGCTGCAAAAACTCCCAGCTTGCCGTTTCAAAGCAGATATGGCTCTTTGCCAGATGTTCCTGCTGTCGTCTAATTGGGGTCATGTTACATGTCATTTTGTGTATGTAACTTTCAGAGATGATATTAAACGGCAGGAAGTCCTGGGCTGAAAGCGTACAAGTGATAAAAACGAAGGCAGGATCCCCTTTTAAATAAATCATTTAGATTAAAGTTCAGCGTGTTCATATTTTTCTCCTCTCTCTGTGAACTTGGAGACCCGCTGTTAAATTAAAAGCCCAGAGATGACGGAAGCAAAAAGAAGACGAAGAAGAAGAAGAAAAAAAAAGACATTCAATTCAAGATTGCGTTTAAAGATGGAGGGAGGGGGTTAATCCAATCCAGTACTGCTATTTGAACCAATCCTGATATCATTCTTTGATCAGATATCAGGTTTAGTGACCCATCTATACAACATAATCCTGTGTTGCTTGAGGTCATGCCTTGACTGAAGTCCAAAGCAGCTCCTCCCTTAAAGGTACAGTATGCAACTTTAGCAAAAATATGTTTTTTTTGTTAAACTTGTCACCATATTGCGACGGTATAAGACAGATAATCTGTGCAGATTGAGCTTCTTCACCTCATTCCTGAGCTACTATTGCCATCAGAAGAAATGCACCGCTTCCTGGTCAAAAACAACCAATCAGAGCCCGGAGGAGGGTCTTAGTGCTGTCAGTCAACCTCAGGTACAGGTTGCTCAATGTACTAATGACAGAGAAACAACTCATCATTTCAGGAAAACTGTTTATCCATTGTCATCAGTGGCTATGCTAACTAGCCTTGGCATTGATGGCAGTGGTGGTAAACCAGCTGTAGTGTGAAAGGGGGAGGGTGTGAGCAGCGTACACAAGGGTAATTGATATCACTGAAACCCGGCTCCGTGCTCTGATTGGTTGTTCCTGACAGAGCAGAGCAAGTGTGTAGATTACAGCAGAGCCACAGGGAGAGTGCAGAGGAACAGATTGTCTTATAACGTCACAACATGGTGACACTTAAATATTCAAAAATATAAAAGTTACATACAGCTACTTTAAGTGATAAAAAATACAGTCATTTTATTGATTTTCAGGTATATTAGTAGTCTGAACATATGGGTGGAGCAAATCATGAAACGTCTCTTTGTGGACAGTCTGTTATTTCAGAAAGTCATATATAATACTTCCAAGAAGAAAAAAAGTACAAGATAAATATCTGTTGTAAGTTTTGTCCAAACATTAGGAACAGTTAAAGTCACATCAAACTCTAAGGGTGTTGGAAATGCTTTGGTCCACTTGTTTGCTTGTTAGGTGAAGACTAAAATTTATTTATTTCGTTAGGTGCGGTTTGCTTTCACGTTGTGTTTTTCTTACAAGCAGATTATAGCTTATAAAGAAAGACATGCAGGTATCCTACCACTGGACAGAAATGACAGCGTTCCCTTGAGTGCATTCACACCTACACAAAAGGTCCGGACCAACAGGGGAAACAAACTCTGGACTCATGGATTGGGTCCTGCAGAGCAAAAATTTAACCAAAGAAATCCAAAATAATGCTCAGGAATATCGTAGTCGTAATGAAACGGGTGGTTATTATGCTGTTCACTTCCAGTCCTGACAGGCTGAAAAACACGTCCCTTACTCAGTTCTTTTCCTATTTGTATTTGTGAAGCATCCATCACAAATATCATTAGCCTAAAAGATTTGGGGACCTCATATTTACCACTGCCACTTTCTGTCAAAGCATCTTAGCAAAGTAACAGCAAACAAGCATCCAGCCAGGCACCTGAGCTAAAGCAGCCTTCTCGCGTTTGCCGTCTCCCAGGACCGACAAGGGGCAAAGGGTGATGCTAATCACTGTTGTCTTTTCAAATATGTGCTGACAGCAACTTAAAGAGACGCTATCCGACAGAGCGGCAAATCAATGTCTCGCGCACCGAGCCGACGTCATCCTCTCTGTGATCCTAAATGTCCGTTTGGGCAAATTGATGGTTTGCACAGTGATGTGCAGCAGTTGGTTATTCCCCTTTTCTTGGCTTATCTGCCTCCAGCAGGAATCGGCAACCTTAAGGCCCTGCTGTTTGCTCGTCTATAAATCATAGCCCTCACCTTTAATCCTGACCCGACGCCCACACAAACATTTACATGGAAGCATAGGATGAGTTATTTTGTGTAAGTTTGAGGCAGGGCAGACATTTGTGAATTAGTTAAACGAAGGTCTTCCGTGGTCAACCACACGATTGCAGTAGCCTCTTAAACCTATAAAGTTTGAAATGAATGACCAGCAGGGTCACAGAATGATGCATTACACATTTGAAGGACCTCTCAGCATTTTACCAGTAATATATTCTGACTATTCTGAAAGTAAGGATGCATTCACACCAGCCCTGTTCAATGAAACTCTAGTTAATGTGCCTAGAAAGTTTGGTTTCTAGTGGAAGTGAGAATGCAGAATCGAACTGTGATGCAAACTCAAGAGCCACCAACAAATCCAGGTTTCGGTTTGGTTAAAATGAACTCTGGCATGGTTCGAATGAATGCATAACCAGACAGGAGAGCAGGAAGTGGATCATACCACAGGGCATTCTGGGTAAATGCAACCAAAATGAACGCAAGAGTCTAGCACTAGAGGGAAAAGACAAATCCTACAACTGATTTTTGTTCACTAATTTTAAAATTAGTGAACATAAAATGTGACCCTACTCCCCTTTTTTTTTACATTTTGCAGAGTAAGAAGTTGACCTCATGTCCTTTTCATACCTTTTCATGTTGTTTCCTTCAGCGGTTCTCGGTGCAGCGCCACCACAGGCCAGACGGTGAACAGGTTTTACAAAGGGTTTGGTTCAGCAGGGTGACAGCGGACAGTACTGACTGAAAATGTAGCAAAATGTTGCAACTTTGTCCCCCCGAATCAAACCGAGTCTGCATTACCATCAGGTGTGATAACATCCGAAACCAAAAAGCATGAGCCACTGGTATGAGAATTTTTTTTTTCACATCATGCATAAAATGAACCTAAATTATTTTTTTTCCTCTAAAAGCCTGATGTGTTTTTTTAAACTTTATTTGCATAATGTATTTCTAATTTTCAGTGCCCACTATATAATATATATATATATAATATATATATATATATATATATATATATATATATATATATATATATATATATATATTATATATAATATATATATATATATACACATTTCTTTCCTTTGACGACGCAAAAGCTTTCCCCTCAACAGGCCACACAACCCGTCTTATAGCCGGCAAAGGGAAGTCCTTAGGTTTGTTTAGCAATGGACCACCCCAAATCCAGCACCCTGAGACTATACACAAGCCGTAAGGAAGGAGGCAGAGGACTAGTGAGTGTGAGAGCCACTGTCCAGGATGAAACATCCAAGATTCATAAATACATCAAGGACAAAGCCTCAAAGGACGATATGCTCAGCGAATGTCTCAGGCAATGGGGAACACTGGATGAGGGGCTACTAGAGGTTCCATCATGGGAGAACAAGCCCCTACATGGGCTGTACCACCGACAAATAACTGAAGTGGCTGATATCAGGAAATCCTACCAATGGCTGGACAAAGATGGACTCAAGGACAGCACAGAGGCTCTCATCCTGGCTGCACAGGAACAGGCCCTAAACACCAGAGCAATAGAGGCTCAGATCTACCACACCAGACAAGACCCAAGGTGTAGGTTGTGCAAGGAGGCCCCTGAGACAGTCCAGCACATAACAGCAGGGTGCAAGATGCTGGCAGGGAAAGCGTACATGGAACGACATAACCAGGTGGCGGGCATAGTGTACAGGAACATCTGTGCAGAATATGGACTGGAAGCCCCGAGATCGAAGTGGGAAACACCCCCAAAGGTGGTGGAGAATGACCGAGCTAAGATCCTGTGGGACTTCCAGATCCAGACAGACAAGATGGTAATGGCGAACCAACCGGACATTGTGGTGGTGGATAAAGAACAGAGGAAAGCCATTGTGGTGGATGTAGCTATACCAAGTGACTACAACATCAGGAAAAAGGAGCATGAGAAACTGGAGAAATACCAGGGCCTCAGGGAGGAACTGGAAAAGAACTGGAAGGTAAAGACCACAGTGGTGCCTGTGGTCATCGGGGCCCTCGGGGCAGTCACCCCCAAACTGGAGCAGTGGCTAAAACAGATCCCAGGAACAACATCAGACATCTCAGTCCAGAAATGTGCAGTACTAGGCACAGCCAAGATACTGTGCAGAACCCTCAAGCTCCCAGGCCTCTGGTAGAGGACCCGAGCTCAGAGGATGAAAGAGACCACCCGTATATACACATTTCTTTCCTTTGACGACACAAAAGCTTTCCCCTCAACAGGCCACACAACCTGACTTATAGCCGGCAAAGGGAAGTCCTTAGGTTTGTTTAGCAATGGAGCATTTATTGGATATTTTTGGACCAGCCAAACAAGAGAGGAACAAGCAAAAAGGGATTTCAAGATTCGTAATCGGCTGAGAAAACTTTGCTCCGG
This sequence comes from Poecilia picta, assembly GCA_033032245.1. NCBI lineage: Eukaryota > Metazoa > Chordata > Actinopteri > Cyprinodontiformes > Poeciliidae > Poecilia > Poecilia picta. The sequence goes on along the minus strand of CM065357.1, from coordinate 7,667,970 downwards.
CACAAACACAAAAACCTGTAAAACGTGGATAAAATTGGAGGTTATGGTGACCCAGCAGCCAGGCGGCTTAAAGGCTTTCCCCACGATCTCCGTCGAGAGATAAAGCATCGTCTCACCGCGGTGTTGCACCCCCACCTGGGAGCAAAACAGAAGCGGTCTGGCTGAAGAGGCGGAGGCTTATTGTTCCAAACAACGGGAGCTATATGATGACGGTGGTGGAAAATGGTGCTCAAACATGTTGGGCCCTGAAAAGAAAAAAAAAAGAAAGAAAAAAAAACTCTCCAGTGTTCAGCAGAGATGAAAGCTGGTAAGAACTGCTGTATGCAACTCGCATCATTTTCTTCCTCATTAAACCCTCCAGCGAAGCCTCACGCTGTACAGGAGCAGGTACCGTCAGGCTGCAAGAGGCCACTCCCATCAGGACTAAATCATTTGGACACAGGCACTCAGTCAAAAAGAACAGGGGAAAATGGATTTTTTTTTTTTTTTTGTAAAATGGATTTCATCTTTTTTCGCCTGTAATTATTCCTTTTCATGCTGAGACGGTTTTGTTTTTGTTTTTTTCCCCTTGCCAGACAGCGTCTCCTAGCTGCTCTCTTCGAAACGTTGGCAAAGCAGCTGCTGCTGGCTGAAGTGAAACATTTCGTATCAAAAAAGAAAAGAACGTCATCTCATGTACGGAAGCAGAGTGCCTTGCAAAAATAGTCCTTTAAATCAAGCAAAAACATCTATATTATTGGAAATTTGGGGGATACAAGAAAAAGTAGAAAAACACTGAGCAATTTAAAAAAAGCAAATAAACAGTATTTGTATTTTACCCCTGTCAATCTAATACCCCTAAATAAAATCCTCATGGAGGTTTATTAGAGAAGATAAGTGAGCAAAAATCATTTCACAGTGCTGTTGAAACCGTCATCAGAAAAACGGAACTACAAATTTACCATTAAACATGGCAGGTCACCAAAACTGACGAGGATCAATCAGAAACAGCCACGTTCTCGTCATGTAGGAGATAAAAATGTGCCAAGAGGTGATCAAATGAGACCCAAAGTAAACGGTGAACGATGTGCGATGGAAAACTAACTCCATGCATCACCCTGAACACGGCGTCTTAATCGTGACACGTCGTGGGGCAGGTTCGTGCTGTGAGGACGCTTCTTCTCCAGCAAGGATGGTGTTGCATACAAGCCAAGCCTGAAAGAAAACCTGTAGGAGGCTGTAAAGGTAGAATAGTTTTAGAGCAGAGGTGTCAAACTCAAATACACAGTGGGCCAAACTTTAAAGAAAAAGAAAGAAAGAAAAGAAGAAGAAAGAAAGAAAGAAAAAGAAAAAAGAAAAAGAAAGAAAGAAAGAAAGAAAACAAACCTCAAAGTTGTGGCTCAAGTTTGATATTTATTGAAAAAGATTTTGTGATAGAGGAAGGTTTTCTATTTTCTTCAGATATTATGGTAAAACATTTAACATTAAAAACCAGCATAACCAAATGCTGGGAGCACATGTGAAGCTAAATGTCAAATGGGACAGTGGAAAAAAATGTATACATCTTCCTGTGTTTCCATACTATTTCTTAAGTTAATAAATCGTAAACTGTGTTTCTATTACAAAACTTTATCAATATTCTGCTAATGTCGCAAAAAGCGCAGTTTCACAATTATGGTGTTTCCATTAAATAACAAACGCAATTTAAAAATTATATGTAAATAAGTTTGTTCACATAGTAATTAAAAAACATGCCGCGCCATCATCCTCCAACTACGTCCTGACTTCTTCTTCGTGCTTTCCACAAGCGGCATCGTCAGGTTGTTGACCACGTGACTCGTGTGACGTGAAAAAAGCGTTTCCGTTCCAGTTCATGATAAAACCCCACACCTACAATCAACTGTGAATAAGTGTCAAAACCTGAAAATCGATGTTCACGGATGCATCCCTCCAACTTGGCGAAGCTTGAGCTCTTTTTGTAAGGAAAACGTGGAAAGCCGGTGGAGCTATATCCCCCCAAAATAACATATTTTCTGGGAAAACGCAGGGAACCTTTTACTTTCACTTCACAGTTATGCAAATTTGTTTGTGATGTGCCAAAATGTTGAATTCAAAGGGAGTATGAATGCTTTTACAAGGTATTAGTACTGTGTTAGTACAAAATAATGAGAAAGAAAACACAAGACATGTTTGACGAGCAATGTTGGCAAGAAGCTAAACGTGATGTTGGTGGAGTTGCGTGCCAACATTTAGTGTTCATTATGAACACAAACTGACAATCACTGGAAGTTGCGCCCTGAAACATACATACTGGAGTTAACTCCAGCAGATATGCAAGGTGTGATTCGACGCCGGTACGGACGGAACGGAGGAAAAAAGCGGTAGATAAGGCGGCCGCGCACCACGACAGACGGGCATATGCTGCCGCCGCGTCGAGGACGCCATTTCTAACACCTTTAATTAACCGAGATGGGTGTTAATGAATTTGACAAGAAAAATATTACATGGTCGCCTTCCTAGCCGCCCACACGCCGAGCGAAACAGAAGCAAAACAACTGGCCCCTCCACCTCGCCGTGAGAGGAGTCGAAGTGGACAGATTGCTCTGTGACTGGAAGAGCAGAGCTTCCTTCACACTGTTGCACCCGCTGGGCTGCAGCTTTCTGCCCTTTCCTCACCCCGTACCTAAAACGTCCGTGTCCAGAGGGAGCCGGAAATCCCCCGAGAACGGCACTGTGGGAACTCTAGTGCGATTCTGAAGGTGTGAGAACCTCGACTTTACAGCTGAACAAAGACATAATTTGATCACTCTGACCTGCAACTGGCCGGTTATAATAACAGTTCGGATAGGATTAGCAATAACATTTATTGTCGTTTTGATGCACAGACTTAATGAAAAGCATTGATAACTATTTCTTTCAAGAAAACATGCTTACTGCACAGAAAGTTAGACATTTTTGCCAGTAAACCAACCTTCTGCTTAACAGGTACAGACAAAAATCAGATCTTCATACCTGAATACTGAGTGCATCATTTCAGACTTTTCTTAGATTTCAACTGACAGCTGTACGATCCATTGACATATTTTCAAATGTATGTTTTCTATGAGCCAAATCTGAGGGAACTGACCCATTTTCTTTCAATAATTGATCAGTCAAGGCAACATATTTCATGTCAGCACAGAACAGAATATAATGGAAAACGGTGGAGATAACTGAGGACCATTATTTTGTCAAATATCTATTCAAAAGTCTAACCAGAGCAGTTTTGAACAATATAAATTACAGTAAATTTAGACTATAATAAACTTGTATGATTTATGTGACCAATGTAATCTTACTGAAATGCTTTGGTCACCTGCAAAACTGGACACGTCTCATTTTAAAAGCATTTCTGGAATTAATGGGCAAGAAACGGAACATGTTTTTTGATAATCTGGGATACTTGATGCTGGTGATAAATCTACAATTGAACTGTTATGCAAAACACTTAAAATAGGTCATATTAGAGAAGCTAATGGTTGTTTGGACATATAGTTGACTGACTGTAAGTAAGTTTCATTTCTCCAAAATATAAACAAAGCACCTTGAAAAATAATTTTAAAAATGGGTTTGGCTGATTTAAAAAAAAAATGGTACAGCTTTAAAATGTTATTACTGGTAACTGGCCTGTAACCGTTCCCCTCCCAGCTCCAGAGCATCCAGGATTCCTCCCCCAACAGGCCCTGACCAATTATTTTCCTTGGAAGGGAGAGTGTGGAGGTTTTCATACTGTAAAAATTGAGCTTCCCTCCCACTTTGTGTCCCACTGCACAGCAAACAGACGTCCTATAAGACAAGTTTGCTGCGCATTAATCACTAGCAAGACGCCTCGAGCTGCTGGAACCCGAATCTCTTTGAATAACAGGTATGGGAGGACAGCACGGATCTCAGATTGATTTTCACAAAGACCGACCAGAGAGAGACGGAGAAATGGGAAGCCAAGGTAACGTGGGATCAAAGCCGCAGCGATCGGGAACATAAGGTGAATCAAATTGATGCAGCTGAAGCTCTGCTGTGACACTTTTTCAAACAAAGGCAATAGCAGCTAATAGCTACGTTGGGACATGCCGCATCCCCGTGACACACACACACACATACCACATTCATCCGCATAGTAAGTGCTCTGGATCCACGTTCTTCTGGACCAGCACTGACGCCCCGAGTCGGTTTGGAAACCTTGAGGCTCCGGGGCGAAGCAGCTCCCCGCCGACTGGCTGCACTGTCCTTGTCAACTCCTTAAACAACAAAATCACCTCCAGAATAATTCAATTGTTACGCTGTGCAGCCGGAAAATCCTCAAACAGCTGTTCCAATAAAAATGCCATTTCCCTCTGGCAAACAGCATTTCACAAACAATAGACAAATATTTGGCTGTAAAGGCAAGGTGTCAGGGGACAGCTTACCTCATTCTGCTCGCTTGCTGGAGCCGCTATCCACAACTATGAGTAACAGTTTGCGATTATGCAGGGAGGAGACGACGGGAATGTGAAACGTCCCGAACACTGGCTCTGTTCCCTGAGTTAAATCTAAGCTTTTGCAGATTTCATGTCAGATCGAACCTCCTAAATATTCAAAACGAGCCTCACCGTTCACCATGTCTGTGCTCAGGGTCGGATCTACAAGGATGTTGGTCCCTGGGCTGGAGAAAATTTTGGTGTCCTGGCCACCGAAGGAAAAAAAGCTTTTATGATGCCTGATAGATTTAATATGTCCCCCTGCCAATAGCTTCATGTTGTAGCCAAAAAATGCACCATAACTTAACCTTAAAATACTTGAGCATTGTTTACGTTCATAAAATTCCTTAAATGTTTATGCAACTCTTCTGATATTAGCCTTTCACTATTATGCAAGTAAAATGTTTCCAAAACATATTTATAGAAAAAAAAGAAAGTATGTGGGCACCCCCCAACAAATTGTAGCCCGGAGCTACTGCCCTAAATTTACAAATTTCGTCAGTTTTTGCTTTTTTATCACATTTAAATGTTTCAGATCAAACAAATTTGAACATCAGACAAAGAGTAAATAAAAAGAAAAAAAAACCTGCATTCAAATGAAGTTTTCAGAAATGGCTGTGGATTTATGAGACAAAAGTGAAATTTTCTCAAAGCATCTGGTATATAAAAAAAAATAAAACAGCATTTCAGTAAATAGCATCAAACCAACAGTCAAACACAGTGGCGGTAGTATAGTGCTGCAGGGTTGCTGTGCAGCTTCAAGGTCTGAGTGTAACCGCTGTCTTCTACAAAATGCTGAAGAACGTTTGTGACCTTAAACTCAAGTGGATTTTGAATATGCAAAGGATCTAAAGAAATTCCCAATTGAATGACCACAAAAAATAAACTTTTGAGGTGGCCTAGTCAAAGTTTAGCTTGCAATGGCATGACCTTGGACAAGTCACAAAGATCACTTGATTGTAATTACTCCTGCCAAAAGTGATGCTAGAAGTCATTAGGTTCAGGGGTTAATTACCTTTTCATATATGACCAATTAGTTTTGATCATTTTGTTCCTCTTAAAGAAATGAAATTATCTTTTGAAAACTGCATTTCTTCTTTACAGAGAGGATATTTTTGACTAAAACTGATGATATATACCTTATGTAGAAAAAAAAAACTTCTATAACAGAAAGTCAGGTCACATACGTTCTTACAGCGCCATTAAACAAAGTTTTAAGATGTAAATATAATCTGCTCTGCACTATGCAAGCACATTCGGCAACTGTTCAAGGTGTTCTTTGTCAGTCAATTATGCAAATGGGGGACACTGGAATGTGGCTGGAGGGGGGAGGGAGAGCAGTGGATTCATTTCCATTATAGCTATGATTCACCAGAAAACAAATGAGACATGCTGAAAAAGCTGCAGCAGAATTTTCAGATGGCTGCAGATTAACCTCGCAGTAGGTGCAGCGCGCCGCCTCGGCTGAAGAGAGATGAAGTGGATGAAAAACGGGAATTGGATTCTCTTTTTTAAAAAAAAGAAAAAGGAACAAAACGAAGCGATTAAAAAACAGGAGCTGTAAGAAACAGCGAAAAATAAAATAAAAAAAGTTGGAAGAGAAAGGAGGAAGGCCGTTCAACTGCTCCGAGAGCCTCCAAGCTAAGTCAATCAAGAAAAAAAAAAAAGAAGTAATTTCTCATTTTTATTTCAGTCGGAGTAATTTCAGTGTTCATTCATCAGTGAAACCTCATTTCAATTGAAAAGCTGCTGGAACAGAATGCGTGGAGCTACCTGCTGTCACATCGCATCCCCACAATCCTGCGGGGGAAAAGGGAAAAGAGTCCCACCCGCGCTGTGCGGCGTCCATGTTGGACCACCGCGACTAAATTACATTCTGACCTTTTAGGAGCGATGGAGACTCCCACATCACATCGTATGCCCTTCTTCACAAACAACACACACACACACACACACACACACACACACACACACACACACACACACACACACACACCAGGTAGGCAAACACAGACTCGCACAATGCGACACATCAGTGCAGAGATGAGAAAAAAAAGAAAAGAAAAGAAAATCATCAGTCAATAAATGGTAGCCAGCAGCAGCCTTACCTTTGAGGATGCTCTGGCCGTGCAGCGCGTCTCTGGGGACGATCACCGTGTAGAAGTTCTGAGAGAAGCCGGGTCTGCAGGGAGGCTTCGGGGGCTGACCCGCCCTGCTCCCCTAGGGGAAGGGGGAGAAAATTATAATAAAAGGTGGACTAATTTAGGCTCATAAGTAGATTTGTTTTTAGACCAACACTGAATCTGTTTGTTTACACCTTGGATCCACCGTCTGAAGCAGATCGATCACCATCAGATTTCACCTGTCTATACGTTCACTAGACTTCAGCACCTGGTGTAGAATTTTTAGGAACTGAAATTTCAGGGAGGAGATGACTGAGTTTATATGTTTTCCTCCAGTGCAGTGCAGTCAGTTCCCCCAAAATCAAAATCAAGGTAGGCAGAAGATTCAAAAAGCAATACCACTCCTACAGCCTGAAGTCTTCTTTAGGAAATGAGCAAGTAGCCATGTCAATGCTGGTAAACTTGTTCCTTGCTTGCATATCAAAATACAAACCGCTCACTCTCATTAAGGCTAACATTGATTAATCTATAAGCTGTATGGCTGCTAAGCCACCTAAAGCAGGCTTCCTACCTTAGTAGGAACAACAAATTTACATTTGTTAATATATGTAATATGTTGATGTTGCCAAAGGAAGCAAAACAGCAAAAATGTAAATTTAGCAGCATAAAGAGCAGTTTCAAACACTAATTAGTGATTAATCAAACTTTTTAAGTCTCCCAAAGTCAAAATAACACTAAGTGTGATCATATCATTGTAGCAAAAGTAAAAATATTTTTGTTTTGTTTTAAATCAAATCAATTTGGTCATCCAGGTCATTTTTTGTATAAAAGTTTATATATTTTTACACAAATTTAGAACCACAGGACAGTCATTCACAACATTCCAATCTGCATTATTTGATAACTGTGTTTTTGTTTGCATGTAGAATGTCTGTAGAACATGTAGAACACATAGGGCATGAAAATAAGTCTGTATATCACATGCCTAACCTCAACACACGCAAATAAGCAGTTAAACATTTATGTGTGCAACAACTCACAAACAACTTTTCACCAAAGTAACCCGTGCCGCCCCAACTACGCTGCCGTCCTGGGTGGTGAGCCACATCACCCAGATCAAAAAAACCACCACAGTGCAGTGACACAATGCAGTGAAATCCTATTAGACATACTTCATCTGTGAACTCAAATGATCATAATTAGTCATAATCCTTAAAATAAAAGACAACCAGCTGCTTGAGTAATGGTAACAACAACAACAAAGTGTCCATAAAGTGAAGCGTCTCTGCAATGTGTAGATAAGGACACCAGAAAAATGCTAAATGTGCATTATTATCAGGCACAGCTGCAGGATCACAGAGTGCGAGCCGGAAAGAGCAACTATCCTCGCAGCAGCAGCATGCACCTGATTCATGCATCTATAGTATCATATCCCCTCTGACTGCACACACACACACACACACACACACACACACACACACACACACACACACACACACACACACACACACGCAGACAGACAGCTCAGCCACGGCAGTTGTTTTGCCTGTGAACGGAATAAGATGTCCCCCTCTCACACCCCTCCAATTATTCTTCCTCATTAGGTAAAACTGGTCGCCAACCGATCAGTCGGTTGGCGCTGAAATGTTCGCAAGCGAAGTTTAATTGCGGGCGGCGGAACAACAAGCCAGTCCAGAACATACAGAAAAACCTCGTCCACCGCAATAATGCTGCAGTTTATTCCGGGGAGGATAACGCTTTTACTTTTTAGCCGCCCGTCTTTTAGGAAATAAATAAATGACTTTAAATCACAAGCTTTGCAGATTTTTTTTCTCTCTCTCTCTCTCTCTCTCTCTCTCTCTCCTCTCTCTCTCTCTCTCTCTCTCTCTCTCTCTCTCTCTCTCTTCCTCTCCAAACTGCGCGGCTCCACTGCGCCCATCATGTGGCGGCGCAGCACAACGGGGCAAAGTGAGCCGTCGGTCCGCCGCCACTTCCGAGCGCCTATGCAGCGCAGCGCAGCGCTGCAAAGCACTACGGCAGTGCAGCACCTCCAAACCGGAGCAGACTGGGGAGAACATGAACTCATCTTACCGAGGATGCGCCCACGAGTACGGAGCACGCCAACAGGATGCAGCCAGCGATCATCTTTGCGAACAAACAAGCAAACAAACCAAAAAGATAAAATAAAATAAAAAATGCTAAAAGGTTAGAAAGAAAGGAAAGAAAGAAAGAAAGAAAAGAAGAAACAATCAGGGGAGGAAAAAGAAGAAGGATGAATCTCCGTCGTCGGTATAATTCCCGGATCTCCCGTAGTGGTTTAGTGTTTTTTTCTTCTCCTCTCCTCTCTCTTCCCCACCGCTGAGCAAAGACAACGTTCCTACTTGTCTGGCGCAAAAGTGCCGCTGAGACAGAAGATGCTGCGCTCCGTCCGGAGGAAGCCGGTGCCCATTGGATGACGGCGTCACTACAGCCCCTCCTACCCCGCGGCGGTGCGGGCGAGGCTGGGCCAGGCAAGGCAAGGCAAGGCAAGGCAAGGCAGGCAGGGCAGGGCTGCTCCGCCAATAACTCCACCGTGATGATGCCACTTCAGGGATCTATTGGTGGAGAAATGCCTTTTTCCAGGCTATTTAGATTCATATTTTGACTTCAGATGGAGCAGACGCGGCTCTCCGGCTGTGTGAGTGACAAGCAGCCATCCGAGTCCTTTTCATGAGTCCATCAACTAACTGCAGTCTATTTCACACCCCAGTTACCCCCTCTGCCCCTGATCCAGGGTATCAGTGTAGCAAGAGCCGGAGGGTTATTAAGTTTTTATTAAAGCTGCCAACGATAGAAGATGGGCAGATAGGACTTTGATTGTGACTGAAAGCTTCAGATGAAATAAAGTACAATGTATCAAAAAAGGAGAGAAAAATCATCTGAGATCACAGGGATTTCATTTCTCTGATTTGCTCCCAAGGTTTTCCGTTAATTTTAAAGATATATAAATATATACAAATATGAACTCATTTTTTTGTGACACAGTATTAAGAAACTCATTTTTCTTGGCAATGTTTTAGGAATGCAAGAAAAAGTCTGGCAATCCATGGTAAATTTTTATCTTTTATATATAATACATTTTTCATTGAAATTGTTCATTGACAGTATTATTTCTGCTGGGGTTTTAAAGTTTCAGGGGCGGTAATGGATAAAAAGATGATTTTTGCTGCATGTCCTTACAAGACTGATGTTTTTTGTGCATTCTCTTCAAAATAACATTGCATGTTCACTCCATCAATCCCGTTTCCCCTGTCGGCTGAAAATAAAGAAATATAATCAACGCCGTAGCATGATACTCCCACCACCAACGTTTCGTGTTTCAATTCTTTCTCATTTTTTTTTTGTAAAATTGCTCCGCCTCATTTAGATTGGAAGAAGAGTTTTCAAAAACCTAAATTATAAACACTTCTGATGAATTCCCAGTTGGTTTTAATTATGTACTTTAACTGGTCCATTGTGACATGTTGGTCTAAACCATTGCATAAACCTCCAGCTGTGCGTTTAGATTGTCTTCCTGGAAGACGACAGCCTGAACACCATCCTCTGTGTCTTTTGCTGCCTCTTCCTCCTTGTTTTTAGCTTCATCAATCTTCCAACTCAATCTGACCAGTTTGCCGGCTAAGAAAAGCATCTTCATACCTTATGACACCATAAGGATGAAGTATTAATATTAGTTTTGTGCCAACTGTGGTATTCTGAAAGTAGGTCAAAGAGCTCAAATTTGAGCATCTTCTTCCACATATTTTCTGTGTCCCAAACTGACAATCAGACTTTTTATGCCTTTGTTTCAACAATGCCTGTTAGTTTCATTCATACAAAAAGGCCAGATTTGTGTCGTCCATTACGGAGACCAGTTTTATGATACCAAGACGGCCGCAAAGCCTGCATGGCGGAAACTCGGGCGTTCTTACCTGCTGTGACTGTACTGGCTGGGGCAATAATACCTCATTCAAAGAATGTTACCAAACAGATCCAGTCGCTGTCAAAATGGCAACTTTTTTCCAAAAAAATGGTTTTCAATTTTTAAAAAAAAATCTACACGGGACCTCTTCCAGCAACGTTTTCCTTTTCAAGGAAACACAGATAAGTTGTGCTTTTACTCCCCCAGACCTGTGAGTGGCGCTAAGCACAGAGTATTAAGTGCATAAAGACTCTACAAGGTTAGCCGTAAGCGCAAGACAAAAACAAGAATAGTGAGCGGCAGAGTGCAAGTCAAGTCTACAAGATGAACATGCACTCCGCCATTGTCGTCGTTATGCAAGATGCATATGATGCGTTTGGGTTATAGGTTGGGCTAATACCTCAGCGTTTCCACCTAAGAACTGTTTTCACTGTCCACTTCAATACAGGAAGGCAAAAGTTTCACTCCTGAACCTCTTTTAACAAAAATGAATAAATAAAATGCTAAAGATCGCTTAAAAACACTGTTTTAAGCGATGCGGATGCAGGGCGCAGACAGTTAAAAACTTTCTGACTTTAGAAGGAAAGACATGCCTGTGTGGGCGGAGCCTCAGAAAATAACAGTTCAGATAACGAGCAGAGGTTTTTAAGAAATACTGAAAGGAGAGATCAGCTGTTTTGCTGCTGTGGATTATTTCCCGCTTTTGGACAACAATTATACAGATTCTAATTTTTTTTTCTTTTCCTTTGACTAGACAGCATATATATACCAGTTCATCTGAGCTAAAAGTATATTAATAAGTAGTAATAGCAGCATCAACTCGTCTGCGAGATGCTAGGTTGACTAGATGTCCTGTCAACAGATTCTTTAATCCAGAGCTGGCAAATTCCATAGCAACCATTGGTCAATTATTGGTTTACTGAATTAAAAGTGCTCCAAGAATGTTTATATAACAGAGATCACCTTTCTCTCTGATCTAAAGAAAGATAATCTGAGTGTTTAAATAATAAGCATGGAGAGGACCTACAAGGAAGGTAACCATGGAGGAGGAAGCAGCATGATAGCAGGAGGAACCAGTAGAGAACGGCAGAGACTGAGAGGTTTAAATACAGAATGTGATTATGGACAAGAGGCAGGTGGTTGATGGCTAACAGGATGCATCTGGGAGACAGGAGGCAAACAGGTGGAATGAAGGAAAATGAATAATTTACACCATTAGCTGAGAATGAAAAAAAAACAACAACAAACCTGAGGAAAAGAACAATATTAAGACTCTTAAGAGAACAAAACCCAGAGAGCCTAAAGAGCAGAACGCAAGGATAAACACAGAAACCAAACACAGAGAAATCAACATTTATGGCAAGACCTGTCTAGCGTTAATGAACACAGTATGGCAAGACCTGATCAAATATAAATGAGCAGCAAGGGGGTGGTAAAGGAATGAACACAAATACAATCATACGATCTGCTGAGTTTCTTGGTCTTAATGGTGCTGATTAGTCACTAATGTTCTCTAACAAACTGCAACTAAATAGCTGCATTTATACTGAAATTAAATTAAACGCAGCTTAGCTCTATTTTGTAATTTGTGCTTTCTTAGGGTAGTTGATCTCACTCGATATAATTAAGGGTAGAGGTGTCCAAACCTTCTATCATGTGATCCAAAGATGACCAGTTAAAAACATTCATGGGTCAAGAAAAAAAAAGACTAAGAGAACTAAAATCAAGCAAAGTAGCCCAATTTTATGTTTTGCTTTTGTAGGAAAGGGATGCTATGTATCAAATATCCAGATTTTAAAAAAGATTTTGTCCATTTGAAGTATTAAAAAAAGGCATCTAGTTTTCAAAACCTGCTAGGTTTGGTTGAACACATTTATTTCCAGTTTTAAAAACAGGATTTGGATCACTTTCTTTCAAAATGCTTTGCTACTACTTATGTTTATGTTGGTCTACTTTGTTACCAACATAAAAAAATATTATGTTGGTAATAATTTTACTCTAATTAAAATGAAAAAAGATCAAACTAATTTTTATCATTCTTGAACTGCTGTTTGTGGGCCACAAAGAGTCACTTTGAGGGCCACAAATGGCCCATGGCCCACACTTTGGACACCCCTCATGTAGCAGTATCAGAGCAGGATACAAATGCTTGCTAATTTGTTGATTTTTATTCTCTTCCACATGTAAACATTCATTTCTATTGGTCTAACAGGCGGCGATGCTTTCAAAGATCTTCGTAAAATTGGACAAAACGTTCGTACGACGCCTTTTAGCCCCTTTGACCCGTCTAACAGTTTAATAATGTTGACATTTTCACTGCCTCAGATCAGTGCCTCCCATTTCCATATCTGAGGGGTCGTGACAATTTAATCCCATCAAAAGGAATATGACAGTGTTGCCGTGTCAATCAGCACAATCCAGAGTCTGCCCTGTCGCTGCCATTCACTTTACTCTGCTTCATGTTTGGCACCAGTGGCTTCAGTGTTGGAATAAAAGAAAAAAAAAGAAAAAAAATCTTTGAAAATCCTTTCCTTCGGTTTCGTCCTTTCGAACAGTATCTTCAAAACAAACCGCTCAAGGGTGATAATTAAGAAGTACTTCTAGCCGCGCCGACTACTGCTCAGTGGGTGTTTCTGTCCACAGGGCGGGATTTTTTTTTCTTAAGGTCAGAGATATGAAAGGAAAGGAAGAAGAAGAAGAAGAAAAAAAATACTCTGCGCTCATCCGTCTTCTGGGCATTGTGTTTTTTGCTTTAATTGTACCCTGGAAAAACTTTGCAGAGTCAGACTGTGACAAGGGTTTTTGAAGTGACGGCCTGTGCGCTAAACAATGGCTATCGGTAAATAATGTCACATTTCCTCACACGGGACCAGGCTGCCTACTGGAAGGAAGGCGACAAAAAAAAAGGAAAGGAAAGGAAAGAAAAGCTCCCGGAGAGAAAATGACAGAGTGTGATGAGTGGCACGTCCTGAAGAGTTTGTACGTCCCACTGTCTGCTGGTTTGCCTTTAAAGCTGATTCAGTGTTCAGTGTCTCAGTCAAGAGCTCATGTCCCTTAAACCTGTTCACATTTGGTCATGTTGCGATCACAAAACTACCCGGATATATATATATATATATATATATATATATATATATATATATGTATAATAAAATTATTACTATTTATATTATATATTATACAGTATAACAAAGTAAAGATTTTTTTCTTCTTTGATTGAAAACATTGTCAGTTTATTAGTTGTGTGGCACCTTGTCTGTACCAACTGTTAAAATATGAACGTCTCTTAGCAACATACAGATAAAAACTGCTTTGATTTGACTTTTAGTATTTTATTTAGGCATAAAACTCTTTTCTAAGGTTCATAAAAAGCTCTGAAGAGCCTGATTTGGCCTCCGGGATTTGAGTTTGACACTTTGTCTACACCATACGATACGACACACTGAGGTTCACTGTTTCAACATTAAAATGTTCAAGGTGTGTGTTTTTTTTTAAATGTACTCGTATTATAAAGTCGACCATGGCTGAATTTTGTGGTCTGCTGGAATTACCAGCTCATCCCTTTTTCTGCTTTTGCCATCATATATTTGCGGTTTAAATTGAAAATGCAACCTGCTCTTCTGCTCTGTGTGCTACAAACACAGAGATATCCATGAAATTATTGTTTTGGTGAATTAGACGAGGCAAACAGCCCCTGGTTATTACCACCAGGCTCGAAGGCAATTTTTTTTTTTTTTACGACTTTTGGAAAATAAGCATTTCTTTCAAGTACGGAGCATTTCCAAATACAGAAATGTACCATCTGTGCACCTGTGGTGAATTGGTTTAAGGCCATGTAAAATTGTTGAAACATGTTTCACAAAATAGGTCCAAGTTGTGGTTTTTACAAGGTCCACCTTGCCATTGGCCATATAGGCTGACATGTGATTAGTTTCCATTTGTCATCTCATACTTAGTGCAGTGGAGGGCAGTATGTGGTATTTTTGCAATTTTCCACAAGAAAAAAATGTTTTAAAGAGACATTTACAGTGAGCAGGTTAAACACCACTGTAAACAGATGAGTTTGATCCGTTTGGATTGAATTACTAAAGTTTGAAAAAATAAGATGTAGAAAGCTTGGCAAGTATCCACATATTGGTAACCAGCTTTGTTGGACATTTATCATATTGTTTATTATTTATATGATAATTTTCTTATCATAAAATTTTGTTTTATTGTTGGCACAATAAGTTCCAGTAGATGTTTAAAAACCGTGTAAACTGACCACATTGTCAGGATTTTTATTTTTACGAGCTGCTCTCTTAATAAAGGTGCATCAAAGCACAGCAGTAGATTTGAAAATATGATCAAATGCCGTTATTTTGTTAATTTTAGTGATAAGCACATTTATGTGATTGATAACATAAATGGGCTTCTGAAGAGCAGTGTTTGTGTTTGTGACGCTGTCATTGCTCTCAGTCACAGCCATTCAATGACCTAAAAACGAAGTAGGAAATAGTTTTTATTGTCACTTTTCATCATCATCACGATATTTATCAACAAAATATCGTGATAAAACGTCAATTCCATATCGCTCTGCCCTATTTGACTGAAGTTCCCCAAACGAACCGGACTTCAAGACAAATGGACTAGAGGTCTGTTAAAGTGGACTAAACAGAGCTGGTGTGAATGCAATCACAAACCACCACGTTTATGGGTTCATTGTTATGTAGTTGTAACTTCTCTCGGAGTACAAAGTAAACCAAGTTAAATGAAAGTTTCCCATCTTACACCAACACCATCCTAAACTATGAACTATGGTCAAGAAATTAAGCTTCTAAATCTGGATTTGTAGCTTAGTTCGTCACGGTATTCAACAGGTAAACTTTAGAGGTCCAAAAAAATGTGATCGTATCCAGGATGTTCTGTGATTATATGTAAAAGAAATTGCTGTGAGTCAGACAGGTGTTTCTCTACATGTAGGTGGAGCTCTGCCAAGTGGAAACAGACCGAGAGGTGATTAGTTTCAGTAGATTTTCGTGTTTAAATCAAAATCAAATGACATCGACTATAATCAATCACCATTGAGGGACACTCTGCAGCCCCTATAACAATCATGGCACATAATGAAACGGCAGCGGTGCTGCTATGGATTCTGCTGTCCGCCGGGGCTCATCCCACCTGGTAAATATGGAAAACGCTCTGTACTTTTGTGCCAATATTTTCAGTCCGTAGAGATGCAGGGATAGTAAAAAATTAAAGCCTCCGTATTGATTTCTGCAATCCGGTGAAGAAATACAGCTCGAATCAAAAGGCTGCGCAGGACCTAAGTATTCAATTCTGTCTAAACTTTTAACTGGTGCTGTACGTATGAGTCTGTTGAGCATATGAATATGATCTAATCTTAGCCGCAAACAACAACAAAAAAAAAATCCAATCATGAGTGAAATTACTTTCTATTCATTTCACATCACTGCTTCTCTCAAGGTGTTGCTCAAATGTTTACTTTGGTCTTTTACTGCCGGATCGTTTACTTCCTGTGATCTCCAGGCATTTCTGTTGTGTACATATCAATATTTGATTCATTTAAGAACTGGTAAGAGCAAAGCAGAAGTTTGCAGAAACTATGAGAGGAATGTGGTGTTGGGATTTCGTGCAGACTTTGTGCTACATTTTAATGAGGCTGGCATTTCTTTTCTGGTTTCTAGTTCTCTGCTGTGCATTGGATTTGTACATCGAAAGCCACTGTCAGTCCGGCCGGCCTTACTTTGGCTGAATGAATGATGCAAAGAGCATGCATTTATTTTCTACACTGTGGCAAGTAATGTTTTATCTGCCAGGCTACAAATACCTTGACTTTTAAAAGTCATGTAAGAAAAAAAAGAAAAGAAAAATGGATTGACGCTGGGGAGAGTTGGAGGTTTTTTGACTGATGTCCAGAGTCAAACAAAAAAATAAAAAAAGAAAATCTGTGATGCTGTCCAGTCAGTACGGACCAAAATCTCTAAAGGGAATTCTTCCAACACTGCGGTGGATTTATGTCAAGATGAATCCTGAATGAAAAAGAGCTCCAACCCGCTAGATCTACCCACCTACCCAGGCGGAGAAAGCAGCTTGTGAGAGATTTAGCGGTGTGTTGCTGCTTTCTCTTAATATATTAATATTTCACTTTTTAAAACCACAATCCTGTTGACAAAAGACAACTCTCAGTTGTGTTGTCATTCAAGCGCAACTCAAATCATTTCAGTTTATTTATGCTGCACCAATTCTTTGATAAATGTCGTCTTGAGCCACAAAAAAAATGCAAAACAGCATTTAACTTTAACCACACTCCAATACATTCCAGTGGATCAAACAGAACAGTCAATCTAGAGATTTAAACAGTTTGCATTCTAGGAAAACCAGCAGATTGCATCAAGTCTGAAACCTGGAGCGTTGATTCCTCCTGGACGAGAACAACTGCAGACAAACACTTAAGATGCGTCGATTACTTTATAGTTTATTGATACCTATTTCACTAAGTGAAATATAATCCGTTTTTATGACGTTTTTGGAATGATAGCTTCTTCCTTACAGAGTGGTCTTTCCACAGATGTCCGTAAAGGATTTGTTTTGCTTTTGATGAAGACACGTCTCGCCATTTTCACCCAGCATCTTCGCTAAGAAAACCTTTATTTATGCAACACCTTCACTAAAACACGTTCATCTCCGGACACAGACTACTTTCACGTAACATTTCGAGTAGATGAATGAGGCATGTTAAGGTAAGTGGAAACATTAGCCCAGGATAACAAGACTTAGTGGAGGTCCACAATTCTCTCCTTGCTATCTAGACCAGCTTCTTTTGAGATGGAAAACTAATTTGTCCTAGGTGTCACTTGACTAAGACTTTTCTCTCTCTGCCCATTTCGAGTCTAATAACAATCAAGGGTCACCAATTGCAAAAAGAAAAAAAAAAGAAAGTGGTGAGTTTGATTTGCGACGCTATACTACGCTAATGTGTACTTTTTTTAAAATTGTGGAAGACAGAAACATTGCTGTACGCTAAGAAGAACCTCTGCAACCTTCTCTCATTATCCTGGCAGGCAGCAAATAAAAGATAATTTGGAAACCCTAACTGACCTAAAATACGAAATGTTTAGTCTGATTTAATGTCAGATAATGAGGAGAAAGTTGGTGTCTATTTTTGCCCTGTTAATAAACGTAGAGTTTATAAGTCCACACTGTTCAGCTGGAGTTCACAGCATCGGAGACAGTAGCAGATTTTTTGGGTTTTAACCTCAGCTGAACCGTGTATTTCCTCCTGGCGGATGTAAGTTTACTAACAATGCAAGTCAGGTTAATTAACCGCATTCACTCTTAATATTAATAGAAATTAAAATCCATTTGGCGTCCCTGTCATTAAGCGTTTTCTCTTTTAATTAAGAGTCGACGGTACGTTGTTGTAACCCATTAAATGAGCCCGAAGCTTTAATAAGTCTTTGCCTTCAGAGTGTGGCGGTCTGAAAGTTTTGCAACGTGATAATTTAACATGGTTACCGTCGTGACAAGCGGTTCTCGAGTCACATACAGAGAGCAAAGATGATCTTTTTTGTTGTTGTTGTGGAAAAGCCGACATATGGTCCTAACAACATTTCAACCCAGACAATTGCAAACAGACGACTTTCCCAGACCAGAGGAAGGTTAATTGGTTAAGTCTCTGTAAAAACTAAACGACGTACTTCCACCTCTTCATTGTGTGGTGTTAGCATGAAGGCGAGCGCCGGCATTTAAATGCTTAAAAATAAACTTATGCTCTCTCCTGAGGTCCTAATTACTCTTATTACACACTGTTTGGCTGCATTAAGCAAATTTATACTCACTTAAGTTAAAAAAAAGAAATAAAAAGATGCAAACGCAGCCTTTATGTGGCTGTGTTGTGCATTTCTGCACAGAGGAGGGGCGTAATTAATAAAAGAAGCAATCTTGAGGGAAGAAGTGTTCAATAACAGCTGGTGCATACGTTTACATTGTCTCTGGGAAGAAGAAAAAAAATGCAATAACATAAAACTGATGTGTGAATAATTCAGGAGTAGAATGCATAAATAGTGGATTAGGCTTGATTTAATTATGTCTGCGTGAAAGCACAGCGCGGTGTTAAAACAAACAAACACAGGGAAGTGGAGCGAGGCGGTTCGGCGCCCAGGTGACCAGGTGACCAGGCCTCGCCAAGAGGTGTGTTGGCGTGGAGATCAAACGCACCTGGCAGCATTTAACCGAGCCCAGGCAGAAAGACGGGCAGGAACGGGAAACTCAACTCGCCTTTTCATTGTTGCTCGCGCGCTGGGACGCGATTCTCTCACAGGAAAGCTTCCAATGTTGATTTTATGACAAGACCGGCATATTGTTTACTTCACAATACCCAACTGTACGTTTGAAGTGAAACAGGTTTCTGCTTTGATCAACAGGAACAGTTGTAATGTTATGATAATAAAAAGCACTACTTCAATGGAAAAAAAAGCAAAAAGATTAAAGGGGAAGTGTTATGTAAAATTTTTTTTAGCTTTACATTATGTAAAGCTAATTAATATCATTGTTGGCAACCATTCAGTTATGCAAAATGTGTGGATGGGCCTAGCTCCGCCCACAAGAACGAAGCTCTTCCTCGGAGCTGCAGTCTCCAAGCCTCTACCTCATACAGCAGCTCCTTCAAACTAGCCAGCAACAATTAGCAAACATCTGTTGGAACTGGGCATCTGCAGAGGTCATTATCCAATCTACTTCTCAGTTTTACGCTGCTAAAAGTGTTTTTAAAGCTTTAATAGACGAGCGAAGTTGTGATGTCTTCCTTAAGACATCATAACTTCACCGTTGTCAAAAACCGGTGGAGTTTGTAGAGAGACAGAGTCCCGATTTCAAGGCGTTAAATTGCAAAGTCACATTTCTTTTAAGTCGTATTTTATAAATAAAGCATTTTTATAACAAATGATGGTAGCATTGTTACTTGATTGTCCTATAAAATGCACCTGGGAAATACACAATACTGCCCCTCTAACATATGCAAAGTGGCCGCAGGCATCCACAGGGCGTATTATGAAATTCAGAAATGGTAAACATCTCATCATTTATACGAGCCTATACGAGCCTGCACAAGGACACGCAGTCACAAACGTCTTGATGAATCCTCGTGAATTACAAGGCTAAATCTGATCGCGTCACATCATTCACAGCGATTCGTTCATTCCCGATAAGCAGCATGAGCGGCGGGGGGATGAGGGGGAGGGGCTGAGACGTATCCAGCCTGATATACGGTAAGGAACGTGAACAGATTGCGAGTTATTGTCTGAGCAGCGAAAGCCAAAATGATGAGCCAACAGTAAGCTGCGTCTACACAGGCTGAAAGGCTGATTGAGTTGAGATGGGACTCAGCAGCGAGGGAGGGAACACCCCTTTCATCCGCAGACCTGCACTTTCATTATGAGACACCTTTGAAACCAGGAGCACATTCTCAACCTGAAGTCTGATCAGTGGAACGGCGAGGCCTGGCGCCGTTCACAAGTGGCCAATTCAAACTTTCTATCTGCGTCTGCAGAGCACAGAGAGTGTATCTTAAGATGTTAATGATTAACAGACAGATTTACCGAGATTGCGCTGCACACACTTTTAGCTCCAAACTTTGTGGATCATTCTGTGATTCACAAAGCAAGTAGCACCGATGACGCGCCAAAACAAACATGCTCATCAAGTGTCGTAGTTGGGAGCAATTAGTCCACTTTTGGCAGCCAACAGAGGGCAATTGTGTCTCGATTTTGTCTTTTTAATATCAGAAATATTGAAATATGAATTGAATTAACCAGAAACTATGCGTGATCTATGATCTCCGGATGGAGATCAAGTCCTAAAGCATTGCTAGTGTATGTGTGTCACTTCTAATGGTTTCCTGTTTTAAATATTGCATGTTTCCAGGTTTCACCTGGGTCTAACTCCCGTTGTTCAGCAGCATCATAATTAGTGTGTTACTTTTTTTGTAACTTTTTGTTTCTTGTACGTAATGATCAATTGATATCGTTCTGTGAGTGGTCATGTCACTATTAGTCCAGTGATTACAGCTTTGCAAAGGAGCACATCAGACAGTGTCGTTTGAACTTTTTATTATCATTTACAGTTGAAATGCAGGTGAAGTACAAAGCAGAGGAGCAGCAGTGATAAGGTTGGAAGCTTTGTGTGTGGTATGTTTTGATATATACCTGAAAAATGTTAGGACTGTTAGTTGTTTGATAAAATCCAGAGAAAGATCAAGCTTTCTTTCCTTTTTTGTTGCTGTTGTTTGTTTTGTTTGATGAAAATTTCAAAGGTTTTGCATGCACAAAGCCGCTCTCATCCTTCAGTAAGCTCTGACACTGTGCTGCTGCTCCACTTTAAGAAATATCCAGGCATTTGGATTTTAACGACTTCTGATGCTGCTAACATTGCCATATGTTTTTTGGAGTGTATTTTCAAATCCTTCAAACACTTCTTCAGCTCCACGCAGCCCTCGAGCCTCAGCCTCCTTAGAAAAACATAAGAATCCCTTTATTCGTCAAACATCTTGCCCTTGTCAAATTTGCGCTGCCCTCCGCGTCTCCTTCCAGGTACAGGTACGAATTATTGACCGTTTTCATCTGGGCCTAAAGCGCAGACCGACCATCCTATTAAGCCGCCGCCCCCACAGCTACTCCGCTGCAAATGTGCTGTCACAGCAAAGTGGGAAAAAGAGGTGACAAGCTTTAAGAACATGAACATAATAAAAAAAAATCTGCTAAGGAGGAAAACTGCAAAGGATGAAAATATGTCTCACCATTAAACCAATAGGATTTATAATATCCCCCCCCCCCCAAAAAAAAAAAAAAGAACACATGG
This sequence comes from Poecilia picta, assembly GCA_033032245.1. Taxonomy (NCBI): domain Eukaryota; kingdom Metazoa; phylum Chordata; class Actinopteri; order Cyprinodontiformes; family Poeciliidae; genus Poecilia; species Poecilia picta. The sequence goes on along the minus strand of CM065357.1, from coordinate 7,646,578 downwards.
AATAACAACATCAGTCTGAATCTTTATGTTAAGAAGAAGAGTGTCTCGTCTCCAGCCGTTCTGAAGAGTCCTGGCATAAAGGGTGTGACAAGACAGCTGACTGTGCAGTAAGTGGTAATTATACACTGCAGTCTGTGGTCTGCTGCTGAGTGACAAATAGTTTTCTAGGTCTACATTTCTTTTCTTTCTTTTTTTTTAACAGTCTCTCAGACAGAAGAAGACAGAAACAAACCCGAACGGTTTGTCACAAACATGTTCCCAGAGCCACAAATGTTCCTGCAGAGACAAGAAACTCGCAGGCGAGCCCAGTTACATTACTGCAGATTAAAGGGGAAACGCAGCGCTTCTGCGGCGTGTTCCGTGATGATAACAGGATGTAATACAACAAGGGCGGCTCGGTTTACAATTCCTCCAACCAGAATGTGACGGGGAAGAAAAGGCGACGTTACAGCAAATACGTCCGCATTCGCAACGTGAAGCTCTGCCGAAACGACACGGTCTACGTTATAGAGTTTGTTTGTTTTTTGTTTTTGTTTTTTTTGTGCCCGTTTCAGCCATGGAATGATTTCACTTCAATTAATTTTATTTATATACCCCAAATTTTCCTAATCCGGTTACACACAGACAGACAGAACAAACTGTTCAGACGGATCTGGCGCATTCACATTTTTCGGGCAAAATTTACAAAGCGACTCTTTCAAGTGCCGCCGCGTGTTTTCTTCTCGTTCTAAATCTGAAACAAGAGGCGGAGGCAGGTCTGCTCACAAAACAGCGCTCGCGAGAAAATAGCATCTCTCTCTGAACTGACATGGTTTCCCCCGCATCTAAAGAAAGCACCCATTTTAGGGAACGTTCTGCCCGTACCGTATATTTGCATGATTTTCTTTTTAAATTGCAAGAAACTTCACTTTCTTAAAGATCCGAGCTGCGCCACCCACTGAAAAATTACATTTCTCTTCTTGTGAAGAGTCTAAAATTTCAGCAAGTAGTTTTTCTTATATATATATATATATATATATATATATATATATATATATATATATATATATATATATATATATATATATATATATATATATATATATATTATCCAGGCTGGGGCTGAAGTTACAACAGTCAATTGAGCTGTCAGTGTGGGTCCTTAGGCAAGACCCTTGGAGCTATATAGCCGACCTCATACCATGAGAGACACTGATAAGCATGACATGCCGGCTCAGACGTCACCCGGCCAAACAAGGTCTGCGTCAGGTGCTGGGGAACCAGAGCACCTAGATGAAAAATGGGCTACTGGAACAAGACGGAAATGGGCGAGAGGTGAAAACATGGATCTGTTGGAATGCTACTACTCAAGTAACCCTAGTCAGAGGGGCTACATGCAAAGACTGTGGGAGGAATGGTTACTTCGACATCCCCAGTCAACACTAACTGCTAAGCAACTAGTGGCTCAGTGTTCCAACATCCGCAAACGGCAACTGCTGTCACAACTTGAGATTGATGAGGTACAACACAAATGCTATGGCAAAGGGGAGGAGCCAGAACGCCAGGTCAGAGGGGAGGTAACTACCCACCCAGAGACTGGGTATGTAGCCCCAGTAATGAACGAACCATCAGAGCTGAACGAGGCAGAAACTGACCTGAGAGAGAGAATCGTGGCCGTAATGAACACCAGACAACCCCGACGCCAATTATAATGGCTGAGTGAAGCACCACCAGAAAATCTAATTGAAGATGTGAATGCGGCATTGAGAACGATCCCTACCAACACCATAACAGAAACCAATGAGCTGATATACAACTCAGCATCAGTGATCCTTGAGATGCTTGGCTATAAGAGCAATCATGAGACCCAATACCCACCATGGAAAAGACGGTTAGAGGCTAAGATCAAGATAACAAGGAGGGAAGTGAGCCAACTGTCAGAGCTCCAAAGGGGTGCAATGAATAGATCAGTACACAAGAAGTACAGCCAGATGTCCATACCTGAAGCACTCGAAACTGCCAAACAAAGGCTCCAAGCCTTGGCAGGCCACCTGAAGAGATACACAAGAGAGAATGAAGCCAGGATTATTAACTGGCTCTTCCACACCCAACCAGCTAAAGTGTACTCTCAATGGCAGGGTACTAACAACAGAGCAGACCCACCAAGGCTGGAGACTGAACAATACTGGAAAGGCATATGGGAAAGGGAGGCGACCCACAACAGCAATGCAAAGTGGCTGACCTCTCTACGAGAGGAACACAGCAACCTCCCTGAACAAGCCCCGGTAACCATCACTGTGCCAGATGTCCAAGAAAGAGTCTCAGGTATGAAAAACTGGACAGCACCAGGACCTGACATGATCCATGCCTACTGGCTAAAGAAACTCACTGCCCTCCATGAGCGACTGGCAGCTCAAATGAACCAGCTGCTACAAAATGGGATTCACCCTGAATGGCTAACTGAAGGTCGCACAATCCTGATACATGTTGGATGGGATTGAACCCTCAAAGGGTTCAATCCCATCCAACTATCGGCCAATAACCTGTCTCTCTACAACATGGAAGCTCATATTAGGCATTGTAGCGGCTAAGATAAGTGGTCACATGGATAAATACATGAGTACGGCACAGAAGGGCATCGGCTTAAATAGCAGAGTAGCCAAACACCAACTCCTTGTAGACCACACAGTCGCCCGAGACTGCAAAACCCGACACACCAACCTGTGCACTGCTTGGATAGATTAAAAGAAAGCCTATGACTCAATGCCACATACTTGGATCATTGAATGCTTAGAGATGTACAACATCAATAGGACTCTAAGAGCCTTCATTGCAAACTCGATGGGGCTGTGGAAAACCACCCTTGAAGCCAACTGCAAACCACTTGCACAAGTGCAAGAGCAATAGAGGCTCAGATCTACCACACCTGACAAGACCCAAGGTGCAGGTTGTGCAAGGAGGCCCCTGAGACAGTCCAGCACATAACAGCAGGGTGCAAGATGCTGGCAGGGAAAGCGTACATGGAACGACATAACAAGGTGGCGGGCATAGTGTACAGGAACATCTGTGCAGAATATGGACTGGAAGCCCCGAGATTGAAGTGGTAAACACCCCCAAAGGTGGTGGAGAATGACCGAGCTAAAATCCTGTGGGACTTCCAGATCCAGACAGACAAGATGGTAATGGCGAACCAACCGGACATTGTGGTGGTGGATAAAGAACAGAGGAAAGCCATTGTGGTGGATGTAGCAATACCAAGTGACTACAACATCAGGAAAAAGGAGCATGAGAAACTGGAGAAATACCAGGGCCTCAGGGAGGAACTGGAAAAGAACTGGAAGGTGAAGACCACAGTGGTGCCTGTGGTCATCGGGGCCCTCGGGGCAGTCACCCCCAAACTGGAGCAGTGGCTAAAACAGATCCCAGGAACAACATCAGACATCTCAGTCCAGAAATGTGCAGTACTAGGCACAGCCAAGATACTGCGCAGAACCCTCAAGCTCCCAGGCCTCTGGTAGAGGACCCGAGCTCAGAGGATGAAAGAAACCACCGAGGAGGGTGAGAAGGGAATTTATATACGTATATATATATATATAATATATATATATATATATATATATATATATATATATATATATATATATAAAATCAAATAACTGGAATAAATTGTTTCTAAAATCATATTGCTTTTTTTTAATTATGAAATCCAAACTCTGATTGCGGAGCATTCCAGCAGATGCTTCAGACACACAGAGGTTAATAAACAGAACGGAACCAATTAAAGTTGTGAAGAAGATCTGTCTGCTTGGCCCAGCCAAGGTAAGCCAGATGGTGGGATATCTGCCTCTCTCAACTGTTGTTGCGGTGGGCAGAGGAACAGGAATGCCGTTGAAGTTTTACAGAATCTGGAGTTCTCTGGAAATTACAATCAAAACACTACAAAAGTAAAAGATGAAGAAGTTCTCAATTGCTTTTCTTTCACTAATTATCCTGCATTTTCTGGCTGCTAAAAAATTGCAAACTGCTTCTATGCAGTGGACACGATGAGGCTGTTTGAGTGTGCGTGCGTTTAATCCAGTTTGTTTTGTGTATCGGGTGCAGAGACGCAGCAAATGAGATGAAAACTTGTATTTAAAATAGTTTGGATATTCCAACAGAGTTCTTTTTGAGAAAAGTAACTGATTGCTGATGCTTTTTATACCGATGTGTTTATCCAACTACAACACACACAAGTCTGTGATAATGACACCGAATAATATGATGACTCTCTATACTGGAATAAAACACATCTCACGTATTTTGGTAGCAGTCAATATGAACAAATATTTTTGGTTGCTATAGTTTCACATAGTTTTAAGCTACATATCAGGAAACAAAGGGAGATTTTCTTTCCCCCCAAAACAGCCGGTGTTGGTTTGGGGCCTGGAGCCGATTCACTTCTGAACAAGAGAACAGAACCTCTTCCGTCGTTTCTAGACAGTTATTTAGAAAAAATAATAATTAAAATAAAATAAAAATAATTAAAACACTGTGCCTGTACAATGAAAAATATCAGATTAGTATGAGAATAACTGACAGTATCTTCCTGCTGTATTTTTAAATTACCCTCAGTTTTAGTAAGTCGATGGGGTGCTTGGTTCTGCACCCAGAGGTGATGATTTCCCCCTATAATTACAAAAGTAATTTCCAACTCAGTTAACATGTTAGTCTCTTAATGTTTCCATGGCGATATCATTATCAATGGTGACTGGGCACATGCCCAATCCTGATTTCTATGCATGTAACAGTAAAGACAATTTTCAGCAGGTTTTGTTCCGTACATGTTGTTGTGTTGTGACTTTTGTACTTTATTAAACCTTCTGGGTCAATTCTGAAGAACTTAACTACAATAAAAACGGTTACAGATAGACAGATACAGGAAATCTTTCCTGCCACAGGCCATCACTTTATATAACAATAGTTAGTCACCATTACACAGATTGTTCACATAGCACTATTGTACATATTGTATATATTATTAACATATAGATTATTATTTATTATTATTTTCTGAACCTTACATCTTACATTCTACATTTTTATAGTATTTTTATTTTTATTGGTAACTTCATCTCTGTGTTTGTGTATGCTGCTACTGCACAGTAATTTCCCGGTTGGGATGAATAAAGTACTTCTAATCTATTCTATTCTATTCTAAAAAAAACAAAACATGTGGCCTAAAACTACAACTACTTTCAGAAAATCTTTAGCCTAGCACTGCTTTAGCCATGCTCAGGATATTCTTCATCTCTGATGTTTGATGTTGCATGACAAAATTATTGCTGCCTACTGGCACAGCACAGATAATGCAGTATTTCTGACTGGAACGCTACAGTATAGATGAAGATCTTTTCCCAATGAAAAAGAAGAGGATAGAGAGGATAAAACAGCTGTGTAGCACAGCTACACAAAATCATAGCAAGTAATTTTGGTCTAGTTTCTCATGCAAATATCTTAGAACACTTGAAATAAGGCAAAACTAACTTAAAAGTAACATTTCAGCCATATACAGGAGCTTCTTTTATTGACTTTTTAAGTCAACAATATTAAGGAGTTTCAGTAACTCCTTAATATTGATGAAAAAGAACTAGTTCCAATTGGTGATCATTTCACTTACGTGGAAAAATGCCTCGTTACAAGTGAATTTATAAGTACTTTCTCCATCAACATTAAAGAGTTACTGACTTAAAACAAGCTCCCATATCTTGCTGAAAAGTAACTTGTTAGCTAGTACATGTGAAATAAGAAAACTAAGATCCAGCTCTAGAAAATGGATGAAAATTTACTTGGTAAGATTTCCTGCTTTTGTTCCATTTGATTTCTTTTCTTCTCCTTTTGTTTCCTGAACCAGTCTCGCTGCGTCGGCACCTGTAAACAGCCGAGCTGGTCTAATTTTTTATTTTCTCCGTCTGCATAAGAACATTGATGGGAACTGATACAAAGGCAGTTCTGAGAGCATTGAAATGAGTTTTATTATTGACGTAGAGTATTCAACACAACAAGGTCGCAGTCGAGAAGTTAAATAAAAAAAACACGCCTGAAGACATCAAAGGTGTGTAGCTGTCATAACAAAAAAAAAAGGTCACATTCAAGGATGAATGTATGAACTTGTTGGCTCAAGAAGTGGTGAGGATCCTGCCGCAAGAAGGAATTTAATTCTGAAGGGTGGAAATGTTGTATCACTGCACTTCAGACCCATGAGTGCAGATCAAGACGCTGTCAGGCCTCGTGGCTGGTGTGACTACGGTCCTTCATCCTGACTGTCTTTTTGGTCTTACCATCCGCTAATATGACATTCTGAGACACCAAATGTTATCCCAGGACTTGACAGCTGACACCGCCTGATCTGTTTCTTTTCTTTTTTTCTGTAAAAATGTCAGCAGAGTCCTCCCACCTGTTTCCTTTCAATGTCATGAACATTTTCTCACGGAAACACACTGACTTTGTCCTCTTATTATTTTTACTCCTGCCACTGGTGCTGCCCAGATTCGGTTAAAAACAATCTGTAGGCTGTTACCCAGTTGCAGGGATGGGAAGAATGAGTACGGCGCTTTCCCACAAAACTACAAAAAAAAAGTTCAAAATGCTCACTTTATTTCCTCTTTTTTGAAGGATGAGAAAATTTATTTTTATTTTAACAAGGTTCTGACTGATAGATTAATGGGTTTCCTGTAGATCCCAGACAATTTGCTTTGGCTGCTTTTTCATTCATTTTCTGTTATCACCATTAGGGTTTTTTATATAGATATATATGGCTCAATGCCCTGGGTGGTATCGTTTTGAGGGGCACGGCGGGAGAACTACATGTTAGGTCAACCAGACCCAGATCATTTCTGCAAAACAAAGTTAGAGATTTATAAGGCATTTATTTTATTCATAGAAACACGCAAAAGCACTTCAGTCTTTGCCAGTATCACGTTAGCACCTGTAGTTATTTTCATAAAATATTAACCCAACACAAACTGAATCAAGTTGCTTCTTTCTGGCAGAATGATTTTTATGCATGGATGCAGCATTGTCTGTATTGTCAGGCGCAACGAGGAAGGCGCTCACAGAACAAGGTGCTTGTCTGGGGTGCAAAGCATCCGAGATCCGCCACCACTGGCAGTGATATCGATGTCGTTTTGTACTTGAAAAGCAGTAAAGTGGAAAAGTGACGGACAGAACAAGAAATGTCAATGTTTCACTCCAAGTCATGGTTGATGGAGCTCCACCTCTTACTGTTCTCCCCATGTAAACAATCATCTGCTTCTTCGCAAAGAACTTACCACAGGAAACTTGGTAACACAATAAAAGTTATCCAAGCAGCACCAGCATAAACTGGTACTGTGATGTTGATACCTGAGTTGTTGAAATCCGCCTCGGTCTCAGTCTGTATCAGATTAGCCACTAGCTTCAGCTCCCAGAATCAAAGTGATCTGGATTTATGTTAAATTAAGACAAATGGTTTATTTACGGCGAGTAAGACACAAACTGCTTTTAAACGTTTTAACGGTTTCTCACAAGTTTTGCATATGGCTCAGCCTTATATGCACCACAGATCTGGAACAAACTCCCAGAATATTGCAAAACTGCAACAAATCTCCAAACTCACTTGTTCGCCGTTGCTTTAGAAACACAACGGATTAAGAATTTAATGATGGCACTTCACAAAATGTGATATTTCAATTGTTGATTCTGTGTTGCACGACTTTATGTTTTTTATGATGTAAAGCACTTTGAACTGCCTTCTTTCTGAAATGTGCTATGCAAGTACAATTTCACTGCTTTGATATGCGACAAAACATCCTGAAAATTGGCCATTTCTTGTATAAAAATGAGCAAAACCAACCAAAAATTCAACAGAATTCAATGGAAAAGCTTTAATATGCCTTCAGAATGTCTGTAGAAATATTTATCAAGACCACCTGAAATGATTTCATTTCATGAATGGCTGTTTTTAAAGCTGTGAGTACAGAACCTTCGTGTTTGAGAATCATCTTCGGTAAAAGCCATTTCCATCAGCTTCAGAGCATAAGACATACATCTTTACTTCACTACTCAATCAACAGGTACAGATGTTCATGAAAGTGCTCTGCAGCTGCATGCGCCCAGCTGTTCTTTGATTTCAGATTCTTCCATAAAACACTTTGAATCGTCTTGTGGAAGATTGGTGCTGTGTAAAAACACTCTGCTTAGACATCCTGGTGAAGCGTCACTGGCGAGGCATTCAAATTCACTAACGATATAAACGTCTCTACTGATGAGCTCGCGAATACTAACCACAAGTCTTACGATTCCATCTGAAGAAACCTTGTGAAAACAGTTAAAACACATTGTGCTACTGCCAGACCTGCAGTAAGACATAAATAAATCTCAATCCCATTGAAGGGGAAATGTTTGGTTTGACGTTGGGAGGACAGTAACAATTCTGTGGAGCCCATGAAAAGCACCTGTGGTGAAGACGAAGAGGCACAACATTTATTTTTGTACTCGGTGCAATTGGAAAACTTAATAGCATCAAATGTCAAGGTTTATTGCTTAGGCTACACGACATTGTGCTTCTTTGATGCTGAGTGATCAAACATGGGCTGCTCTGCTTTGCCTTTTCAACGTATAAAGCTCGTATTGCAGCAAATCCGCTCCCTCAAGGGGATTGGAAAATCAATATCGATCACTATTTATTTAGTATTCATTTTTGTGTTTTTGATAAAACATTAGGTTAACTGCTTATAATAACTTTGGTTTTTATTTTTTCTTTAAAGCTCGTGCAGTTATGCTAATTAACTACATGGCAATTAACACCTGCTATTTTTGCAGCTGTCACGTAATCTGTCGATGTTGCAGAAATGTTAATGTTTCGCAGTAACAAATCCAGCATAAAAACAATACCGTCTTGCCTTCTGGAAGCTGAATTGATTTATTGTCAAGTTTTAATTGCACTAGGACTATAAATATTAATTTTATTACTACCCATAAATATACTCTCAGAAGACTTGCTGCATTATTACAGAGCATTATGCACGGGATTAGTGCAACAGCAGGTGATAAGTAGTGGCAGAAGTTTAATGATAATTTTTTCTGTTAATAAGTATTATTATACCTCAGTGAGTCGGATCCTGAGGCTGCCTGCTTTGTGTCAAACAAACCAAACCCTTTGAGCACCTCGTTCCCCTCCCCACCTGTGGTGGCGTTGCACCAAGAACGACTGAAGAAAACAACTCAAAGAACATGAGCACAACCATCTTCTTCATAAAATGTAAATGAAAATAGAGTGGTGACATTTTTTTTTATCAGCTCTTTTGTCTTTTGTGTTTGTTAAAAGACAACGAGCCGTTTCTCCCGATAGCGCTGGACTCACATGATTGTTTTACCCAGATTGCCCAGGCACTTCCTGCTTTTGAAGCGGTCTCCGCCACTTGGCATTTGCATGTTTATCCTAGCTGCAGAAGTTTATTAGCAGAGTTCTCTAAAAACAAAGAGAGGTTTAGTTCTCCTTATCTGGTAAAATTGAGAGATCATCAGCTGCGTCAACTTAGACTTAGCTAAAAATGCTGACAGGAAGCAATATTTTTTAGGAATGGCCGTGGCAAGTCAACTTAAATCTAACAGAGACTCTGTAGAGGAAGTCTCTCAACTTTAATGGCTCACTGAAACTCACCAACGATTAATTACAGTAACGCCAGAGGAAGCACTCAAAAAGCTGGAAAGTAATTAAAGGAGGGTTTGGATGCTATAATCGCATTGATTTTAATGTTGGTGATTGAGAAAGTCGCAAATAATTTCTAGTATGTCATTTTTCGATAAAATGTAAATTGTTAGTATTGATTTAGTCTTTTTTCTTCTTCAAAACTGACACTTTTTTCATGTTTTGGAGAGATGCCTGGCTTATTTCCTATCAAACATGTCGGCAAATAAAATCCATTTTAGATTAAAAATAATCTTCTTGTGGTATGAAGCACATTTTTCTTCTTCTTTTACTGCATATGTTTTACATTATTATTAAATGTATCAATGTTTGATTTTGGAAACTGTTCGTTCTTAAACAAGGTCAGGAGTAAAACACCTTTACAGGAAAATTCTTAACTATTCCGAAATGTATTCAATAAGAACTATAAAATACTATTTTGCTTTGAACAGAAGAGCACAATGTAGCTAACAATAATAATAATAATTGCATTATATTTCCCTAATCATCTTTAATTTTGTAGTTGATTTGATTCAGGGGAGTTTCCCTTCCTTCCTTGCAAAATTTCCCCACAAATAAACCCCAGAGACACACATTTTCCTTGTAGTATTATAATGTAATCCATCTGATTTGACAGATGTGAAAATTAGAATCGGTACAACGTGTCGGTGAAGTTGATGATTCATCAGTGCCTCTGATTTAGTTTGCCTGTCTGACTGAGACAGACTGAGGAGTTCGTTGTCTACAAACGCAGCGGTTTCAGACTAAATGAAGATTTTCCAGCACAGATTTTCTAACTTGTCAGAGCAGGAGAAACTCGATGCGAGGCCAATACCGCTAATGTTGGGCAAAGTGGGAACCATTCCAGTCGCCCAGCATACAAATGAACACTGTGCACTCAAACGCAACACAACGACCATTAAAGTTATTAATGACACCTGTGCTTTTGCAGCTTCGCATCAAAACGTCTGCAGTGAAAAATGCCTTAATGCTCCAGTGAAACAAAACATCTGTCGTTGTAAATATGCTAATTGCTGGTCTCCAGACATGAGGAGAACCATGAGCCAAAAAACGGAAACATTGTTTTCCGTTCGAGTCGACGGGAGTTAAACTTGAACAGAGTCTCTATAATCTACCGAGTTGCTATATCGACAGGCAATTCTGATAAAAATCTGCAAAAAACACTTCATAAAATCAAAACTTGAATTTTTATACATTTACAAAAATATTTTATTTATTACTACTATAATCATTGGTACGCCTACTTTCCTTTGTCTACTAATGACTTTTTAAGTAGATAAGCATTTCTGGGAGCTTCAGGTCTATATTTTTTTATTTTCTTAAAGGGCCGGTATGTATTTACATGACATTTACAACCATTTTTAGAAGCGTTGGACTGAGAAGAAGTTTTTATGATGAGCCCAGCAGATGCGCAGTTCGACCAGGTGTTGGAATTAGGTCTTTGTGCAGGATTGTAATAAAAACAAATCAACACAGAAATGGCTTGATGGACAAAAAAAAAGAAATAAAAAGTGTATTTCAGAGGATCCAGGACTGTGGATGATTTAGAGAGAAGAAGGATCAAAGATTCCTCTCACTCTGTGTGGGCTTACCTTGTAAAACGTTACAGTTGAGTTACCAAATAATGCTGTCCACCTGACAGAAGTGGGTTGTACAGTTTAACAGCAGGAGAACCAAGACTTGCTCCACTTTTGAGTTAGAGAATAACACTTATGTCAAGGGATTTTTTTATTTTTATTTTTATTCCCCACATTTACGAAATGTAGTCCAATCAAAGATTGGCTTTTGACCCATTTGTTCCGTGTTGCAGTGAAATCCGAATTTATTTTTAATGTTTTTATTACACGTCTTTTAACGGGGGTCGTAAATGTGCCCTTGTCCGTAAAATCCATAAAGACACACCTGGGTGATTTTACAACGGGGCAGTTGTTATCCTGATTCGGGAGGCCTGGCTCATGGGCCGGCGTGATAATGTGGACACAATGCGAAACCTGGAGCGCTTCCCCCTGCTGTCTTTTTACATTCAAAGCGGTTTGAGCCGCAGTCAGGTGTTTATTGAAACATCACTTCATTAGCCGCGGACGGTGCTGGACACACATAAGGGCCCACCATCTGCTCCTCGAGCCTCAGCCAAGGTTAAGTATTCTCTCTGCGAGAGCGAGGAGGAGGCGGCGGCGAGAAATGTGTAAGCAACAATGGATGGAAAAGGTTGAGGGAGATGGAAGAGGAGAGGGAGAAAGGGTGATATTTTATATGCCCTTTAATGGACTGAGCACGACTGAATAATAAAGGCGGCGAATGCATTCCAACTGTAAGCACTCTCCGGAAGAGAAGGCGAGGCGGTGGGGGGGAAGTCGAGCAAGGAAGGATTTTTACTTCTCATAAAAAATGTGACTCATACAAATAGGAGGAAGTCCATAGACTGCTTAGTTAAAAAACCTACAAAAAAAGGATGATTGTGTTTTATTTGTTGCATAAGTGAGCAGACTAGTGGTTGCTAAGACAACTGTTCCTTATTTTACACTCCTCTTCTAAAGCTGCACTCCCTTTGCCAAGCAACCGGCAGCACCTTAAAGACAGCTCCGTTTCATCCTTTAAAGTCGCGATTCCGTTAATGGCGTCGGTCCGTCGTGACAATCACAAAGCCGCTCAGACTCTTTTGCCCTCCAACGTCACGGAACAAACAAATGCCGACGAGGCCGACAGGTACGCGGCGCTGCTGGAAGGCGGTAATTACGGCGGAGATCCTCAGCACATCAGGAGCTCACCCCAACACTGAGGTCACCACACAGATGTGGGGATCTGTTAATTCGGCTAATTACCCCGGCGCGCGGCGGTGAGCTCTCCCATTAGTAGGGTCGTCCTGCTGCCCTGCAAGTCCAAACGTTGGGAGTGTTGTTTGAAGTAAGTCGTGAATGAAATTTACACTGGCCTTAACTGGTTTTCTCTCCCTATGTCTTTCTATGTATATGATATTTTTATGTTACAATTAAGTGTTATTACTTTTGATGAAAGAGTCGCTGAGACCTTTGTTGATGCCAAGAAGCATAACCATGTCCAGCTCTGGGGGGAAAAAATGGAGAGACGAGCTCACTGAAAGCCTCCACCTTCTCTGAACTCTTCCAGAGTTAAAGCGTTAGTATTGAACTTGTTTCTGAATGAATATGAATTTGTTTTGTTTGCTTTATTGGAGGTCTGAAAGGACTGCATCTGTTTTATTTTGACCATTTCTCATTTTGTGCAACTAAATAGTAAACTTTTGCTTTGAATTTCAGAGACATGTTGTCAGTAGTTCATAGAGTAAAACAACAATGTTCATTTTACTCAAACATACACCTTCAAAAAGTAAAATCAGAGAGACTGATCATTTTACGTGGTCTGTTCATTTTTTCCAGAGGGGTATGCATCCAACAAATTTGGTGGAATGATACATCACCTTTTCAAGCCTTGCTGCAAATTCTCTGTGTACTTCCTGACGCCTGATCATGCACTGATCTAAGACATTTTATTGCGGCTCTGACAGCAGGGCTGGTATCCTGTTGGAAAGCGAATCTCCATCCAAGACTCAAGACGTATGCAACTTCTAACATCCACAGGACATGATGTTGCCTCTGCATCGCTGCACTGTGTGAACGATGAGTTAACCATGATGTCCAGGGTTAGTTGTCTGAAACAGATGTGGGTCAGTTTTGGTCTCATCCGACCAGAACTGTCAGCTCAGTGGCACATTTGCAGCCGTTTCATCATTTTTCTGTTTTTCAGGAGGTGGATTGAGCCGTGCTGCCTGACATGTTCCAAGTTCACAATATCGCTTTACAGCCAGGGTAAAGGTAGGGGGTACAGCAGGAGAGTGGAGCGGCTGTCTGCTGTAAAACGTCAGTCAAACTAATCATTCACTGAGCAGCCGTGAGTGATTTGTTTTTTAAGAACAATTCAAAACATGACTTAATCAGTTAATAAATAGCTTCCCCCCAACCCCCGTTTCATATTGTTTCTGAACTGTTCGTGCTTTGCTAGAGCAGCTGGGCGATACGTCGATTGTGGAAGGTTTTGAGTTGATCTCGGCATCAGGTGACAAACTGAACGCCGCCAGGATGCTGAGACCAGCACGTCCTGCTCTGGCTTGCTTATCAAAACATTCATAAATTTATTAAAGAACAACAACAAAAAGTCAACAAAACGTTTTCAAATTAATGACCCAACAAAAATAATAATCTCAGTGATTCAACAAGGTGTTGTGCAATTCTGTGCATTTTGGTTTCATTATCAAAATAACCAGAAGAGCAGGAGTTCAAAATTAACTAATCAACCACCGCTGTGTTCATGAGAGGCTTATTAATAATCGCAAAATAAATATCAAGCCTTAAAACCTGATATTGTAACGGACTGAATGTTTTAAATGTAATCTGTGCTCGAGGAAGGGGTTGAACGGCAATGGGTGTGCTATAAATGACAGAGAGAGAGAGAGAGAGAGAGAGAGAAATGGTGCATGTGGTTTAGAGTGGAGTACCTGTTCAGGTTACCTTTGTTTACCTTTGTCTTGGTGCATCACAGCCGCTGTAGTTTCTGAACATTCAATAAATGACAAACTGGGACTAATTATCTCGTTCTTTGTAACTATACGTCATTTACAACAAACATAATACGGTAAATGTGTTTCATTAAGTATTTAACAAACAAATGGCTTCTACCGCGATAATTATGTGAAATTAAATTGTCCAATTCAAAAATAATAGTTTTATTGCTCTCTGACATCTTGCTTTGAGCTCAGAGTCTGAGAGGCTTTTCCTCTATCAAACTATTTTTTTTGCCTTTTATTGAGCGGAAATATTGATGTTGATGAGACTTTCACCAAAATAACCTTTATAGCTCCACTGTTGAAAATGAGGCACATTCACAAAGGACAGTGAAATAAAATCCAGTCCAACATCTGGTTTGAGGTGATTCCTCTGGAACCTGTTGGAGGGAAAATATCCCAACTTCAGAAGATGAGCTTTAACCTAAAAGAGCTCTGTGGTCCCTCCTATCAGTATGAGAGTCTGGGTGAGGAGGCGCCATGTTAGGAAGAGGAAGTGGAAGCTGCAGGATCTTCAGAACAAACAGGTCATGATGCTGGGCTACTGATTATCCCTCTGTCTTGACACAGGATCAATAGAACCAGTTTAAAAGCTAAAATGAATGGCTATATCCCAGACATGGAAAACTGGGATGCAGTCCATGCCATTATGTTCAGAATTTAGGTCTCATGGCATCTCAAGGTGTCAACATTACAGCCAGTGGGCTGAAGGAAATACAGCTTTATTTTGTAACAATTCAAGAGCTACGCAGTTTTTATCACTTCGCAAAAAAATCAATCAGCAGAGAAACTCCAAAGCACACAAAAAAGCAGTTATATATATTCATCCTTGACCTTTCTGGCGTGTTCCAGGTTGGCATTGAGGTTTGTTGACCAACTAACCCTCTGAAGCATTCACTGGACACCTGTATTTATAGTTCATTTAGTTAACTATAAATACAGGTGTAGACTACGTATGTCTACATTTACGTCAGGATAATAAATGCAGACGATAAGCTATCCAAGCCAAAAGAGATGCTGTGACAGCTGCAGTCGGCTCCAGACCTGACAAGTTCTCTCTGACCTGCTGCTGAACTTTCCGGGTTGTTTGCCTTTAGGGGCGTCGTCTTGAATGATTTCGGCTTATAATAAATCTTTCTCACTGAAGAATGATGAAATCCAAACTGGCTGGAAATTTCTTCTTTAATCTTTCCACAGCTGATGAACAGTTTTTTTTTTTTTCTGGACTCTCTGTCCAAGCCAGTAACAGGATGACCAGCTGAGTGCATCTAATGATCAGTGCCTGGTTTCTCATTAACCTTTTTCTTTTTTTTTGGCTTTACAAATTGTGTTGCATGATTGATTAATGCATGTTTAGAACACAATGACGTGATGTAACGTGGTATTGTGTAATTCATTTGAGGTTGGATTAAAATTCATTTAACATCTTTTTTTTTCTCACATCCTGATACATAAAAGCCCAGTATTAAGACTTCACATTTGGTTTTTAACCCTTGTGTGTGCGAGAACTGAGGCAAACGTAGAGATCTATGGAAAATGATACAAGTTTTACGTTTGTGGGGTCAGTTGAACCCTATTTTGACATACAAGGGTTAACCGCCTCTATTATTTAAAAGTGCTTTAAGAAAGAAAGAGGAAATCTCCTGTCTTCTTCCACTGAGCCAAATGTAGCTCTACATTAATCTTGCTCATTGCATGTGAATGTTTCCCCGCTAACAGCACAGTCGTTGAGAAGCCTTCATTCAGTTCTTAATAAGTAGGATCACATATTCCCGGCCATTATGCTTTAGGGTTGAGGAAGATCAGACGTCAAATTGGAGCTGATTTAAGGCCGTTTGGTCGTCTTTGTTGGATATGAAGCAGACATGTGGGCGGTTCTCCGTCTCAACATGGGACATTTTTCCTGGGCCTTTTTACGGTGATGCATTATAATGTCTATGTTTGAACTTCTCCACATTACATGGACCTCTGGGGCGACGGTAGAAAAGCACTTTTGGTTAAATGTCAAAGTATAGGGTAAATGTATGGAGTATTCCTAGGAGAGGACACTCCATACGTTTGCTGCTTCTTTTTTTTTTTCCAATTACTTGATTCAGCTCAAATACAACCTGAGAAAATAAACATGTCATTTCTTAAAGTTCAGTAGGTGAGTTTTATACACTTTTAAAAAAGATATTTGTTAAAATGTCACTATGTCATGAGGCTACAACATGAGACATGACGATCTGAAAAATAAATCTATAGAACTGCAACGCTCCCGGTTAGAAACAACCAATAAGAGCCAGGAGGAGAGGATTAGCGCTGTCAGTCATGTTCATGTATCCGCAGCAGCTGTGCTAATAGTGACCATGCTTACTATCGTTAGGACTGAAGGTTAGCTGTACAGAAAGAAAGGAAGAGGGAGTGAGAAACACATAAACGGGTGTGAATGACAGCGATGAGACCCTGCTCCTGGCTCTGATTGGTTGCTGTGTATTCCTGCATGTGGTAGTAGGACCACAGGGAAAAGACAGGAATGAAATGAAATTTAACTCAGTTTTTCTAACCCCACCAATCAAAATTTGTTTTAAAATAATATAGTTTTTCCCTTAAATCCACATAGATGTGACCAAAAAGCATAAACAACAACAACCACATGAGGGGCAAATAGCTTTGTCAGTTCTGTGTGTGCTGTATGACAATGAGGAGAAGCACGCAACGTTAGTTTCCTAATGTTCTGATCAAACTCATTTCATGTATAAAACCAATAACAGCTGAGGGAAAGGGAGGCGTCTCGTCACCAAACGAGAGACGCAGAAAAAATGTAGATCTAAATGCCGCACTGAAAACACGTACAGTCAGAGGGCCTGCACGCTTTGATGGAAACGAACAGAATCCCTTCCAGATAAACCATGGCCCCGGCATAAGGACTCTCTTGCTGGGAGAGATCACGGCTTGAAAACGGAACTCATGCAAATCTGTAATAATATCTTTATCTCATCCATAAAGACTCTGCTGTAATGAGGAGAGAGAAGCCATCAATGTTGATTCACTCTACTTTTTTTGTGTCCAACAGATACCAGCCTCGCACCAAAATGCGCAACAGATAGATTGTTCCGCGGCACAGAGCATTGCAGTGTTATGACAAAGGCTGTAAGATGGTGTGTGTATGTGCGCATGTGTATCTTGTGTTTCTCAAAGTTGTCCTACAATGGACTGATGAACAGTTTCCCTCTGATTTGATTTAGCACTCAGGAAAACCCACCAGGTGACATGATTTTAACTACTTAAGAGAAATTCACACAATCCAGTCCTCAAACTTTTCACACCTGGGATATCAGTAAACATCTTTTTAACGGTTACACGAGAATGAATGTTTTAGTTTATCCTAGAAAATAAAAGACAAAGGTCAGATTTTCAGTCCATAGTTTGTCCAAATTAAACCGACAATTTTCCAATTTGAGTCAGAGTAGATCTGTTAGCAATAGGCGGTCTAAAGGATGACTTTATCTGTTTAGAAATGCTTTTATTTAAATTCCACATTGTTTCTGAACGGTCCACGCTGTGTCCTGGAGTCTCTCCCCTTCCTGCACCATGAGATCGTAATCTCACTAACCCAACAGAAGGATCAATGTTGGGCTTTTTCTGGTATTTTATTTGTACTAATTTATGGGTATGATTTAAAATGTAACAGAGTAAAATACTTTACCCAAAAAAAGTAAAAAATAAAACTGCAAGTTCAGGTTTTCTAAACAACTTAAAGTGGAAAGTACAGACAAATTGTAATTTGATCAGTTACTTTTCATCTTCTGTATTTTTTTTCCACATTGTGAAGTGCTTCTACTTTCTGCGTTATCCATACAGGTAGCCGACAGTACAGTAAAATATTTATGTTTTTACTTGTTCTGGTTCGGAGGGAGACCGAGAGAATATTCAACGAGGCAGGGCGGATTTTTGTCATTAGCACCGGCAAGAATTTCAAACTACCTTCACCCCTGTCAAAAGACTCGGGTCAAAATAACCCTAAAGCCTTGAACAGAGAGCAAATCGGATAAACAGCCAAACAAAAGCATCATGGTGTTTGCAGTTCACTGCGGGGGGAAGATCACAGATCTTTGTAGTGGAAATTAAACAACCACAAGCTCATGAAATGGGACAGAACGGAAAGTTCTTCTGTTAAAACGGTGGGGACGTGAACACACACCTCAAGGACAGGAGACACTCTTCTCAGGTCAACAATGTATCAGTGTATCCTCGAATGTACAAAGGGTACGAATGTACCCTCGTATATATTTTGATCAGAGATGGGAAACTGATGTGGGGACAGGAACAGGATCTTCAGTGAACAAGCAGGACCTACATTTAAGAGATAACAGACTGTCCTTACAAGGTGGCTTCACAAGCAGTGAACACGTGTGACCAAACGCCTGGCACCTTGGTCAGGTAAGTAAACAGCTCAAAGGTGACGCCAAGATAAATGCCCCAAAGGATGGACAGCTGAGTCAGAGTCACGCATTTGACTTCTACAACTCCAGGTGTGACTGTCCTCGCCTGAACTCGCCATCAGTCACCAGAACCGAGGACAAATCAGTGAGTGCAGATCACGGCCCATTTTAGCCCAGTGAACATCCAAGATTTATATCTTTGCCTTCTTTTTATTACAGAATGTAGACTGGTGATAAAGACATAATGACTTCCTGATCTAGCTTTTTTTATTATTATTTAACGGCACAATTATTTCCCCTTTAAAATGTGTACATCATGACCCAAGACTGAGCACATCTACCTCTGGACATTCACTATCATGTATCATAAGGTGAAGAAATGAAGTAGATTTTGTTGGATCGTGTCACATCTCTGAAATATGTGGGTTGCTTTTGATCGACTCCCAATATGAATAGTTTATTGAGACCAGTGGTTTGTAATTGATAGCTTGTTATACAGTTGTCAGAGTTGACACCTATTAAACACAGCAAATAACACAGGAAAGACAAGAGAGTTAGATTCTGAATACTCGCGAGGAGAACAGACAGAGATGTGCTTTCAGTTACAAATCTCCTACTGCTCTGAAAGCACATTTGCCTGCCCCTCTCTTTTTATTGTGTTTAGGATCCCTAATCACAGAGAGCGCTGTAACTCTAAAGGGAGGGGCAAGAACACTTTCACACAGTTACAGCGCCACAGATTATCACTAACAATCACAATCTAAGAGGTCAAAACAGGGCGTTCTGTGAAGAGCTGCTGTCACTGCTCTTCTTCAGAGAGGCCCTCTGAGAAAGGAAATCAGAAAGATTAACGATACAGAAACATGTTCTTAAAATATATAACTAAACTAATAAGAGTACATAAACTAAGAAAATAAAGGCACAACAAACAGTTGATAATAATACAATTTACCCAACAACAGTGAAACAAACAATATGCAATTTATAATAACATAGATTGTTTCGTTAAAATGAAAAAAAAAAATCATAGTCCTTGTACATTGACTCATATTTTGAGCAAGCCATGTCTGAGAAAAAAATTATTTTGGTTAGGTTTAAGTTCCTATCAGGACTAAGCATTCGGTCTTAATTTTCAAGCATCTGACATGCAGAGGAGAGCAAATCAGTGAAAACAGCATAGTGTAGCAAAAGAATAAGGTTTGTTATTGTTCATTAATACTGTACTAGTGTCGAATAAAGCGCGTCTGAGCCGTTTTCATGCAGTTTAACTTTTCAGCATGTCAAAAAATAAAATTCTGCCTTGTTTAGCTTATCTGGTGATGATTTTACATGTTACATTATTAAATATGCAACAAAGTGTCTCTGGTGTGTTATTTTCCCAAGACATTTTATCTTTTTATTATTTTTTTTCATGGCCCAAGAGTGGGGACATCTACCTCTGGACATTCATAATCATGTATCATAAGGTAAAGAAATTATGTAGATGTTGTAGCATAAGGCATGTCACATCTTTGAAATATCTTTGAATCATGTTTCTAAGATTTGTCCCACATCATAGAAACATAGGAAGATGAACCATGCGTTTCTTGTAGCTAGTTACAGCCACATTTGAGTTAGGACTTTGTTTGCTGTGATCTCTACTTTGCTTACTTGGTGACTTTTATTTATACCAGCTGGACTTTGGGTTTCCGTTGACTGGGTCTACAAAGCAGGTTCAATCAACCCAGTTTGACCTGGACCGCTTAATCAGAACCACTTAAATGTTGCATGTGTCCACTTTTAAACTTTTGAAAATGTTCCAGTCTTGATTTCTGTGCAATAAACACATTTGTTTAAAATCCTCCCTGCTCTAGATCAGAGGGCATCAAACTCATTTTCATTTTGGGCCAGACCAATAATGTCCTGAAAAAAAATCTGTAAACTATTAAAATATCAACAAATAACTGTCTCTGTTTCTGGGGAGAACTTCTTCAAATATATTGAACATCTTTTCACATTGACGTAATTTGTCAGTATGCAGAAGAAAACTGCTTTGATTTGACTGATAAAATAATGTTAAAGCACACAACTGTTGTCTTGAAGGTCCTATTTTTTGTTAAAGGCTAGAGCGGACTGGAATCGGCCTGTGGGCCTCGAGGTTGACGTGCTCCAAATGGTTCTATTAAAAAATGTACGCAATTTAATTGTAAATGTCAACGTTCATTTTCTGTATTCAGACTGTAGAATGGTTGGCAGTTAAATTTAAATGTCCTTTAAACATTACACAATTACTTTAGCTTTGAAATGTGTCAATTATTTTGTGCATCTCGCATACAAGAACATTTTTTATTTATTTTTTTTCTGCTGTTATTGATTTATGTTCACACAAACGGATCAATTTAGCTGTTAGTGTATTTTACATGAATCACAGTTAATGACCAGGATGTCGTTTTGGAGGCAAGCGTTTTAGCTCGTGTTGGTTTCTAATCTTCAGCTTCAAACAGGAAGGAAAACCCCTCCAGAGTAATTAGTCTCTGTTTCATGTACATGTGTACGAACTCTGCCTGAGATTTCTCTCACAAACATTTTCTGATGAAACCAAGATGAAATTCAGCAAGTTGGACGATTCTTTTTTTTTTTTTCTTTTTTGCTTTTTAGTGAAAAAGTTGAGTGATGATGCTGTCATGGTCCTGATCCTTTCTATGGAAACCTTAGTTACCTCAACTGGCCATAAACACAATACAGGTCACTCATATTTCTCAGTCCATCATAATGCAACACCTGACTTTTATGACGTATATTATAGGAAATTTTGAAGGCATTACTATAGTGCCAAGGACTTGACATCTAAACATTCAAAGAGCTACTAGTGCAAAGCAAATACAAAATGTTTGCAAAAGGTAACTCTGGCTCACACTGAAAGAAGAGCACAAACATACCATCAGCTTTCTGTAGCGATTTGCTCTGAATGCGACGCTCTGCCTCTCATGTTACGCGTCTTTCAAAGCGTTCACATGGTATAGGAGGCGGAAGCCGCCGCACGTTTTGGCTTACATCATTCTCCGCCACTTCAAAATGAGCCCCAGCCTTCATAATTGCTTCTGATGTGGAGCTTCAACTTCAGCTGCGGTAGCTGTCACAACAGGAGAATCCCATAATACACGTAATGGTAAATCCTAGCTGCCGAAACTATTGATTGAAATTAAACTTTTAAGACCGCATGATGAGTTTTCACTGCTACGGAATTAAAGGGTTAAAAGTTGAATTTATGCGTTATTTATTTGCAAATATGAACCAATTTATATATTTGTTCAGGTCAGATGTCCATGTGTTTTTTTCTTTTTAAATTATGTGCAACAACTAATTTTTTTCCAAGAAAATCATTTATCTATAAACTCCTTCCTGGCTTTGGTGACTCAAAAAGAGTGTTAAAGACAGGTAATTATTCATAAATTTATTTTTAAAACAATTTCTCACCACCTGGAAACAACAACTACGGTATCAATCTGTACAGACGTGCATATCTGTGCAGATTGGCCGTCACGTCACTCAGCCCCATGAGGCTGAGCTAAATGTGTAGAACTACAGCAGAACCAGCAGTCGACTTCACAAAGTCTGAGAATCAAGTAAAAAGACACTGAACGTTGTTTGTCACCATAGAGCACGATTCTGCTTCATTGTGACGGTGCGGACATTTAGCAATAACTGAACTTCGGTCACCCAAGTCTGAAGTGAGCAACAAATGTACAAAGAAGCGACTCCTGAGTTACTATTTTCCGGTTCTTGTTGGAATAAACTTGTGCGCTGTAAGACGCACATGTTTATTTTTAATGTTTTCAATGTTTTTGAGTGTCTGCAGACAAATGCAGATAAAGCTGCTGTCAAGGCAACTGTAGTACATCTGGTTAGTTGTTTTTGTTGTTGGGTTCAGGGTGGCAGTAGTTAATTAATATGAAACATTAAGTTAAATGTGTGATAGCTTTCAGTGAATTTGTGTTGGTGTCTGTTTGTTTGTTTGGTTAAGGCTGCATTCAAATATGCGGGGGAACTTATATTTCATTCCACAAGCCATATTGATACACCGGGGAAACATTAGCTGGCGCACTTAAGAGCCACATGGGGCATTCTACCTGAAGTGTTTGTCAGCTTTATTCCTCAGGAGCTGAGGATGAGGTACAGTTTTGTTTTATTTGTATGTTTTATTTATGAAAATTCTCAATTGTGCTACCTTTGTTTAGTTCTGATGGCATTTTGGGGGGCTTTATAAAGACATGTCCACAATAAATGGCAGCTGAAGCCAAGAACTGCGTTGAGCCTTGATTAAACTAATGGCAGTAATGGCAGACGTTTCACAATCGTTAACAAAACTATTAAAAGCGTGGGAGGGAGATGGGAACGCTCTTCGTCTGGAAGCTCAGTTGGATCCAACACATTTAGAAGTCTAATTTTGTCCTAGTCACAGGCCGTAGTCACTAAGGATAAGTACAACCAACCTCTGCATATTCTCTTTTCCCCCCACTTTTCTTGCACCACTTGTAAGGCCAGCTGACAATTTTGTCTGGGGATGAGACTGGATAATCTTAGATGAACCCCTAGATCATAACTAGTCAAAAACGAATTAATATTTAGCATTTAAATCTAATCTGCTCTATTCTTTAATTTCTGAAATCCTCCTTAGAACAGGTTCTAAACCACCTCAGTGATACAAGATCATTTTACGGTAATTGCATATATATATAAATATATTGACACACGTATATAAAATAAATATTCATTTAATATATTTCAACAGACCTTCATTTATTGTTCAATATATTAAATTAGTAAATCAAATTAAAATTGTAAAAACTGGAACCAAAATATTCACATACATAAAACTCAATTTCAGGATTTATTACTGAATTGCGGTACTTGTGTTTTTCCATACAGGCTACTGTCCATATTGTTATTGTTATATTTTATTTTTAAATCGGCTGAACCTTCCTTTGACAGTTACGACCCTGCAGCAGTAACGTTTCATTCACCTCCACTGCAGCCTCCATACCCAAGTGAGGCAATTAACAGCCACAGGGGCCAAAGCTTAGATTTTACAGTTAGTTTTATATTTAGATTCTATATTATAGTTCACTTTACAGGCTTTACGTTTATATTGTTGCTGTAAATGATATATGTGACTTTATGTATATAAATGGGGATTTTAAACATCAAAGAAATCTTATTCCATTAGAAACTGATTTTCCACAAGGGAATTGTCATCATGTCCAGTCCAGTAAAATAGCTACCATGATTATATAAAATGAGTTACATGATGATGGACCTGTTGGAGCCCATGTGTAAGACCATGTTCTGTACATGCGGTAGTATTTTATGTTAAAGTGTAAACATGCTGCACTTGGGTTCTGTTCTCTGTCAGATTTTGTTCCACTCCTTGCTTTGCTGATGGAGGAAACGAGCAGGCAGCTTTGCCTGTCCGCTGTGTGTCCACAGTCGGTCTCCGTTCTGCTCGTTAAAGATGGATCCCTGGAATTTCTTCTTCATGAAATGTTAACCTTGTGCTCCTTGTGAAATTGATTCAGCAGGAACTGTATTCGCTTCTTTTCCTGACGCATGGAGACAGCTGGACCAAAGGTTTTGGTTCCAGGAAGAGAAGCAGCTTCAAAATCTTCAGGCTCGATGTGGATGTATTAGTCGGAGGTCTCAGACACACAGACAGATTGTGGACTGACCGGAAACCCCACGGATTCACATGATTTGATTGAATCTATTCATCATTCCGGTTTGCGGACTCGCCAGAAACACAACGGGCTTCATCGATTCAATCACGCTGGTTCGCTGAGTAGAGTTACGAGATCCTCTGAAACCTCTGCAGACTCGGATGATTCAAGTGAATTAGTTCTCTTATTCGGGTTAGCTGACTCACCGGAAGCGCCGCTCACTCAGTCAATTCGGTTCACTTACCTCGATCCCACTGACTGACTGTGACGACCCTCAGTCAAAGGATGCATCAGGAGATTGTACCAGGAGATGTAGTGGATTTTACCATACAGTTTGAAATCTCTGGATAAAAGTCTGGTTTATATGAAAAATACTAATAATAATAAGAAAAGAAAAGTCCCCACTTACAGAGTGTTGTTTGTAAAGTTGCACAGTAAAAAATGGCAATATTTTATTTAGCCTGTCAAATTGGTGTTCATTTTTCTGTCAGATTTTATTCAGGTTATTCATACATTTATAAATGTCACTGTTCCAAACAAAATATTTAATTCACAAGCTAAAGATATAGTTTACAAACTAAATATTTAAAATATATTTGTAATTTTTTTATTTAGTTTTTAACTAAATATTGATTTCACAAACTAAATATTA
This sequence comes from Poecilia picta, assembly GCA_033032245.1. Taxonomy (NCBI): domain Eukaryota; kingdom Metazoa; phylum Chordata; class Actinopteri; order Cyprinodontiformes; family Poeciliidae; genus Poecilia; species Poecilia picta. The sequence goes on along the minus strand of CM065357.1, from coordinate 7,621,527 downwards.
ATTTTTCAACCAATTTTTTCTTCCAAATTAAATATGTAGGCAGGGAGTCCGAGCTCTCCTCGTTGCTAGCTAAACATTAAGGCTCAAGTAACTTTATTTTTAATCATGGACGTTACATGCAAACAATATCTTAATTTTCATATGCGATAGGATTTTTTCTTACGTTTGAGTAAATCCATCTGTAAACGCTGTTTTCTGTTTCCAGTCGAGAAGAAAAGAATCGTTAAAATTTTTTTACCAAAGCGACGAATGAAGCAATTTAGTCCTGCCAGCAGCAGGAATTTACATGGACGTCATCAAGACACAGCTTTTATTTTGATAGTCTACTTCCACTAAATTTTAATACTTGATAAATGTTTAGCTAACAACCTAAATATTGAATCAGCAAGCTCAATATTTAAGTCTGAGCTCAATATTTAGCTTAAAAATTAGATTATTAAGGAAAATATACATTTAGTTTGGAAATTATACCTTTGCTTTGGAACTGAATATTTAGTTATAGTACATATTCAATTAGAATATTTAGTTTGTAAACTACATATTTCATTGACTACATAAACTAAATATTTACATACATTTACTTAACATTTAGTTAAAATATAAAATAAATAACACATATTTAAAAACCAAACATTTATTTTGCGAACTATGTATGCAGCCTGTATTCTAAATAGTTAGTTTGAAAATGGACAACGTGCTTAGCTTCCTAACTAAATATTTAATTTTCAATCTAAACAGTTTACAAACTAAATATTTAGCTTGCCAATAAAATATTTTGGAACTAAAACATTTTTAAATGTATAAACATGGTGAAAATACGACTTTGAAAAGTGAAAAAAAAATTCTCTCGACAGGCTAAATAAACCAAAATATTAATTTTATACTGTGTCATTTACACAAGGCTCCCCTCACTCCCACTATGCTCTAAACGGAAAAGTAATGAAACGGTGGTAAATCTTCTAGCTAAAATTCTCTGATTCAATAAACGACTCTGACATAGTGCACTTGGAAAACGTTTGAAAACGGCGTGAAATAGAACACCATTTAAACGTAATGTGCGTAATTATTCCTTTACACTTTGATAAACGGTCAGCGCCACCTCATCTATGAACATCGTGCTCTCAAGTCCTTTTAGTTAATTACAAACGACGGCAAGAAACATCAGATAATGAGCTTTTACTAACTTGATTCACTGAGCCGACCTTGTGCATCCTGCATATAGCATCGCAGAACCAGAGCGTTTGGCTAAAAGGAAAAAAGTGGAGAGGATTCACTTCCCGACACCTGCTGCAATAAGTCGCATACAAAACCAGGTTCCACCCACACAGAGCAGCTGGAGAACAGAAGACTTCGGTATACCTGTTGGAAGGACACCTGAGAGACAGAGAGAGAGAGAGAGAGAGAGAGAGAGAGAGAGAGAGAGAGAGAGAGAGGAGAGAGAGAGAGAGAGAGCGACGGTAATGTGATTTCGGCACATGTTAATAAAGGCCTCGCGCTCCGTTTTTCGGCGGCCGTGATTTTATTTGGACGCATAATGCCCGACATTAATATCAATACCCGCGTATCGATTTTTCCTCTGTGCCTCTTTTGAGAGAGAGGGAGGTTTAGAGCGCGGAGAGGGGATTCAATTGCACCGAATGTAATTTGGCGGTTCCTTGTCGGCACGGATATCCTGAAACGCAGACTCGTCTGCAGCTCTGCACCCCGTATCCTTGCTTGACCCCGCCATCCTCTGGTTTCATCTCCTCTGAGAGAGCCGTGTTACACTGAAGCAAGGAGAGGAGCTCTAATCGCACTCGCTCGCCCTCCCCCTCCGCTACCCTTACCCACAGAACCACAGCGGGTCTCCGCAGTGTCAGCGCTGCAACATTTTCATAGGGAGAAAAGGCCAAGCATGTGGGCGTCCGATGGAAATCCGACAAACAGGGAGGAGGGCTTCCTCTGGGCTTAACAATGGATGTTTGTGGTGCGAGTGCCAAAGGTGGTTTGTGTGATTGTTTTAGTAATAAAATGTATCCTTTGCTGGAGGATCAGAGGTCACTTGCTTGAGAGGGTGTATATTGGGTTTGAAGAAGAAGAAGAGGGAAGTTGTGCAGTCGGGCATGAAAAGTAGCTGTGATTGAAGCCGAGAAGAAAGGCCGCCATTTTGCTCATCAAACACCAAACCGAACCTCGACATATCACTCCGAACGGCGCTCCCTGTTCACTGGACGCGTGTAACGGACGAGAGATTTGAAGAACAGATGTTTGCTCGACCCAAGTCAATTGTCGTGGAAACCTTCAGTTACGGAGCCCCCGCGGTGGAGAGCCCAGATGCGGCGTTAATCTGCCGCAATTGACGGCAGATTGAACAGATTACCTTATTATGAGGAAGCTGGGTTATTATTGCCATAACTCGAAGGCGATTACAATCTTTTTCGCAATGCAGAGAGAGAGAGAGACGAAGTAAACACGATGGGAGATCTAATCACCAGGCCAGCCCATATTCATCTTGTATACTTTATTAGGTCAAATATACAGAGAGAGGCAGGCGGGGAAGAGAGTGGGTATCAATTTGATGATATGAAAATGATTTCCATAGACACCAGTGGGTAGAGGAAGGGCTGCTGCTGCAACCGTCTGATTGGACGCCATTAATCACGACGAAACGGTCTAGATTGATCTGCAGGAGAGCAGGATCTCGCAGCCAAGTTGTTGTTTTTAATGACTTTATATCCGCATTTGATGCATTTAAAAAGAAATAAAAATTAAAACAGATGAAATATGTATTTGCACTCGTCTCGCAGTGATGCGAGTGCAGACAGCAAACAGATGGAGCCGGTGCCTTGATCTGTGCTCCACTTGCTGAATCGCTTCAATTGAGACGTACCACCACCAACCCAAAGCCCCCACCCCGCTTTTTGCTCCGCAGGCATGATGAGGGCTCGCATCTGAGCTTCCCATCCTGTCAAGTGTTTCTTGGATGCATTCTCCTGACAGCTCTCTCGCTTTACTATGCACTCCTACCGCCTTCCCAGAGCCCCCTATTTCACACTGCAGAGGTCAAAGACTCGCTGTGTGTCTGTGCATGTGTACCGCGCGCAAGGAGAAGGTAGGAGGGTAAAGGAGTAGAAAAAAAGAAGTTGGTGTGTTTGGGGAGAAGCTGTCCAACTTCTCAGCCCTCGGTGTTGTCAGGTCTGCGGCGTTGAGGCAGTCCGACAGTGTGTCCCTTACCTCCTCTTCCTCCTGGTGCAAACAGGGCCTGATATCAGCTTTCATCTGTGTGAGGAGGAGGGAGCGCGACGGCTTGTGAAGTACAACGAGGCTGTTCTTTTCTCACAGGTCTGCTCAGTGTGTGGCTGCGTGCGTACGCCCCGAGTGCTCGCGCCCGTCGCTCTCTCCGCCGGGCCTTCACCGCAGCTCAACTTTTTTTTTTTCTCGCTGTGGTGAAGGCGGGCATACGGGAAGAAGTGCGTGAACACAACATGTCAGATTTTCACACTTTCCTCTTCTTCCCTCCCCAGTGATCAGTCGGGTGGGCTTTAGATGGGAGGGTGTGAATTTCTGATGCTTAAGCCAAGTGGTAGAAAGTGATCAAGCTGGTGCGGCTTTGCAGGAGTTCAATTAGTCATGTTTTTAACTGAATCCATTTGTGTTTAGACTTTAACATTTACAGCCAGGATGTGACTCACCTTTTGTTTGTTGCTTACCGGAGACGGCAACTAAACATCATCCTTTACAGGGATGTGCGATACATCGGCACTAACATTGGTATCAGCCGACATAAGTCACTTTTTAGCGTATTGTATCAGGACAATAAATACAACTGGGCCAATATTTACAAGTGATACGTATTTCGGTCTTGTTCCAACTTGTTTCTGGAGGGAGGAGGTTGTGACAGTGATGGAGCGCAGAATTGTGAAAAGCTTAACCGAAGCAGTGATGAAGTCATTAGCTGCATTTCTATTACAAATGAGCTCAAATATTTGTCTGTATTCCGTTAATGTCGAAAAAGCACAATTTCCCAATTGTGGTGTTTCTTTTAAACAAGAAATTAAATTAAAATCACACGTGATTACGCTTGGTCGCGCGATAAATCATAAAAAAAAAAACACAGCAGCGACGGACGTAAACAGTTACATGAGATATTTATAATCCAGCCATGCAGGTAGCGCTCATCATCTATCAGCCATCAGAGTCGGCGTCTTATTCAGGCACTGGAGCAACAAACCCTTCATATGTGGGAGCATATGTTCCACGCCCCAACAGGCGAACATGTTGCAGCAACATGTTTGCTTGTGGAAAGCAACACCACAAAGCAGCAGTGTGAAAATGCCGGCATGCGTGGATCGCCCTCATGGCACCTGTTCTGCTGTGACACTAAGGTGCAAGGGCATGCGATGTTTAGCAGTTAGAAGTCGGATCTGTGAAGTAACCTTGTTACTGTGTGTGTGTGTGTGTGTGTGTGGGGGGGCTGAGGTCAGCTCTCTGTGAGCATTGATTCACTCCCAAAGCCGGCTCTCATTATTTCTGTCGTGTAAAGGTGTGCGGGGGCGTCACAGCTGTCGGATGCAGCACCGTTGCTCTGGAGGACGTGATGAAGATCTTTAACTTTATGCTACAGATTCGCTTTGCTTCCTGCGGTTTAAGGTTGCATCTTTTAAATACAGCTGAAGTGAAGTAAGATGCTTAACCTTGTGGAAAGAAACACAAACAGCTCTCTGGAGAAACAAAAATAAAGTCAATATGCCCTCATTGGCACATTTTGTTAGGAACCTCTTGTTTTAATTTTTCATGGCCTGCATTCAACAAGATGGAGAAAATATTTCTTGGTAACACTTTATTTGAAGGGGGGTGTATAAGACTGTCATTATACTGTCATAAACATGACATAACACCTGACATGAACATTAATAAGCCTTCATGAATATTTATAACTGTTGTCATAAAGTGTTATTCGGTAAATTATGAACTTTTAGTACAAAGCTGACATTATTCAAAATGTCTTTGTTATGACAACTTGACATTAACCAAGAAATCATTACTTTTTAAACTTTATCTTTAATAACATAAAGTTACCTAATTTTTAAAGTGCAATCAGTAATACTTTTATAACAAATTTATATCAGTTATTATTTTTTGGTTAATATCAAGTCTCTGACATTTTTTGCCCCTTTTTTTGGCTAAAAATCACTTAAGGAGCCCCCTAGGGAACATGGGATTTTTTTTCTTTTGCGTTACTTTGCAAAACTTTGGTGTTTCCTCGCAATAATGTACTGATCAGCTCATGCGGTATAATTGATGGTAAAACCTTATGAAGACCTTATGTAATAGCAGAAGGTTCGGTGGCCACCATAAGAAAGGCTTTCAGTATTAGGTTATGCGACATGAAATGATCAGCACATTAATGAGAAAACAAGGTAACGCAAAAGTATTACGGAGTATCACAAAAGGAATAAATAATCCCCCATGTCCCATAAGAGGCTTCATACTTTGGAGGAAAAATAACTTTCGAGATGCACTGTTATCAGTTTTCACAATGTGCCCCCTTGTGAGTTTTCATTTCTTAACGCGTGTATGCCTAAACTATGGACTAGTGGCTGTTTAATTTACATTGTTGTACTGAATTTGGCCCTAAGACTTCTAATGTTCCAATAACAACTTGGTCAAATCTCCATAAAGCTGCTCTTCGCCGCTCCTCCGGCCCTCATCTCCATGTTGCGGCCCCTGTGTGCCTGTCCTAAAACACGTCGCTTCCTGACAGGCGGCAAACCTGGCCTGACAGGTGGCCAGGCGGTGTCACAGGCTCACCGCAGAGAGCAGCGCCTGTCTCAACTAATTTCCTCCTCTCTACTTCCGTGACCTGAACCGCACCTCTCCATGCACCCGGCCCGATTCCACCCACCTTCCTCTGGGGGCAACGTCATGCCAGGGAAGGGTTTTTTTTAAACTGATCCCCTTCTGGTCTGCAAGCAGGCTGTGTTTATGCTGAAAGTAGAAAATAAAAAATAAAAATCAAATCACGGGTTGATGAATAATAAAAAGGGAAACCTGTGCGCGCACTTCACCGACAAAGAAAAAAAAAAGAACTCTGGGTAACTGGAGTGAGGCTTAATGAATGCAGAAAGAAAGTTCTACGCAGACTCGCTGTCAAAACACAACTTAAAGAATTCAAATAAAGTGATAGCATGTTCTCTTTTTTTTCTCTAACCAGGTTATGGACAAAGTACGTAATAAGTCAGTGTCTTGACAGCAGCGCTCAGAATGGCCTCAAAACAACTGCAACACACTCAATAGATTGCAAGGATTTAATTTCTGAAGAAATGCATTTGTTATACTCTGGCTATCTTGTTGGGAGCCATATTGATGTTTTTGCTGCAGGAGGAAGTGAAAACAATATGCATTATGACAGCCATAGCCTTCTGGTAAAGTTTACATTCTTAAAAAAAAAAAAATAGTTGTGTATATTTCCTTTTACATTGTTCTTGATGTGAATAGTGTTTTTTATCTATAAAAAATTCTCCCTCTCTGTCTGAGCTGACAGTCTGACTGCTGTCCTCTTCAGATAGGATACTCTCTACCTATATCAATTTTTCTACATCCCTTCTTTCCAATGCTTTTGTCACGTTAAAATCATTCTGTAGCACATATAGAAAATGCTGAGGAATCAATTTTTTTTGTCTCTAAATGGCAAAAGAAAAAGATCAATGAGACTTTTGAATAATATATAGTGTTTGGATACAGATGGCAGGTGATTCAGTTGCAGACTTCCTTATCTGGAGAGTGTAAGGGAGACTTGGATGACCCCTGAGACGCATCTGTTGGGAGGACGTTTATAAATAGGTTCGGAACATGTGATGGAATTTGACGTGATATCACAACAATGACTTGAATGTGTTCAATAGCAAACTTAAAGCAAAAGAAGAACACCATGTTTTTAGGTTACTTATTAATGCTCCCATCATATTACAGCGTATCTATGTTGTTTTTATTAAAGAACATTCCAGCATTGCCTTTCCGGCCGTCAGTGGCATACGTGATCTGATCTGCAGCAAGAGAAAGATGTCACTGTTTTATGACACTGCTGTATTTTCCCAAATTAACTCACTTCAGGATGCTGAATGCTTGAAGACATAGCAGGTCTGTTCTTATTTGCTATTTATCCCATCTAGTATTTAGAGGTTATTTAGAGGTTGTGGGCTTTCAACCCGAGATGGTCATTGATCAAAAAGAGGAAACCTTTTTTGATAGACCCGTTTCAGTTGCTTGGAAACACAAATTGCGAATCAGTCAGTCACATGCTAGCAACTTCATGTACTTATGAATCCAGACATGCTGAGGAACAGAGATGCTCTGATCCAGAATTATTTTAATATGCCACTATTTTCCAGTCCCTATTGTTTTATTTAAACACTTTGTCCTGTTACTGTACAAATATGAATAAACCCCTGAGACCTTCTTTATACCACTGCATGTCATATGCCAACATTTAGTTGTATTAATAAGCAATTACTTAATCCTCAGAACAATTCCTCCACGTCTATGAACATCATGCTTTCATAGGAATTATGAAAGCCTATGAAAAATGAACATATGAACTCTCTGAAGCACAAAGTAGAGTTGACTGCTCTCTGTGCCACTAGCCTCTTCCCTGACAGCTGACTTCGATTACAGATTTTGCTCATACACAGCAAATCCAGGAGGCCCAGATTAACTCTGTCAGATTTGATTTCAAGACTTTTAAAGTGTCTGCATGGGTCCACATCAGAAAGTGTTAATTTAACTCTTTTTGGAGAGTTAGTACATTAACTCTTATAAAGAGTCAAATATCAAATCTGCTGGAGTTAATAATGTAACACTTTTTAACACTAATTCAGTGTTAGAGCTTAATATTAACTCTCATAGAGTATTTCTTTAACTTCTTAAGAGTTATTTGTAATTAATATTAAATAGGTACTTTATTGTTTTGAACTTTTAAAAATTCTTTGGAAAACAAACATTTAATAAAGAGGCAATGATTTTTTTTTCAAATGCATGTATTCATTTCAAAATGTGCACCATAATTACAAAACATATTACAATGTGGAATAATGTGCATGTTTCACATCTCACTTTCATTCACATATTGGTTTTTAAAAGGTCTAACATATCAGCTGTGCAATACAAAATGCAGTATGCTTAATTCATTTTTTTCAATACCATATGCATCAAATTGTTCAAAGTACAAGGTGGAGAAAGTAAAACAAGCAGTTCATGTAATATGAACTGCTTGTTTATATTACATGAACAAGCAGGTAGATTACCAGATATTACAGTACATAACAGACCAATCTGATATTCAGATCCATCATTTCTTATCCAGTTTGTTTCTGTTGATAAGAGACAGTTCCTCTCTGCACTCCACCAGAGAGATGTTCCACTCACTAACAGATTGTCTTCAGGTTGTTGGGCTGTTTGTGACGTTTGGCCGGAGACACCAACATGCTCCTCTACTGTCTTCAGTCTCTGAGCAGGACACCCAGTGTTGGTCTCTGGATCATAACAAACAAAAAATATAACAATGAGGAATGGAACGAAGGAATACATTTTACTACAACTCTAACAACAAGCCTCAACTACAGAAATGTAAGGTTTCAGATATTAATACTTACATAATAATTTTTGGAGCTTGAATCTTCAAAGAATCCATGGAGGATCAGGAGGGACAGGTTAGGCTGACGATTCATCCTCAACCAAACTGGTTCTAATGTATACAAAAAGGCAATAAAAGGATTAAAACATGCTGCAAAACGTATATAAGAAGACACTACAGCGGGAATAATGCTCTCAACGTGAAAAAGGCTTTTACAGTTCTTCACAGGGAAAGAAAAATTGATCAGAAAAGTTGATAAATCTGACCAATATGCATGAAAACGTTCAACATAATGAAAAAACAAACTCCAGATTATTATGGATCTGTTCAAGTTAGCCAATAATTTGATTGAATGTTGACCGGCTTGATTTTTTTCCAACACTTATACTCCGCTAACATTCGGCATGCTAAGCTAAAAATGCTAGGACCAAGCTGTGTGACAAAAGTGACGTCTATCATTCAGGTTGAGCTCAACTCAAAATAATAGTTATAAACCATCTCAGAAAAAAAAAAAGAAATTACTTATTGTGGCAGTATGCCCTGTAGGCTTTGAACGCACCACACAAGTGCCTAATTCTAATTGGTTGTGGCGCTTGCTGGCTGCCTGTGTATAAAGGGCCTCCCTCACCTGGTTGACATCGCATTGTTTTCCTTCCGGTTCAGACCTCTGCGTTTGTTGGTGCTGCACGCTAGGTAAGGCAGGCTTCATCTCTCTCAAGCAAGTTTATTACTTTTGATTTATTTACATTTTCTGTATAACAGCTGCAAATGAATGCGTGCGCTTAAACAATGCACTTAACAACATACTGATTGCTGATCAATCGTCCTTCGGGCTGCCTGTACAAGCTTCCCACTTCCTCCTCCCTGTAAGAGGCACTACTTGGAGCTCAGTGGTAAGCGAAGTGCTAGTTTTTGCATGCTTTTAGATTCCATTTCTAACATTTATGTTTGATAGCCGCTGCTGTTTGTCCTGGGCCGGCTGTTTGCCTGCTATCCTGGTTGTCCGCCTGTCATCTGGGTTATCTGTCGGCCGCCTACCTGTCATCCTGTCTGCTGGCTTCATATCCGCCGCCCCGGCCGGCGTAAAGCTGCTCCTATCACTCGTCCAGTGTGGCTGATTTGGGCTGATTGGTGATCAGCTCAGACTATCCTCTTGGTGCCGCTTTGAGTGGCGTCCGCTACAACGGATCGGTTCCTCCCAGGACGGACCTTAATTTTGGACTATTGCTGCTTGATTGTGGACTGAACTGTATTATTGGAATTGTAATCTGAATGTTTGTTTTTCTATTTCAAACAGGAACGGCCAGCTCGTGGTGTTGGTGGTGGACTTTCCGGGTGGTGGTTCTACTTCTGGTTTGGTGCACGATTTTCTTTTGTTTTGCCCCGTTTCGTTTGCTGTGTTTCTTTTCTTTTCTTTTAGGACACTACCCTGAATTTCACTCCTATCTGAGTTGTGCTTGAACTGACTTTTAATGTGTGAGGTTTTAAATTAGTACTTTTGAATTAAATCAAACAATTGCGTAAAAATAAAATGGCTGACTTGTGAGATTGTCTCAAGCCTCATCTGTAGCGGGTCTGTGTGCCTTAAAGGTAACATTTTAAGTTGAGTCATTAAAATCTATTAAATCTTTTTAAAATGGTGTTTCTAAATTGAAGTTACCCAATTTTTGCCACACTGCTCCCGCCACATTATCAAGCGCAGTAAATAACTCAGACATGTGGAAAGTAAATAGTCCTGAAATGTCTTGGCTTCTGTTGCTTCGCTTAGGTGGGATTCTGGGTGGAGTCAGTGAATTAACTCCTTCAGTGTTAGAGCCGCTGGTGGAGTTCAGAGTTCAGAAGTAAAGAGCTACTGATTCTATTTAAACACCTCTAGATTTGATACGGAAACACTTTGTTTTAACACTGGATTTTAACTACTAATAAATAATATACACCCCAGACTTACAGAAACAGGATGTGACTCTATAAGAGTAAAATTAACTCTGCTTTTGCACAAAGTCTAACACCAAAACATTTAACACTTTTTAATTTGCTGTGTATTTTTGAACTTTAAGCATCGTCTGATCTGGTCTGATTATCTCATGTTTGCAGAAAATGGTTCGAAACACGGAACATATCCAGTCAGGAGAACACTATGTAATGTCTTTTTGATGTCAGAAGTCAGAGGAGCGTGATTAGACAGGTTCGGGATGTTGGAAAAGTTACAGCAATTCATACATCTACTTGTTTCCAACTAAGGTATGAAGAAAACCCATCTGAAACCATCTTTCCTGCCAGCTAAGAACAGGAAACTCTGACTACCATTTACCTTGACTGACTGAAATATGGCTAAAACAGATTTTGAAACATTAAGAAGACAGAGTAAGAAATGAACAAAAACAGCAAAAGATGGATCAAGTACTGATCCATCTTGCCTGGTCTCAACTGTTCAGGCTGATATTTCCAGTTTGATGAATAGAGGTATTTCATCTGGGTAAACTCTGAGCTTCTGAGCATTGATTAAGCACCACAGCGTACCCAAGTATTAGAGCTAACCATATCAACCTATTTACAACCACAGTGCACCCCTCTTCTTAGGATCTCAAACTGCTTTCTTTATCGTTTCCAGTAATCTCCACCACGACAATACTTCAATCCAGTAGAGCGCCCGAGTTTCATTTCACGGATGTGAAATCGACAAAACCTCTGAGGAATGTTAAATCTACACCGTGTTGATTTAAAGCAGCTCTGAAGGTAAAAGGGGAATCCGAGCTTTTATGTGCAAGGCGAACCGAACAAATTGGCCGGTGAGAGAAACCGACACGACGAGAAACGTGTGACAGCAGTTCAAGTATTTTCCTGCTGGATCTGTGTTTAGTCTGAATCAGCAAGAACGGTCCAACAAACAGAGATGGCTGCAGCAGAAAGACTGTTGTGCTTCAACCGGTCATTATGGTGATGAATGCACATTTCAAAGAGCATGATTGAGGTCATGGTGGGCTGTGATGATGGACTGGACTGAATTACATTTAAGTGGTCTTAATCCGCTTGCATGTGTTTTGCCACTCCAGCTCTCCCAAGTTGTTTTCTGTTCATGGAAACCAGAGTGAGCTGGATGTTCTGCACCTAAATACTTGTCTTGATTTTTTAATTTATTTATTTACTTCTACACTGTCATTTTCATATTTTCTCCTTTACTTTTAAGAGACACGCGACTAACTGTGACATGATGCATAGCGTCAGCTTTCTATAGCGTAAAAATTAACTCTGATTAGAAAGGCTGACAGGGTGGCGGTGAATGGTGATAAAACACCTGCTTTTAGAAAAATGTTCAGCTCCAATGGGAAAATTGTCTTCTGTCATTTTTTTAAATTTGGATTTCACAGTTTCAGCTCGTGACAAGTTGTGTTGCCACTGTTTCTCCCTTTCTTTATTTCTTTATTTTTTTTCACCGTACTTTTAGTTTTCACTGAAGCAGTTTTGTTGCTTGGAGCACAACCACCCAGGGTGAGGTTGGGTCATAAAAGATGTGCTTTGGTACAGCAAGAATACAGTGGATGACTTATTTTTATCAGAAATAAGCAGCGGGTATATGTACAAGACATGAAATGGTAACAGTTACCATGCTGAGACATATCTGGATGGAGTTACTCTGTGAAAGTTTGACAACAACAACTTGCTCTACAATGTGTGTTTTTGCTCAGAGATGGTAAGCAAAGATGGACTGGTCTGCAGGTGGCGAACCGACACTTTTCCAGCTGTACTGGCTGTGATAAGCTGACTAACAACGGGGTTGGCCAGCTTCTGTTTTCGATGTCCAGATATTATGAAAAGTTTGCCTTGAAAATGGATTCTGGAAACCAGACCTTCTCTGTCCGCAATTGTGGGTAACAACATACAAATTCACAAGCGTTAAAGGGCCAGTACTGTGTTTTTAGCACAGTCAAGTAGCTATGTTAACTTAAGCTGTTAAACAAAATGCTATATGTGTGAAATATGCTATAAAATAAATTTGCACCTTGAAGTTGGGGATCTGTCTCTTTAAAAAACTCCTGCTTTTTTCTGAAACTCCGCCTTCAGGAAGTTACCACAAGGCTTCTCTATTAAGTTTTTAACAGCGCTTTTACCAGCATTTCACAGTTCCACCAGGTGTTTGCTAATTGCTGCTTGCTAGTCTGAAGGAGTTGAGTGAGAAAGTCACAGGGGAGGGCTGCTCTGTGAGGCAGACCCTTCCTGTGAGGAGGCGCTGTGTCTCGAAGGCGGTGGTAGGTTCCTCCAGGTGTTTTGTACAGCTGAATGGTTGCCACAGGAGACCAAAGGGTTTCTCAAACATAAATTAAAGAATTAGAGCAGCACTCCAGGTACGTTTTGATGAGAGAACAACATTACAACATGATAACACCGCCCTTTTAATGTGCACAGGTCGCAGGGGACGTGCTATGCTAGCAAAACTTGGCTAATTCTGCTATGATCGTCCAATCAGAGTGCGGAAAACTTGAACTAGCTGATCCAGTGAGATGAATAATAATAATAATAATTTTTAACCAACTACAGCTGATTTGTTAAAAACAATTCTGTTGCTATATATTTTACTAACATAGATCTACTCTATAGATGCTGAAGGTCCTGAGCAGTTTAGCTTGGAAACTAAAATCAAATTGGATGAAACATCAATGATCTACACACTGCATCGTCAAGAAAGACAAAAAAAATAACCCAGTAGAAATAAATGTATTCAGTTTAATCGTGTAGACATTATGCACTATAATTAAGTAGATTATTATTTCCAGATACAGTAGTTCTGGGTTTCTTATCATCACCAAGGCACTTTGAGAAATAACACAAACTACTTCACCTGTCAGCCACAGTAGTTATTAGCAACACAAACAATATACACACTCTTTCAAAGTCTTGCCAGTTGCACATTACGAACACATTCGCTTTATTACAGCTCAAAGTAATCCTTTCCCATCAGTCCACTGATGAGGTGTTGGATAAAGAGGTTTCCTCGTCCCCCATCAGATGGCTCACACATTACAAGGGCGATCGTCCATTAGGCCTTCAGACCAGCATTTGGTGCTTACAAAACAGCTTTTCAATATTCATAACAAGTCTGAATAAAAGCTTGAACTTGTCAGGCCTGGACGCATTTAAATATTGAGTAGCCTTCCGTCATTTCTTTCCCGGGGCCGGCTCTTGAGATGAAAGGTAAGAGAGTGGAAAGGCTGGGCCTGGTCAAATGATTTTTAAGTGCTGATATCTGCATCCCTTTGAAAATCAAAGCGCCGCTTTTGTCCTCCTAACTTTAATAATTCTTTCTCTTCGTTAACGACGATGCCAGCTTTTGGCTGTGTTGAGGGCAAAGCTGCGCTAAAATTCATGTCAACTCACTGTGACTCTACATCTGGTTGACTCAAACATGTAGATGCTAGAAAGACAATCCGTTTCCCCAGTGGTGGCGGGAAAAAAAGTCAATGGGGTCGCATGAAAACTCAGTTTGCACTTTTGTCAATATGTTCCCCTTATTTTGTATTTTCATTTCCCATCTATAAATTGACAAATTTATGCCCAGAGCTACATATCAGTTCATTTAGAAGTTTTTTAATTAATTATGGAGATGAGCAGAAATAGAAAGGCTGTGGTTTCATGCATAGTTTCAAGCTAGTTGTATATTATTTTCCTAAAATATAAGTTTCAATCTTGTTGTGCCATATCCCAGTTTGAGACTGTTGACACATGAAAAATGATCCCTGCATTAACAAAAATACCTAAACATTATTTATTGGAGTCATTTGATCACATCCTTACATCTGATAGGAACTGACTGAAATGTCAGCTTAGCTCAAGGATGAACAATTGCCATAAATTACCCAGTAAAGGCTGAAACGTATGTTTTAAACATCTAAACATATTAGAAACCACTGGCCCTTCTAACAAACCTTTGCGACTGGAGATTCAGCTTAATGATGCATTAATACCAGTCATTTCTTGGATTCCCATCAATTCAACAAAAGACTTGGGAACACAATGTCTTTTTGATAGAAAAAGTCCAATTTTGCTGTTTAAACAATTAATTTTATCCAAACAAGGACAGACTAGAAGATTGCTTCTCGAGTCATCTCGCAGCAATGAGTCATCTCTTTTCATTAAGCGCTTTTTTATGCTTGGTTGATCCTGGAGTCAGTGTCAACTGGTCAAGCAAATAAAAAGAGAAGCTTTAGAAATGGTTTGCTATAGGGATTGTGATGGGGGGAAAAAAAGAGTCCAACTCCATCAAAAACTTCAGATGACCTTCAGAATGCTAACAAAAAAATAATTATAAATTGCTGGTGCCTCTTTCACAAATAGAATATAGTTTGGCAGCTAAATAAATGAGAAATAGCACAGGACTTTAATATATAGTTGAGTTTTTATACTTTACTGAACTTTACTTTGTCTTCTGCACATCCTTCCTGCAATTCCACCTGCTCTCTCAAATATATTACACAGACATAAATTTAGTGGGATAAAGTGAAGTTTAGAAATAACTCTTTAGCACAACCAGCAGTGGCATAATTACCAATATGAAAGCTAATGATACTTTAGCCAGCAGAAGAGCATTTAGTCTTCCTCTGTAATATTTCACAAAGCTGGAACATGCAGGGAGAATTATCTTTGGCTATTGCTCTTTGCACAGTTTTTCTCGATGGCCATTATCCTGTTGAAGCGCTTGATAAAAATAAGTCTAAGCGATATCTCAACGGCAAGGGGATGTCTAGGCAGAAATTTGGACATGTTTGGCCTGAAAAATTTCATTTCTTGAGACGTCCAAGAATGATTTTTGTCTGCTTGTTAGTGGTCTAAATTTAGACATGTTTCAGTTGACACAAATAACATAAAAAATAAATAATTGCTCTGGAATAAAAGTCAGAACCGCTCGATAACTAGCATACAATGTTAGACCCAGTGGAGTGACCCACAGGTGATTCCACACAGCTCCAGGACTTTTCTTGTGTTTTTCTCCTGGTTTTGTTGTCATTCCTACATAAATAAATAAATAAATAAAATAAAGTGCTCCTGTATGAGAGAGCAGTATGTTGGATTGGAAATTAAAATTCGTGCTTTGTCCAAAATGTCTGCAAGTGTCTTGTCGGTGGATCCTGTTAATACAGTACAATTATGCAAATATGTCTTCACATTTTCCATTTTAGTTCAACAACAAAAAAACTAATAATTTTTTCCACACGGATGTTATTACAGCAATGTTCTAAAAAGATTACATTAATTTCAGTTTGGGGTTTTTAGCATTTTTTAAGACATCGTTCAGAGTAAATGTTCCCAATTATTTTGTTGGATAAGTGGTCTAATTATAAATCAATGGTTCACATCTAAATTTAAAATAAAATATAAAGTTGAGCCCACAATTATTCATGCCATGGAGATCAAGGCTGAAAGGAATCGTTTGAGTTTTGGGACGGTGAAGGCACGCAGCAAATGGCCCTGGACTGACACGTCCAGGAGCTGATGGACACAGGGACTGAACAGGAGATATAAAAATAGGTGTTTATTTGGGAAACACACAATCTTAGTCAGACGGGCCAGGGTCAGAACCAGGGAATCCAAGTCGGGGTCAGGCGGTTTCAGATCTCGGGGTCAGACAGACGGGGGGTCAAAGCCAGGAGGTCCAAATCCAGTGGAGAGGGTCAGGATCAGGGACAGGAGAAGCAACTGGGGAGAAGGAAGAGACAGACAGGTTAGTACTGGGCAGTAGCTCAAATCTAGCAGCAGGCCTGAACGTGTTACCGCTGAGGGTTAAACAACAATCTGACGCCGTGCAGGGGGAAGATCCGTCCTTATATGGCAGCGGCTGGAGATCAGGGTGATGCTGTTCAGGTGTGAGTGGTCACAGCTCAGCCGCAGCTGTGACATGGACAGTCATGAAAGGACGGTCGGCTGCTGTACAGCGCTGCCCACTGCGCCGTCGTTAACCGGTCAGCCTGATTAAAATGCTTTTCCTCAGTCTCGTAAAAATCCACAGTTCCAGTTCAAGTTACAATATTTGTAACTTGAACATTTCTTTTTGCTGACATCACTCCAAAACAACCGGTTGACATGTAGACAGTGACTAATGGGTTTTATGGAGGCTTAAAGACCGCCATAAAAACACATAATGAAGGGGGCACAGAAAACAAAATTAAAATAATGAAAAAAAATCATTCATGAATCTCTCTCAGGTGGAGTCTTGCAATCCCCCCCTTCATTTTACACTCTTTGTTCCAGTTTTCCAATATTGAGGTTTGAAGACTTTTTCACCTTCCTAACCTTCCAGCTCTCTGAAGGTAGTGCCAAAGATAAACCCAGGTTCTGTTACAGCCTAGTGGAAAAAACAGGCAAAAGCCTCTTTTGCACATATGGTAGATTTATAACAGTTAAACATGAAATTGCAGATTACTACTTGGAGGCTGCTAGAAACTTGGATCAAATTAAAAATAAAATGTACACATATGGAAAAAACATGCTTTGATTAAACAGAGGTTATAATTATTGTGACAATGATCATTTTATTACAAAATAAACATATTTCTTGACATTTCTTATTTTGCCCCATTGAACACGTCCAATCAAAATTAACAGTTGGTTTAATAAAAACATTCAGCGCAAGATAACGCAATGAAACAAGAATTCATTTCAAGGTTCTTTAAACATCTTCACCATGGATGCCAATAAAGGGGTTTTAGGAATCATTCTAGAAATGTATTGACATCCCCCCTTTTTATGTCTCTATTGGAAATTAGCACCATATCAAACCACCAACCTCTCCGTCCAGCAGCCAGAACATCATTTATGACCTGCTCTGACCAACGACGTACCAACATTCCAGCTCACGCAGACCGACTCAGGAATACAACTCCATGTCCAGAGCGCTTGCCAACAATCCCGACATACCATCTGGGATCCGGCTGCAATGAGTTCCTTAATGAAAATCCCAGCTTGAAGACCAAGAGGTCATCTGGGACAGCAAGCGACGAGACCGCTGACCGCCAGCGCGACGGTTGATGAGGGGGTGGGGGGGTCTGGGCGAGAAGACGGTCCGGATTCATCGGCTTCCGAGGGAGGAGAGGGAGGAGAGGGAGGAGAGGCCGCCCGCGGTCGTGTAAACAGCCAGAAAAAACGGTGAACGTGGATGCAGGTGTGAACGTGGTCTGCATGCGCGTCTTTGGAGTGAGAAGTCGCTAATTGGAGCCTCAGGTGACACTGCGAACGCGTCGTCAAAGCTGTGAATCTTAACAGAAGCAGACAAGGCCGCAGCTTTTCTCGTTTTCTTTTTTAAAGCCATCAGAGTGGACACGCCGCGACCCCCACCCCGTGTTGTAAAACGTGTTGTTATTGTGAATGTCAGGGTCAAGTGTGGGCCGGCTCTCCCTGGGCCCCGTTAGCTCTCAGGTGGTTTAAGTGCTCAGCATCGTAACTATGTCTCTGCTGCTCTGTGTTCCACATGCCACATTCTTTAGCAAAGTTACTTATCTGATTTTGAATTCCACTGAATGCTGTTTCACAGAATTACTGAGTAATTGGAAAAGTTTCACAAAGTGTTTTTTCTAATTAACTTGGGAAAAAAAAGAACACATCTGTGTTTGTGAGACTATGAGACCTTGATACTAACAAGGCTGTTTCAAGAACCTTTAAGTAGGGTTTAAGAGTTATGAGCTGTTTGGGCAATAAAATGTGGAGAAAATTTTCAAACAAAACCTGTTTTGACTAATAACTAGAAGCATGTATGTAGCCTCTACACTGCAAAAACAGTGACTGTTGTATAATATTACAGGAGCAGGGAAGAGCAAAATGTCTCTGTATAGGTTTCAAAATTTAGATTTAGTTTTAAATTTAATTTATTTCTAGAGGGTTGTCATTTGAGTAAACGCTTACATTTCTAAGTGCTTTTTGTGAAAGTTTATTAAATACTTTCTATACAAGGGGTGTGCTGTGGTGGCGCAGGGATTAAGCACAACCCACATATGGAGGCACCAGCCCCCAGCGCGGCCGTCGCCGGCCCGATTCCCAGCCCGGCGCATGCCCCCCCTCCCCCCCCCCAACACCCACCCCCCTGCCAATCAACCATCAAATAAAGGCCACTAGAGCCAATAAAACCTTCAAAAAAAACTTTCAATACAATGTGGGACCCTTAAGCTTTATATAAGGCCTCCCATCATGAATCCCCTTTGGCTCAAGCCTTCAGTTAATATTGTTACATATAAAGCAAAGCTGAATGTGTAGTTGTCGAGTTTAAAATGAGATCAGATGCACAGACCTCAGTTACCAACATCTCAGATGCCCACTTGTCACACAGACACTCAGCAGTGCTCAACCTCGACATGCTACGTCTCTCTCACCACGAAATACCCAAAGTTTCTTTGTACAAAACGCAGCATGCGTCTTTCTGGTTTCCCTCGACATTCCAGAATTTGAAAACTGCATCCTTGAGCTCAAAGTTCTCGAAAATGTGAGCCACATTTCACTCATTCGTGCACCAAATTCTAAATATAAAACACACCCACCTGACACTTATTTCTCCCAGCTTCACCTGTTTGGTGGTTCGTTCACAAAATTAGTTTCTCAGTCAGCCTCATGGCAGGAACCCAAAGCATTTTGGCAGATGTAGTGAAGACCACTTGCTGAGGTTTAGAGCAAACATCAGAACATCAGATTTAAGGGACTTTCAATGAGGCATGGCTGTTAGTGCCGGATGAGCTAGTTTGACTTTTTTCTTTTTTTTTTAGAAACTCCAGATCTGCTGGGATTCTCATGCACAACTCAGGCTTACATGGCAGATATCCAGTCAGTGGCAGTCGAGACCGGCACATTTTGGCCAGATGGTACCGTGAGAATAAGGCGTAAATGACACAACGGCATAGATCTGTCCTGTCTTGTGTGGTTCATGGTGTTGCAAGCGGTGGTAGGTTGTGGGTGATATTTTTTAGGACACTTTGGGTGTACCTGAAAATGATTGCTGAGGTGTTCCATACCTTAATTACCACAATATCACAAAGCTCATGTCATCTGAAACTGGTTTCTTGAAGATGACAATAACAACAGTTATGCATTAGCCTCCATGTTCACCAAATCTGCACCCGTGCAGCTGATAAATCTGCGTCAACTGTGTGATATTATTGACTTCCAAACCTTTTGCTAAACCATCAGTGTCGTCCCTGAAACAGTTGTTTCACCCCAATATTCCAAGTACATTAACTACTGTTTTACCAGTCTAACTGCGTTCAGCCACTGAAGTTTCACTCAGCTCCCCATGACCAGGAGAACCCAGCTCCTGTTTAAGACACGAGGCTGTTTACTTAGAACTTCATTCCTTAGAATGCATTCTAACCGTGTTTCTAACAAACTCGATATTCTTCTGTTTCTCTCATGAAAACACAAGAGTCTTTTCTCTGCTTGAATATACAAGGTTGTCAACCTTCATCTGGCAACGTTCCCTCAATGAATTTCCACAGCCTCTCGTTTCTGCTATCTTTTATCGAGAGTCGCCTTGAGTTTTGAGGCTACCAGAAATAATCATCCGGTGTGGCAGTCGTTTCGGGTTTTATTGCTGGCATGTGATGCGAAAGAAGATTTAGAGAGATAAAGCAGATGAAGATTGACAAAGCAGAGCAAATAAACAGTTATTTGGTTAATACAAAACCACAGAAATATGAGAGCATGAGAACCACAAAAATATGAGAACTGAAGGTTCTTACATACTTCATTCAAAGTGCAGAAATCAGCTTTTCTTGACTTTGGCGCTAGACAAATCAGCGGCCCACATCCTACTGCTTTGACAGAGATCTGTATTAAGTGTTGTGTGACAGGTCAGAAGGTTGTTGCAGTGTTTTATGCAGAAATGCACTCAGGTGATCTGCGTCATGCATGAAAGTTGTGTGCGAACATAAATGTCCCAAAGCTATACGACCACGCGTCAATTGTTTAGCTTCAGATGAATGTGGGAACCTTAAAAGGATTCTATTGTAAACTTTTCAGACAAAATGAAGTAACCATGTTACCTTCAGTTAGGTAATGTAAAACATATAAAACATGACTTAAAGGAAATTGTAATTTGAAATATGACATCTTGAAGTTAGGCCTCTGTCTCTTTAAGAAGCTCCAGTTCCTAACAAAAACTTTTTTGCCTTCAGCACATCATCACAGCAATGCTCGTCATTATTAACAACCTTTATTAGGAGTGTTGGACTGAGAAATAGTCCGAACGGTTGCCACGGGAGATTCAAGTATTTCTCAAACACGCATGAAAGATTCAAAGCAAAACTTCAGGTATGCTTGTGATGAGAGAATAACATTACAGTCCACCAGCAAAGACAGCACATTCTAAACTTTGCATGGTAAAAACCAGAACAGAGAACAAATAAAACGGGAAACATTTACAATAAGGTAGGATTAGAATCGTCAAAATGTTCAGAAAAAAAGACATTAAAATGTGATCTGGAAGAAACACAGAGATGCAGAACATGAAACAAAAGCAGAAAAGGCAAATATCCAAGAGGATTCTAACTAAATGACACAAAACCATCCAAACTAGAGATCATATCACAAAGAAAACCATAGAACATAAATGATCACGGCACCAACACATGGCGTTAACGGCAATTCAAAGCATGGGTTCAGCATTAGCCTTTTCCAAAATGAATCTCCTGTGTTTCTTTAACGAGAGATTTCCATCTGAAATGTATTCAGTTACAGTTGTGGCCAAAAACGGCGGGCTCAGCTGTCCCAGCCCCCCCAGCCCCCAGCAGACTGCCGTTGTCACGGAAAACCTCGTGTTACAACCGAAGCTGGGGCGGCCGCAAGCCGCGGCACACTGACGGCTAATTCACCATTTGTTTGTCCCGGCAGGGAAACATTCAGAACACGGCGTACTCCGGCTGAATGAGGAAGGGATCGATATGCAGCCGGCTCAACAAATAGGATTTAGTTCCAATTAGATTCCATTTCCAGGTGCCATACGTCTGAATATCCTGTTTTGACAGAGTTAGACCTGGAGAGCAGGAACATTAAATAGATTCTCTATCTAGCAAACACTTGCACAGATGGAACTTTTGATTAAAAACTGTACTTTCTTCAGATTTTCCTTTTATTCCTGTGTTTAAAAAAGAAAAAAATTGGTTCAGTCTGGGCTTGATCTCATTTAGTGTTTCATAGTGTCAGAGGTATTCATTCCCACTATGCATTTTAACATTTGTCACATTACAACAGTCAATGTCAGTTTACTGAGATTTTATGTGTCGGAGTAACATCTGATAAGGAAGGTGAGGGAAGATGCCACATTGTATATAGATATTAGATTAGTCTTCCACTGAATATTGCGGCTGCTTGTCTTATGTGGCGTCTCTACCAGCTTTGCGAATCTAGAGATTGACGTTTTTTTGTCTGTTAAATTTTGCATAACAGATTGGAAAGGGAATGTCAGAACATCAGTCTTGAAATGTTTCAGTTTTCGGATGGGTTTTAGTTCTGGAATTAAATGAACAGATTAATATACTTTGGAGTAAGCCGTTCTCTATTGCAGCTCTTGCTGTGTGATTAAGGTTATTTCGCTGCTCCGTTTCTCAGAAATGCCAAATATTTTACTTTTTCTATTGTTTTCATCGCTTACTGTATATTGAAGCACAATTCACTGATGAAGGCTGTGTGCAAAGCAAACATGATTTAACTAATAGTCTTTGTAATGAGCTACAAAAATGAATATGTTTCAAATTGTATATGATGGACCTACAATTATCTGCAGTTCAGTAATCATGGATTCACACATTTTTCTAAAAAATGTGTCTCTAAATGAGTCACGAAATTATTCTGCATTCATGGATTTTTTTTGTAGAGCATACCTATCATAATTTTATTTTACTTTTAATGCAGCTTGGGAAGCTAAAATACCCCAGTGCAATGCTACTTGATGCCCTATTGGCTGGTATCTGCAAAGCAATCACACTGGCAACGGCATTCATTTTCCTTGCTGCTGATTGGCTGCACCACCAAGAGCAAGCCAAGAGCAAGGAGATGAATATTGTGGACATTAGCTTCTGTGGCAGTGCTAAGACGGTTTCCACTGTGCACTTTAATGTATATTAAGGTATATTTGCTGTCAGAACGATTAAAATAGTCAGTTATCACCTTTAGACAAATGGTTTTAGCTATTCCCTGGCAGCTGTGGTCACTAAAAGAGCGACTGTAAGGGTCAAGACGTCACCTGCTGTTTGGTGTCAGGGTTGGTTCCAGCCTAATTGCTGCACCCAACTCTACAGTCTCTTTTCTCTCACTCAAATTCCAATAGTTTCTTTCACATCTTTTGGACGCCCAGAATTTTAGCGCGCCGTCACCTGAACAGAAACAAAAAACAACATAATTCAGCAGTTCCTCTTCTTGTCAATGTCCCTTGCAGGGATGGAGAACATCACAGATCAGAGAGCACATGGGAGAGTCACGGGCGGACACGTGACAAGTCATTAAGCGCCCGCTCTGTCCCCGTGCAGAAGGGAGCGCCCTGGGTCAAATGGAGACTGCGACTGCACAGATGTAGCGGAGACAGACAGCAATCATAACAGGCCAAACGGGGCAGGTCTAATGGTGCAGCGGACTCCAATTACAGGCCTTCTTGACAGCTGCTCACCATCACCACCCTGGTTCACCTACACTGGAAGTCAACCAATGGCTGGCCTGCAGAGGATATTGTTAGCTCTGGAAAAGTTATCTCCCTGGACACCCTGTAGGAAACAATGGTCCACTGCACACAATTTAAGGCCATCACTGTGCACGAAGGAATTTAGCCTGATGAGCAACATGGCTCTGTTCTTTCTTCCCCTTATCTGTGGTTACCAGCATGGAGCAAGACACTCAGGAATATTTGGTCTCTTTTTATCTTTTCCGCATGGGGTTTCATTGTCGCCTGTACTTTCCGGTTTTGTTTTAGAAATGCTTTCCATTCGGGATCCTCTGCTCACAATCGTCATGTCTCGAGAGAAAGCTGTTTAGGGATATCAGCTGACAGTGGCGATATGACCCTGGATATACAGTTGAAACCTGACATTTACAGGTACTGTACAACAACAGGTCTAATAATTATTTTCACACAGTCGAGAGAGAAGGACATTAGGTCAGCTAATGGTCAAATTTATTTCAAAATGCCAAAAACAAACAATATGTAAATATTTTCATTTTCTTCCAAATCAGAAGCTTACATAGCTTTCTTTAGCTTTTGCCTTTTTATTCTGGAAGATTCAAACATTTTGAGTATCTTTCCACAAGCTTCACACTTAGATTATCTGAAATGTTGGCTCATTCCTCCTGGAAGAATTGGTGGAAACTAGCTGAGTTAGCTTTGTAGGCTGCCTTGCTCACTCTCACCCTTTCAACTCTGGCTTTACATTTTCTATGGCACAGAGATCGGGGCTTTGTGATGGACTGTCCAAAACATTATCTATGTTGCCCATAACCTACTTTGTACCAAACTGACCTTAAACAGAGATCAATTGAACATGACTCTTATTCCTTGTTTCCACTGAGCAGTACGGCGTAGATTGCTGCGGTTCCACGCGCCATTTTATGGTCCGACATATTCAAGGGAGGACTTTCTTGAAACTCTCACTGCGGACGTTGGGCAAACAGCGACATATTTCTTTCTCTCAATTGATGGACTGTGTTATGTGACGAAAGTACAGCCTATCCTAACTGTACTGTACTCTCGTCCTATGAATCTACAACTGAATGGGGTCTGGGAACGACGCAGTGCGGGTTGTTCGTTTGGGGCGCTTTTACAATTTAAACGGACAAAACTCCTGACTGATCCACAACGACTGCATCGTTCACTGGAAGCGAGGTGAAGACTCATAATCGAAATATTAATTGTGTTGCTGTGGAAATCTTCACAGCTTCAATCCATCTACGAGCGGTGCATTACACTAAGGGGGTCTTTCCTCTGAAACCGCCCACTAATGTTCCCTGGGGTTTTGAACGCTCACACACATCTGTCAAAGAGGGCAGCTTGCTCTGAAAGTGAATTACTCTTCAGCACTTAAAGAACATCCATTCCCTTACAACAGGAGAAACCTGCTTCCTTCCCTCGCTGGCAAATTGCAGAAGATCATTTCTGGATATGAACAGTGTGGGTTTTCTTTTTCTTTTTTTTACCTCTTAGCGTGTGTACGGTGGGATCCGTTTACAGTAAGTGTTCAAGGAAGTACCATATTTGTGTAGATAAAGAACATCAACAAAAAGTAATTACCGCTGCAAAATTACCAATGCAGCTTTTCCGTGGAATTCACATACATAGCAGCCTACAGTATAATCATATGAAAAATGTGTTTTTTCAGCAGATCCTTCACCAAACAAGACTCACTCTGTTTACCAGACCAAAATCCCTCTTTGAGAATTTTAAACTTTTATCTGTGATTCTGGCTGTGTAGGTTTTCAAAAGCAAAGAAATTTTTCACATTGATGTCAACGTTATTTATCAGACAGGCATTTTGCAGTTTCAACTGTAGCCATAATATCAGCACCCAGCACTACTGCCATGCTGGCAGAAGGTCCTCACCGTTTAAAAACACAAAGCCTTTCTTTAAAGAAATCTATAAAACTCCCGTTTATGGTTTGTTTGGCCCATTAACCTCCTCAGAATTATTTTTAATTGTGTTTTCAAGCACAGTCAGCCTTTTTAAAGTCATGCTACAAAACCTTTTTAAATCATCTTTATGTCTGGACAACAACTAGTCACGACCAAAATTTTGAGTGCTGGTGTTGTGGATCACCGTCCTGTTGTGTGACTGTCCTTTTGGGCTAAAGGTCACAGACATTTTCCTTCAGGATTTACAGTTCCAATTAATTACAGCAAGTCGTCCATAATCTGAGACAGCAGACCACCTCACTGCCAGCACCATGTTTGGCTGCTGTTGTGATGCACTTCTAGTTTTTTGATCCGACAGTGATGCTCACCTTCCAAACACTTACACTTTGGTCTCCTCATAAGTTCATAAGTCTTTTTCTCCATTTCTGGAAAGTTTGTAACATAAGTTTAATTCTTTTGTGGCCCAAAAGGCTGCCACTGTGGATCAGTGATGTCCAAGAGCCTTAAACAAGCCTTTATAACTCAGTAACTTTACATTTTTTCTGGATTTTCTAAAGATCTTTGCACAATGTGTTGCTTTTCTAGACCTTTTGGTCTACTTCCTGTTGTCAGTTTATACAGCATTGAAGTGATTTTCTAATTCTTCAGCTATAAATCTAGTAATGTGTGGCTTAAAAGCAACATTGAATGCTTCAATAAAAAAAGGTAAATCATAGTAAATGTTTACCCCAACTAATTTCTAATAAACTATTTTCTTTTTTTATTTCTTCTACACATGGTCGAGTTGGTTTAGGATTTTTTCCCCCTTCTTAATAAATGACCTCATTATTTGCAAACGATGCTGCGTTAACTCAGATGAACTTTTTATTATTAAAATTGATGTGATTATTTGAAGCGTGGCAAAAAAAGGAGTAAAAACAAAAGAATGTGTGGAAAAAAAGGTTTTTCATATAACTAATAATGAAAATGTTTTGACAACGTCATTAAACTTAGTAAGAGGCTATTATTGCCAGACCCAAAACTTAAAGTTAAAGTAGATGAAGGGTGAAATTTGGGGTCCTTTGCTCGCTACACCACTCTGGCTTAAACACCCAAAAACCAGGATATTGAACTCCAGATTGTAGTTAAACTACATTTCCTTTTACAAGTTCTTCTCCTAATGGTAAACTTAACAAGACAGTGCAGCGTTCCTCACCTCATACTGGACCCTCTGAATGGCAATTACTCAACAGATTATATCAGCGGTGACTGTGTGACTTGGGAGGGGGTTCATTACCCCATTGAACCTGAACCGCCATTAGCCTCTCCCTAGTAAGGTTACATACATACTCAATACTGCGTCTCAGAGAGGTTGACCTCAGCAGTTGCGGTTTAACATGCCGACTCTCAGAGCCCTGCTGAAGGCTTCACATCTCGATTAGAAAAGTCAGCGGGTCACACTCGGCACAGACATTATTCTCATATTAAACAGTGATCTGCGCTCGTGTACCTTCGATCCGAGGTCGTTTGTTATTCCGCCGGCAACCACGTGCTCAGACGGGGAGTGCCTTGGGAGTCGGCCGCACTTTCTTCATTCCCATTTTCTCTCTAATTTCTTACTTTCAGTCCTGTGAAGCCATGTCGGCGAGAGTCGGTATCGGCATAAAAATTACAGTTAAGCCCCTGCAACGCTAGAATTTCACGTCCAAGTACCTGTGTTTCATTGATTGTGTCATATAAAAGGCTGAGTATTGAGAAATGACTGAATATGTACTCAGATTAATATGCTAGCTATTACAAGTGTTATTTTCTGGTCTGAAAAAATGAAATTGTGACTGTAAAAGAAAACGTTTGCTGTACTCCCTACGGAGTAATTGAACAAATTAAAGAGATTTCCATTTTTAAATCCTAGTTCTCCTCAAGAAAAGCTAGTTTACACTGTGAGGGACCACACTCCATCTTGTGTCTGATGGAGAGGTAAACAGACAAGTAAGTGTCTTCTTTCCACCTCCAAGCTTTATCTGTTTTATTGAAAGTCTGTAGAACTCAATTTTCTAGTCATTTAAGGCTTGTCTGAGGAAACAGAGGGAGACAGAGGTGGCAGATGTCGCCTCATGTGCACATGTACACACAACATGTGCATAAAA
This sequence comes from Poecilia picta, assembly GCA_033032245.1. NCBI lineage: Eukaryota > Metazoa > Chordata > Actinopteri > Cyprinodontiformes > Poeciliidae > Poecilia > Poecilia picta. The sequence goes on along the minus strand of CM065357.1, from coordinate 7,594,211 downwards.
CAACTATTGCACCTGTTGTGTTCTTACAGCAGTTGTATAATAAAATCGACAAAATTGCATTTTAGCATTATGCATCTACAGCCGCTTAACTGTAAAGCATGTCAACTTGAGAATCGTTTACATAGATTTTAGTGTTGTAAGAATTTCCCCCCAAATAAAGGTTCTGTTTCTGGTATGCCACAGGTTTTTTTGTTTTGTTTTTTTCCTCTTTTAGCGCATGTACGGTGGGAATCCACAGATCACATTAGAGTTTTTATTTATTTATTTTTCCAAATTAGTTCCATGAACGATCAGGTGCTTCTGAAACAGCTGAAAACTAAAGAGGTAAACGAGCACTTTGCACCCATCTGCTAATTGAGTTACCTAGACAACATTAAAGACAATCTCCTCATTTTTGAGTTCTGATGTCCATTCAGTAATTTAGCAGCAAAGGGGAATTTTGAATTGAAAATATTGCTTATTTTGTTATTAATTATAGACCTTGTAATTAACTTGATCAGAAGTTTTAATCAAGTCCAGCCACCGATATTTTTCAGACAAGAAACTGGTGCAATTTAGATTTATATAGTAGCTTTGGACTACATTAAGCGTTTATATATTTCTATTATAGAAACAGTGGAGAGTTGCTTTAATTGTCTCTTTTCTCTGCAGGTTACATTACCTACAATATAAAGTATTTCACATATTTGCACAGCATAGTGTTAATAAGCTTTACCTTGAAAGAGTCTCCCCCACCAGGCTCCATGCAACACAAATTAACTGCAGTACTTTTGTATCAGTGTGTAGACAAAGCTGTTGGCAAATCCACATTCAAAAGCACAAAGACATTTGGTCTTAAGCTGCAAACTTGTAACTGTTGTTTCTGCTGCTCCTATAGTGCATTATGGGTGTATTTCTACAGAAATCAATTGCCTCTTAATCCACTTTAAGGAAAAAATGAACACATGAGACGCATGCAAAGGCTCAAATCACAGTGGAAGTGTTCAATGAACATGTCTGCAAAAATGAAAGTGGGATCTGGGTTTACATGTCGCTTTTGTTCATCGGTCTGGACTCTTCATGCTCATGTTGGTCCAGGATTATATTCACTGTCAACACTGTCTCACCAGCTTACTGGCATTTTCATAAGGTATTTTTCTTCTGTTCCGTGATTGTTGCAAACATTTAACACATACCAGAACCTGAACAATATGATACCTAGACATTCCTATGATTCTTGTGTATGTTTGGTTAAATTGATCAACATGGATGCTTGAGGCATCCAGAAATGACGCCCAAAGATGAACCACATTTCTCATAAGACATCCTGACTGATTTCTCAAAGAAAAAAATCAAAAGGAATTTTTTTCCTTCATATCTTTTCAGGAGGAAAACTCTAAAGGAATCACGTCACCAAAGGAAGCAGTGTGTTTGAGCTGTTCATATGTCCCTCCATTCAACTCCAATCTTGTTAAGCTACTATTAAAAATCCAACTCCAGGTGGACTAATTTACCAGCTAATTTGATCAATCTAACACAGTTTACAGCTATTAGAACAATATAATATACGCAATAACCACTGTAAGCTGTTAAATGTAGTGGGTGTATGTTTTGTGTTTGCTGCAGTTGATGTGGTACAATCAAATTATAACAATGTTATTTTACTTATTTAATCTCAGTAATCAACATGTTTTGTTTTAAGCAGCTGTAAGACTAATTGTTGTTTTTCTCTCCTCCAACATTGAATATGCTTGTCTTCACATTTGGTGCTTCCATTGTGGCATCTCTGTCTGCTAGTTCTCCTAAGCATCCCTGACAGAGGGGTTGAAGATCCAACCTGTTGCCAGAACAACCCGACCCGAGTCCCAGTCCAGAGGCGGTCAGGACTCAACATGGAGTTGTTTCCCTCCCTTCCTCCCCCACAATCCCACCGAGAGCTCAGAGCACAGCGCCGGAGTGAGAGACGCGAGCTGGCGCCGAGTCACGGACACGTGGCTTTCAGAAGTTCGGCGCCAAGCGAGGCTTTGCAGTGGCCGGGTTCCAGCAGAACGGTCCCGCCGAAAGCGACTAAGAACATAACGATCCCGGACAATCTGTTGGACAGCGAACAGAGGCGGGCCGCGCGTGACGGATCGAAGCCGACAGTATCTTCAGAGAGAAGTAGCATTAGAAGATTGAGAGAGTCTGAGGGAGCGAGTGAAAACGATGTTGACAAGAGCAAGTACATCCCTTACAGCGCCTCGTCCACACCTCGGAGGGGGGAATTGAATTCTTTGTCGATGAATATGTTTCGTCCCCCAGCCGCCCTCCGGCTCAGCTCAGGAAAGGTAATTGTGCCAGCAGAATCAATTGGCTTGTTCCGGTTTGTGAAAGAATGTTTCACGCAGATATATGGCCTATCACGAAATCCAGGCCTTTAAAAAAGGAGCTAATTAGACATAACGTGTTGGAGGAGTATCGGCTTGGGTACAAAGATATAGTGAATGTGACAGTTTGCCAAGATGCTGCGGTTATAGATTATAACAGCTAAAACTACCAGCCGATGCCATCTTGGTCCATCCCTCTTGTACTTGGCCAAAGTGCTGCCGACAACTTCACCCGACGAGAGCTCGCCGTTGGCTGCCCGGGTTCACGGAAGTTAGTGGGCTGAATTACCGTCACTAATCAAACCGTCTATTCATCTGCCCTAATTCTTCTAAACGAGCTCATTCATGGCCCTCGTCAGCAGAATGTTCTGAGTAAAAAGACACGGCAGCACACAGACATGTCCGTTTGATGCAACCATCCCTGAACTCTGAATGGGGTTTTAGAAAATATGAAGATCAATAATAATAATAATAATAATAATAATAATAATAATAGTGACGTTTACAGGGAGCGTATCTTTCTGAAATGTGTCTGCATTTCTACACATGAAATATGCCCTTAAAAGCAACTGAGAGTCGAGTTCATCCGTGTCAAAACGGGAAAATGTTGACAACAAATGCAAGACGCTTTGAATTCCCTCATAGTAATGTAATTACTTTTTCAAAGTCGTCATTATCATACATGAAAGTTCTGAGCAGAACTATAGAGCAAGGTTTTCTATAGCCACTGAAGTAAGTGAGGAGGCATTCAGAACGATATTCAGTTTTACATTGCAAGATTAATTTCTACCTTGAAGAGTTCTAATTACAGGGGGAAATATGATTTTTTTTTTAAAAAAAAAGGTATTTATAATAAAATAGATAATTGTGTACTCTGCTTGGACTGAAAACTAATTACTAGATGGTGGGTGTAATAATCTTTTCAAATTGCAGCCCACAAAAGTCAAATTCCTTCTCATGTTTAAATTTGAGAAGAAGGTAAAAATGTGTTCAGATTTTAACAGACTAATAAAGTTTTTGAAGGGTGATAATGTTACTTTTGGAACATCAAAAAGAGGCAATAACTCAAAACCATATGATGGAAAAAGACAAAAAGTAGTGATGGTACAGTCTGCAGCTTGAAATAATCACTATATTACCCATAAGGGCAAAAGTGTACAATGGTAAACTGTAGCATGTCATTATTTGCATGTCTACAAATAATTTTCCCCACATCAACACAGTTTGCACTCATTAAGTTCACAAATCTCATGTTAATCTGGGGAGAATCAATCACTGCTTTTGCTGGAACGTCATGACAAAACAAGTTCAATCATCGGAAAAACAGCCATTGTTGCACTCTCTCAATATAAAACCCATTCACCTCTGGACAGATTCATCCATAACTACAAACGTTGTTGGGTCACAGTTCCGACGGCTCGGTGTTTACCCCTTATCCGCACCGGCCATTAAAACAGCACGGAACAAGAAGAAGAAGAGTGAGAAAGAGGCTATCACACGGCTCTTTTCATCCACACCAATCTTTCATGTGGAATTCAAGAAGTATATTTACCAGAGACATTTTTTGTGCGCCTCAGGAAGGAAGGTGTGTGCAACGGAAAAATGTTTTACTCTCAGTAATTGTGCGAGAACGGAAGCAGCAAAGGTTTATTTTAACATGAAATTCAAACCAGCCGGAGAAAACAAGAGAAATTAATTTTTCCCCCCTTTTTGTTTTAAACAGGTTTCGTCCATTTGCACCCAAATGAAAATGTATTTCATTACATACCCTCAATTTTGTTCTGCTTTTGTCTCTTTTTTTATGTTATCACAGCGCCTCAGTTGTTTGTGAGCTGCGGCAGCTGCATGTAATAACCTCTATTTCCCCGCTGAACGCTGCATGAAGGTAACGAGGTGATTAAAATGTCTGTGTGAAATTTCACAAAGATGAAACTTTAAAGCTTTTTGGCATTATAAGTCGGGGGAATTCCATAATTGTTATTATCGGATCTACATTTTGATTAAAATGCTTTTATTCGCTGGAACAATAACGCCTCATTATTTCACGGTGGAACGAACAGTGCGTTCTGAAATGGGGGGGGGGGGGGGGGGATATGGAAAAATCTAAATTTAGTAGCGTTCGTTCCTCCGAGTTTGTCAACAACCCAGAACTGCGGAGGACTTTGACATTTTCCAAATGTTTCCTCATCCGTGCACGCAGGAAAATACTGTAATAATGCATATTTAATTATAGTGCACAAATTGTGAAGGTCATTGCCGGTGAACTCCCCTCACAGATCAATACGTCCGCATGACCTGCCAGAGTTAATATGATTGTACTCCCTCTGCTGAAGTTCTCACTCGTAGTGATGATTTGCATTATTTCCGAATCTCCATTTTAATTCTTCATCTGAAAACTCTGCTGGAGACACTTTTTTTTTTCCTCTGACCCTCATTGTGCAATACAGATGAAACTTGGATGGAGGTCAGAGGATTTATGGCTCTTTCCTCTTGCAGAGCGACGCCGATTCGTGGCTTCGGGTCACATTCTTTGCGGCGGGCCTGTAATCCTCGTTGACACGGACCAACCTGCAGCTCAGAGTTCCTGTAGACATCTCGGATATAGATTAGCAAAAATCCTTGCACCGCTGACCTCAGAAGCACGGCGTGACAGCCATTGCTCACGGACCGGCTCATTTTCCGTACTGCGGGCTAAAATTGATGACTTGACTGGCCTGTTATGAGAGATGGCGGATATTTCTTCTTGCAATGTGGTGAAGTATGACTCCTGCGCAGCGCGGCCATGTGCTGCCTATAGACCATAGGAGGGATCGATACTGCAGCCGGCAGAGCTTGCATTCAAATTATAAATCTCAGAGACATCCGAGGAAAAGGAGCAGGAGCGCCGACTCCTTTCCTCGTCACTTTTGACTCTGAAGTTTTACCCGCTCGTTTCTACGCCTCGCAAACGTATTTACGTCTGTTCGCATCTTCAGAGATGGATCTTTGTGAAGGAGCAGGAAAATGACAAGTTGTTTTCAAAATTATTTACAAATATTTGAAAAATTCAGAGTGATTTTGTATTCTACCCCCTTTTACTCGCAATTTTTCTTAGAAACAACTTCCATTGCGACTAACTGCCTAAAATAAACACCTGGAAGTCTGGAGAGCAACGCGCCGACTCGCATCTCTCCTTAATTACACTGCCCAATGTTTTTTTCTTGTGTTTAACATCCATTTGCCATTTTGTCTCATTTGAATGCAGATATGGTACTTGGACTAGACCGTTCTAACACATGGATTTATTTTGAGGGTAAATATCCTACTGCAAGGTGAACTCCATCCCGGTCTCCAAGCTTTGATTAGGATTTTTTCTGGACTAGTCCGTATTTAGCTCCTACTTGTCCTATCTTGTGAAGGAAAGCGTCCCGCTGACCCGACGGCTCCTCTAAACACGGTAGACTCGTAGAATGTTTGTGCGCATTGGCTGCATGAATGCCACTCTGACATGTATGCCGTTATGATGGTACTGTACTTTGTTAATTTTCCTCTAAGCACTGTTGTGCATGTAAGCCAAAAAAATTCTGGTCTCTTGCATTCAGAGCACTGTGGACCAATAATACGGGACAAAAAGAAATTTTTAAAAATCCAGTGGAATGATGGAGGGGATTGTCTGCAGTGAATACACATCCTGTATTGAAAACATGGAGGGCTGGCATTTTGCACACTTCACTTAAAATTACTGTGATACTGGAAATGATGACGGACTGCTGGGAGCGGTGGGCGAGTTGCAACAATAACAACCACATGTGCAACAACACACGGCGACTCATATCTTCATGTGTGAGGCACCTAAATTATGGAACACGTTTAAAAAAAAGAGTCTTTTTTTTTGACATATAGTGTCAAAGCTCATTCTTTCGCTCCGACCTTTGACACTATATGAGGTGAGGTCACTTTGTTTCAGATTTTGTTTTACGTGGTTTCTTGCATCGTTGGTCTTATCCATTAGTGTAAAGCAGGTATGCCTCAAGCCAAAGTTTGCTCTTTTGTAAATCTCTTCTTCTCTTTTATAGCATTTTGTTCTGTGTATGGAAACGCAGCCTGAGGAAGACGTGGATGTTCCGATGATCTGTCGTGACAGCTACATCGAGGCCCCAAATGGAGCGGGACAGAGGCAACGGCGTAACAGTGAAGTGTTTAATGAGAAGGAAAGAAAAAACCACACACTAGAACGGATAACGGAGGATCCAGCAGAGTGTGAAAGGGGTTAGAGGAGCTTAAATACTGAAGGAGAGATGGAAATGACAAAGGAACCAGATGAGGCAACGACAGGCGAGTGGATGCACCTGAGGAAGGGGGGCAGAAAGAGGCTAATTGGGAAATGATAAACAGCTGGGAAGGGGAGCAGAGGGGCAGGTTGAAGGTGAAACAGAAAACAAAGCAGGAAGGAGCCCTGAACGGCAAACAGAAATAAATACTAATCAAACAAAACAAACCCCAAAACACGACGAGAGTAAGAAAATAAACTGAAATGGAAGGTAAATAATGGAGGAATCACACACCAGAAGAACAAATGACAAAGTCCAAAACATGACTGGATCCTGATTTTCAAAAATCTACATTAATGACGAAATGAAATAGTTTTTTTTTGCTGCCTGGTCCTAAAAGACCAACTAACCAGACCCTGTTCATGCCCTGCTGGTTTTTTTAATAATATTTTTTTTAATAACCTTTTCTCCTTCATCTCACTCTTAAACAGGTCAGCTTTGTAGAGTAAATTATCATTTACTAATTATCCTGTCAACAGTCCCCGTGTATTAAATATTAAGTCGCCACTGAATTTCAAATTAGCATTGTTACCACTACTGTCAAATTGTTGGCATTTATGAAGCTGTTATTTTGTTATTTCTGTTTACCTGCCTTGTCCGACTTGGCCAGGTCAAGAGGCTTTGATCTCAAAGGGGTTTTATTTGGTTAAGTAGAGATTTGATAAATAAAAAGAGAAGAAAACAAATCAGTGTAGCTTTTAAAAAAAATTGGCTACAGTAGAATTTATTTAGGGCTAATAAAGTAAATGAGAATGCACACTTCTCTGAAATGTGTTTGCCTTTTTAAAAAAAAAAAATCTACACATCTATCACATAAAACTCCAGTAAAATATGCTAATGTTGGTGGCAGTAGCCAAACAGAATGGGATAAAAGTTTGAGGGGTTTGAACAGGAACGCGGACCCTCCATCACGCTGCTCTGGCACACAGAGAAATCAGATCCAGTCAGATCCCAAGGTCACCATCTACAGACCATCAGACTCCCTCGACGACATGAGACACTTAATGCTGTCTAACAGACTTCAGTGGCTCCTTTAACAACATAGGAATTAATGCTGATCAACAACCAATCAGGCAGTGAAGGATGGCAAATGTATTGACAGTTCTGTCTGCCAGGCTGCATATCTGACAGTTTTTTTTTGTTGTTGTTTTACATTCACAACAGCATATAGCTAGCCTTAAAAAGAAAAGCATCATGCTTAGTAATGTTAACGTTCCAATGGACCTTCTGGAGGATTTTCACCCCAAACTCCAACTAAATTATAAGGTTGCAAAGAGAGGAAAGTGTCTTGGTGGGTGGGTGGGGGGGGGGGGGGGGGGGGGGGCAGTGTTCAAAAAGAACACAAGTGCAGACTGGTTTCCATGAATATTTGATGATTCAGTCCTTGAGTGCAGGAGTGCAACACATTATTTAATGTCCCTAATGGTCCAAACTCTTCCTCTGCTGCTGTGAATGTGAGCTGCTTGTCAAAAGAGAATCTCTTTGTGTTGAAAAGGACACTCAAAAACATTGCGCCTTTGTCGTTTTTCCACTAGAGATCACAGCACTTCAACAAAATGCACATCTTTCAAATTTCATTACAGGGCTATTAGCACAATTCTCCCTTCCTCCAATTAAACCGTGCGGAGCACCAGAAGGCGACGACGAGTGACGAGTACGAATGTGAGTCTGCGTTTTGTGAGAAGCTGCAACCTGGGGAAGGGAAGGAAAGGTGCTTAACAGTGGAATTACAGCCGGAATGAGTTTTAAATCTGAGAGTTAATGTTGGGGAAATGGAAAGCCCAGTGACAGTGCAAATTGCCTCCATGAGGGATAAAACCCATCAGAGCAGGCGAAGTGGAGAGATTACATAAGATCAGACTGCATCTTGGTCCAGACAATAGGAGCAAGGCTTTGTGTGTGCCTTTTAGCCACCACAGAAACAGAGAGGACTTGAAGGAATAGCTCAGGATTGTTGTAGGTGGGCTTTCAGTAAAAGGATGGCAGCAGTAAGCATTGTACCTGCAGTGGAAAAGTGTCTGGCTGTCGTCATTTAGCGTAAATCAAAATTAGTTGGTCATGGAGGCTGAGGAAGATATATAATATCTGGAGGGTGAAGACCAAAGATGATTCAACTCCAAATGACATGACGCCAAGGAAAGATCGCTCCACCCGCACACAAGTGTAACTTAGGTGGAGCATGAGGTCAAAAGGTGAAGGTAGAGGAACTCGTGGCTTTACCAGACACATTTGGTGAGGCGTTTTTGCCTCATTGGCCAACGTTACTGCAACAAAAGAAGGCAAAATTGAATTCAAAAGAGTTGTACATGAGGGCCGTAATGTTAGCTGTGAGAAACCACAGATAGATGAAGTTAAAGTCCAGGGCATCCAGAAGCAACACCAGCCAGTATGGGGGGAAAAAAATCAATGCTACAAAGTTTAATCTTGGAAATTAGGTTTAAAAAATTACTAAATTATAAAATTCCATGTTAAGTCAGCTTGATGTAGTATTTAAAAAAATTAAATAAGTTGTAATTTTTTAAATTTATTTTAACTAATTAATTTTAGTTTAATAAAACTCCTACAGATAGTTAACTGAATTTGTAGCAATATCTTTTATTTAGTATTTTAAACTTAACTGAGTTAAAGTAACAACAAACAAGACCGAGTCAGGTTGAGTGAGCAAATAGTTTTTACATTATAGTGTCAATATCTATACATTTATCAGCTGCATTTTCTTAGAATATTTTAGATGTACTCTGTGACAGAAATAGATAAAATTTGGTGAATTGGAAAATGTTCACACAATAACTTAGTTAGAAATTTTGCAAATAGGTGATTCTGCGATTGCTAACTAAGTGGCGTTCCGCTGTACACCTTTTTAAGAAGTTATTTGTCTTTTATATTTAATTAATGGCAGAAGTCAAACATTTCCTGAGAGTGGAAATGTTCAAAGATGGAAGAAATGTCTCAAACAACAGGAGCGCCATCCAGGTACGATATTAACTCTTATAACCTTTTAACAGAACCATCCATCCGTTGTCCATCTTCCTTTGGGCCAAAGCCGGGTACAACCTGGACCGGTCACCAGTCCATCACAAGGCTTTTAACTAAACCTTGCTTCAAAACTATTCCTTTAATAGACCAAATAAAGGAAAGAAACATTGTTCCCTATACTCTAGCTTATCTCTCTGTACTACAGAATAAAAGGCTGAAGGTCACCTGCAGTTCATAGGTCAAGCAAATCTTTTTTTGTTTTGTTTTTTTATCTTTCCAGGCAAGTCGCTATTATGCATCTGTGACAGAAAGAGCGAGCGAGAGCTAAATGTGCTGCTGTTAATGAGATACTGGTTATCTCCATAGCACAGTGCCTCCCACCCTCTCCAAGCACTACATTATTGTGCATCAGAGAGGAACGCTGTGTGCTATTAGTGCTGAAAAACGGTAATGGAACAGCTCCTACCATCCCTTATTAGTGGGGTTACCATGACCCAGCAGAAGTAATAGACCTGGATAAAGAGATGGGCTTATATGGGATCTTCTATGTAAAAAAAAAAAAAAAAAAAAAACAGCGACTGGAAACAAAAGCGATGCTACGTTTTCCTGGCACTCCTTCAGAGGCTGTTTCCTGGAGCTTGATGAACGCATCACTGTGAGCAATTAAGTAAAATTGTTCCACTCTTCATTAACTGTGGATTTTTTTTTTTTTCACAAAAAGAAACAAACTTCAAATCAGAGAAATTTCAAGCTTCATTTGCAGAAGCATGGTGTAATGTGCTAAAAAAAAAAATGAAAAAAAATCCAACTCCCTGGGAAAACGTTTGTTTCTTTTACATTGCAACACTGTAATTACAGATTCGTCTTTCATCGCCAATGTTCAAGTCAAACAGCTTGTGTAATCTCAAACATGGCAAGTTGTTACCTTTTAATTCAGTCAGAGAAAGCAGGCGAGAGCCGCATAGCGATTGTGATTCCCCAAAGCATTTCATTATTCCGCTCTGTACGATAGCATCTTTAATTCCATTTTAAATAGGTTTATATGTCCATCATAAAATACTCCCTCGAGGGTTTAATTATTGTCGAGAGATAAGAGGCGCTACAGGAACAGAGTGGGGACAAAAAAAAGAAAAGAAGACAGTCATTTCTAAAGATGGAGACACAAATTATGTAGCTCTCGGTGTCTGATGGTGTTCTTTGTAAGGCTTATCGTTGGTGACATCACTTCCTGCTGCTTTCATTCATTCGGATTAATCTTGTCATCTCCTCTGCGCTGACAATGGGACCCCTGCATCTGCTATGAGCGCCGCACACAAAAAAAGGGGGGTGGGGGGAGATAAAGTGTGTAATCTAAAATTTCTGATTCAATGAGTTTTGATACAGATACAGCTCTACTGATGGAGCTGGGGCTCCGTTTGAACCATGAATGCATTTGTCCTTGTGCTTCCCCTCATTCTATGCGCTCACAGTGCAGGTGAGAAGTTTACGCACACTAATTGTCGGCATGAATGCCGTTCATTTGGGGCTTGAATAGGTGCATTTTGGAGCGTTTCTTCAGGGTGAAGTGATTACACGAAAACATCTATCATTTCTGAAAAGCAGATTTGAGTGCGCAAGTACAAAACTGTTGTTGGGTTTCATCAAATCAGCTCAATAAATGGATTAATACATTTGCAGGCTGAAATATATAAACACACACACACCAACTTTTGGATGGCTATGCATAGCAAGTTACGGAGAAACCTTTTTTTATTTCCTGCCACAGAGCAGGCTTTAAAGCATGGTGCTCACATTTCAATAGGAATGTGAGCACCATGCTGCCATTCTCCTACACTTGTAGAAGTGTAGGAGAATGGCAGAAAAAAATGTATTCACAGCATCATGCTCTCTCCGCCATACATGAGAGCTGGTGAATTGGACGTCAAACATTCCTATTGATGTCCAAACGGCTCCATTTTTGTGTCCTCTGACCAAAAACCTGTTTTCCAGTAAAGCCCGTGTGGCCAACTAAAGATTAGCTTTAGCTGAATTTGAAGGTGTACGTTTCAAAACAAGATTGTTTTCTGGGTGGCTACAGTTCAAGTCCTTGTAGAAGTTAGGTTTACTTCGTTGTAGCCAGCGACAGTGGCGTTTCTATGACATTTGGTGGACCAACTGTTGTATGACCCAAATGCAGATGGAGTAACACTGGGGTGATGACAAATGCAAACTATTGTGCAAAATTGACTTTTTATATTTCCATTTGGGTCTCTACTGCTAGAGACAGTCTTGAAAAAGAAAAAAAAAACGTCCAGGAATTATCTGGGAAAGATTTTGTGCAAAAGTTGTAATAGGCATGCTTTGAATAGCCCACTGACCTACCCTAACGTCTTTAAAACAAAGCATAATAGTTAATCGTTAAAAATGAAAAAAGTCTGAAAAAACCTAACAAAATCCAGTGATGATGCAGGGAAAATCACAGGGCCGGTAGCAGGTACTGGAACAGATTGAGGAACAGAGTGGCACCAGAAGAATCTGGCATGAGAAACTGGCGTTGGTGAAGAGAGCAACACAAGGAGCTGGAGAAAACTGACTAATGACGCAGAGCAACGGAGACGAGGCAAGAAGACACTGTGGGAATATCTGAAAAAAAAACATGAAATAACCAAACTCATGAACACACACAGTACTAAGTTCGAAAAAGATAGCAATTTTTAATAGGGTATAATGTGGTTAGTTGAAACTCTGAAACAACGAGACATTGAATTTATGATTGTCTTAAAAATGTGCAATATAAAACAATGATCACTTTAAATGATTGTTCAACTAGCACAATGACTCATCTAAACTGGTTTTGGAAAGAACAAAGCAGGCCAACATTAAACATCTGTAAAGCGTCTTGACCTCAATCCAGCTCCAACTTCAGGCTTTTGCTTAAAAGCTGGAGCCGTCCACCAATCCAATATGAACCTCGGGATTTTTTTGCTGGAAGATTCAAATATGCAGTCAAATTTAGGCCAGGACCTCAAAATAATCAGTTCCTTCTCTACAAGACAGGTTATATGTTTACATTTGAGCCTGCAAATGTAATAGTAACACTGTGGATTAGATCAAATCTACAAAGATTTGATCGGTGGCTGTCATCGGTGTCAACATCTTCTTGGAACTCTGTGGAGTTGTTGTTTTACGTCAAACTAACCATGTAAAACAGAGTTCAAAGTCATCAGGAACAGCCCAGAGTTAACCTGATATTCATGCCGGTCTAGAGTACACGTCCCACCATCAGCGCATGTTTACAAAGTCACACATGGCCAACAGAGTGAGTCTTTTCTTCCCCCTTTGACTCTGAGCCATCGTCTCTGTTAGCCCAAACACTGGACGGTCAAATAAATTGCTATGTCAACCATAAAATTACCTTCAATTCAAATTTCCCTCAGCTGTGTAAAAAAAAAAGAAAAATCTTACATCCCTTCTCACAAACACATCTCAGAGACTGAGCTAAATTCGACATTTTTTTCCCTCTTACATCCTCGACTCGGAAACAAAAAAAAACAGCGGCTGGTTTGAAGCCCAATGAACGAGTTGCTTGGTGAAATAGGTAACCTCTCAATCTCTTTTCTTTCCCTTCCCTCACCGTGATGTTTTCTGTGAACTACTCTCTCTTGACTCACGCTAACCTACATCCCTCCCACATACTTGTTAACAGTTAGGCACGCTGCATTTATGCTGCAGGAAATGATTACCCCTGAGAGCCCTCCATGAAGAGACCAAGCAGGGATTCACTTCTTCAGCTTCTTCGCTCCGTTTCGCCGAACAAAGAGGCGACAAAGAATGTGAACGCGGGTCTTCTTTGGAAACAGCACTTACAGTGACTTCATCTTTCTGCCAATCTTAATCAAAAGCTCTTCAAGTTTATAGCCACAAAGAAAGGGAGAGTGTTAAGGGTTTACTCACTGGCAGAAAACCTCCATGGCTAAATAAACATCTGATATTCGGTTCCAGCGAAAGGTTACAATTAACAGTGAAAACCCTCTGACATTTGAATTCCCCTGGCTGTATTGATTACTTGTTAGCTGAAGTCAACAGTACTGATGGAAGCTTTATTACTCCACTTAATGAGTGATGTTTTATTAATGCCTATGTAACAAGATTACCTTTATCTCAATGAAAGCCATCAGTCTTTGCCCCCCTACTGAGCAATGATGTGAATGCTCATTAAGCTCTCTACGGATCCTGTTCTCTGGAAATCTGTTCCATCTGCACGAAATGTCGCAATCTGGAGAGAAAAAACAAAAACAAACCCTCTGTTGGACTCCTAAAGCCCCCCCCCCCCCCCCCCCCCCCCCCCACCTACCTTCTGCATTCAGGCAAGCAGAAAAGCAAGTACACAAAACAAAATAACTGAGCTACCGCCTTTGGTTTTGATCCAACTTCCTGGCACTGCCTACTCACAATCACTGGGCACTTCAGGTCAAGTAACTATTAAGCTCTGTCACTGTAAAATCAGATACACTTTAAAGAAACCAGTTCTTCCCTTCAAAATAAATGTTCCTCCTTTTTTCAAGGGATAGATGTAACAGGTTGAACTTTCTGTCTAAGTACAGGGCCTTGCAAAAGTATTCAGACCTTTCCACTGCTTCTTCGCTGTGGACGAAGCGAAGAAGCAACTCTCCTTAAGTTGATACTTTGTAGAACTACTTTTTACTGCAGGTACAGCTTTACCGACTTGTACATGAAGTATCTGCCCAGATATCTTGACCTCAGTCTGATTGGATAATGAGCCTTTTTTTTTGACACAGATTCTCAATCAAATGTATGACTTGACATTAATTGGACTATTTTATGTTTGGACTGTTAACCTCCACCTCAGGTCACAAATCTTTTGCAAAGTCTAACAGGTTTTCTTCCAGGATTTGCTGCGTTTAGCTCAGATGGTTCTTGACCAGGTGACTTTGGTCAAAAATGACAGATTTTATTGTCAAGAGGTCTATAGCTTCACTTTATCTACAGCCTTCAGGGTGTATCCTGGAAGATAACTCATCTAGAGCACCCATATTTAGCTGGTTCCTGTCCAAGGACGTTAACCCTAGGTCCAGAAGGATCCAGAAGTATTGCTAACATGCACACACACACACATTCAGAATCACCCCTTAAACATGGGTTTTGACTATGGGAGGAAATCAGAAATTAAACGGTTTGAATATAAGGCACTTTCTAATTTCACTGACCTCAAAGAGCTTTACATGGCAGCCACTTTCACCCATCACAAAGACACTTATCTGTACACCAATATACAAATCTGTGGGTAAGTAGAGGTTGACTGTTTTGCCCAGGGGCACATAGAAAGGTGAAAACTGGAATAAATATTGACTGCATCTCAATAGCAAGGCCACGACTCTGCCACCGAAACATGTAGGCCAGAATAACTGACAACACAAAACTACACTGCTGCACAAACAAAGCTGATGACAGAAGAGATGCTCAACAGTTAATTAGCATTAGGAGAGAGAAATTTAGCGAAATGTCACATCACAAAAGCAAAGTTAAATAACCTCTATTTCTTTTCTTTGAGGATTTAACATTACATTAACATCTCAAAATAAAACACAACTAAACAATAAAATGCCTTGCTATTTTACACTTATACTGGAACTGGTATAAACACTTGAGCTGCAAGTCATTTTTCAGGCCAAAATAGACACGTGATTACCATTTTTCTCCCCCTTTCATTGAGTAATAATTTTTCTATACATGCCTCTTCTATACGTTTTCCTACAAAGTACAAACTTATTGGATTTAGTGAACTCCAATCTCAAGTTAACAAAGCTCCTGAGCACCACCCATTTTTTCATAAAGGTTTGCAGAAGCCTATGGTCTGGGAGTTTTACACATGTGGTCATATAGGTTATTGGAAGACACACAACCATTTCTTAAGTTAACAGAAAATTTTCCAGACAAGAAAAAATATTCACTGAGTGGTAGCTGTGTGGATAAAATCATTGATATTAGAGCTGGAATGGGCATAATGATTGGATACAACAAAAACGCAACAGCAGCTCAAACAAGCATCAAAGTCTGCAGAAAAAACTTTGCAGAAAGCCCAACAAGCCAAATCTGGAAGCAAATGGGCTGCAGCAAAAAAAAAGGACTATACTGGGAACAGGAAAGTGAGGAGACGGCTCAAAAAATTATTAAAATTAGGGAATAACAAAGTGAAAAGAAACTTTCTGATCCTAAAAAACATTACAACTTGACATTAAAAAAGCATAAATACATGTTTCATCTCATCAGATGCTCAGGTTGGTAGCAGCATTGTTAGGTTTTGCTTTTAGCCCACCTGGTGCCCTTTAATGCTGATTGAGCATGTCATACACGTTGTAAGTGTCACAGCCTGCCTGAGTGTTGCTGCTGACTGTGTCCGGCCCTTTATGGCCATAGTGTGTGCATCTTTAGACAGGTGCTTCCTGCAGAAAAATGAGCCATGTCAGAGGGCTCACGTAATCTCCAAGTTGTTTCTGGGAGACAGCCATGAGTTTACTGTACTGCAGCGGCCTCCGCACTCACTAGATGTCAATCCAGCGGGGAGCACCATAGATCTGTGGCCAATAAAACTGCAAAGACTCCCCGATAATATCAAGTTAATATGGCCTAAATTCTCACAGAAGCGTTGCTGACACCTTGCTGACTTTTATGCCATGGAGAAAGCAAGGCACCTCTAAAGGTAAAAAGATGGCCATGGTACTTTCAAAGTGTGCCTAATAATGTGGCCGGAGAGTGCATCGTGGGTTCCTGAAAAAGAAAAATGGCAATGATTTATTGTGGAGGGTGGGCTGCTTTTAACCTGCACAGAGAAATGTAATGCATCATTTTGGGGGCCAATGTGTTTTAGAAAATATGTTCCCTGACTCCCTTTGTGCCTCTGCATTGGCAGAGAGTAAAAAGTGACCGGTCTCGCTGCATTACACTCAGAAACTGCAGGCGCAGTTGCTGACGGACTTGGTCTCAGAGGTAAAACCATCTGAAACAATGGCGGCTCCTCCCCGTCTCCCCACTGCAT
The DNA here is from genome assembly GCA_033032245.1 of Poecilia picta. Taxonomy (NCBI): domain Eukaryota; kingdom Metazoa; phylum Chordata; class Actinopteri; order Cyprinodontiformes; family Poeciliidae; genus Poecilia; species Poecilia picta. Next base: position 7,577,544 of record CM065357.1, on the reverse strand, counting down.
CTATCAAAGACTCGACACAAGTTGGGGGGAGATTGATTTCTCTTCTGCATGAGCCCGACACCCAACGAGGCCTGTTTAACAAGAGCCATCCTATCTGCCAATAAAAAGCACCTTCCCACCCCATAAGGCATGTCAGAAGGCACTGCGGTGCGTATATATTAGCCATAACTTTTTTTAAAAGCTGGATTTATAGACCCCTCAGTGGGGATTTATGAAAAAGGATGGTGAATTAATTATTCCCAAACAATTTGATACATCTGATTATTAATTCTGGGACACGAGCCCGCTTAGAGCAGAGACTGCTTGTAAAGGTTGGATTTATCATGTTGACATTTTGCTACAGTCGACGCTCCTCTCCCTCTCTCGCTCCTACAATGCAGTTGTTCAAAGCCGTGCCCTGCAGCTTCTCTTCCGCGGCATAAAGGGGCCGAACACAAATGTGCCCTTTTCGTCTGTCTTCTGCCTCTTTTCCAATGAGAAAGCGGTGGATGTTTTAGTAAGAGATTACAGCAGGGGCACACGAACGCACACACCGCCAGTTGACAAGCGTTTTTCTCTGCTGGTGTGCCATGCATGGTGAAGCACGCAAATGAAAGGTCAGACCCATCAGCATCCATCTCCCACTCAAACAGCAGAGGCAGCAGCCTAATCCAGCTGTACGAACAAACAACAAAGACGCGAGACAGCAACAACTCCAGTAGATGCATCAATCTGACAGCATTAGAGAAGGTTAAGCCCCCCAGTTTGTTCGGCAAGTGCTCGACATCAGCTACGCCCTAACAGCTTAAACGAATGCAAATGAACAAAGGCGAACGTTGGCGCAGAGGTTGAGTTGGGTTTCATGCAGAGTTACACTGAAGGAAATGCCACGCGCGGCTGAAAGATCTGCGGCTTCAACCTCACGATGATGCCCGGTGAACTGCTGAGCAAACTGAAGTGGAAGAGTCAATTTTACAAAAATCTCTGAAATTGGCTTGGTGCCAGAACCAAGATCTTGACTGGACACACGAGGCAGAAACGCATTGGGTCACACTTTAAGCAACAAATGACTGTGATCAGAATAAGGCTTTTAGGAAGGTTCAGACAGAAGGCTAAAGCGTTCCTTTTTTATTCGTCTTAGCACAATATCTGCGATACCCATTGCTCTATTATCTTCTGGCTTTCTCACGCTGTCAAAATAATCTGCCTTTCTGTGTCAGTGTTACAATCGTCCAATTATCTTCAAGCCTTATTGCAGGCTAATAAGGCCCTGTAACAATTCTTCTGAAATAATAAGATTCAACTGTGAAGCAATGAGAAGAAATACTGAAACATTGCACAAGGAAAGACAGTCGCTGTCCAGTACTGGGGAAACAAAGTCTAAACTCAGTAAAGTCTGTGTCAAAGGGGTTAAGGGCAAACTTATTATTCACTACTAATGTTTGCTAGAGAAACCTCAAAGGCACATACTCCACTTGAGGTGGTAAAACTACATCTATATGAGCCTGAATGTTTTTGTTGAAGTGTAGATTAGTTGGTTGATTACAAAAGTTTTCTTGATAGGGTTATGCACTAAGAGCCATCGATTGTGTTCAGTGATGATCTACTTTCCACAGATTTGTACCGGTGATTGCTTCCATGCATGGCAGTGGATTCGGTTAGTCTAGGTCAATGCTGACATAAGCATTTTTGAATGCTCAGATGTGACTCTTCGGTGACACATTTCCCTTAAAGGTGTCTAGAGTTGATGTAGCGTTCACCATCCAGTTTAATATACTTCCACTTATTTGCTTTTCTTATGACTCTTCCAGTGTCTGCAACACTCCGTGACGCTCTAGGAGTCGTGTCAGCTACTTTCTGAAAACGTCCAGTTTGAAGTCTCCAATGGCCCGCTGTGGATAAACAATTGGTTTTCTGGTTTCAAGATATCAAAATGTGAAAATCATTTTAATAGAAGTGTTTAAATACAAATTTGCAGTGAACCAGAACATTTGGCAGGTGATTGTTGAATCAGGCACTTTTGTGGTTAATTGCCATTTAGAGAGCAGCGTACTATGCAATAAACACTGAGGTGTATTCAAAAGTTCTGCAAAGGTTGTGATGCATTTTAGGTTCTTTCTGAAGGTGTGTAATCATGTCAAAAAAATAAAAGATAATGTATTATTCCAACAAGATATTGTTAAATATATGTATATGGATGTTTTTTAGATGGATCTTGAGTCAGAAATCTAAATATCACCACAAGCTGCTCTATAACAGAAAAATCATATCTCCAATCAAACATGGATTAGAAATCAGTCAGATTTTGCAGATGAAACATTTTTCTCAAGTGCTTGTCAAAGTTTGGGCGCACACTCAGTGACCAGATTCATAAAGTTGTAAAGAAAACATTTATTTATTTCAAGGAATAAGGATGACATGACAAGTTTGAGTCAAAGAAAACACGTCAGCATTTGTATTCTCTTTTCTGATGACATGAAACAATAAAACAATAAATCAAAGCATAAGAGTTTTCAGAAAAATAATGTCAAGAGTAGATGTGCAAATATTTTGCATTACCCAGTGGTTTTATTCCCTTAAAAAAACAAGCAAGCTACCCCAAGCAGCAAAATATAAATAAATGTAAAAATGTGCCAGTCTTTTGAATGGAAAAAAAATCTATCTACTCAAAAGAGCCTTAAATCCCATCTCTGCTCATCACATAGGATCTTGTGTATTTGATTATATTTAAGTGGCAGTTTCCCGTTAAAGAGTTCAAAATGTGGTTAGTAAAGACTGCGATGCATCCACTAATGAGATATTACTGATCATGAAACATACTGTGACTATGTAACTTGTTGTTTCCCAAACATAAAATCATTCCTAATCTGCTCTCACTAATGCTTTTATCGTTGGCAGCCAACCACAGCATGGGATAGATGTATTTGTCACCACAGTCTTTAAGTGAAAGGCCTGAAAGTGGTCACTGCAACTTTAAGGCCCCCACTTACTCCATACTCAGACGTATTTCACTACACTTAATTTCACTAAGAATCTACCTTTGGATCAATGCAAAGGTAGATTCTTACAACCGCGTACGCATAGCATAGCAAACGGTGCTCACATCAAACTGTTAGGTATGCAGCACCAATGTGATGAGGTTTAGAGTTGGTGCAACCAGCTGCCAGGATGCAGATCAACCACACTGCCACTTTGTGCCACACCAACATGTTTGTTGGCTGCAAACAGGGCATTTAGCAGATCAAACTTGCTAATGGCCATCAGAATAGTGGGAAATGAAGGACTTTGTCATAAAAAAATGTAGGCAAACTGTACTCTCGACTATGAGATCTCAAACTGTTGAAATCTCAACCAAAGAGACGTTTGAGATGAAGAAAATTAATCCAACATTCACAGGAAGTTTTAAAAGACACAGACATTTAAGGGAATGTAACACCTGCTTATCACCCACCATCGCATCAAATTATCCCGAAACCATGTTGTGTGTTAGCATGTAGGTTGGTGTTGAAAATAAATAGAGCATTTCTCCCTGACCTATTCAAGACAAGCTGAGACCAGAGTGCTGTCCACACAAGTGACCTTGAAAAATAAGGTCCAGTCCGTTTCGAAGCGCATCAATAAAGGAAGCCAAAACACACTCAGTAGCTATTTCCCAGAGCACTGAGTTTCATTACACTTTGGCTTCCCTGCTTCTATTTTGGCAGGGATCTGTGTGTGCCCTTGATGTGATGAGAAGTGTGAATTTCTGCACAGGACACGCCGTGAAAGCACACAGCGCCGCGCTGCCTCATAGTCATAATTTACATCCCACTTGAAGCGTTTCACTCGGGCCTCTCGGCAGCCTGTTTTTCCCACACTTCCTTACACATGAGCAGGCTAAAAGCACTGTCATTACTCCATCACGCTCTTAAAGCGGTGTATCTGACCCATTAGAGAGGGCTGGTGGGAGTAGCGCTGTGAAATAATGATCACTGAGATTTCTATAAAAAGAAAACTGCGGCTCGCATTTGTTGGTCGCGGGAGAGGAGCGATTAAGGCAGACTGATTGAAAGTGTCCCGTGTGAGCGGACGTGTCAGACTGGGAGGTGGAGGGGGGGTAGCGGGGGGTTGGGGGGGAAAGTTTTGCTGTTGGTGTAATGGGCCAAATATCTGCTCCGCTTGGCTCCTCTCTTCCTTCCGCTCTGCAGCGCTCTGCTCAATTAATCCAGAGCCTCTTAATGACCCTCGAAGGTGACTTGCTAGATAAGTGCAATTGCACTGGAAACAAGGGTGCTGCCAATTAGTCCTCAAGCCTCCCTACATCCTCGCAGAAGAGGCTGGGCGCGTCCCACTGGGCGAGCCTGTTTGTGACTTCATTAACTGGCTTCTAAAAGGGGAAAATGGCCTAGATCATGTGTTGGCGGACAGGGATCAACATGAGTTGATGGCATGTGCCGGAATGACGGGGAAGCAAAAGAGGAGAAGTCTCCACCGCACCACTTGGATGAAGACCGTGTTCGCATTTCCTGCTGTTGTTGTTGTTTTGGGCATAAAGTCTCTGGGGGGTCCAGGCTGTTTGATGCCACTCCAAGTGGCGAAGACTGCGACGAGGAACACTGTAAGTGACAGCAACCTCCTCTTCCTCTTTAGTGCCCACTTGCCTGTCTCTAATTGCCCCCCCATTGTTCTTTCCTGGGCAAGACGATAATGAGAATTTCTTGCTACGTCGACGTCAGGACCACAGTCACTTGTTGTCTGCCAGCAAGAGTCTGTGAGTAATGGGTGTGACTAATGCTGCCTGGCGGCTTCCACACTCATCCCTCCCTGCCATCTGTCCCCTGCCACCCCTCTGGGTGGACTGGGGTGCTCTCAGTGGGTCTCAGTAATCAGACACACGCGCTTCACACACACACACACACACACACACACACACACACACACAGTGAACGTTCAGGCAATTTCAGCCTCATGGCAACTACCAAAAAGTTTTTCAATTTTATGTATATGCAGGTCTGACACTCACACACACTGCGCCTCTGCACCAAATGGGTCACACTAACAAACTTTAGTTTCACTAATTAGTTTTTTATTTTCAGTAAATTTATCTGCTCTTTGAAGTGTTAACATACGGAAAGCCAACAGTGCCACAAATTAGTGTATAAGTAAACTAAATAAACTGTGAAATTATTACTTATACATTTTAAAAGAAATATAATTTTGCATATGTATTGAAATTGCATTCCTTTATAACTACAGTGAAACAGACTTTGAATCCGTTTATATGAAACTAAAATGATTCTGTACCATTTATAATCAACTGAACTAAACTGAACTAAATGTATTTGTAGCCTAAATGTTACAATAATTCATAGACATTTGACTTATTTGATTATTTCATGTTTACTTGTCAGCAGTGCACCATTAAATAATTAAGACGATCACAGTGGTTTAATTATACAACTCTTGCATCTGATTGGGTCATTTGTCAATCACATTAATCTCTGCAAGTAAAATAATTAACACAATAGAGTTATATATCTTCAACCTAAATGCTTAGTTTATTGTGTTTGAGCAGAAGGTGGTTAGTTACAGAAACGCTGAGTTAAATCCTCCGTCTCAATCTGGTGCATCCAGCAGGTTTGTTCTGATTTTAGCATTTAAAAACAACTTATCTTGTAAATGCTAATATCTACAGCATACAATGGCGTATTAACAGGTATTTTAGAGCACGTACAGAGTTTGCTGCCGTTTGGCAAGCCAAACAACTTCTGTGTCACCTTGTTAAAGTTATGTTGATTGATGCTGGCATTTGTAGCAAATGCCTCTGTCTCAAAGACTAATTGCAGCCTGACATCATGAGCGCCATCTCCACCCTACGTCTCCCTCTGGTTGGAAAAGAGCAACAGAGCTGTAATACATCTTCTTGCAATTGCTAAAACAGAATTGATGCTAAACCAGAAATTATTACAAACTTGCTAGCATAACTTTAGTTTAAGCAGAACTTCTGTTGCTCCTTGTTTACCCTTCTGGGCCACCATATTATATAACATAGATTTTGCTTTTGGCTGTTTGCACAAACATAAAGTCACAAATAGTCAATGTTAGCTACTCTCTTGACCCATCATCTTGCTCCCATCACTGTAAAAGCTGACAGCCCTCTTACAATAAATGCACTTATTTTATCTCTTAATCTCAACCTGTTATGAGTTCTTTTATTTTACACAAAATGTTTGTGCTTTTCAGAGCTTACCTTGTAGTTGTAAATTGTCTTGATCATTTTTGAACTTGTTAGTGATTTAACTCACATCTTAAAGTTGACTTTACTAATAGTTTTAAGGCAGTTTGGAAGTTTTGTTTCCAAGTTAAATAACTTAAAATCTTCATCGCTATGCCAGTCAGGCCATCTTCCTTTCCTTTCACAAAGCACATGGAGATGACAAAATAAATAAATCAGAAACAGTTTCTTGTGATAGCATACACTTTATATCCACCAAAATGAACTTGTATCCCTTCAATGCAGGTTTTCAATTTGCTAAAATCAGACATATGTTTTCACTTTTCTACAGTGTTCTTTAACATTTTTCTACCACAGGAATGTACAGGTAAGAGAACTAGACTCCATTTTCACAAAAAAAAAAAAAAAAAAAGCAAACCGGTTGTCTTGAACCCAGCAGATTTTAGAGTGCATGTGAAGGAGTGTGAGAGATGTATCCAGGCTGTCAGTGTTGGCTTAAGATAGGGAGAAGCAGCATGAATCTCATTACAAGGACCCCTGGACCTGCCCCCGCAGCTAACTGAATCACTCTGAGTAACTTTAAATTGGTGTCCAATGAAGGAGGAATTGATCCCTGGCCCTGTTCTGCTTCTCTCGGGCAGTTTGGAATGTAATCCTCAGAAGCTGCAGCTTTGATGGATTCTGCTATCTGTTTGGTTTGGTTTCTGTATATCTGAAGCTGATGCGTAATTGGAAAGCGATTCAGATACACAGAAAACATTTGCCTCTGGTGACTTCAGAGGTGCGATGCTGGCCCGAGAACACATTTTACGCCGTTTCAAACATAAAACACGACGAGGCAATCTTAAGCCGGAATTTCAAGACGCAGGCTTTGGTTTTGTTCGTTCGCTCCAATATATGCACAGGATCTCCACGTTCTGTTCAAGAGTCGTGGTAAACTGTTGCAGCGCTGGCTCTGCGCCTTTGACACTTTCGCAGCAATCACTTCCCTGCGACTGTTACGGTGGGAGTGTTTTTCACTTCCTGGATTGCCAGAGGCACAGACACTCTCGTTCTGTCTGCCAGTTCATAAACGACTGCAGCTTCGAAAGTGAAAATTGTCGCCCTAAAAAATTAAATTGCCATTTATTACCTCTCACCTTTTCTAAGCACTTCCATCGTGCAGGGAATTTAAAAAAAAGTAAATTGGGGTTATTATTAGGGTTTAATCATGTGCTGAAATGATTATTTTCAAGGCTGCATTCTACATTTAAATGCACTTTAATGGTTTTAGTTTGTTGGGGTTTTTGTAAAATTCATTAATGAATGTCATTTCCAGCAGTTTGAGGGAGTCACTTTAAAACCACAAGGTTGGAACCATTAAGTTTCAAAAGAATGTTAATAAATATTTATACACTTTATTTAATGAGAACCTCAAACCCTAACAACACCGCTCACCAAACGGCAAATGAAATGCAGACAGAGTAAATATCATGTGAAGGGTCTGATTTTAACAACGCTATATAAACACGTAGTACTGGAAATTATAGCTAAGAGGCTCCTATATAAGATTTATTTTATGAGCCGCACAAAGACTAAGTGATACATCATGAAATGGATTTGCCATGGATATTTTCAAAGGTCACCCTGTTGGACCATAATCTCATTTGGAGTGACTGAAATAAACATATCCGTGGGAATTGGACACAGTTATTTTCGAGGGGCGCAAATTGATTTTCTGTAGAGCTCGCAACACACAGTCGCCGTTCGGCCTCAGAGAGGAAAACTTAGATTTCTTTATTAGACAGCTTCCAGCAAGTAACTGTGGTAAAGCTGTGCTGTTACCAAGGAGAGAGAGGGAAGAGGGACATTTCTACAAAATGGTAGAATAAATCATGCAGAATAAAACTACTTCACATTTTGTCACATTACGTTAGGCACCAATCCCAGGTATAGACGACTGCCCACCCCATCTTCAGAAACCATCTGAATGGAAATTAGACTCAGCACAAATTAGAGACGCACCAATCCAATATTAATAACTATTGGTCCAGGCAATTAAAAAAAATAAATAAATAGAGATTCATAAGGGCACATCTACTCAATCTATTTCTATACATTGTCCTTTAAGCAACATCATGCTTTGTGATTTATTTTAGATTATATTTAAAATTCCTAATTGCACTTTCTGAGCCATTTGAAAGGTTTGTTGTAATTTATTTTTTACATGTTTGAAGCTATAGGTGTAACTAAGTATCTATCAAATAAATTTGTAACTCAGTACATTTATCTGTGTTTTTTTTTAAAAAAAGAAAAGTCAATTCAGCTGTTTTTCTGTATCTGATTGGTATCGGGCGACACCAAATCTCAGATATCGGTATTGTATTGGTAAGTGAAAAAAGTGTAGCTTAGTACAAATCCAGTTGTTCTCTGAAGCCCTGAGAGGTTTGTTTAAGACTATTAGAGAACAAAAAGCACCATGAAGACCAAGGAACACAGCAGTGAGGTCATTATAGTTCATCTGTGTTTTAAAAGATCATCAGAGACTTAACAGGACTTTGCCATCCAACCAAACCAGGCTGGATTCGTATCAGAAACAAACCTCTCGGTTGAGAGATGATCATTTTTAATCTAAATTGCCATTCGTATCAGAAACAAATCTCTCGGTTGAGAGATGATCATTTTTAATCTAAATTGCCCAGTGAATGATTTGGCGTTAAGAGCATGGTGGAAGACTTACACTGAAAAATACCCATTGCTGCGGTGAAACATGGTGGTGGCACCATCATGGTGTGGTGATGCTTTTGTTTGAAGTCGGGCAGAGTTGTGAATCTGTGACAAAACTTAAAAACTGTGTTTTGGTAACGTCTTGGTCTGATCAGAGTCTTTTCTGTTTTGCAAAAAACCGACAAAAAATTGCATAGCTGTTCCAAACTGGTTGAGCCTGCAGCGAAACCTTTTTAAAAACTCTGGACATCTAAACACAAGGCCCTCCACATTTGTCACATCTTCTTGCCGTAAAAACGTAAAATGAAATTCACAGTTTTCCTTGAAAATAGGACCTACATTGTGCTCATCATAACAGCAGTTTATATATTGTGGGGAAATTAGAGGAAATCAAAGACTGTGACAACAAAAATACCCCACCCCAAGGCCCATAAACCCGCCTGAATGAGTGAGTTCTTAGTCGTCGTTCATCTCCCCTCCTCACAGCCCCGTACTGTAATTTCCAGGGTATGTAGAGATGCTGTTGGTTCAGATTTATTTTCCCACATCTACAATATAAAGGCATTTTCTTACCATCGGCTTCTCATTTCAAACCTATCACTCATTATTGGACTCAATGATGGCTGCTATGGCAACGAGTCCATGGAAATACACTTCAGTTGTCACAAAGGCTGTGGTTTTCATATTGCTTCCACTTTTTACAAAGGCAACAGATTTTTTTTAGAGAGATCTGAAAACTTTTAGTATCTTTACAGCATTCATTGTTGTGTGTTTTTACTAAAACCACTCATTCTTTGACAGAAACACTTAGAGGGATGAATGACATTTACTTTGTCTTGCTCATCCATTATCCTAACTGTGGTACTGCATGATTTTTCTTACTTTAGCTTTGTAAAATTGTTAGTGAAAAGTTTTATGTTGTATAAAAATTTATCTTGCATAAAAATAACATTTGTGTTTGGTCAAATTATTTCATTTTTGTAGCAACGTCTCTTGGCAATGAATCAAAACCATTTGAAAGGCTGCTCATTTCCTTTAAAGTGTAAATAACATCAAAGTTTACTTATTTTGATAATAAATTGTCTGCATGCCTAAACAGTTCAGTTCTCCTGCTGTTTTAAAACAGTACAGCTTTTCTAAAGAAGCGCCGATCGGCCATTCAATCATCCCACTCACACACACGCCCCCTAGTGGCAAATCAAGAGTTACAATAGTGAGTATGGCGAGTGTTGATCAGTAATGTCACTCAGTTTTACAAATGTGACTTATTGGCAAAGTGGATACTGAGTGGTATGTCTCATCTGATCTGATGCTTAATGCTGTGAAAATCTTCAACACCACAGGGGGGTTTAGGGGAAATGATAATATTTTTGTTCTTTTTTTCCAACTAGTGATATTAAGTCACAATTAGTGACTTGGTTTTAGTGAGCCACTGTGTTGGTCACTTTGGCATAAACAGGACACCCAAGCTGATCCCACAAGTGTTCAAGGTGGTTGACATGAGGACTGGAGGCCATTTGATTCTCAGGCAATTTCCGGTTCATAGTGTTGAACAGGCACTGATAAAATTTAAAACTTCAGAGTTCAGCCATCCAACGAAAACTTGTTTCTCAAAACCCAAGAGTCCAGAGCCTCTGTACAAAGCAAAGCATAGAACAACAGGCTGGGTTTTTGTTTTGTTTTGGGGGGGGTTTGTTCCCAGGCTAGGAAATATTTGGACAAACATATTCCCTAGCTTTTTGTTAAAGTTTTACAAAATACTCAGTGCAAGTATGATTTCCCACTATCAATCCAACAGCCTTTGGTGAAGAATATGAGCTGATTCCCAAATCACTGGAATTAACAATAATTCAGACGAAGCCAGAGGGAATAAAAGAGTTAATTATCTGGAGCTTGTCAGGTATAATTGAACAGATGTGTTTTGAAATTGGCCATTGCAATGCCAGTGGTGGCATCTTCCCACACTGCCACAGTTTGCAGTTCACAAACAGAGAGAGAGAGAGAGAGAGAAAGAGGAGAGGAGAGATACAAGTGCTGTCTTTATGAAACAGAATTTAGTTGCAGCACACAACAGTCCACCCTGGAGACCTCTGGAGAGGTAATTAACCTATCACCCCTTTCACAAGCAACGCACTCCTGTAGGCTTTTGAGCTTGAGACTTTTACCCTTAAAGAAGTGTAATGTGCAGCAGTTTATCCCTGTTTAAAACCGAGTTAGTTCAGCTCCATTCGCACCCCGAGCGTGCTTTCTGCTTCGCGCTCAGCGGCCGCAGCGCCGCTCGAGTCCTCGTCTGCGTGGGAGCCCTCCGGCCACTGGCTGCTCTCCGTGATAAGAGCACGGTGAGGTCCAGCCTCATGACTACCACGTTCCCTCCATCACTCCCCCGATCCCCTACCCGCTCCACCATTTCATTCCACTGACTTTAAGAGCCGGCATCAAAATGCAGTGGCCCGAGGCTGAGGCTGCTACCTCCACTCCACTTCCATGAGTTTGTCAATATAAACATGCCTCGGCGTGCTGCAGAAGATGGCGCCCGCTCCGATATCTCCAGGTTTCTCTGAACAAATAAAACCCGACGGCTTTCATCACTCACACGCCTGCAACAGCTGTGAGTCACGGCCCGGTAATGAAAACGCAATCAATAAGACAACCCACGGGTCAAACAATGCGAAGGAACAGCCACAGGACCAGACTTATTACTTGCCACTGATAAACCAAACCAATGTTTGAGATCTTTCTTTGTGGAAAGCGTGACATTAACCATCTTTGCTATGGCGCCTCAGATTTGATATGGCGATAGATGATAAGTAATTATGTTCATTGCAACCACAGATTACATTCTCAGTTTTAAAGTAGAACAACAGAACAAAGCCTGTGAATTTTAAGCAGAATGTGGAAAAGATATCTGGTGTTCCAGATATCACCGGATATCTAATTAATCCGCCCCAACCTTTGAACATCTCGCAAAGATTATCTATGGCTGTCCTACTAAACTGAGCTGCATCATCCTGAACACACACCGCCCCCACATGACTGCGTCATGCTGCGGGGAAGCTTTTCATCACCAGGAACATGGAAGTTGCTCAGAGTTCATGGGAAGACGGATGGAGCTACATGAAGGACAAACCCTGGAAGGAATCCTCCTGGAGGCTCCGGAGGAAAAGAGACGGAGGCAGATGGTCGCCTTTCTGCAGAACAATGACTAAACGAACACTCTGAGGAACAACGAGGGGAGCGATAACGTGTTGGACTGAGTCAAACTTAGGAAGCTGATGTTCACAGACAATCCCCATCTAGCCTGGCTGTGCTTGAGGTGTTTTACAAATAACGACGGGCAAACAATTTTACCTCCAGATGTGCAAAAGCTGGTAGAAACGATCCCAAAACACTCCCAGCTGTTGCAGCAGAACACCAAACGTACAAAATATCGTGTGCATCCTCTGTTGCATCCACTCCAGATTCTAGACACAGTAAACTACAAATGATAATTTGCAGGAGACACCAACAGAGGATAATGTGTTTTAGAAAGACAATACAGTATATTATGAACATAATCAAATGTTGGTGTGCTGAGGTGGTGCAGGGGTAAAGCACAACCTACATATGGAGGCCTTAGTCCTCGACACAGCTGTCACAGGTTCAATTCCTGGCCTTGGCGACCTTTGCTGCATGCCTCCCCCCTTCTCTCATTACCCACCTTCCTGTCAATTAACTATCAAATAAAGGCCACTAGAGCAAAAAAAAAAACATTATCAAATCTATCTGGCAAAAACCATTTACAACCTAATGATGTCACAAATAATGTTCAATGTCTCCGATCTGCTGAAGAGTTTAAAAATCACCAACCTTAATAAAAACCCAGCCTGCAAACAACAAAACCTTTGTTGCTTACAATTGTGAAACTCGACTCAGACACATTTACTTATCCAAAATAAAATGCAATAGAACAAATACAAATACATTTAACAAATGATGGTGGGATTTTTTATTGTTTAGTGATTTTTGTCTTTGCAGTAAAAGACGCAGGTCTCTAGGCTCTACAAACTTTTTTTTTTTAAAACAAATTCACATATTCAGATTTTTATATGTGGACAAATTTCAAATCAAATCAATTGTGTAACCGTCTTTTTTCTTCCCATTACGCACTACTTTGTGTTTATCAGATAAACAATGTTAAGAAACACGTTGAGGTTTGTAGCTGTAATGTGACAAAATGCTGAAAAGTTCAAAGAGGATAAAAACTTTTGCAATGCGCTGGATGTTCAGTTTGACTGCATCATTTAGAAATGAAAGGCTCAACTCTGCTAGTGTTTTTATTTGATCTTTTTCTGACGTAGAAACACACAGGAGCCCAATACGAACAGAATTCTCCAATTGACTCGCATCCTAATTAGTCCGAGGACTTTTTCATTTCCACCACTAAATTCTCTCAGCGGGGTTTTATAAAACGGGAAGGCAACACAGCATAACACAGACCCACTGTGTAACACGAGGCAACATGAGTAATAGGAAGTCTTTTACTACCTTCAGTCAATGGTGTGTGTCACAACCAGTGTGTTCAGAGCACCGGATGGAGAACCCAATCCTGACATAGTCCAGGCTGGAAGTAACAGCTGAGTAATTTTAATGACAGACAAGTAACGACACATATGGCAGGTGGGAACAGGTTTGGCTGGTGACTGGAACGCAGCAGGTCAGAGGCAATTTTTGACAAACTGGCATGTGAGAAACTGGAGCGATGAAAATAGTGGCAGAGCCGCAGCAAGAAGAAAGAAGAAGCAGGTGAGTTGGCAGGTATGTGCAATCGGATGATTGTGACAGCTGGGGGAAGAGCGAAGGCATCTGGTGTCTGGATGGAGAAATGGAAGTCTGGCATTTGGCCCTTTTTTTCAGCAGATACTTTGACTTGACACGGCAGGAAATGATGCACAAGTGGGACAACGAACCTATTATAGGGATGTAAAAACACACACAAAAGAGTCCCTTCTGTGTTATACTGATCTGTGAGATGGAGCTTTGGCCAACACTTCATTGCAAAATTGTTTTAATCTAAAGATGTTGGAACCTCACTAAGCTAAGGCAAAGAATCTGGATTAGAATAGCATCCAGACTTTGACTAGGCCATTCTCCTTTGGATATTTTTATGGTAAAGAGCAGGACTTATGTTTCCTTCAATTACAGCAAGTTGCCTAGGGTCACCAACATGTTTTGACTGTCAGTATAACATACACAGTCCAGTCACATTAATGTGACCACCACGTACTTTCCACTTCAGAGTTAAATAACCAATCACAGAAGGCAGGTGGCAGCACAGTGCAGTTGAGCGTATATAAAGGGTGTGTGTGGGCTTCGGAAAACATTTCAATCGTTGGCGTAATGCAGAAACGAAGCGATTTATCCGACGTCCAAAAGGGCATGATCATTGGCTTTCGGGCCAAGGGTGGAAGCATTTCCGAAACGGCTGAGTTTGTGAACTGTTCGCGTGCCGCCGTGGTAAAAGTGTACCGTGCATGGCAAAATGGGACTGTCCAAAATCAACGACGTGGCAAATGTGGTGCACCACGGGCCATAGATGACAGAGGCGAACGACGGTTGCGGAGATGCGTTCGGGCAGATAGACGGGCTACCGTTGAGCAACTGACCACTAACATGAACCAAGGGGCTACCACAAGTGTCTCCCAAACCACTATTCAGCGAACATTGCTGCGTCTGGGCCTCCGAAGCAGACGCCTGGTTCGTGCACCTATGCTGACTGGTGTTCATCGACGACGAAGGCTAGAATTTGCACGCCAGTACAGCAGCTGGACGTCCACTGAGTGGCGACAGGTAGCGTTTTCAGATGAATCGCGTTTTATGCTCCATCGGACAGATGGACGTTGGCGTATAAGGCGTGAAACCTCTGAAAGGAACCACCCTGCAACCATTGCAGGAACGGTCCAAGCTGGAGGCGGGAGCATTATGGTCTGGGGAATGTTTTCCTGGCATTCTCTGGGTTCACTGATTATTGTGGAAGGCACGATGGATCAATACAAGTACGCATCTGTCCTTGCGGACCATGTCCACCCCTACATGCGCATTGTTTTTCCTCAGGATGATGGCATCTTCCAGCAGGACAATGCGAGGTGCCATACAGCTGCCAGTGTACGTGCGTGGTTCGAAGAGCACCAGGATGAGTTTACCGTCCTCCCCTGGCCAGCAAACTCACCTGACTTAAACCCAATCGAGCATCTGTGGGACCATCTCGATCGAGTTGTTCGCGCCATGGATCCTCAACCGCGTAATCTAGCGCAGCTGGCCACGGCATTAGAGTCGGCATGGCTCAACATCCCAGAGAAGACCTTCAGGGACCTAAGTGACTCTCTTCCTGCACGTCTCGTAGCAGTTCGCTCTGCGAAAGGTGGTTATTCTGGCTTTTGACAGATGGTCACATTAATGTGACTGGACTGTGTACTTTTTTCTGTAATTTTGTTACTATTATGCCATATGTAAGTAAATGCACTTTTCAAAAATGTTTTGGTTTTGTTAAATCCATTCTCTTTCTTATTGTTTAATCATGAACAGTTCTGCTTTAGATGTCCTGGGTTCCTTTGTGACCACCTCGAGAAAATGATCATTCAAAGTTGGTAGATTGGCAACTCCTGGGAAGGTTCAGCAGTTTGCGGATAATGACTTTCTGAGGGTTTTGCATCCAGAATGATAAACATCAATGTCTTTTTATCTGTTCTTGAATTTCTTCAAACTTGAGCCTGACTTGTTACTTTTTAAGACGGTCTCGATCCTACAGGCAGCTCAACTCAACCAACCAGAAAACTGGAAAAGGGCTTTTGCATTTACTCAGACTGTCTTTTTCTAACAGTACAATTTCTCTGATGACGACAAAGGAGCAAAATCAGAAGATATTTCGACAGGGGCAAATACTTTAAGAACCTTTTCTGCAGCGCTTTCCCTGCTATTGAATCAAAATGTCAGGTCACTTACTTGAACATCAAGGTTTTTTGTTGCCTTTGAGTTTTTTTCTACTTACTTTGAGACATATGCACGTATTATCATTTTATCTCTATTCACAGTGGAGAAAACAAAAGTCCTCTGTGAATTAATCCTGTGTTGCACACTTCTCTTATTGTCTTATATGTTCGTCTCTGCAGCCTTGAGTCATTCTTTTCACGTGGGAAAAAAAACCAGACCAGATCTTTTGTCAGCGCTGCTTTGTGCGCTCCAACCACCCATTGTAATTTGAAAGTAGAGGAGCTCCTGCAACTTCTTCACTCCCATCCTCTTCAAGTGCGTGTTTCTGCTCTGGCTCCACATATGCCAGCCATCTAAAGCTTTTCTCACATTCCAGCCCTAACAAAGCAAACTTCAAGAGCACAAGCTGGTTTCCTTTCTTATTTTCATCTTTTAGGTTGGGTGGTTATTCACGTTTATGCAGCGTGAAGTTTCTCAGTTGCCAACGTGGCGCGTGCGTCCAACCCGCTGCGGAGCGGCGTCTCGTCTCAATCTGCGCAACTGAAGGCGCAAGTCCCTCCTTCATTCCAGAAACCGCAAAGACCTTTGGCAGAGCAGCTTCCTTCTACTTCCTCTGGATCGAGTGACTGCGATAAAAGCTTTCAGTGGAGGAGCGGGGACGCGCGGGCCGAGGCTAATGCGTATTCTGATGTCTGAATGAGACGCGCCTCCGAGACAGGCCGCGTCAAGGTCAGCGCCTGGCGAGCACCGCTGCCGAGTTCTTACTACAGATATCCGAGTTTGGAGGCAAACGCCGAGATGTATGATGTTTTGATGACTACATGCAACATTATGAATTCATTAGCGCCGTTGTTGGTAGACGCAGCCGAGTGTGATGACACGAGTCCTTGAGAAGTGAAATGAGCCTCAGATGATGTTAGTGGTGATGGTGACAATGATTCCTTATTGTGATTGTGTTTCCCTGCTTCGTTTGCTCCTTCAAATCTTATTTTTTCTTTGATCCTCCTACACCTTAATACGTTCTCCAGCTCCGTATCTGTATTAGCTTAATTATTTCACCATAACCTCAACAACCCCGCGCAGCAGAGCAGAATGAGCAAGCTAATTTCATTACGTCGTATGTGTTTTTAATGACACAGCCATGAGGGACCAGGGAAAAGTTAAAATAAAAAAAAAAGCTGGTGGCTGACTGATTAGGCCTCTCTTTTACACAGCGCGAGCTACTAAAAATAAAGTCACAAGTCATAGCTGGAAATCGACGGCAGATGTTAATGTGCATTTATATTCTTACACACGAGAGAGTCCATTGTGCATCGCGTGTAAATTATCAAAGCTCTCCCGTGTAGCAGTTACTTTCCTCTGCTAATTGGTGCCACAAAACAAAATCCCGCAGAATATCCAAGGGTTATTTGGGGTTTCGCACATCAAGACCAAAACAGTCTCTGTCTCTACCAGCAGTGGAGCTTGAAAAAAAAAAAAGAAGCTTTTCTCTCTTTGAACATGCTCTGTTTTCCTTCTTGTTTCTCCCTCTGTTGGCTCCTAATAAGGGGTGATCAGAGCTGAATAGCCCAACAACCTGACCCTCATTATGACAAAAAAAATAATAAGGATAAGACACCATGGAAGCAGGCCTCATTAGGTCCAGAGCTGCAGTGTCCCTTGGGGGTCATCACCCTAAACGTCTCGCACCGCTCATGACACTTCTGCTCTCGGACGCGCTCGCAGTCACTCAGAGAGCTTTGTGCAGCACAGCCAGCAGAGTCTCGGTTAAATGGATGTGTTGGCTAAGACTGCTGTGGTTTGTGGCATCATTGCTACTTCACTGCTGTTTGTGCTTATTTTCCAGTCTTGGCTGAGTGAGTGTGTTTGTGTGTGTGTGTGTGTGTATTTTACCTCATATTTACAAACCTTCTGAAGACCAATGGGCATTATGGGGTCCAAAGTTCAGTCCTAATATGGAGGACCCCCTGGTTTAGGGTTGGGAATGGTTTATGTTAGGGAAAAACATGCAGTCACTAAAGTAAATGGAAGTCAATGCAACGTCCTATCATCGTCTATGTAGCTTGAAAGGGAATGTGAACCATCTCAAGTCTTTTGCAGCCTTTAAATGGTTTTCTTCCAGGTTTGCTCCGTTTAATCCATCAACTCTAACCAGCCCTGAAAAGGGATGCAAAAAATTATATATTAACAGGTTTTTTAGTTTTTAGGGTTGCTTATAGTGTTTCCACCATACATGGCATTTTCCACATAAGTCAGAAATGAACATGTACACGTTTCTAAAGCAACAAAATGTTAAAAACATTAGGTTTATAAATAGTCTTACAACAGTTTTGAAGACCCACTGCAGATCCATTACTCTGGAGGACATTGGTTCCCATTCATATTCAGAAAATGTGCACTTCCCTGTTCATTTCGATTCATTCCTTCACCAGAAACCAAAAACCTTTTTTTTGTCTTGTAAACAGACAAGAGTTCAGCAAAGAGAACATGTTTTTGAAATACTTTTTTTTTGTTAAGTACCAAGAACTCAAGCAAACAGCAGTCACTCAAGAATAATTTATTTTTCAACAAAATAAATTCATTTTGAAAAATGTTTTATGAGGGAATGGACCTTGAACATTAAAAGAGGGAAAAAAGTCTTTTTTCATTAAGATAATTATACAACACATTTTTGCCTGAGTGGAAGCCGATAGCTATTTAACAAACAAGTGTGTACAGCAGGTACCGCACTTGTACCAGCTTTGCCTGTAATGTTGCAGGTTTGGGGAGGGTTTATGTTTTTACACAGTGCTTTGCAAAAGTATTAACACACTTTAAACTTTTAAAACAATGTCATTTATAAACTGCAATATTTTATCGCTGCATGTATTAGGATCCTGTATGTGTGACTAACACCCTAAACAAAATATTTTAAAAAATTACATGGGTGTTTCTAGCCTTGCCTGGTACAAGAGAAACCAACAATAGAGATGTAGGTTTTTCCAAATAGTGTCTTGAAACAATATATTTTGATGTCATGACGATTAAAAAAGTAATTTGAACTCGACAAAACATGTTATTCATTGATGTAGGAGAAGAAAAGTAATTCTCACATCCGATTTGACCATTTGTAATTAAAATAAAGATTTGCTTCAATTCCTATAACAGCTTTTTATAATCTTCTGAGAACCAATGATTTGCTTATAAAGGTGTAGTAATTAACTTCAGTTGCAAGAATTTGCAAGCATTTGTGACCATATTTTTAATACTAATTTAATCTACAGAGAAATTATTAGGAATTATAATAAATCTTCAGAAACCAGAAGCTGGTATCTTGAAAAGCTTTACTCAGATCTAAGATGAAGAACACAGTCAGTGACTCAGAGTTCATCTCACGTTATTGACTTTTATGCAAGAAAAAAAAATACAAAGTCATGTGATGAACTGATGGTACAAATTACAACTAACAAATCACAACGCTGCGACAAATATTAATCCTGGCTGCCTGTGAGTCCAACCAAAACCAATAGAGCTATTACTTGAATCTCTCAGTGAAATAAAGAAATAAAAACTTTAAAAATTAGAGATCTGGATAGTTACTAATTAACGGCCATAATGATTGACAGCGAACTTATATTGTTTGGCTCGTATCATGATGACATTTGTATAGAATCTGCTCTGAGTGTTCATGTTGGAGGGTTGAGCCCAGCTCTCTGTAAGTTAAATAATCCACTGAGTGGATCAACACACTCACATGGGGAAAACAGCAACACACACACTGTTTCACACACACAAATACAAAACTCTTATGAGTGCGAACACTCATAAGATTTTAATTAAAAAGCCAGTTACGGCTCTTTTGACATTCAGATGACAAATTTTACCACAAAGGCTCCAAACTGATTATGGCAATCTCAGTTTTGGCTGCTCAGAAAAATGATATTGGGACTTTATTGTGACAAATCAGTTAGCTTTTTTTTAGCAGCATAATATCTGCAGCTGTGTAGAGAATATGAGAGAATATGCTGAGGGAAAAGGAGCTAAAAAGGAAAATAAGCATGAATCAACACTGGGATTTTATCAATATTTTGGCTATAAAGTTGTAAAGCAGAACATAAATCAACAGTAGGAATATCAAAACAAATAGATTTGAACTATCCATATATAATTTGTAAAAAGGTAGTAATATAAAGTGTGGAAAAAGTGAAACACTGTGAATACAATCGATGTTGACTTTATTTTCTCCATCAAAGCCAAAAAGCTTAAGAAGTCATAACATATTCTGGGGTTTTCCAATTTGCTCAAATCTCAGTGGATGAAGAACTTATGAATAAAGCAAATCTACTGGGCAGATACCAGGAGAGCAGGAAGCAGGTTGAATGGAAACGACCAACTGAGAACAATGGGAACCAAGGAGCTTCAATGTAATTAGATACATGGAGACCAGGAAAGCACAATTCAGGGAATGCTGAACAGCTGAGGGACGTTACTTTTGAACAGCAATGGGAAGGGGACTATAGGACACCAGGTAAATGAAGCAAGACCAAACCGCAAAAGAAACCACAGCCTGATGGGGAACAATACAAAAATGATCCAAATACAAATAATAGTGAGCATCAAAATGCAATTAATAACAGATCAGGACTAATTAATCTATAAAGGCTCAGTCTGATGTGTATCTTCTTGTACAGTTTATGTAAATATCTCATTTCAGCTGTAACTGGTGATAATTGGGGATTGACCATCGGTAGAAGCAGCTGTGTTTCCATTGACCATGTATGTAACTGTGAAATTTGATATTTCTAAAATAAATTTGCTTAATGGGAAAACACCAATTTTGAAAAAACTCCCGTAAAATGTTTTTAGCACGATGACGAGGTGATTTGAAACACTTTTCTCACAACACACGTGGAAACGCCGCGTTTGCAAAATTGTTTTTCTTTTTACATTATCGAAATATTGACAAGGTTTTGCAGACATTTGTAATGGAAATTCAGCAACTGTGCAGCATCTTGTTTGCATGCTTTAGAATCGCCTCTACACCTTCACACAAACCTGTTTATAGATTTGTTGCCACCGTCTAGCATTACCACTAGCGGTTCTTCTTTCCCCTTTGACAGCAGCTGCGTCATTTTCTCTGCTATTCCACTCGTCTGTATGCCATTGTTCCCATGATTGCTCCTTGTACGTCTGACTTCGCCCTAAAGGACACCATCGATTAGGAAAGAACTACACACAATTTGTTTTATTTCTGTTCCTCCGCTGTGCTCTGCTCAAAGAGCTATCCATGAACTGCTGGAGCCAATTAATGTCCAAGCAGATGTGCAACGCCGAGAGCTAAGCTTCACTGCAGGGTCAAGCAGTCAGAATCCAATCTCCTCAGTAAAATTACATTTCTGCCATCATGGCTTCATACCTGCTGACCTGCTCGCAGGTCAAAAGAAAGCTGAGGGCTTTAGCAAAGTCACATGGCGTGATTGCAGTGGAATTAACTCTACATGACCCGAGAGGAGAGCCGTGTGAATTCCTGGGATGTCGTTCCCTCCTTTGGACTCGTGGCTACACAGCAGAGGCAGAGAGTCGGGTCGAGCGCCTGCAGAGTTGCTGTAAAGACAAGCGAGTTTTCTTCATTTGACTCCTAAGTGTGCAAATATTCGCTCTTTGATGTGCGTTGCCGCGTCTCCCTTCTTCACATTTTATTCTGATTACTGTTTACGGAGAATGGCTCGAGAGATCCAAACGCGGGAAGATGAAATACCTCAGGCAAAAGTGGGACTTTACACTTGAAAGTGGGAAAACATTACTTATGCATTAGGTGTGTCTTTTGAAGAACTCAGAACGTGCATATTTCCTTACTCCGGCTCCCCTGAAATAATACAGATATAATCAATTATTCATTTGTAAATGTTTATTTCCTCTCAAAAACAAGCATGACGCAGCCTTGATGTTGGGGTGGGGGAACGTTCCAGCTGCAGCCCTCGCTCAACATGCCCCGAGTGCAGGCAGGTTTCCATACTGATTCTTTAAGGTTTACACAGCTATGAATAAAATACATTACATTTTCATATGTTAACAGCCTTTGTGATGTTGGGGTAAAATTTGTTGTAGGAACGTGCGAGCCCTGAGAAAAGCCCTGGAAAATTGAACAGCCAGAGCGGCCGCCTTTAATTCGTTTATTTGCTCATCGCTAGTTGACCTTATTGACAGATAGACAGGAAACGAGCAGAGAGAGAGAAGGATGAGGTCAAAGGTGGAAGCCTCTGTGTACCGTTACACCTCCTCTAACAGCTATTTTATGAATTTTTTTATAATGATGAATAACTTAAAAACTTTTATTAAAAACTAATGAGAGAAAGTAAAAAGTTAATTATGTTAATCATTATTTAGTTAATTAAAGCTGATTTAATTTTTAACCTTTTAATTGTTCATTCAGGAAAGAAACGGAGTCAAACGATGAATTTCTGAAATAAAATCCTATTTATGTGGTATCAAACATTAAAGCTGCTGATGAGATGCTATTGTCCCAAAAATCAAGTATTTATGAAGTAATATATGTTTATTGCTTTTTTTCCCCCCTCCAACATGAGGGCTTCAGTTCAACACAGGTTTGTGCTACATGTATTTTCAGTTACTTTTTTCTCAGTGAGAATACACCAACTCTTCTCAAGGCCTCCACCTGATTTGATTGAGGTCACACTCATTGTTAAAAACTGTGAAAAGAGTCAATTTCTATGACAGATTAATCCGACAACCTCTGCAGTCATGGTTGAAGAAAATAAAGGGAAAAAAGGAAGGCTGGCTGGACAAATTAAATATAAAATACTTTCATATAAATCGTACCTGAACTATACAAAGACACATTACAGATTCCAACGTGTCAATGTTTATTCATCAAGGAGAAAGAGAAACTAGAAAAAAAAGTTCTCTCTCTTTACTTTGTTTTTAGGTTTTTCCCGAATTTAAAATTAAAGTTAAGAAATCTCACTATGGTACACTTTATCACATAAAAAAATTCTAGAACATTATAAAAACCTTGTGCCAATTATTTCCTCAGCGGAGGCTTGGTTCTATTGGGGACCAAAATTGCAACTTTTCCAACTGGTTTCACGCTCCACTTTGCCAAAAATAAATAAATAAAAACCTAAACCCTTTGAAAAACTTGTTTACCTCCTCGCCTGTGATGGCGCTGCACCAAAAACAACAGAATGAAACAACACAAAACCTCTGAAGAAGACACAAACACAACTTCCTTTTTCACAAAGCCTATGTAAAAATGGTGTGGCGTCACATTAGTGGTTGTAGGATTTCTGTTTGGTTTTTGGTAAAAGACCACGAGCCAGTTCTCCTACAAGCACAAAAACCAACAAAATAGTGATTTTATCGGAAGGAAACGTACGTTTTAGCAGGGAGTGAAAGATCAGAGATTTAGAGAGCTTTTGAAATTAGACTCAACAAAGACGTTAAATCCTGGCAGAACCCTAACGAAGAAGATTAAATGCTAAACTGAACAACTTTTTACATATTGTATACACGTGTAGTTTCTTAAAATCAAGCATTACTAGACAATTTTTTTATGTATTGAACCTTTTCAACCTAGATATAGCGGAAGGGCAAGACAAACCCCAAAGCTAATTATGTTTCTAAAATAAGTGTGGACCTGCGTTTGTTCCCCACGACTACAATTAATGTCGAGTTTCTCAAATGGCTGCATCATTACTTCTGTTTGTTTTCCAACACATCCAATCAGGAAGCTGCCTTATCTGTTACCTATTACCATTAAATCCCCGGCACGGCGGAGGGACCAGGAGGAGCACTTAAATATCGGAGATTTAAGTTAGCAGATAAAGTGACACAGGGGCCCATAACAAGGCTATTTCAGTCAGCAAGACAGTTCATTTTCTCTGTGAATGTTTCATTTCCACAATTCATCTCTGACACATAAATTGTATTTGAGCTGGATCTTCCGAGGGCTAAAGTGAAGTCCCTCCTCTGCAATGTTAAATGACCTCTGGAACAATTCGATTATGATGTCTCTTTGACAGACAGATTTATCACAGCGGCAGAGCCGCGTAAATGGATATGAGCGCGGCTCCGGCGACAGGAGAGAGGGAGGAGAGGAAGAAGAAAAAAGGGCAGAACGGACTCCAACCTCAGCTTGTGTAATCCACTTAGACGTACATCCTAAGATAAATACGTGAGGAAAACCCGTCTGCGGCCTTTCCGCAGCTGCAGTGAATCTGAATTATGGCTTTAAAAGTAGCAACAGTCCGCTAAATTTACTCAGAGCAAATGGATCCTTGAGGAGCACTTTTACCACAAAACTATAATCACTGATTACATTTATGACCCCGTTTGAATCAAGAACAGGACGCATATTTCAGTCCAAGGCGAGGGGCCTTGCACGTGTTATTAACTTGACTCCCCTGCGGCAGGTCTAATGAAGCCGGATGCGTTTTCTTTAGCTCCGGCTTGTATGCTTGACATGTTGTTAGCAGCACTGACATGTGAGCAGAAATGGCGCCGGGCGGTTTTGTTTTGTTTTTTTCCCCTCCTCTTCTTCTTAAATGCAGGAATTCGAGGCAGCAGGCAAAACAAGCCCAACAACAAGCATTTCCTAAATGTCACTGCAGAGGTTTAACCGCTCTATATTCGGAGTGTCTTGCTGTCCCCGCCGACTGTCAACGCCGCTGACTGAACTGCGGAGCAGGACTCGCGGTGAAAGATGCAAGAAAACGAGTGCGACCTCATCCCCCCCCACCCCTGCCTCCCTCCGCTGACATTTGTTTGGAGACCTGCGTGTTGTCAGGAGTCTCTCCACGATGGATGGAGGATGCACATTAGCCATGCCACCGACGGAGGCCTCGCCACGGCAACAAGTGCTGACATTGTTCTCCTGACTGGACCTTTCCATCAATCATGCTCCCACAGAGATTCGAGGGGAGGAGGGGGGATGGTAGGAGATGGGTTGAGAAGCGGGGAGTGTGTTTGGGGGCTTATCTGACTGAAAGTGCATCAGGACAGGAAAGAAAAAGAAAAAAACCGAATAATTTGACCGGCCCTGACAGAGCTCTCACCATGCCTTTCTCTGACTGTCAAGCTGACGGCGCATGTAGATTTCTTTCCTCCCACTGCCAGACCACAGAATATCGCTGACACACCAAGTAAACCACCAAAAAAAAAAAAAAAAAAGAGAAAGGAGGGGAGAAAAAAAGTTAAAAGGGAACTTATTTCCACACAAAGCTTCTTATGAGTTGGAGATGGAAAGAAAATTCAATTTCTGTGTCGGAAGGGGACAGAAAAATAGAGCAATTTCTTAAGAGCAAATGCTGAGGAGGACACATTTACTGGCTAACAGGTTATCATCGTCTGCTGGGCTCCCCTTCTCTCAGCTGACATTTTCCCTCATCTTCCTTTCTGCATAACTTTCACTTTTCCTGTTTTCTTACTGAATCTGACCTCTCTAAAAACAGAGTCGAGGTGCTTCTATTTCCAGAGCTGATTTGACAAATATTTCAGCACAACACCAAAACTATTTAGTTTTTCTCATCCGTTTTATGTTAGACAGAGAGCTTTATTGGATGCAATTGTGAAAACGTTAAATGAAAGGGAGATTTTTTTCACCAATTCTTTTCTTGTAATTGCTTTTAATGAGACCAGTGAGAAACATTTTACTCAGCATTTCATATCTTTGGGGGAAATATTTCCTCAAACTCCCTTTGAGGAGTTTATTGCAGTTTATTGTAATTTAATAATAGCTGTAAGCTACTTATATTGTTTGTAAATTGCATAGGATTGAGGCGAAAGCTTGTTCTAAGCTTGTGACTTGTTTACTGTTGTCACAGCAACTGTCAAGTTACTTGCCAAGATGGCTGCGATTTACAAAGTTTCCAAAAGTGACATCACTAGAGGAGCAACTGTGGCTCTGTGGGAAGAGGAGTCGTCTTATGATCAAAAGGTTGTAGGTTCGATTCCAGCTTCCTCCTGCCACATGTCAATGTGTCCTTGGGCAAGGCACAAATTCACAAATTGCCTACCAATCTGCATATTGGTGTATAAATGTGAGCGCGAATGGGTGAATGTGACTCTAGGGTAAAGCACCTTGAATGGTCAAAATAATTGGAAAAGCAATATACAAGTTCAGGTCCATTTACCATCACATGAGAACAATGAATACACACATAATCAATTATTCAGATCCATAATTTATACAATTCTTGTTAAAATCCTAATTAATGAAAAGACAAGTTTCCTCATTTTGTGGTAGTTAATTACAACCAGAACAAAGTTTTAAAAAAAAGCCTCAGAAGACTGAAAGTGAAAAGCTGCACATAATTTTGGCCTTTGTGATGTTTTCTGTCAGGCATTCACTCTGGTCTCCCCCCTGACTGAAAATGCCTAAAGGCTTTCCGTCTCTGAACATGGTGGGATTGGTGAGCTTCACGCGCAAGCGCATCAATTAATTGCTGAAAAGGTTAGACGGAGTAAACATCAAACAGTGGACCAAAAACAATGTCATCTCTGCTGAGGGAGACCATTTGCCCCAATTTTACTGATGCTGATGAGTCCATGAGAGGAAGGCAGAAAGACCAAAAACATCTTCAAAGGTCATTTCTCTTCCCACACCACCAACATTCCCATTAGCAGTTGCAGAGGTGAAACAAAGTTAATGGAACGAAAACAGAATCTGGGCAGTCCTGATGGTTTCCAGCATTAGCAACATGACAATTGGACTGCACTGGAGATGGTTTCTAAATAATAGAGTGCAGGAGGCTCCATCATTAAGATTTTTTTCTTTCAAATGTTCCATCAGGTTGTGAAGGAAAACTTTTATGATTGCAATTTTCAACAGGGCAAGAGTTCAGTTAACAACACAAGTCTGACAAAGGCATAAAATCCCTCCTCTGAGCCAACCTGCATGCTCTCCTGTGATCAGTCAGAATAGTTGGGTTGCTAACGTTATTCGTTTTGATCTTTCTGCAGTTTCTGGGATGAGTTTAAATGTTATTTTTGACAATCATCCCACTGCTTCATTGTTTAACCTGCAACCTGTTTAAGATCCAGCAGTGCAAAATTGTCATTGTTTTTAACTTCCATCCCAGTTTATTTATATGCACATACCAGAGCCAGATGTCTCACAAATTGTGCTCGATCTGCATGGTTGAAGCTCTGTGAAAAGCATTTTTGGCAAAACAGTGAAGTACTCTCTCATTAATCCCTGTACAAACCATTGTGAACTGCACTTGTGCTCTTCCTGTATCAAGGACCTGCTCTCCTGAACAATTTCGTCCTGCTTCCAAAAGGGTCTTGATCGCAGTTTTTCTTTTATTTATCGCAGTCCTCTCAGCAAAACAACAGGCTTATTACACAGTCCAGTCACATTAATGTGACCATCTGTCAAAAGCCAGAATAACCACCTTTCGCAGAGCGAACTGCTACGAGACGTGCAGGAAGAGAGTCACTTAGGTCCCTGAAGGTCTTCTCTGGGATGTTGAGCCATGCCGACTCTAATGCCGTGGCCAGCTGCGCTAGATTACGCGGTTGAGGATCCATGGCGCGAACAACTCGATCGAGATGGTCCCACAGATGCTCGATTGGGTTTAAGTCAGGTGAGTTTGCTGGCCAGGGGAGGACGGTAAACTCATCCTGGTGCTCTTCGAACCACGCACGTACACTGGCAGCTGTATGGCACCTCGCATTGTCCTGCTGGAAGATGCCATCATCCTGAGGAAAAACAATGCGCATGCAGGGGTGGACATGGTCCGCAAGGACAGATGCGTACTTGTATTGATCCATCGTGCCTTCCACAATAATCAGTGAACCCAGAGAATGCCAGGAAAACATTCCCCAGACCATAATGCTCCCGCCTCCAGCTTGGACCGTTCCTGCAATGGTTGCAGGGTGGTTCCTTTCAGAGGTTTCACGCCTTATACGCCAACGTCCATCTGTCCGATGGAGCATAAAACGCGATTCATCTGAAAACGCTACCTGTCGCCACTCAGTGGACGTCCAGCTGCTGTACTGGAGTGCAAATTCTAGCCTTCGTCGTCGATGAACACCAGTCAGCATAGGTGCACGAACCAGGCGTCTGCTTCGGAGGCCCAGACGCAGCAATGTTCGCTGAATAGTGGTTTGGGAGACACTTGTGGTAGCCCCTTGGTTCATTTTAGTGGTCAGTTGCTCAACGGTAGCCCGTCTATCTGCCCGAACGCATCTCCGCAACCGTCGTTCGCCTCTGTCATCTATGGCCCGTGGTGCACCACATTTGCCACGTCGTTGATTTTGGACAGTCCCATTTTGCCATGCACGGTACACTTTTACCACGGCGGCACGCGAACAGTTCACAAACTCAGCCGTTTCGGAAATGCTTCCACCCTTGGCCCGAAAGCCAATGATCATGCCCTTTTGGACGTCGGATAAATCGCTTCGTTTCTGCATTACGCCAACGATTGAAATGTTTTCCGAAGCCCACACACACCCTTTATATACGCTCAACTGCACTGTGCTGCCACCTGCCTTCTGTGATTGGTTATTTAACTCTGAAGTGGAAAGTACGTGGTGGTCACATTAATGTGACTGGACTGTGTAATTATTAGTTCGCACAATTGGTAGCTAAAATTCAGCAGTAAAACAGTTGCTGAAATTTCATAAATAGAAACATTAAAGTGCAACAACACTACCTTTGACATCAATAAAAGTCTACTTCTAAAATGCAGAGAAAAAAAAGATTCCTTTTCATTTCCTAAAGCACAAATGTTGCTTAGGTAACTTGAACCTGTTTCTGCAGGTCTGATGTTGGCTTTTTATGCTGTGGGGCGTTTGGTGTCTGTGGGCAAACGCAGCTCAACCTGCTCAATAAAGCAGCTGTCCTCATTTCACTTAAAGCCTGACTAGTAAATGACTTGTGAAGTAATGTTAAAAATTGCATTAAAAAGTAAAGGAAATATTTTATTTTATTTATTTCCAGTTATGTGGATAAATGCAATATGTTAGTTTCCATGGCTGATGGAAAGTGACTAAATGTCTCCTCTTTTTTGCCCCTTTTCACAACCATTCTGACCTTGCTGACTAATAGACAGAAACAACACGAGAAAGGATCCGGAAGTACGAACCTCTGCTTTTGAGAGTCTTCAGTGCATCATTCGCCTGGCTCCTTTTTGTTCCCACCACCTACATCTGACTCTTTACTTCTTCTCTACACCTTCACCTATGAATCGAGTTCGATGAATGTTATTGCATTCAGAGACAGTTGGGTTTTAGTTGTCGTCTGTTGAATGGATGTCTGAGTCTGTTATGCGACGGTACCAATGGAATCGCCAAGGTTCTCATTGAACTGGTTACCTGGGTGACAAGTGCTGCTCCAGTTCCCATCAGGTGAGTCATTCATGCCACAGAGTTACGACGATGGAAGTGGAGCGACTATAGATGATGGAAACAGAAAACATTCTAAGGACATTTTCACTTGACCTCAATACTGAACCCACCTAATGAAAATTAATTTTGTCTTTTTCTTTTTGTTGGTTTAAGATACTTTATGTAAGCAAGACTGGTAGATTTATTTATTTTAAATCAAGTCTTTTTTTTCTTTATTGGAAATTGCATAAGTACTTTGAAAAAATAATAAAATAATACAAATTCAAGGTGTATTATTTCAATTTTATATATAAAAACATTGTATCATGTTACATTTATTTATGATCTTTAGCAGCTTGGGAAAGCCTATAACCCTAACCAGACTGGAGCAAGTTTTCACTTGTGTTTTCACTATGTATCCCAGATGACGACAAATTTTGATTCATGGGAACACTTTATGGCTGCACAGTGGCGCAGTTGGTAGAGCTGTTGCCTTGCAGCAAGAAGGTTCTGGGTTCGATTCCCGGCCCCGGCCTTTCTGCATGGAGTTTGCATGTTCTCCCTGTGCATGGTGGGTTTTCTCCGGGTACTCTGGTTTCCTCCCACAGTCCAAAAACATGACTGTCAGGTTAATTGGTCTGTCTAAATTGCCCCTAGGTGTGAGTGCATGGTTGTTTGTCCTGTGTGTGTCTCTGTGTTGCCCTGCGACAGACTGGCGACCTGTCCAGGGTAAACCCCGCCTCTCGCCCGGAACGCCAGCTGGAGATAGGCACCAGCATCCCTCGACCCCATTAAAGGGACAAGGGTGTAGGAAAATGGATGGATGGATGGGAACACTTTATTTGAAGGGGTGTGCATTAGACTGACATGACACTGTCATAAATATGACATAACACCTGTCATGGACATAAAGAAGTCTTTATGAATGTTTATGACAGTGGTCATGAAGTGTCATTTGGTAAATAATGACAAAGTTGCTCTAAAAGTTGTATTGAAATTCCATTAAAAGTGCCAACTTGCATGATTTTGTAAATTATGATTTAATGCAAAGTTGGCACTTTTAATGGACTTTCAATGCAACTTTTAGAGCAACTTGCATTAAAAGTGTCATTATTTATTTACCGAATGACACTTCATAACATCTGTCATAAACATTCATAAAGACTTCTTTATGTTCATGACAGGTGTTATGTCCTGTGACATAACACATGTGACATGACAGTGTCATGTTTGTCTTATGCACACCCTTTCAAATAAAGTGTTACCTGATTCATTAACAATGTTCCAACTCAATCATCCATAATGGCTAGGTCACAATATTTTCTAATGACAATTAAGAGTTTCAAAGTCCCACTCCTGATACTTGTTGATCTACTTTCTATGATTATCTCAGTCGCACCATCAGTGTAACGTGTTTCACAGGGAAGTAACAGGAGGAGCTAGCAAGGAGTGAGAACAGGAAATGTGTTTAAATACTGTGAGGGTTAACAGATCAAGACCGAGGCTGATTAGTTGACGGGCTGCAGGTGTGAAGAGAGTCAGAGAGGGAGTAGAAAATGGCACAGCGGGTGAGGAAGAGTACACCAACAGGGGACCTAGGAACATTTATCAAACACTAACATCTATATATAAGAACCATGATAAAACAAGAGTGACTTAAGGACTGAACTAAGGTAGAACATACCTGTCAAGTTTTGAATTTTACAATACGGGAAACATCGCCGCCCTGTGCTACTCTCAGCGAGCCCAAGTACACCTCGCTGCAGCAAACTGAAAGGGGCTGAGACAGACCACTGTCAGTCTCAGACTTTATTTGGAAGTTGGACCATTGCACTCCGGAAATGAAGGGGGCTCTATAGGTGTGTTCACACTGCATCTTGAAGGGACTCAATTCCAATTTTTTGGCAATTTCGATTTTTTTGCCAGGGCAAACGACCTGCAAGTGTCCCGCATGCACAGTAGAGGGCGCAATAGAGTCAGCGTTCTCAGTGTTCTGCCAACCACCATAAAAGAAGAAGAGCTCAGTGTTTGCGGAAGTAAACATGGAGGCTAACGGTGGAGCTTAGCTTACATATTTGAAGTTGTTGTCTCGCCGGAGCAACATATTAACAACTTAATCATCACATAGTCCGTCATGGTTGTTGTTTTTCTTCCCACTTGCGTATCAGGACGCAGAATAGTGAGATTTGTTGAGAATGAGTGACGTTCAG
Organism: Poecilia picta; assembly: GCA_033032245.1. NCBI lineage: Eukaryota > Metazoa > Chordata > Actinopteri > Cyprinodontiformes > Poeciliidae > Poecilia > Poecilia picta. The sequence continues at coordinate 7,546,140 of CM065357.1, read as the reverse complement.
TTCGGATGAATGAGACCTGGACGTTAGGCCGCATTTGAATCTGATACATATCGCTGCGCTGTTCACTCTGCCATGAAAAGATCGGCTACAGGTCGCATTACGTCAAAAAAAATTGGAATTGGATCAGTTCAGGCTGCAGTGTGAACGCACCCTATTTCCTATATTATCCGCGGTCTCCCGTTTTTATTTTCTTTTGAAATCTGTGATGTCTTCATCTTTTGGAAGGAGTTTCACTCTCAGCATGTATTTTAACTTCTGTCTTTTATTTTCTTTAGCGCAGCTCACTTTCTGTGTACTTCTAAATCTGCTCCTTAGTTGCATCTTTTCTGATCTACTACTGCCTCTAGTGGCGTGGGGTGGTGTCACAACTAACATAGCTATACATAACGAGAATCTTTACGGGAAAATACTAATACGGGCGCACGCCGGGAAAGGGGGGTAAAAAGCAGCCAAAACAAGAGACTTGACAGGTACGGTGCTGATCTATCAAAAATAATAAACTAAGGAACACAGAATAATAAAACTAGAATTAAATGTTTAAACCCCAAAACTCTGACACATCCCCTCCTTTATACACAAACTATAAAGGTAAACCATGTTTCATCATATTTCTTTTAACTGATGATTCTGGCTGTGCATTAGTGATGCCACTCCAAAACAGCTGGGTACAATGTTCCTGCGTAAACCAATGAAAAAACATTATTTGACAATTATTTATTTATTTTTTTTTACAAATTTAACAAGGGAAGCACTCAAACAAAAGAATTTGATTTGAAAGAAATCTAGTACTTTCTGTTTAGGCTGCCTATTTAGACTTGAGTGGCACATTGTGTCCAAAACGAGGCTGTTGCTGTTGCAGCACAGAAACTGTCCTTCTGTATTAAAACTACAACTACTCTGATGGACACAGGAGAATTGGCTGGAGTAGATTTTAATTGTGGTTGAAAGGACAAATTCTTGTTTCTTATTTAATTCTGTAAAAGATAATAGTTGCTTACACACAGTATCCTAGGTAATGTAAAATTTAGCAAGAACCCTGAAGCTTATACAGCAGTTTAGTTTGATCTTACAAAAACCTTTTTTATTTTATTTTATTTTATTTATTTATTTTTTGCTTGAAGTTCCCCTAGTATGCCTATTTTCAGGATAGGATTATATTTATGAAATTTCTTTTTTAAAAATTACAATTTATTCATAATATTTTTTAAGCATTCTCATTCAGGATATTTTCAGTGTTTCTTTGGAGCTGATACAGCCGATTCACCTAAGATTTAAATATCACCTAACTGTTGAGTATCTGTCAGCGTTACGGCCCAATTAAACCGTTCTCATGGAAATACGAGACAGATCAGAACATATAGCGACACAGACCGCACTGCAGACATGTAACATGTAAAAGTAACATGCTGTTACAGCTAACATGCTCCATTGTCAATGAGTTGGTAACTACGGTGACAAGCGCTGCTCCACTTCAAATTAGGTGAGTCATTCATGGAGTGATGTAGAAAAAGGAGTGGGAGTCAAAGTGTTTGTCATTTGCAACATATACAAGTCTCGTTTAACCCATGAGAGCATTCAAAACTTCTTGGGGGATTTTTTTTAGTATTATTTAACAAACATGCATTTCTTGTGTGTTTTTTGTCAGACAGCAGGAAAAAAAACCCAAGTGAAGTAATTACCTTTATTACAGTAACACTGACTTTTTATTTGTGTGTTCATGAGGTACTGCTTAGATAGCCATTTGTCATTATTTAACAATACTAATTTATGCTTTGAAAAAAAAAAATCTATCTTCTTTACCGATCCTCTAGCTACAGGTGGTGGATAAATGATTCGTTTTCCATATTTGTCCTGGTCGCTGTGACTAATGGCCAGCCAGAGGGGGAATAAGACCAAAGTAGACTTCTGCCACCTTAACACCTCGCAGACTTTTATCATCAATTCGTCTCAAATGTCTTCCAGTGTAAAGGCGGCCAAAGTGCCAAGTTTGTTGTTATGGCAACATTCCACAGATTTGAAACCGACACCCTTAAGTGATTTCTTTACTATAATCTAACATAAACTACATGTTTATGTTAGATTCTATATATGCTGTTCAGAAATGTATAACACCTTTTTCTCTCCAGCATTAGAAGTTGCATCCAGTTTGAAGGTGGCTTACCCAGACATTACAACAGAATTTTTTGTAAAATATAATTTATTCTAATATATATATTTTTTTTAAAAACTATTTAGTGATTTTTTTTTTTAATATTTCACATAGTTCATGATTACTTTATTTGCTTCATGACCGGAAAAATGATCAATCGTAGACATCAACATCTTGTAAAAAATGAATATTGTGTCATTCTTTCCAAACCAACCTTGTAACAAAAAAGGTAGCAGTGATATTTGCTGCAGTTTCAACCCCTTTCTGGCGGATTGAAGCAGAGGTCTGGATTTTAAACAGAACAGCAGCAGAGCTGAAGCGGAAACAGAGTCGAGTGAAAACTGAGCAGAAACAGAAGAGAGAAACAGAGTCAAAAGCACGATGGAGAGAAAATTGGTAAATATTGTGAGACGACCAGAACAATTCTATCAGATAAGAGTGAAAGAAGAAGAAACTGTTCTTACGTAAGATTTAAGTTTTTTATTCTTTTTGTTACTGTTGCAATCAATGTACATTGACTACTGAAAAATGTACTTTGACTACTAGTGTTCACTAACTAGTGAACACTTTTAATGCTTTTGTATTTTCAAATACAGAAAACGTTATTTTAATTACAGCTAAACCCGGAAGTTTACACACACCAAAGAAAAGACAGAAACTTTTTTTTCTCACTGGCTAAAGTTAAATTAAAACCCAACTTCTCTTGTTTTAGATCAGTTAGATTTATCAAAATTATTTCTATTTTCTAAATGCTACACGAAAGCAGGAGATTCTGTCAGAGATTGTCAGATGGGTATTTATTAGCACTTCTGATATTTTGTCTCTTTAAATCAGTAAATACATAATGCTTCAAAAAAAAAAATTTACATTTTACTAAATTACTGCGACAGACTGGCGACCTGTCCAGGGTGACCCCGCCTCTCACCCAGAACGTTAGCTGGAGACAGACACCAGCACCCCACTAAGGGACAACGGTGTAAAGAAAATGGATGGATGGATGGATGGATTTTCCTAAATTAGAAGAAATGTATTATTATTTGCTTGGAATGCTAACAGCACTTAGCCACTACAACAACTCATCCCCACTAAAATGCTCCCAAGTTTGAGGTACAAGGGTCCCAGCTCTGACCTTTGACCTCTTAGCAAATCAACTACAGCATTATGCCGTGTTTGAACTGTGTGGAGATTTTCTTGGTTCCCAGAAGGGAAAAAAAAAATCCTACACAAATGTTCTCTCAAGTTGTAATTCTGGCTGAGGAAGTGAAAATGTAACAACCAGCTGGTCATTTAGGCAATGTGCCTGCTTGCATTTAGAATGTATTAATATTTCCAGGATAAAATTTAAGCTAAGAACTATTTTCTTTACCTTAATAAACCAGTGGCACCCAGTAGTACTATCAAAGATGCAAGTGTAAACATAGAAAATATTACTCCAAGAATGCATATACACAAAAAAGGAGTCACAAAAATACAGAACAATATGAAAAGTTTCGCACAGTTCATTTTCCTCACTTAAGGTTCATGAATTATCAATACAGACAGAATGGACAACACACTCCTGACCTAAAATTAATGAATGGGCCACCTCATGTTTGGAAAACAACATCTTGCTGATCGCTAAGACTTTTGAGAAAATGTTGGTTAGCATTAATCTAAAAGGGTTTGTTTTACTGACTGCGTTTCACATAGTGTCTTAGCAGTTCCTGCATTGCTTGTGAATATTTTTTTATCTGACTTTGACAGTATGGCTGCCTCCTGAAGGCCTCAGAAAGCGGTCACATACTTGAACATGGAATCAGAAAATGTTTGGAAATTGTTCAAAAACTATTTCCAATTGATAGAAATCTACTATTCTTCTTCTTGGAACGTAACTGTGTTCAAAGTCATCCAAGATCGATTGCAATCACAAATGACACTGGTGCCCGTGAGTGTATGACAATGTCTGAAAATGGGTGCAAATGACAACTGAGGAAAAAATTCTGAAAAGGGATTTGCAAGTTCAGCCAGATGGTGCATAGCCTTAAAACCAAGTGCGATTTGTTGTTTTAGCTCCGTCTTACCGACCTCTGAAGTGAAAATATTCACGCAAATATTGGCAAAAGAAAAAAAAAGCCTGCTGGACATTGATTTGATGCTCTCAATGGTATATTGACAATGCAATCTTACAGTTGTTCCTGTCTTAGATGATGGCACTGGAGAGAAAGTCTTAATTCGCTAGTTTTAGGAGGAGTCTCCTGAATCCGTTTCGTGGTCGTCCTCTAAGGGCAGCAGGGGCAGGGCGTCACGAGGGATCACGTACTCAGGCATGTTGGGGAGTCCGGCTATCACGCAGCAGCTCACGGCGCTCCGGAAGATCCCCATGCCGCAGACCTCCAACCATTCGTTTCTTGTGGCGTCGTAGCACTCGACATGATAGCTTGTGGTGAAGCCGTTGAAGCCCCCGACCACGAAGAGTCGGTCTTCGACTACTTCGATCCCAAAGTTACTGCGGGTGGTGATCATGGACGCCACATTTGTCCAGGCGTTAGTCTCAGGGTTGTAAGCCTCCACCGAGCGCAGGCGGCTGTTGCCATCGAAGCCGCCGACCTGTTGGGAGAGAGAGGAACATGTGCTGGGTCAGGGGGTTCAACTGGGTCAATTCATATTTTAACCTCTGGGGAAAATCATCTGGTCACAGCAACAAAAGCTGTTGAAAGGACATGTCAGCTGTGGTGAAGGATTTTTCTTTCTTTTGGTCTGATCCTCTTCTAAAGACCATGGGGACGCTTTTATCCTGCCTCTCATCATGAACCCTGTAAATAAAGGAAATTTTTTAATGGGGTTTTGTGAACTCTATCAATAAACTTAAAATGCTCCAACACTGGTGCTGTCACACCAGTCCTGTTTAGTCAACTGAACTCTGAGGTGAACCAAAAAAGGCAAACTCCACTCCACCTAAAAAAAATCTAATTCTTGGCTTGGTTCGCATGCACTTGTCAATGACGAGCGGAGCAGAGACCGCTGCAATAGCAGGAAATGGACTAGAGTGCATGGCATTCTGGGTAAATACAACCAAATCAAACGCTCTTGTCAAGCGGAAGCAATGTCTCATGGTTTTTCATCAACAAAAGAGAAATCCAACAAACGGTGAAATCTGACGCCTCTTCTTCTTTGTTCACATGTCGTGAAGAAGGAAGTTGCGCTCAACTTCAGCAGCTGTAACTGGTGGGTTTAGAGTTTGATCTCGCACTCACCGCGTAAACATGACCTGCATATGCAACAACTCCTATTCCACTGCGCTGGCTGTTCATGGGGGAGATCATTGTCCACTGGTTGGTCTCTGGGCTGTAATATTCAGCTGTCTGCAGGCAGTCGTGTCCATTGAATCCCCCACAAATGTAAATCTAGAGAAACAAAGAAAAAAAAAGTACGAGGATTCAACTGGGTCGTTTTTAACTGTGTAAAAGTTTACATTCGAGTAAACTTTACTTGTTGTTTTACTCGCTCATCAACTTCATTTAGAAACAATAAATTACTTTCAAAAATGATGGGATGAAGGAAACTGATTATATATATTTTTTTAGTTGCCTTGTTTCATTTAAAATCAATGTTTTCATCTCCTACATTACACCTAGTTTAAACTCCACCATCAGACCTTCATCATGACGTCTGACTGCAGTCATGTTTGAATCATTACGCTGCAAGAAACAATTCTTACAGGCAGAAACAATAATAAAATGTTTGCACATGTTTCTTGAGCAAATTAGCATTTTTAGCATCCTCGCAACACAAGTGGGTGTCATTTAACAGAGGAAAGTGTGTAAAAATGCGTAGAAAACACACAGCGATATACATAAATGTTCATTTGAAGACCTTCATGAAGAGAGCTCCCACTTTCAAGACCTTGAAAAACAATGCTGGTTTTGACATGCATGTAATAATCATTTAACGGCACTATTTTAGGGGTCAACTTAAAAGACTCGAGCTGCAAATATTTGACTTTGGCTTTTTCCTCAGAGGAAGCTGGCTGACAGCAATAAGACATTACCAAGGAGGAACATTTTGGTGTTTAACCTTATGACCACAGGTCTGAACGGTCGTCGAATTATGTAAAAATATGCAGTCAATAAGTCAATGCTGCCCTTTTTCCAAGACAATCTAAACTTTAATTTTCCATCACTTATTTATTAGTTTAAAGGGTAAAACATAAAAACCCATGTCAAATCCCGTGGGCCCTGACTTGATGGCAATATGAGGGTTGAAAGCTACGAGATGCCGTTTGTAAAGACACAGTGTAAAAAAAACATTTATCAATATTTTTTGGCTTATTTAGCTTGTCGTAAGATTTAAAAAATTGGTATTCATTTTTCAAAATTATGGTTTCATAATGTTAATATTTACTGTGAATTCTCACACTAAATATCTAATTCACAAGCTAAATATTTAGCTTGCAAACTAAATATTTAATTAGGAATTACATTTTTACTTTACAATCTAAACATTTAGTTCCCAAGTAAAGGTTAAAAAATTAGCTTAACTTAAAAGTTAGGTAAAAGTGACCATTATCACTAATATTCTACATTAACCACATTTTAATAAAAGTCAGATGTTTTCTTATTCCTAAAAATGTGTGTATAAGAGCAACTGTTCTGGTAAATCAGCCCTTAGAAGATACTGTTTTTGTGAGCAGAAAGAGTAAAGCACATCAATTCATTGGCATAATCGATATAATAATTTGTGAATGACATCTTGACCTTTAAACTTTATTTCAGACAAATATGAAATCTCAGTGATGGCCTGTGGAAGCTGTGAATCTCTTTCAGATTACTTTGGTACTGAATGGACACAATTTAGATCAATTTCAATCTTACAGAACTGAACTTAGAAATAGTTCTTGTTGAAGGTAAACGCACTTTAAAGACGTGAGAAGACTTGATGGTCCCCAAAGGCCACTGAATTCAGCTATGAGTTACTATATTTTTCACTATTTTTTTTTGTGTGTGTGTTTTGCAGGTTCATTCGAGGGGAGACGAGGAAGGCAACAATGTGACAGCAGCCTAAAAAAAGTCAAAAAACAAACAACAGGTTTGCAGAAATGACCAACTAGTAGCTGCCATTGAACGTGTTCATGATTACTTTTCTGGTAAACTACTCAGACAACAATATAATCTCAAGTTCACTTAATGGTGCTCTGCTTGTACAGATACACACCAGTGGCTAACAGAACCTAAGACAAATAAATGTGTTTTATTGCCGTTTTCATTCCACTCACCTTGTTGTTGAGGGTGGTGCAGTTCGCGTCACTCCTTTGCTCGTGCATGGGAGCAATCAAAGTCCACTGGTTGAGCTCTGGCCGATAGTACTCAGCTGTGCTTAGTCTCATGTGTCCATCATAGCCTCCTATGGCATAGATGTAGCCGTTCAGCACTGTGACGCTAACGTAGCATCGTTGGTAGTACATGGGAGCCACCTCGTGCCAGGTGCCCTTGATGGGGTCAAACTTGCGCACGCTGTTGAAATGCTCCAGCCTGTCAAAGCCGCCGATGCAGTAGACAAAGTCGTTGAGGAAGATGGTGCCGTGGTAGGCACGAGGGCGCTCCGTGTTGTTGGTCACGTTGATCCAACAGTCGGCACGGACGTCGTACGCCTCGATGCCGTTGGTGGGCCCACCGCCACTCCAGCCACCGATGGCCAGTAGGATGCCGGTCGGCAACCGAGGACGGGCTAGGGGGTTGCAGACGCCGGTCAGATAAGGCCTGATTGAGAGCAGCTGGGTTATAGTCTTGGTGGCTTCAGAGAGGAGAGAGAGACACGATCCTTGCGTCAGCGTATTGGGCAGCACTTTGTCTCTGATGTACTCTACGTCCAACAGGGCCAGCCGGATCTACAGAGAGATGACAAGACAGAGTCTGTGCACAGAATCGAATTGATTTCACTTGATTTTATCAGTGATCCATATTGAATTATATTTTAGTGAATGGGGTACAAACTTTTGGTTCCCCTTGAAACACTAAATCTGTTAGCGCAGGTTATAAGGTGAAAATTGTGAACTATTTTGCTGGATGTGAAAGCAGCCGTGTACATGACAAGCGTATAATTCATGTATGTAATGTTTTGTGAGTTTCCTTGTTTTAACAGCAGCATGTGCCATATGTAAAGACTGAAATGAAACGCATTCAGTGCAGTCCTTCTCAGAGCAAGAACCACACAATCAGGCATCACCAACCAGCTGAATTTAGACATCAACATACAGAAAAAATATATATTTCTACCAACAGATTATATCTGACTGTATAATATCTTATTTAACCCTCACATCTCCTCTCCACACCAGCAATAAAAGTATGGTCACTTATTAGATTAACTAAAACTAAACTGTGGACAGAACAATTTTCTGCAATTTAAATGAAAAACAGCAACAACAGAAAAACAAAAATAGGTGGCATGATTAAAAGAAATTGTAAGATTGAAAGCAACTGGTGAAATGCTTGATTGTAATGATATTTCCAGTATTTCAAAAAGAACATTTTTGTATTTCTATGTTTTAGGTATAGGACGGGTCCAAGGACTTTCTTACGTGTTCACTAAATAACAAGTAAGGAAACTAAACCAGGAACTAAAACTCCCAGCAAAATGAAGCATGCTTTTCTTCTGGTTATACTTAAGAAGTCCACAGGAAAGTTTGGCTATAATTTATAACTACAGTAAACATTGTCTTGTTCTTGTCTTGATCTTCAAAGATCGCTGTGAAGTCTGACTCTCTTCAGAGAGCCTGCTCTTTTGGGTCTCAATTTATCATCATCTGTGTTTTTGCTTCACTTTGCAAACATGAATGTTTTGTATAGTAGTAAATTATTTTGTATTTTCTTGGTTACAAATGAACTCAGTAATCAAACCATATCCTCAGTGCATATTGGCAATAAAAGTAAAATAACAAAAATAAAATTGGTCTGGGTAGGCTGTTGCACGTTCTCCTCTTATTTAGTATTTGCCCAGTTTTTCAGAGCACGCTGTCCAAAAGAGGCAAGCTGCCATGTTGCCAATCTATGAGCAGGGCGGAGCCACTGAGAGTGAGAACTGAGCAGCAAAAGGAACAAAAAAAGCACTGGACTGGAGATCATTTAGTCTGTCTTTCACACCACTCTGCATATACTCAGCCCCAGAGAAACAAATACTTCATTAATATTACTCCTATTTCTATCAATCGTACACTTTTTATCTCCATCTGAAGGTGCAACATGTGAAAGTGAAGGGAAAATAAAGAACACATTCAATCTATTAGAATATTATTGAAAAGCCCATTTATTTTCGTAACTAAGTGAAACAGAATATATAGAATAACTATACATATGTTTGACCGCCTTAAGCTACTAACCAGTTAAATACTGTACCTTAGAAAAGAGAGCAGGGAAGTGCGTCTCTCGCTCTTCGAGAGCATGACTGGTCCACCTTAAAATGGCCTCATACACCGTCCTCTCCTTTTTTACAATCAAGTTGTCTGTTTCGATGATGTCGGCGAGCTCCCCGGCAGAGAGCAGCAGGAACTGGTCGCACAGGGCGACGGATTCGAAGTGCTTCAGAATGTAGGAGTAGATCTTGAAGTGCAGCACGGGTTGCGGGCAGACGGTCGTCGTGTACCTCCACATCCCGATGCAGTTGTCTGGGTTGATCAGGTCCTCGATGAAGATGCAGCAGGCGTGCACCACTTCGGACGCGCACAGCAGGTTGGCCGTCAGGAGCAGCTGCTGACGTTGCCCTCGGTGATGGTGAGGGAGTTGGTGTACGCGTAGTCGAGTATGAGCCCCATGACTTCTGCGGATATGCCTGGTATGTGAAAAATCTCCTGGTCCAGGCTGCAACTCCGTGTGAAGAGTTCGCTGAGGAGGAGACAGAACAGAGGATCATATTTTACTTTTGTTCAATCATAACTCTTTAAAAACAAACTGACAAAAACCTTTGAGATCTAAGACAGCATTGAAATTGTTACTTTATTATAACTCTATGTGTGTTATAAAAGTGGCAGGAAAAAGTTTTTGTGACGCTTTTGTGGTTACTGAGACGATCTGTGAAAACATCGATCTCCTGCACCTCCTCAATACCGATCTGCACAAATTCCAACATCCCATTCAAAAACAACCAATCAGAGCCGGGGGTCTGTCCCTGTAACGTTTGGTAACTGGGATCGGTGTGCCTGCACTGAAACTATTGTTTTGTACGATGCCTTGAGACGGCATTTGTTGTAAATCGGTGCCATGTAAACAAACTGAACCAAGCTGAATTGAATGTGGGACTTCAGCACATTCTTCCTCCTGGTAAAGAGGACGAAAAAAAGAAGTAGAAGCAGAGGAACATTGATATTTGATATGCGGTTGAAGAATCAGAGAGTCAAAGAAGATTTTCCATGCTCAATGCTCCAATGTATCGTAAACTCTGGGGGGGAAAACACTCTCAGAGACTAGAAACACCCCAAGAATAAAAAACCCAAAACACAAACTCGGTGTGTCTTCACAGTCCAGCACAGCAAGACATGTTCTATTCACAAAGAGCAGGCGAAAGGTTTCCTAGATGTGCTGGTGGAGACAAACCCCCAGAAGACTTGCCGCTGTAATTTTAATAAAGTGTGGCTCTTGAAAGGATTGACTCAGAGGGGCCTTCATACAAATGGATGGAGCGGTTTTCAGAGTTCCACAATCCGAAAGAAAAAGTTCATTTTCTTTATAGTTCAAAGTTGTTCGCTGCTTTGTATGTGCGAAAGCTGAAAATACCTTTACAAGAAGCACTAAACCACATTCGTGTTATGATTCCTTTTATAGAAGTACGTAATATTTCAAACTGTTTCATTTGTGCCAGTGCTCGGCCCCCCATTTGCAAGCACATTTTTGAAATGAGTTCATTGTGATTCCACGCAATTTCATTTGATGAGCAGTGGGAAACAGAAACAAAATACAAGAAAATGTTCAAAGCTATGTAGGTCAAAAAACAGTGATGTCAAGTTTTCTGAAATCCCTGTATGTGAAATCCGTTCTGGATGAATCGCGTCTGCTTCAAAACGTCTGATAGAACTGATTTGACAACTGGTTAACGTTCAGTTTATTGAAAACTGGTCGGTTGACGCAGGATAACGTCTAAAATACGCTATTTAGGTGACAGGAAGACACAAATGGAGTACCTGCTGATATCAACATCAATTAACCCGGTAATATTAGCCTAATCTTTTATCAGCGACTAGTTATCCAAATCCTTCTGTGTTACTATTTATTTCGTTTTGCTTAGGAAAAATATATATATTGTTGTTTTCTTCTTGTGTCTTGGGGAGTGACGCCTTGTGTGTAAAAATGCCACGCAGTGACACAAACAAGCAAACAATGGAGGGAGGAGAGATTGCAGATGTACAGATTGCAATTTCCTTGAGATAAAATCACCTGGGCTAGTCCAAAACTGACCGTCTGAGGTCTGACCGTCAGTTTTCATCGGAGAATGTCCGGAAGCAAGACGAAATCCAGTCTAAATGCGGTGTGTCGCCAGACACAGACGTGGTTAAACCCTTCCAACATCTCCGCTTCTTTCTCTTTTGTTGAAACTGGTGTTTGACACATATCTGTTCCTCGGGAAATCTACAATCATCTCCTTCGTTTTGTTTTGTTCCCAGACGAGAACGCCGGACAGCTGCGGAGCGTGAACTGGACGTCTGAGAAGTGTAGAGGCTTTTGAGATATTGATCAAAAATAAATAAAAATGAATTTATTTGATTAGGCAAAGAGAAAAAAAAAGCCTCGTTGCTATGGTTATTGATCACCACAACTGGTCGGAGTAACATGTCAAGCAGAAAAACGAGGACGAAACAGAAGGAATAAAAAATTCGCAGTGCTACTCCAACAAACTGCCGCCTTCTTCTGCGCAATTCTGTCCCACTTCAATCCCCGTCTGAACCAAAACGTTGCCCCCTTTCCCGGCTAATTAAAACATAACAAGTCATGTGACTTGCCCAACTTACCAGAAATACGGAGTGCAGTTGCAGAGGATGATCTTGTGAACTGGGAACCCGACGCCCTCGGCTATGAGGACAGCATCGGTCAACTTTCCCGCCAAGCGGAGCTGGTTGTACACCGAGTCCTCCTCGTGTATGGAATGCTGGACTTTGTCGTTCATTTTGAACTTTGGAAGAAATTAGAAACATGATCTCTGATTCGGTTGCTATGCAATCACAGTAGCATGGTGGAACTGTACCTCAGAAACTGAAAAAGAGGGAAAGTTTGAAAAATGTTTACCTTCAAAATCCAACTCAGGCCTCTGACTGTCACAGCAGTGTTGACGCGCGGTGTCGGCGGATTTGAGAGAGACCGGAGGAATAAATCACTCAGCATATATGTATGTATATACATACATATGTATAATTTTTAGTTTTATTTATTCATTTATCTATTTTAGCTGTGCCACTGCCATTTGTATTGACCAGATATGGCGAATCCTGTAGATTTTTTCTGCTAAACTCAGAACCAAAATGAACAAAACAATTAAAATTTAAATGGAGACGTACTGAACATAATGGCTTTGTGGTCTGATATCTCTTTGTTCTTTCTGCTTCTGTTTTATCTCTTCTTTTTACTTTTTTTGTTACCCAGTTTCCATTTTCATAAGGCAATCCAAAGAGCTTAACATCAATTTAAAGGGAAAGACTACATTTTTTTATGTTTTCTGTAAAAACAAAGCTTTTCAAAATAAAAAAATCCCTCTTTATCTTGCTCTTCAGCATGCACATTTACATTTAAACTTCCTATCAATCATATTGGTCAGTGATCAATCTGTTTTTTTCTATCCAACACTAAATATAGAAACTGCCTGCAAAAAAATGCCACAAAACACCGAGTCCAGCAGTTCTGATAACCTGCCGGGTCCAAATGGCTCAAACTGGACGAGCAACTCAGAAATGCATTTCAGCCCAAGACCGCTTAATGATTCAAATAGCAGAATTTTACTGTTTGTCTTTTTAATAAACTCCAATCATGACTAATTTTACTCATTTACATCAAGTATTACAAAATTAGTATATATTAGACTTATAAAAGAAAAAACAACACAACACTCTGCAGCCTCAAAAACATCACAGCACTTTACGCAAACACCGTTTTACAAATCCCGGCACCTCCTCCACGTTTCCCATCGGCTCTTATTTACACAAAAAGCCGGTGATTATTTACGTGGAAAATGGAGGTGGGAGGCGTTGCGCCACCCGTGAGCTTCACTCGCCGAGACAGAAGCGAATACATACGTTATTAGTTTTGTTCTGTTTGAAGCCTGCTTGTCTCTAGATGAAACAAAGCGTTCAGGCTTCACTTCGTTCTCGCACACAGACCGATCGTCTCCGTTGCAATCATTCCTTTTTCTGAGAAAACAACACGTTGGAGTGCTTCTCGTCCGTGCGCTAGATGTTTTTGTTGTCATCATTATTAGCCGTATTTAATTCACTTTTTTTACTGCTACTCATCCGTACTATGGGAACAGATGCTGCCTGACAGACTTTGACGACATTTCTTATGGGAGGACTACAAGCGAAGCCTAATCTTACAAAGTTAATCGTGCAAAGAATATCTAAGCTGGGTTTTTTATATGGTAAAAGTGCCTATTTATGCCTCTTAAACTTGTTATACAACCTGACAACCTGTGATTTGATGCGACAGGCTCAACAAAAATAGCACACAATTGTGAAGATCTCAGAAGAATTGCTGGTTTTGATACGTTTTTGCAAATAAAAACCTGTCGCTTATGGTGAGACCCTTTCGCTCTGATTCCCTGAAGTCATCCAAATAGTAAACTCACGTCCACCAGTGGGGAATTTAAGCTGAGGATAATCAGCTGCTCTTGTGTTTTGCGAGGGCCTCGGGGAGGTTTGTTAGGGAACACAAGAGAACAAACAGCGATCAGGAAAGGTTTCGGGTTCAGGTTTTATGGATGTTCAGTTCATCATGTAAAGACTGAGAAGAGTTTGGAACAACTCCAATCCTGACAAAACACCAACCTGCCCTGATCAGGCAAGAAGAGCGTTAATCACAACAGCAGCCAGGTTAGAATCAAATCTGTATGGAAAAGTAGCAAGCGGATCGTGTCTGAATGATGGTCATGAGACGTCCGATTTGCAGTTTGCAGGGGACGAAGCCGGCATGTTGCTCAGTCAGATCAAACCAAAACTGAATTATTTTTCTTTCATGCAAAAGCTCTGTTTTCTGCGTGTTTGGTGTAACAGTCCGTCTTGGTTTTCCACCACACAAAGTGGTGACGGATTCATGTTATGGGTGGAGAGGGACACAAAAGCTGTTCAGAGTTGATGGAAAGATGGATGGAGCTGAAAGGGAATCCTGGAAGAAGGACAAAACCCTGTAGAAGTCTGAGGCAAGAGGTTCACCTTCCAGCAGGAAGACGACCTCAAACGTACAGCCGGTAGAACGGAATGAGTCACATAAAACTATATTCAGGTGCTAGAGTGGCCTAGTCAAAGTCGGAACTGGAATCAAATGGCAAATCTATGGCAAGACCTGAACATTTCCATTCGTTGACTCTAAAACCAAAGTCTGACTTTGACTGAGCTCTTTGGCGAAAACGGATGAGCAAAAAGATAAATATCCAGATGTGCAAAGCTGGTGCAGATATACGCTCCAAAACCGGAGGCGGCAATTAAAGACGTTGTTGCAGGAAGGACAAACTGGTGCACAAACATACATGCTAGACATTTTGTGGTAAATTTCATATGAAATTTTGGCATATGTCTTCTTCCAATTCAAATTAATTTCTACCCAGTTTTTAATTCCTTGTGGGGATCTATTTCTGTTTACAGTGTGGGGTTGTGGGGGCCACTGCTCCCTGTGGGGACATTTCCTTGGTCTCCATAAGGGAGAATTCAGTTTTTAGCTTAGGGGTTTAGGTATATGATGGATAGGTCAAAGGTTAGGCTGTAGAAAATGAATGGAAGTCAATGTAAAGTCCCCCCATGTCATGAAAACAGACTGTGTGTGTGTGTGTATTTAAAGTCTGTCTCCCATAAGGGGGGGAGGGGGAAACATCTTCCTTTCTCAGTTGTATCCACTTTCTAGGAAGTGCCTCCAGCGTCTGCTAAGTGTCATTATGTTTTAAAAGGAATGAAATATTAAATTGCATGTAAGAGATCTTCTTACATGACTTTCTGTTGTTACCTCAATAAATCATCATCATTAATCTTCCACTGACGAACAGTGTCGACTGTTGCAGAGTGAGCCTCTCCAGAGATGACGTTAATGACTTCAACTGAGGAAAATGTAGCTGTCATCAATACACGCCCCCATGAGGAGTGAGGAGTAAAACACACACACACACACACACACACACACACACACACTTGTCAGTTGTTGTTTTTTTTAACCTATCTTTTGTCAGAAGCCTTTTTATGTGTATTGATTGCATATTTTGGGCTGTTTATAAACTCCTTCAGCTGCTACCACTAATGTTGCCTCATCTCTTAAAGATTAAGAGATGAGACGCTTTTTTTTTCTGGGAGTCAATCTCAGCAAAATTCTGTACAAGATGATGCAAGTATTTTGAAGGGGTTTTTTTTTCTCCTTCAGTTTTCTTGCCTTTTTAGATAAATACAATTTAATCACTTCAGCGCCGAGGCGAGACTTAAAAATTGATACGTTGCAAATCATTGGCAGTAATTGCATGTTTTCAGAAAATGGCTCTGGTGACATTTGAGCGTGTCCCAGCGTGGCATTAAGCGAACCTTAAACTGCATCGATCACCAGGAAGCGCATTAGAGCCAAACCGGCGCACCTACATCACATGGACTCCATAAAAAGACATCAGCTCAAACCCGGCTCGGTTAATGAGCTCGTAAAACCGGCCGGATGTACACTCAAGTCATAAAAAAAAGAAACGACAAAAAAAAAAGAAAAAAGTTTGGTGAAGTTATTATTCACACTGAAAAGAAAAGGTAAATTACACTTTATCTCCTCTGTGTTTTTCTTTTCCGAGAGCCAATAGGGAGACTGCTGACAAAGCAGCGGCTCCGTGCAGCAGCAGCAGCAGCAGCAGCAGCATAATCGATAGATGGAAATTCACGAGGACCAGCGAGCAGCGGCGTGAAACTGTAGCCACGTCACACTGCTTCTAAAAAAGAAAAAAAAAACATCAGTCGGTTAGGAAAATGTAGAAAAGATTGATTATCAGGCTTCTATGAGCCACTCGGTGCTGTACTCAAACAACTGGAATCAATAAGTCATGCTGCGAACAGAAACATTCAGTCTTCTTTTTCGGGTTGGTTCTGGAAGGGGGAAAAAAATAAAAGTGTTATCGCAGCTTCAAACGCATGTGGTGTGTGTGCGCAAAAGGACAAAGTCTCAGGTGCAAACCAGCCTTAGGAACTTTGTGATCTATGACTAGTTTATTCCAACTTCCTGAAAGCTGACTTAATGTATTCAGATTCTTTTTTTTTTTTTTTTTTTGTGATGCTTCCAAACAATTTTCCCTTTTTTTGTCTCCTTCAGGGGCTTTGGGAGTTTGGATGGAGCTCAGAGCTGCTCTCCAGGTTTTAGGTTATCTCATACATATCACAGTTCTGCACATGAATGCACTTCAGTCCCCAATAGACGCGCTGTGTTTTCACCAACACCTGAGTTCAATCAACTTAAACAATGAGCAGGGGCAATTACTGATGGTTCTGGGGCATTGCATGACAATGAAGGAGTCTGCTTTGAAAGCGTAAAACATATTTCTTTTTTTTTTCTTCCAACAGCAGCACCAACCTAAATAAAAATAGTCTCATGTTTTTGATGCAACTTCGGCTCATTATATCGTGTTTTTTTTTCCCTTTCTTTCTCCAACAACAACTGCTGCATCCTTCGACAAAACAAAATAATGTTCTGAGGTGATGCAAAAACAGGAAAATAAAGCTGCCAATCCAGGCAGCAATGTTTTTCTTTTCTTTTTTTCCTGCTCACAGACATAAACAAAACGCTTCTGGTCCTGATGTTGATATTGAAATACACTGCAGTAGTGGTATTACACATGGAATACATCTGACATCAAAATTTATACCTTCTTGTTTTAAGTCTTGGTTTGCCTCATTGGTTTAGTTGAATGCTAAGTTAGGAATTTGATTATTTAGTTCTTTATTATTAAAACTCCGTCCCAGACCTTTTTGTTTTGCCTTCTCTGGTCGTTGAGCCGATCCAAAGCAATAAATCAACCCACTTTTAGTTTTTCTCCGAATGTTTTTGAGTGAGACATTTTCCGTAGGGGCAGTAAAATGGGTTTTCTAGCTACATCATTTAATTTTATAGCATAATCAGTATGTTACCTTCAGTTGTTATAAAAATGCACTGTATATCAAATATGACTTAATTTATTTCTTAGTTAAACGCCTTGAAATTAGGTCTCTGTCTCTTTAAGTAACTCCTCCTTCATGAAGTCGCCCCAACATGGCTCCTCTATTAACCATTTAACATTTTTACCAGCGTTGCACTGCACAGTTCCACCAGGTGTTTACCAATTGCTGCTGGCTAGTCTGAAGGAGCCGAGAGGAAGAGTCCACTGTCAGGGGGAGCTGCACCTGTAAGGCGGGGCTAGGCCCACCAAGGCGTTTTCCACATCTGGATGGTTGCCGTGGGAGATTAAAGGGTTTCTCAAACATGAATGAAAGGATCAAAGCAACACTCCAGGTATGTTTTGATGATAAAATAACATTATGACACGATTTAAAGTTATTTTAAACAATACCGTCTCTATAAAAATCATGTAAATTTTCACATATATGCAGATGTGTGTACATACAGATACAACATTTGGATGTAAACATGATCTAAAGCAGCTGAAATTTATAAGCTGCAGTTCACAGATTAAAATTAGAGTGTTAAAAGTTTGAGAAAAGTGAAGGTCTTGTTATACAGCTTCAACACTCACAACATGATATATTTCTTTGATGATTATTATTTTGAACTCACAAACACCTAAAACTAAATTTAGAAGAAACTGGTCACTACTTTGAAAAATATTTAAAACAAAATCTGTGTTCATGTACTGTCCAGTATATCTGACCACAGGTC
Source organism: Poecilia picta (assembly GCA_033032245.1). NCBI lineage: Eukaryota > Metazoa > Chordata > Actinopteri > Cyprinodontiformes > Poeciliidae > Poecilia > Poecilia picta. The sequence goes on along the minus strand of CM065357.1, from coordinate 7,527,945 downwards.
CTTTTGCATGAATTACTGCTTCTTAAGTGGGTTCAGGACAGCTCAGTTTGTTGGCACAGTAACACTAAAGCAGGTATTGGTACCTTAGTGACGGTGGGCAGGTGTTCAGTCCAGGTGGGAATCATCATCTCCATAAACCTGGTCTACAAAGGGAGGCATAAAGTGCTCTGATATTTCCCGGTAGATGGTTTCTTGCTTTAGATTTGAGAAAACACTGGGGAGCAACAGCAGCAGACGGCGCGGCTCCCTAAATCAATGCTTAACGCGGAAAATTCACATTGAATCTGAAGCGGCCTGAACTCTGTGCATCTCCACTTTTCTTCAAAATTGATTTCTAAATGGAAATTTATTTTTATATGAGAAGAGAACAGCAGTGCAGTCCTTGTTTCTCCTGAGTCCAGGTATGTATTTTTTTGTTGTTGTTGTTGCTGACTCCTGGATACATTTGTATCCAAAACCATAAACAGCTGCTGTTTATGGTTTGATAATCTCCTCCAAACACTTGGAAGGGATTTCCCTAAAAATCCGTTCAAGATAATGGGTTTTCCTGTTGCTTCTAGCACTTTTGTCCTATCACACTTTTTCCTTCCACCCAACTTTCCACTGTGACATGTGGACACAGCACTCTGAGCAGCTGCTTCTTCGTCTTCTGCGGTTTACCTTCATTGTCAGGGACGTAATCTCTGTAAAGTCATCAGTCTTTTCTATTAATGGCATAACACAACGTTTTAATCTACAAAAGCCAACAATTTTTAAATGGTCTTATGTCATATGTTTGTATCTTATTTTGTGTTTTCATCAGCTATAAGCCATAAACAAAATAGCAGACAAAACACTTGAAATATTTCATTATGTGTGTAATGGATTAATAACATATTAGGATTTTTTTTGTTTATTGAAATACATCCAATCCATCCATATTATTCATCGAGACGCAACTGCGTGTTGTTTCCAGTCATAATTTAACGCCATGATTTCAATGTGTGGCTGCTGACAATTCTCAATTAAAAGCAATTGTTGATTCTGTTTTATTGTTGAATGTAAACACAACCAGTAAAAAATTTCCTGACTCCACTGAGTCTGGATTCTAAGTAAACACGTCACACATGACTACCAAACCAAATAAGTTGAAAAAATAGATTATTTGAAGAATGAGAAAACTTTGACAGAATTACATCAGCCTATTCAAACTTTGTTCCACAGAAATAGTTTGCTTCTTCCTTATTGCCCTTACACCAAAAACACCCCGCAGGAATATACGCAGCCAAAACGTTTACACACATTATAGATCATAGTATCTATTCCCCCTCAGTTTTTCAGATGTCGTCGCGTTGGAAAAACAAACTTAAATGCAGGACCGCCATGCACAATTTTAAAAATGTTTCAAATTAAAAGGCGAAAAAGGGTCCCACGCGACAACATTCAAATCAAATCCACTACAGCAATTCAGAAATTATAACAAACCAAATCACCCTGCGTGCAATTTGAGCTCGGCGTAAACGCAGCTGTACTGAGAAAGCCTCAGAGGTTCACTGGAGAATATTGATGAACAAACGGCATTGTGAAGACCAACAAGCACCGCAGACAAGTTAGGGAAAACCTTAAAGCAGAGCCTGCAGGTAAAATAATATCTCAAGATATGAACATCTTAAAAGACTTTATCAATGTCAGCATCCAAAAAAATATGACAAGTAAACTAACGTCACTGAGATTGAGAATTTACAATTAAAAAATGCCTGAAAATAGATTTTGTTGTCAAAATGCTATGATAGATGGATAATATATGGTACTTTTCTAGATATAAATTCAACCTAAGGCACAGGTGTCAAACTCAAGGCCCGGGAGCCAAATCTGGACCGCCGCAGCTTTTTATGTGGCCCTCTACATTCACACAAAATGAAGACATCTACCCATTTTTTTCTGATTTTACTGCAAATATTTTCCCAAAATTGGTCAGAAACATTGAGCTTAAGTGACTGCTGCCTCAGCCGTACATGATGTGAAGTTATCGTCCGTGATCGATACAGCGAGTAACAGTGTTCAACATTATATATTAGTGCAAATATTGTAAAATATTCCTTGCAAATATTTCCAAACCATTGCCACAAAATCTGTGATTTTTTTGATTGCACAAATAAAAAAAAAACCTGAAACAATTTCAAAATCCCAGAGGAATAGCTATTTGTTGATATTTTAATTGGTTTTATCAATATATTCTGGCACAACCGGCCCTTTAAGAACTCTAATTTTTTATATGCCCCTAAATGAAAATGAGTTTGACACTCCTGGCCTACTCCTGTGAGATTCTGCACACAGAATCTTATAGTTCTTGTACCAAATTATAGTTTGATGTATTCCAAGAAGGAAGTAGGAATGAAAATCTCAATCTCCTGATTATGAGTAGGACTGCTGTTCCTGCTGAGCCACAGCTGTAACTGCTTCAGCTCAAGTCTCAGCCTCTCTCCATCTCACGGACAAATCTAAGGTTCGAGGAGCCGGGGTCATCCAAAAACCCCGCAATGATGAGTCTAAAGAAGCTTCAATTCAATAGGTACAAAACAAATTCCTGACTGGAGTACTCATGGTCACGAGAGGGAGCGCAGAAAACTGCTCCCTCGTTCCCAGAAAACTGCTTTCACATTATTTAGACGCCGTTTTAATGGGAGAAAAGGCCACAATGAAAGTGGTTTCTGCTTTCATACCACATCTGATAGCCACATTGACAGAGAAGAAGAAAATGAGACAAAAAAACCCTCAAAAGTGGGTGAGAAAAATAACATACAATACAATAAATTGCTAGTTGAAAATTTGTATTTTTTTTACTCCTACAGAAAACAGAGTCTAGGAGGAACCAGGGAGCCTATCAGTCAGCAGAGCAGAGTGGAGCATAAAGAAAACCAGGGCTACAATGATGCTGCAGTGATCAGTACATTCAAGTGTCTAAGAAAAAAACTTTAAAAGTTTAATACTTGTAAAACTATATTCCCTCCAGTAAAAATGGCTCAAATCTAGTCAAAATTCTGACCCCCCCTCCCCCCCATAGATCCAGGAGATTTATTCTCATTCTAAGAATGTGTGCATGTACGACAGCAAAACTCACCGATGTGCTCAGCAGTCATCATAAAAGAGCAACAAACAAGCAAACACAGAAAGTATTGCTGAATCTGTACTGGCAGATATTTGATGGTGTACAAAGAGAGCTCCCACAACTTAGCAATTCATGTTCGGCCTCTGGGCACAGCAAGTCGTAACATCGCGGACAGATTGCAAACAATTACACTGGCGCTTAAAGATGTTGCATCTGATCTGAGAACAATCCACAGAGAGTCGTTGAAGCAGCTGCTCAGACCGATGTGAATTTTGTGGGATGTCTTGTTCTGTTTGGAAAGCTCTAGAGCAGTGGCTCTTAATCTTTTTTGAGGTACCGAACCCCCCAGTTGCATATGCTCATTCACCGAACCCTTCTTATTTCCACCCCCCCCCACCCCCCGACATACAAAATACTTTGCAGTATTCTGATTTAGTAATGTAATTACAGTATATTAGCTGTGTAACCGCCCACACGCCACTAGAGGCAGTACCAACCCCGAAAAGATGCAACTAAGGAGCAGATTTAGACTACAGAATTTGGTAAAAACTGTGAGCTTTGCTGAAGTAAATAAAGACAAAAGTTCAAATCCCTGCTGCTCTAGAGAAACTCCTAAATTCAGTAAAAAACAGTGGTACGGCTGTTGAACTCCCCGAAGCAACTTCTGGTTCAATATTCTGGTCTTGTTTATTTGGAGCTAGCAGCTAACTTTAGCTTTTTTAGCGCCTAGCGGTTAGCCAGGTGTAGTTTTTAACTGTCTTTTAACAAATCATTCACATCACACTCGTCTCCTTGTCACTGTTTCTACAATATACCACAATTGCTGCCAGGTGAACAATTTTAAAGAAAAGCAAAAACATAAGTTTGCTCCCCCACCTTTAAACGTCAGACTTGTTGCTCCACTTGCTTCAGTATTTACATAGAGAGCATCCAGCTTAGCGCACATGCCTGGATGTCAGCGGGCCGTGACAACAGGTCGAACTCAGTCGCATGTCGATAGCGTTTCTTTCACAAGGCAGACCGCACTTTAAATTAGAGAAATGTCAAAGTTTACTACAATGCAAACTATTAGACTGCAAGTTCTTTTCTTGAGAAATCCTGGAGTGGCTGGAAGTTTCTATACCTGTGCAGAACCAGAGTGACACCGTGATGCCCCTCCCAAACTTGTTGCTGTACACAATTAGTCAGCTAGCCAAAAGACGAATGACACATTTGAGCAGACTGCCATACGTAATGTGTTTTATGAAATCACAAATATAATCTTTAACATGCTTTTTACATTTCAGATTTAAATTAAAATCAGATTGTTGTGTTATATATTTTTTATCCATACCTTGATATGATGGTATTTTTTATTCAAGGTTATTGTCTATAGTGAGAATCACATCTCAGTAAGCTAGCATTACATTACATTCTTTGAACTTTAGCAAACAGTAAATGTCATGTAACAGGTAGGGGATACATTATCTTTTCTCTCTTTTTTTTTTCTTTTGGAATCGTTAAACAGCTATTAGACGCTAAGCTTAACCAAACCATCCATTACAGTGAATGCAAATAAATGCTACATATAAAAAAAAGAGAAGGAAAGAATTTCAGCCAGAAAGTTTGCTCTCCCAACTTGCGAGTGCCTCGGGCTCCTTTGACAAACCTCAGACACAAGGACTGCTGCAGGAAGCTCAGAGGGATCCACACTCTTATCTCTGCTTAGACGAAATAATGCAGGCTGGCTGATGCCTTTTGGCTCCTTCTGACTGTCATGCTGAGAGGTTTCCCAGAATCATATACCATCCTCCAAGCTCACCTGTGAGAAGACGATTTACATGTACGTAACTTGAAACCGTGACGTTTAAAATTCACGTTATGGTCGTGTTCTCTCTGCATTTTCCAGATTTTAATAAGTTGATGTAATGCTTGGAAAGGAGAAGAAAAATCCCACACACACACATTTCTGAAGATGGAAAGCTTCACATAAATAAATGTTTTACACTACAACGGTGAGCACGATCTCGAACCCAAAGCCGTGGGTCTGAGAAAGAGCGTGCCTTCTCTCCCCGGCCGACTCCGAAACTGGCCTGCAGGGACTTCGCTTCGGGATTTGCGAGGCGGAGAGCTCATTGTGTGCCAAAAACCGGCGAGGGTTTAAGATGAAAGATCAGCAGATTGCAGAAAGTTGCAGCATGAAAAGGAGAAGCTCAGGATAATTCAGGCCCTTTCAAGCAAAAAATTTCCACTAGGTCCTGCTGAGCCATACACCGGGACAGATGATCTGGAAAAGTTCATATGACGGGGGGGTGACAGAGGGCATGGAAAACACTTTGTGTCTATTCTGAGAGGCGTCCAGAATCACTGAAAGGAGAGGAAGGATCGTGAGAGAGAGGGGAAAAGCAGCATAAAAAGCACAGCAGATGATCGCAACCATATTCAAGTAGCGTCAGCAGAAAATATGAACCTTATTTTATTAAATAATGTTTTCATTCACAGTCCTGACTGGGATCGATATATTGGCATTCAATATATCGCACTAATTAAACCAATGACGTGTTTTTAATAGAAGTTTTTTTTTCGGTGTGGTGAAGATCTTACTATTATGTGTAAGGATTGTAACAATACAAAAAGGCCAAAGAGTAAAAAAAATATTAAAGGGGTAGTTTTGTGTAAAATAATTTTTTTAGTTTATGTTAATGTCAAAACCATATCTAGACCATATCTTTGATCATTTCATGCACCTTTGAGAAATCCTGTAATCTCCCATGGCAACCATTCAACTGTACGAAATGCCTGGGTGGACCTAGCCCCGCCTTCAAGGCGCTGCTCCTCCTCAGAACTGCAGTTTATCAGTTTCCTTCTCACAGAGCAGCCCTCCACCCCGCGACTCCGCCACTCGGCTCCTCAGACTAGCCAGCAGCAGTTAGCAAACACATGCTGAGCTCCTTATACAAGCTACTTCTCAGTGAAACGCCTGTCACAAATGTTAAGGTGTTTATAGAGGAGCCATGTTGTGATTACTTTCTGGAAATGGAGTTTCAGAAACAGCAGGAGTTTTTAAAGAAACATAACCCCAGTTTCAAGGCGAAAATTGCCAAGTCATATTTGATATATACAGCAATTTTTCAAATAATTGAAAGTAACATAGTTACTTGATTGGTCTATGAAATGGCACTATGTAACTGGAAGAAAATATATAGTACCACCCCTTTAAGAAAAAAACTCAATCCCCTTTTCAGTATCATAGTAACCACTTTTGAAGATATAGTGTTCTTTGCGGTAAAGATAACAAAAAAGATGACTGCCTACATTGTGACAAAAGCGTAGCAATCCACCAGCCATTTAGAAAAGATAATTCAAATGTTGCATCCCTGAATAGCAAAACAGCACACAAGACATATGCACATTAGACTCAACTGTGCGATTAATTAGAAAAGGCAGTCCCTCACACTGCAGGCATGGATTTTCAGTGTAAACAAGGATCCGATACGTGCAAATACATCCTGCAGCAGCGTCTTTGTTTCTTTCCTGTGTTTTGCATCATTCTGACTCCATGTAGCCATCTGCTAGCTGGTCGTTTCCCCACATTAACATGTGCTGTGGTAGCCCTGGTGCAGATTTGGTAAGGAAACATCGTAACGGATCCATCACTAGATCCAGCAAAGGCAAAGTTTCCTCCTAATCGTTCTTCCAGATCTGACTGCAGCAGCTGTGCAACGTCTGGTCCGTTCCAGGCAACATATTTTAACTACTATCCGTCTGTTCAGACCAATTGTAACTGAGTCAGGGCGATTACTTTAGCAATGGGTGACAAGGTCTGCGTGGATGCAGCAGAAAGCTTTTTACAAACTTTTATTCCTCGTGCCTCAAGTACGCATTGAATTTAGATTTGGTCGACCAAAACCTCCGTTAGAATTTCAATCGCATGTAGAAGAATCTGTAAACCACTAAGATTGTGTTGAAATGGCCAATCCTATCCAAGATGTCTGACTTCTTGTTTGTTGAAGAGACGTCTGAGCAGGTCTTGGGACATTGTGAAAGTGTGCCAAATTCACTACCTCTATGATAAAGTCAGGTGAATAAGGAGCACGTTTTGAAAGTGGCTATAACTTTTCTGTTATTTCTATTGTGACTTTTGCTTAAAATACACAAATTTCATGCACAACTGATGCATGTGAAAAGTTTAGCGACTTTTTGTACATGTTTAGGCCTCCAAAAAAAGCCAATTTATTTGGTTAGAAATAAACATTCACATTACAAAAGTAGTAAGATTGCAAGACAGGACTGCGTTATGTTTTGTTGTCTTAATTATCCCTATTTGAAGTGTTCTCCATGCATATATAATGCAGCAAAAGGATCCTAACTTTACTTTTAGTACTTCTATCGCACACACACACACACACACACACACACACACACACACATATACACACACAGACATCATCACTTTGCCTTATTAGCCTTCTTCTCATATTTGGGTGAGTGTGTACAGAGTGTGCTGAGAGGGTCTTTTTTCACAAAAGACATCTTGACATGTCAAAAAGTACAACAGGAGGCAGAGTCAGCACCTCATCTCCAGTGGAGTCGGCTCTCAGCTTTAGTGTTCAGGGGACAGACATCATCTCCGCTTTCGCCTCCCACTTTCAAAGGGATGCTATGCTGAATCTTAATTAAGAGAGCTAATATACCAAAGATCGCTAGAGGTATAGGCACAGCTATACCTCTATATCGCAGCTCTGCTCGCAGTAGAAAATTAATGGCCATGAAGTGTTTCGTTTATTTCCTAAGACTTGTTTTAAAGTGTTTTTGTTTCCTTGTCGCCTGCAGAGTGGGCTCTCTCTCAGCTGGGGCCTTTTTACCGATAGCTGGAAGTGCCAGTGCATGATTCTCTGCACTGGCCCAGTTACGGCCTAATGGCTCATCCAGGACGCACATCAATACCTCAATACAACAAGAAAAAGGCTTGGATTTTGAAATCCAGGAAATCTTAATTAGTTGTATCATTAAAGGGCTGTCACTTCCATTAGCATTCAGCTGAGCTGTGTATAAAGTTGGGTTATATTCACAACATAAGATGCTGGCAATGATCCAATTCAAAGTTCCCACCACCCACGTTAGAAAATAAATTGTTTCAATTGTAGCAATGGAGAAAGTTGTACAATGCCATTTTTTTATTGTAATGTACTGTAAATGTAATCCAAGGATTAGACCCAAATCAGAGGACCATGAGCAAATATGGTCTCAATTAGAGTCCTTAAGCAAATATTTACATATCAAATTGGGTAAGAAATGTCAGTGTCCTGGACAAAAAAACACGTCAGCCTTACTATTGGGGATGTATCAAATTTTAATTTTGGTATTTCTCTCTTGCCTCAAAATCTTTCAATGAGAAAATCCACAACTCGTCTCCAAGCTGAAGTAGATCTAAAATCAACTGGATTGGTCAAACTGATGTGATGTGATGTGACCTCCGCCTCACATCTTTAAAAATGTTATTGATTTAGGCATCAATCTAACATGAGTATCAGTGTTAGAATGTCCGCAGTAAACCACTCCAGCAGGAAATATTTCAACGGAGACTTCCCTCATTGGTAAAGAGTTGAATCGCATTAATCATTCTCTGGTATTTTATGACCACATCTTTTTTGTCTCAGTATACATACGGTATTATGTATACTGGTTGCTAACAGTATACATAATACCGTCAATATACATATTTCTCTTTAATAGCTTCTTTTTATTTTACACCAAATGTTTGTGTCCACAAACTTGGCTAATTAAGTTTATTCAGATTTTTTTCCCCCCAGATTTTTCTAACACTCCATCACCAAAAGACATATTCATATGCAAAACTAGCTGGGGAAAATTACCTGTTGCTCAGAAAATAAAAAAAGAAAAAAAGAATACATTGTTTTTATAGAGCCTACTGGTGTAATGAGCTGTGTAATCTGATCCCCATACTTTCAATGCAGACCTTTGCTTTCATTTTAACAAAGTGCTAAAGTTTGGACTGATTCCTGTGTGAACAATGGAATCTTTAGTTATGCTGCTAGGAAGACCGAGGTGTCGGGCCTTTAGTCCACTGAACTATTCTTTACTTCCATTCTTCTCGCTTTCCTCCCTTCTTATCTCCGGTGCTTGTATATCTCCTTAGAGTGTCATTAATTTCGCGTCCTTTCTCTTTTGGAACTTGGATTTTAAATTTCTCCGCTTTATCTCTAACCTCACAGTAGCTCAAGCAGCCAAACTAATCAAGGCCACGCTCTGAGGAATCCGACTCTCCTGGAGGTTTACTTTGTTTTAGAAGGAGTTTATTTTTCTTTTTCAATTGTGGGTTTTAAAAAAAACAGGTCATGGTTTGTGTCCTCTTGTCTTAACCAAACAATAGAATAAGGTGTTTGTTTTGATTTTGTTATTCTGTGAATGCCACTGGTGGAAACATTTGACGTTCTCATAATTCTTAGATGTGTGTTTTGGTTTTCTTGGGTTTTTGGACAATCCTGTTTTATTTTCAAGCCATGTTCACTGAATTTAGACATGTTGAATTTACTTCTTATTTCTTATGTTCTGTACATTTTTGTTTGTAGACTTATGTTTGGCATTAGTTTTTTTTTAAAGATTTTATTGGCTCTAGGAATCGAGCCTTCGACAGCAGCGTTGAGGCCTAAGGCCTCCATATGTGGGTTGTGCTTCACCCCTGCGCCACCACAGCACCCCGGCGTTAAGTTTTTTATTTTTCCGTTTATAAATCCCTCATGTTTAATGGAGCATTCTCTGTGCTGTCTTTGCTAATTAGCCTAATTTCCCTGCCCGGTTCTCTCCATCAGGTGTCCAGAACCTGCAGAGATGATGACTCGTTTCGTTCCTAAGGTCCAGAGAGAGAGACTCCTGATCGGATCCCGACTCGGCCAGCCTGGCCTCCAGCACATTTTGAGAGTTTCCTTTGGAGTCAAAGAAGGAGCCAACAGTGAACTCAAAACGACGAGGTGTGGACAGGCCAGTAAAGAATCCACTCCCTTGTTTACTCACTCCCATTATTTCCTGTTTAATTGCGAGTCAACATGAACAATGAGCTGAGATGCTTGGCACTAATTATTATCTGACACTAATGATTATTATCTAGCCTGAAACTGTTAGGAGCTACAGGCGGATGACATTTTTTTTTCTCCTGGATGAATTAAATGCAAGCACTATTTCACGCCCAACATTCGACTCTGTCAGTGAATAATAATCTGCGATAGATGGGTGGTGAGAAACGCTTTGACAAATCATTTGTCTTTCTTTCACTCTTAGTCTTCACATGTGCTTCTATGAAAATTCTCCATCAGCCATGAGAAACTGTGCATTATGTAAGCTTCTTCTTTTAATTCTGTGTTGTTGGCTCAGATAAACAATACTGTGTAGGAGGTTAAGAAAAGCAATAAAAGCCTGTGATGTGTAACTTTAATATGCAAAGTATTTACTTTGCACACTTAAATGTTTCAGGTTGTAGAAGGAAAAAAACAGACAAATACCATTCAGGATCCTGCGTGCGTTATTGTGCTAAACCAAACGTTTCATTTGAACGGAGCAAACTATTTTTAATAACTGCTGGGTGTTATTACTAAGGAAGCACCGATTTGAAAATATGAGCCAATATATAATATCAGTATTGCTGTTATAGTTGATATTTAGCAATATTATATAGTTTTCATATATTTCACTGACTTTTCAACAGTGTCACTAACATTGTCACATGGTGAAACAAATACAACATGACTCATTCCCTCCAACTCCAGAAACTAATGGCAACAGGAGAAAAATAAATATGAATTGTTAATATCAACCTGGTTTTATTATTGGACCAATACGTAAAAAATCACTAGTATCGGCCAATAGTGACGATAGTGCCAATATATTGTGTGTCCTTAATTAGTTCAGTGTTGTAGATTTGTCTTTACTTTACAACCTTCCTTTCTGATTTTCTTTTTTCTGAACTTTCTGTAAATATGCTATCTCACACCTAGCTTAGCTTGCTTCTTACACCTGAGTTTCCTCTGTGTGAGGCAGTAAAGGATAGGTTTTTTTTCTATTCTTAGGTAAAAATAAATAAATAAAACATTGAGAGAGAGGAACAACAGCTAAGCACTGCTGCAGGATGCCTCTCTTCCCTCAGTTACTGTTAGCACTCATGGCTACCACTATGAACGCTAACATGGGAGCGTTTGAGGCTAAAGCTGGAACTGATGGGATGAAAATCACATAACAGCCCATTTGAAACTAACCAAAAGTACCAATAGATGGCACTAAAGAGTTTTGGTAAGTGATTTTGTGGATTAACAATTTAAAAGAGGGACTTTTTAAAAGGTACATGTCTTGTTACATGTAGCATAAAGCTAGGGACTAGTGGGCCGAGTGGTTCAGGACCAGCTCCACTTACTGTAACTGATGGAACTACGAGTTTTGCTCTCTACCAGAAAATCCTGTAGGAGTTTATCCAGCCATCAGTTTGTGACCTGAAGCTAAATCGCACCTGGGTTTGTGAAGCACGACTACAATCCAAATCACACCAACAAAAGCAGTTCAAGTGAGGAAAAAAAATTCTAAACTGTGATGTAAAAGACTCATTTCTAGTGATCACAAATGTTTGGTAGTCGTTGTTGTTGCTCAGGGTAGTACAACCAGTTATTAAGTTGACACAGGATCAGGTTCCTTTAAATAGATTTCTTCAATTAACAAATTAAATAAGTTGAAACTGCTCTTTGCATTTACTCCAGTTAGAGTATCTTCATCCAATATTGAAATCAATCCATCATGAAATATGTAAGTGTGACCAAAAAAAAGCCAAAACAAAAGAAAACGGGAAGGATGCACATACCTTTTCAAGCACAATAGTTTTGATGAACCAGATTAAATTTTAAAGGAAGAGACAAGGTTCTTTGTATGTCTGTGATATTCAAAGAAACAAAAATTATAATTATTACAAAAATGCACTGGTATATTTAATTTTCAGTATTCAGCTAATTGGTCATGTTCCTTTTTTCCCCTTGAAGCAAATAATATTTTTGAAGATAAAAACTGTCTGGATCAGAGCTCGAAGGGAACACAGATGCCTTTCCTTCAGCCGTTTTTTTAAAAAAAAAAATTTATGTGAATTGAAATGTCTATTTACAAAAAAGAAAAAAAAAACACTTCCAAGTATAAACTAGCGAGTTGTACTTCATTTTCTGTAGAAATGCGAACCGAATGAAGCAAGAGAAAGACTCTGACTCATACAAGTGGCGGTGAATTCACTGCAGAGTCCCAGCCTCTGGTTTGTTGTCTTTAAGGCGAACCACCGGCCCTCAAAGCGCTCAGCTGCTTTCAATTCCTACAAAGCCTCCAGACAGCCTTCGCTTTCCACTTTCCGTCAGTTCTCCTCTGTGCTCTCGCCGGCTCCCCCGTCTCTGTGTCAGTAAATGAATCCCCCCCCGATGGTTGGGGATGTGAAGTGAGAGCAGCGACCAGGAGGGGGTGGACACTTTAATCTTCACAATCCATCCTGGAGGTTTCGCGCCCTGCCTCGTCATTCACTGTTCAAACAGAACTTTCCTACCAAGACGACGAGGATTACAGCACGCGCAACCCCCGCTCCCTCCCCGCTTATTTCACTTTATCTACCGTCTTTGGTGCGCCGTCTGTACCCCCCCCCATCCCCGCTCCCCCCCCCCTCGTCACGTCGTGTCGCCGCCGCGCTTCTAGGACCCGCCTGCGCCAAGGCGTTCGTTTTGGGGCAGCTAAAACCCAGAAGTGCGCGAGCGTCGCAGAGAATTCAAGCTTTGCCGATCTGACAAAACTGGTCGAAGAGCATCTCGACATGTGTATTGTTTAAAGGAGCAGTATTATAAGTTTTCCATTTTCTAGCACAATCGAGTCGTTATACAAATGCTACATATATCAAGTGCAACTTAAAAGAAATTTTACTTCCTGATTGAACGCCTTGAAATTGGGCTTCTGTCTCTTTAAAACCTCCTGCTCTTTTTGAAACTCCACCTTCTGGAAGTCATCACAACACTCTTGCTCTAGTAACCCTTTAACAATTTTTTTACCAGCATTTCACTGGGAAGTAGCTCCTAAAATGAGCTCAGCAGTTCCACCAGGTGTTTGCTAATTGCTGCTGACCAGTGGTGGGAAGTAACGAAGTACAAGTACTTTATTACTGTACTGAAGTACAATTTTCGTGTATCTGCACTTTACTTAAGTATATTTAATAATGGGTGCTTTCTACTTTTACTCCACTACATTTTACAGTAAGTATCTATTAGAGGTGTGCCGATCCATCGGTAACCGATCATAATCGGCCGATTTCCGTGAAATCGGTGATGATCGGGATCGGCGATCATTGGCTCTGTTACCGATACCGATCACCTGCATCTCATTTCCCAGCCTGTCTGTCCAGCTGGTCTCGTCTTTCCTTCACTGCGCAAACGCGCAGCAACAAATGCTAAGCCATGTGTAACTATAAAGCACTGAGTGAATGAGGACGTTTGCGGGTTGCGGCGGAAAATAGAAGCAGGTCAAAATGCATCAACACAATGAAGCTAATAGACATAAAAACAATGACGGAGTTTGGCTACATCAAGGCTCAGTGCAGTAAAAAGACATGGAGGATCAGACAGCAGGTAAAGCAGCGCAGCTACAAACACTCACCGGATTAGCATGACGGTCAGAAAGATAAACTAATAACCCGCTAAATGATTTAAGTCTTGGAGCTGCGATGTAAGAAGCTGGTTCTGCTGTTGAACCGCTGCTCCGCTACAGGTAGTAATATTTAATATTTAGTAATATTTGACACGGAGCCGCTTCTGCTCCACCTGGTAGTGACTCTCACACCGAACCTAATTTTTTTTAAGCTGCAGCATCCAACTTATAAAAATAAATTTTACATACGTATTAAAACTTTGGCTGTCCTAACATGTGACAGATAATCTTTAAAAAATAATCTATCTCCCTGTTACTCCGCTCAGTCAGAAACAGCCAATCAGAACTAGCAGTAACCAGCTAGCCGCTATGCTAACAGGAAGTTTTCATTCAGTAACTCAGGATTGTTTTCGCAATGGATCCTGTATTTTCCTTTGAATGTTAAATTTTATAATTGAATTTTTTGTCAATGTTGAGAGGTTTTATTTTGGCTCTTTGCATTATTTAGCCTCTTCAGAACCTTCATGTTATCAGTCTGTTAAAGATAGTATTATTGATAGCAGTTCAATTTGCACAATGCCTGTTTTGTTTAGTTTTCTTCTTGGAAAAAGTTATTTAAAACAAGTTTTTGTCTAAATTAAGGTGAATTCATTGTTCCTTTTTTCACATAATGTAACAGTAGTGTTTATGATAAAAAATAAATAAATCATAACTATGTGATCGGTATCGGGGATCATCCCTCAGGGGTGATCGGTATCGGCAGAAAAAAACCTGATCGGCACATCTCTAGTATCTATACTTTCTACTTCTCTACATTTCTACAAAACTGTCGCCTTACTCATTACATCCAAGTCGCTTTGTGTTTTTTTTCCGTTAAAATTTGAAGTTCAGTGACTTAAGGTGGCGCCGTAAAATCCAAGCAATAACGTGACTTAGTGTCTGTTGTCACTCATCGCCTCCACCTTTACTCGCACACGGAGCTCCAGACATGCGCAGTGGTTTCCTTTGAGCGGGAGAAGATGCCTCTCTAATCGATAATAGCTGCATAAATCATAAGATATGGCGACATGTAAAATCAGCAGCGCTTCGCTTTCACAGACGGTGGGGACTCTGTCCAACTTTTAGCATCACTTCGAAGGAAAGATTAAAGAAAGGTAAGATCTGTGGACGTGATGCTAGCTAAGCTAGCTGTACTGACTGAGACACACTGTTGCATCCGCGATGAAAAAATTATTGTGAATTATTGTGTGGAGGTGTTGACTGAGGTGTCGCATCAGTGGCGCAAAAAGTGGGTCTGCAGCGTATGCAACGCATAGGGGCGCAGCACCAGAGGGGGGCGCCAAAACCCCGTCTGGAGGGGGCGACGCGCCTATGACGTTTTCCCAAACACGTCAGCGCGCCTTTCGCCCCTTCACCTCGCGCACATAAGGAGGTAAAGGTAGCGAGTTTTACCCTTCACGTATCATCGCCTTGGGGGGAAGAAGAAGATTATCGCAACTGTCCGTTTCCATGGCAACGGGCCTGCGCGTGTAGGTTCATGTCCACACACACACATAGAGCGAGGAAAAAGCAGAATAGAAGACGGCGCGTCGCCGCCTCCAGACGGGGTTTTGGCGCCCCCCTCTGGTGCTGCGCCCCTATGCGTTGCATACCCTGCATACCCACTTTTTGCGCCACTGCCCTGCCATTAGCATTACATAGGGAAGAGCAGTGACTGCCTTCATGTACCTTACCACAGGGATCGCGTTTCATTGGCTAATGCTCATTTTACGTCACAGCGCAGCTATCAGTGCGTCCATCTTTTCACCTCCAAGCAAGACAACCAGAGAGCGACAGTCACACATTTAACGTCAAACACATGCTTGTGTTTGAAAGCATCAGTCAAAGTCAAGACCCAAATCCAGTTGTGAATCAATGCAAGACTTGAACATTGATTTTAGCATATGCCCTCCATCATGTCTGACTGCTGTTTTTCAAATAACAGAAAGGGTCAATCTCTAGTTGTGCATAACTGGTAGAGACATACAGTTCTTCTAATACTTTTTTAAAGTAAATATTCTTTAATAATTACTTTTATTTCTGCTTTACTTAGTGGGACGTCATATTCAATTTCTGCTTCTTTAGCCAACTTATCTACTTTTTCCATCCATCCATTTTTTTGCGCCATTGTCCCTCGTGGGGTCGGGGGGTTGCTGGTGCCTATCTCTCGCTAACATTCCAGGCGAGAGGCAGGGTTCACCTTGGACAGGTCGCCAGTCTGTCGCAGGGCAACACAGAGACACACATTCATACACAGACAGACCAATTAACCTGACAGTCATATTTTTGGGCTGTGGGAGGAAACCGGAGTACCTGGAGAAAACCCATGCATGCACAGGGCGAACATACAAACTCCATGTAGAAAGACTGGGGCAAGGAATCGAACCCAGAACCTTCTTTCTGCAAGGCAACAGCTCTACCAAGTGCGCCACTGTGCAGCCCCATCTCAATATATTAATACATTTATTACATTTATCAATAATCTTCTGTATATGCATCTTAAATGAAAGTTTTTCATCAAACCTTACACCCAGATACTTCACAATATTTACCTGCTTTAAATTTTGCTCATGTAACCTAAGATCTACTGTAGGATTAATCCTTTTCTTTGAAAGACATATTACTTGTGTCTTTTCAAGAAAATGAAACCCCCATTTATGTGACCCTGTTTCAACCTTATTAATTGCTAATTGCATTCTATGGTAGAGCTGTTGCCTCGCAGCAAGAAGGTTCTGGGTTCAATTCCCGGCCCCGGCCCTTCTGCATGGAGTTTGCATGTTCTCCCTGTGTATGCGTGGGTTTTCTCCGGGTTCTCCGGTTTCCTCCCACAGTCCAAAAACATGACTGTCAGGTTAATTGGTCTCTCCAAATTGTCCCTAGGTGTGCATGGTTGTTTGTCCTGTGTGTCTCTGTGTTGCCCTGCGACAGACTGGCGACCTGTCCAGGGTGAACCCCGCCTCTCGCCCGGAACGTTAGCTGGAGATAGGCACCAGCAACCCTCCCGACCCCATAAAGGGACAAGGGTGTCAAGAAAATGGATGGATTTTAAAATACTAATATTGCCTCCGCTCACCCATAATGTCCCATCATCTGCATATAATGCTTTACTAATTCTAAAATCTATATTATCAAAAATATCATTAATCATTATATTAAAAAGCAACCAACTACATACACTACCTTGTGGAGTTCCATTTTGTATAGCATAAATATTTAAACAATTTACCCCAACTCTTACTTCTATCGTTCTATTCTTTAAATAATCCTTTCCCATTTTATCCATCTTAATTAATAATAAGCCCTCCTTCCAAAGCATGTCATATGCTTTTTCAATATCAAAAATGTAACGTCTTCTTCTGTTGTTCTATTCTTTACATTTATGCATTCACATAAACTCATGCTCGCCACCTAGTGGACATAAACATAATTCATTCAATCATCACAATGACCTGAGTTTGATGGAGTGAAGTTTCCATAGCACCGCAGGCCTGCCAAAATCTTTCAAGTGATTAGCTCTTCCACCATCAGCCCCCAAGTGTCAAGCTCCGCTGACACCGCAGTCCTGCTGTCCTCAAGCTTTTCTGCCACCGACAATCTAGCATGAAGCTTGGGCCCTGATGACACGTCTTTATTTAAAAATACCAAAGTTGAACCCAATACCTCAGTGTGTCTTCTTTATACATTTGCACAAGTGTATTGGTGAGGCCTCCGACCACACGTCTGAATACAGATGGCTGGTCTGTAATCGACTGGCTGTCTTCATGGGCTTCTTCTTCAGATGGCTGCTGGTTCTGCTGCTTCTCTCTGTCCCTCCCTCTGTTGTTCAGCTGTTCCATTTCAAGCTGCAGTTTTGTTCTTATATCCTCCAAGGCAGTGTTTTGCTGCTCCAAGGCGAGCCTTCTCTGCTGCTCCTCTCTGTCCCTCAGCCTATTGTTTAGCTGTTCCAGTTCAAGCTGCAGTTCAGTCCTTATATGCTCCAAGGCAGTGTTTTGTTGCATCAAGGCAGTGTTTTGTTGCATCAAGGCAGTGTTTTGTTGCATCAAGGCAGTGTTTTGCTGCATCAAGGCAGTGTTTTGTTGCATCAAGGCAGTGTTTTGCTGCTCCATGGTGAGGCTTCTCTGCTGGAGGACCATGCGATTCACCTTAAGTGCGTCGTTTTCCTCCTCCAAGATTGATGATGTTGTGTTCCTCTAGCAGCTTGTCAGTTTTCCACAGCACATTGTCATAATCCTTCTCCAGTTTGTTGTAAATCTGCACCAGTTCGGTCTTTTTCTTCTCCAGGGTAGCGTTTATCTCCTCCAGGACGGTGTTTCTCTGCTCCAGGGGGGCATTTCTCTGCTCCAGGGAGGGGTTTCTCTGTTTCAGGGCAGTGTATCTCTTCTCCAGGACGGTGTTTCTCTGCCCCAGGATGGCGATTTCCTGCTCCAGGTTGACATTTCTCTGCCCCAGGGTGGTGTTTCTCTGCTCTAGGGCCGTGTTTTCTTGCTCCACTTTGGTGAGGCTCTGCTCCAGAGCTTTGTTTGTCCGCACCAGGTTGACTTTTAAGTTCCTCAGAGCATTGCCTTTCTGCTCCTGGGCAGTGTTTCTCTGCTCCCAGTGTTCTTCGAGCTGTTTGCTCAGGGTTGTTGTCCTCTTTTAAAATTTTGTTTATATTGAACAGTTTTTTTAATTCTTCATTTTTGTCCTGAAGCAGCTTGTCTTTTTCATATGCAACCTGTTCCTTTTTAATCTTCAGCTCTTCATTTGATTTAATCAGAGCCTGCCTCTCAATAGACCCCTTGCTGAGTTCTTTCAGGATGCCTTCGAGTTTCTCTGTCTCCCTAGCTAAGCTCTGTTGTGTTTTCTCATTCAGGGAATAAGAAAGCGATGGCTTACTGCTCTCACCCATTGTCGTTCCTTTTGTTTGTGAGAAATTGGTGATACTCCTTTGTATTTGCTCTTGACTTCTGCAATGGTTATGACCGTGCAGGTTTGTGATGTCACTCTTGCTCCATAAGAGTGACATCAATTCTCTTTGTGACATCAATTCGCGTGATGTCACAAATTGATGTCACTACCTCAGCAGAACAACTAGAAAACTGCTGAAGCTTGAATAAAAACAAACTTTAGGCTGAATGCAGCTCTGCTTAGCTGATGGCCATTGGAGACAGTTCAACTGGTAATACATCACCCAAGGCCTGAAATCCGCCTTGGGAGACAGCGGCTCTTGAGGACAATGGACTGGACAGTAGGGTGCGAGGACCAACTGTCAAAAGGAAACATTGTGCCCGAAAACAGAAGAAGGGGAAATGGGTGGGGGTGTTGCTGATGCCTAGGAGCCACCAATTCTGACTCTCTTTCTGGCCAAAGTCCGCTCACCGGGTAAGAAAGTGGATTTGTTAAATCTTAGGTTAAGAGTTTCTGCAGAGATGAATAACTGTGCCATTCTTTGCCTAACGGAAATCTGGCATAACAGCAACATGCCAGACTTTAGCCTTCCAGATCAACAGTCTTCTGTTATTCCAAGCAGACCGTGACCACCGGTCAGGAGAAACACGGAGAGGAGGACAATGTATGTAAGTGAATGAAGGTTGGTGTACGAACTGTGGCCTGGTTAAAAGCTGTCAGCCATACAGCCTCAGGAGTTTACTACGGTGTTCGTCACCATCCTTTACATTCCTCCGGGTGCTAATGGCAACGAAGCATTGAAGGAGCTGTATGAAACCGTTACCTCACTGTAGATGAAGCACCCAGAGGTGTTTTACGTGGTTGCAGGGGACTTTAACCATGTGAAACTGACTGACACTGGTCAGTTTTTATCAGCATGTCATCCTTCTTACACTCTGTATTGTGTGTACACTAACATTCATGGTGCGTTCAGAGCTCTTCCTCGCCCCCGTCTTGGCCTCTCCGACTGCATCTCCATCCTGCTGGTGCCAGCATATCGTCCGCTGATGACACAATTAGGCCAAGGAAGAAGACAGTCACTGTGTGGCCCAGGCAGTGGCGCAACTACACATTTTTCAGGTGGATGCAAAAACATAAATCGGCACTTTTTGCGCCACTGAGCAGATAAAGCAGAGATTATCAATCTGGGGAATCAACACCAAAATCAAACATTTCCCACACACAAAAAGTAGCAAAAACACCAAAACAGAGCATCCAGTCTGTTATATTATTTTGTCAGGCTTGATGTCTAATATTGCGATTATTAATGAATTTTCGCCTGAACACAGCGGATGTTTAAACAGCTGCTCTACTGATGACTTGGTGGCGGGTTGTCCTCTTTTAGTGCCAACGGAACCAAAACACACCGAACTGCGCAGCACATGCTAAGGTTGCCAAAGTCAATAGCAGGCTGGCAACAGTTAGGTTAGCATAACCGACTCACTGCTCGCTTTCTCAATGTTTTCTTTAAATTTAAACTTATTCCTCACCAGTTAAATCTGAAACCCAAGAACCTTATAATCTATGGCTGTCATAAGGATAAATTAACCACTGAACATTGCGTCCCTTTTTCAGATTCTTTGTGTGATTGTAGTAATTTCCTGGCCACTGATATTCTTGACTTAATGGACAGCAATGCCATAAATCACGTAATGTCCAGTTCATCATTGCTGCTGGTGTTCTGTCCTTCTCTCGCATTTCCTGCTACTTAGCAGTGGGTGTCAGCTTACATTGTGTTGCATTTAATGTTGTCGGAAAAAAGAGTTTCATGCGCTTTATGTCCGATAACATTACCCAAACTATTTATTGAATTCACCCCATGTCACCCCAGTGGATCCGCCCCTACTTGGCGTTTAGTAATTAAAGGTGCTTCACCTTTCAGCCGAATGGGCAAATAGTTCATGCCAGACTTCTCAGGGCGAATTTCCCCTGAGCTCCCAACGGGCTGTATGTTTCTGCACACTCGGCAAAACTGCCTCCATTGTGTAGGGAGATTAAGGAATTATTTACTTAAACAAGTTTCTATATCTTGCTCAAAAACTTCTTATTAATCAGTTTTGTCTTATTTTAAGTGTGCTAAGATATGTTGACTAGAAACTGGACAAAAAGAATACTTGGTAAAATTTTGCCTTCAAATGATAAAAAAATAAACTTTACTGATCCCAAAGGGAAATTAAATGTTGTTATAACTCATATTGATTTGATTTATGATAACATTACCCAAACTATGAATTTCAGTAATTAAATTCAAACTCAATTTGGTAGAAAATAATCCTAAATAACTAATTAAAATGGATTTTAAACACATAAATAGTCTAATTATGGTAAGGCTGAATAATATTACAATATCATGAAATAAGCATCTTATCAGTCTGTATCAATACTTTTTTATTAGTTTTTCTGTTTTAAATATTTGGAATTTTACCATAGTTTTCACACCACAATGTTTTTTAAATATTTTTTTATTTCTAAACAATTATGAGGAATGACGGCAAAACCAGGAATTGCTGCCGTGCAAGTGACTCAACAGGCTTTTGCTAGGTAACCAAAGAGTGAATGAGTTGCTAGGTAACTAAAGAGTGAGAAAGTTAGTTGGTTCCACCATTCTTGCTTAGCTAGCTGTGAGAGGTTGAACCATAGACATAATAAAAGAATAGATGCCTCATGGACCGCTCTTGCCTGCTGTTGCAAACGTGACGTAGGGCCGCCATCTTGCAGTGGTCACCAGCTCCACTCAACGTGGTACGTTTGAGGCACAATGAAGTGTCAGCGCATTTAATTAATTATATCTCGCTAAAGACTGAGGAGAGAGAGATCATCGCAACTTCACCCTGACGTTCCCGGGGGGATAGCTGGAGACCTCTGCGGATTGTAGCACAGCGATGAAAGCAAAACAAAATGAAATGAGTTTTAATTGATACTGGTTAAATGTATTTCAGCTCTAAGTATTTAATATCTAGGTGTTTTTATGGGAATATGGATCTTTCAGATCAATCTGAGAACCAATTTTGATAGGTAAACTTAATTTTATTGTGTCATGTAGCGCAGGGCGCTGGTCTTGGTCTCGGTGGTGGTCTTGACTACATCTCTGCTACGTGGCTCCTTGGTTGCATGTCCTCCCCCCCTCACCTTCTTTCCATCCCCTATCTGTTGGATTTCTTTCTAAATAAATGTCACTAATGAAGTTTATGCTGTTAGGACAGGAGACAAGATGTTTCCATCCCTGAAATTATGAGTCATAGAATCACATATCTAAGTCTAAACTATGTTACGGAGAGTAAACACAATAAGAACATGTTTAATCTGTGGCATTGCTCATTAAAATGGCACATTTCTGATGTATTAAAATTAAATATGATTGGCACACTTAATGATATTAGTGATTAGGTTATGTATTCAGCATTTACTTTTACTTAAGTAAAAATGTTAATGTGGTACTTTGACTTTTACTTGAGTACATTTTTGACTGTGTATTTGTACTTTTACTTAAATACATTTTTTTGAGTACTTTCTCCACCACTGCTTCTGACTAGTCTGAAGGAGCTTGGAAACACCGCCTTTTAGGGAGTTTTTCACAGCTGAATGGTTGCCATGGGAAATTTAAGGATTTCTCAACCTTGCATAAACAAATCAAGGCAACACTCCAGGTGGGTTTTTCTTGAGGGATTAATATACAACATGATGTAAAGCTCACAAAGGTCGATTTTACAAAATACTGCCCCATTGAAGTACAACAAGCAGTTCGCTGCTGGATTCTGAAGCGATGACTTTTCATATTACTCTGGAAAAGAAATGAGAGCAGACATCAATCTTATCGGTCCTAATGTGTCAGATAGAGAAAACCGTCCATGAAGGGGTGAAAAATATTAGTGCAAAACTTGTTACTAATGTGTTTGGATTTGCGATTTGGCAGCTTCTGAGATTCAAGTAAAAGTAATTTCCTTTGTAGAAGTCTGACACACAGTTATTAGCCGTCTTAACTCCAACCATCACGTCTCACATTGCTCATCATTTCCTTTTAAATTGTGACCGGAATATTTTTTTTTTCATGGTTTATCTGAAGTTTTTTTTATGAAGTTCAAGGCGTGCTCACATGTGGTTGAGATTAATCACGTTCATGAAATTGTACCAATGTGAAAAGCAGGTAAAGTACATTTAGAACATGTGATTACATGCTTATGTTGAAACATGGCAGATGGTAAATATGTTTAACTTCTTCCAGACTATTCCAGTGCTTTTACACTTTGAGTCAAATTCACCAAGTCACATTAAAGGTTGTTCACACATTCAAATGTATACCGACATGAAAATCGAGGTAAAGTACAGAAACGTCCGCCCACGGCTAGCACAATTAAAACTGTCATTTTGGCGCCTTCAGAAAAAATATAGGTAGCTCTTGACATAAAGTACATCAAAATACCTGCTTATCAAATCGTCACTATCCTAACATAATAATGGCCCAAGTCGTTTTTTGCCCATCCATCCATCCGTCCGTCCATCCATCCATCCATTCATTTTCTGCCGCTTATCCGGGATCGGGTCCGCGGGGGCAGCAGCTTCAGAAGGGAGGCCCAGACTTCCCTCTCCCCAGCCACGTCTTCTAGCTCCTCCGGGGGAACCCCAAGGCGTTCCCAGGCCAGCCGAGAGACATAGTCCCTCCAGTGTGTCCTGGGTCTTCCACGAGGCCTCCTCCAGGTGGGACGTGTCCGGAACCAGGGAGGCGTCCAGGAGGCATCCTGACCAGATGCCCGAGCCTCAACTGGCTCCTCTCGATGTGGAGGAGCAGCGGCTCTACTTTGAGTCCCTCCCGGATGACCAAGCTTCTCACCCTACTATCTCTAAGGGAGAGCCCGGCCACCCTGCGGAGGAAACCCATTTTGGCCGCTTGTATCCGTGATCTTGTTCTTTCGGTCATGACCCAAAGCTCATGACCATAGATTAGGGTGGAAACGTAGATCGACCGGTAAATCGAGAGCTTCGCTTTTTGACTCAGCTCTCTCTTCACCACGACGGACCGGTACGCTTTACGGCAGTCGCTGCCCCAATCCGCCTGTCGATCTCCCGTTCCCTTCTTCCCTCATTCGTGAACAAGATCCCCAGATACTCAAACTCCTCCACTTGAGGATTTATTTATTTATTGTTGCATGAATTGTATTTTGGCCAAAATTAGTTTTGTCAAAAATGACTTCAGCCATCATTTTAGGAAGGTGACGACATGTCTAATTAAGTTTGTACAAAAAGATGGACAGGATGAAATAAGAGTAGAAAAATAAAACTGTACATGTGTTATAAAAACAAAACCTAGAATATCATTCCTGTGCAGGTTATGTCTCATAAATCCCAAAATATTTTTAACACAAGGACAAGGTGCAGCAAGTAGTTAATATCCAGAATACACCATTAACTTTAAGTCTAATGTTAATGTTAAAAAAATGTATTCATTAGCATTAATGAATGAAGCACTAGATTGCTCCTTTCATACAGCCACTGTATTTTTGATTCTATAGTTGTGCATTTCAAACCGTCCAGCTGCATCTTCTTGCACAGAAACCTGAGTCACAGTTTCATCTGAATCCAGGTCTTGGCTGTTAGACTTCTGTCAGATCGGTCATAATGTGTGAGAATTAACGGTATGCTGTCATCCAGGTCCTCCTCGTCCACAGGCTCCCCTCGGGGGTTGCGTCCTTTTCTTCACTGCTGCTCATTCTTCATACAGATTTTTGCCGCGACACTCAAGAAGAACAGGGACATTTTGAAGTTTGCCGTTGTGATAATAAATGACAGTGAAACTGAGCTCGGTGCTGTAGTGGACGACTTCGTAGCTGCAGGTGCAAGGACGTTTTCCTGACAATTAATTTGATTTAAAAAAGCGAAAGACATCCCTTTTAACTTTCAAAAATCTCATTCTATCAGCCCTTTTTTTTCTTTCTTTTGCAGAAGTAAAAAACTGTGTAAACGGTTATTGGTACTGAGCTGAACTTTGAATCAAACGCTGAATGCAGTGTGCAAAAAGGTTCAGCAGCTCCTCTTCTTTTAACAAAAACAGAGTTCCTTTAAAGTTTGTACTTTATTAATGGCTCCATTTAATCGTTGCTTTATTGAGTTGTTCTCCATTACTGTTGTGTAGATTGGTTTGAGCTTTTTTACTGTGTCTAGCAAAAACAGACTTTCATTAATGCAGCAAAGCCTACAACTAGATTAAATACTCCAAACAAGTAAAAACTAAGGCTAAATTTACCTTCAGCTGTCCTGAACACCCAATTTATGGTGCGTTTGATTTCCCTCTATTGTAAGATGTTGTTAAGAGAAGAAAATTACTCGTTATATCCTCTCTATGCACGGGTTCAGAAAAATGCTGTGCGCAAGGACTGAGACCACGCAGCGACAACAGCGTCACAATAATCAGCATTTATTCAAGACAGATGCAAACCATCACCAGAAAAGCACATCACAAAACATAAGAAAACCTCAGAGCACAAACAACACATATATTTACCTGAGAAGAGGAAAAGACAAAAGATGGAATGACAAACAGACAGCAAGAACGT
Source organism: Poecilia picta (assembly GCA_033032245.1). Classification (NCBI taxonomy): domain Eukaryota; kingdom Metazoa; phylum Chordata; class Actinopteri; order Cyprinodontiformes; family Poeciliidae; genus Poecilia; species Poecilia picta. The sequence continues at coordinate 7,502,700 of CM065357.1, read as the reverse complement.
TCTTGGAGAAGTTGCAAAGAGCAAAATCTGATTTGTTACTCTGTGTGTAAAGTTTTATCCTCTTTTCTTTAATTTATTCAAATAGGGTGGAACTTTGCCCATCCAACCAGGACCTGTCTCTGACCCTTCCTCCAAAGCCATTTTGTCCCTATTGTCCAAGGAGAACTTCTCCTGATCTCCTGCTGATTTATGGCTTTCACCAGGATCTGGCTCCTTCCTGAGCCACGAACAAAGCACCTCACAGGTCCCTGTGAAACTCTGGTTTTTTTCTCCATTTTTCCCAAAACCTCCCTGATATTAAACTCATACAAACTACAGAAAGTAATCAGATACAGTTCCTGTTTCTTAATACAGAACAAAACATTTTCAATTACATTCATCATTGACTGGCTTCAACTCCACCACCAATACAATACCAAAATAAAACATTCAGTCAAAGCACGCAACACTAAAATATTCTATATGATATCAGTCTGAAAGTTTAAAAGTTCACAGTTTTCAAAGTTCAGCAGTCTATAGGTCACCAGTTCACCACGCCAGATGTTCACTGGAGACTCTTATTTCTTGAGACAGGAATGTGCCCCTGTTTTTAGATGGTTTTCACACAGATAAGATTGTCTCCCTCCTGTGGTTTTATTATTTTACAACCTCAGTGACACAAAAACTCCTAACTTTAAGTAAAAGATAGAGCTAACTCAAACACTAAAAAATGATTATATTTTCTAAATGCTAGGAACGATTATATTTCCTCAACACTGTCTAACAATCGCATTGAGGATTCCTTTAATTCCTGCTGCCATTGCTAACAAGCTTAAATAACCTGGACAGCACTATGCAGACTGAACCATCTCTCAGGTTTTTGAACTGAATCGCACTTGATGTTCCCATTATCCTTGAAGCAATAATGCACTACATTCAACAATTCAAGCTCATCGTGCATCAACAGCATCTGAGAATAGCAGTCTGTGCTTTATGATTGATTATCTTTCCTGGAAATTCTAATTGTGTCGTACTAAGGTATTGGTTCTCAATGTGGGTTCCAGAAGTGACGTTGCTGTGATTCACTTTGTCTGGTATTTCTGTACATAATAATAATAATAATAATCGATTTAATTTGTACCGCACTTTTCATTAGAAAAAATCTCAAACTGCTACACAGTGCAACTAAAATCGTAGATAAAATCAACAACATAAAAATCATGTGGAGGCCGAATAGGCTTGCTTGAATAAAAAAGTCTTTAAGCCTCTTTTAAAGTCAACCAGTGGTTGCGGCGCTCTCAAATAATCGGGAGAGAATTCCAGAACGGTGGGCAGCCACAGCGAACGCCCGATCTCCCATGGTCCTTAATCTGGATCGAGGAAGGTGGAGGAAGTTGCAGTCTTGTGATCGTAGAGATCTGGTGGATGAAAGTGGAATGAGAAGATCCTTCAGATAATCTGGTGAAGTTCTGTTTAAACCAGTGTTTCTCAATCTTTTTTGGCCCAGCGCCCCCCTAGCCCTTATCCAGGTCCCTCAACGCCCCCCCAGTGGTGCAAAGAGTGGGTTTGCAGGTTTCACCTCGCGCACGTTACGAGGTGCAGGTAGCAAGTTCTCGTTCAGTGGGGGGTGGGGGAGTGCATCGCAACTTCACGGGCACCGATAAATGTGTAGTTGCGCCACTGCCTCCACCAAATAACATGTAGGCTACTTTGCACTGACCATTATTTTATTATTGACAATAAAGTTTACCTTCGACCAAACGCCCCCCTAAGGCATCCCAGCGCCCCCCTTTTGTAAAAATGTCTGCCAGCGCCCCCTGCCGTCCTCTGAACGCCCCCTGGGGGGCGGTACCGCCCACGTTAAGAACCGCTAGTTTAAACATTGACGGGTAATGAGAGCGATTTTGTACTGAATTCTGTAGGTGACAGGAAGCCAATGAAGATCATGCAGGATAGGTGTGATATGGTCAGATTTATGGGCCCTCAATAGAATCCTGGCTGCGCTGTTTTGAATGTATTGAAGCTTCTGAAGATGTTTTTTATGGACTCCAAAGAACAGAGAGTTGCAGTAGTCAAGCCTGGAGGAGACAAAGGCATGGACGAGAGTCTCGGCATCAGTGAAAGAGAGAGATGAACGAATTTTGGAGATATTACGAAGATGAAAGAAACAGGTTTTAAATAGATGCTTAATGTGGTTTTCAAATGTAAGATGAGAATCCATTCTAACTCCAAGATTTGTAATTGTGGTGGAAAGGGGGATGTCTTGTCCAGAAAAGAAGATAGTCGTCAACGTTGAAGATTGAACCTGGTTAGGTGTTCTGATCAACATTGCCTCTGTTTTGGATAAGTTTAACTGAAGAAAGTTCTGATTCATCCATGTCCTTATGTCCTCCAGGCAGGTGGTGAAGGCAGTGAGTGAAAATGTACATATTGTAAGGAAGGTTAAACTTTATTAGACTTTGAGTTTGGTTTGTATTTTAGTTCTCCGAGCCTAAGTTAGATAGCGAATGCAACACAGCTCTGGAGATGGTTTGTTCTTGTTGTTATTGGTAACGGTTCTCACTGCTCACTGCCCGGACATTGCTAAATGCTGTCTGTGCCAGAGCTAGAGGCCGAAAACCACAGTTTTTTTTTTTTGCTTTGAAACAGCTGAGTTGCCATTGTAACTCATTGTTGTCGGAAGAAGTAAAGTTCATGCAAGAGATCCTTCTTTTTTATTCGTGTATCTTCGCTACCGACACACCTCCGTCACACGGAAACCAAAAGCACGACAACTGGTGTCAGAAGTGGGATAATCTACAAGACTTCTGTGAGTGAATCCAATTGTAAAGACAATATCCAAGCGAATCCTCAACTAATTACAACTTAAAGACAAGCTACAACTAGCCACAGCCGGGTAAAAAGCAAAGAAAAACCAAGAAAAGTATAAACTGCTACAGTACTGCCGCATAGCACTTCTGGTCCAGCCCTTCACAATAAGAACAACAGTAATTGGCCGGTCACGTCCTTTCACTACAAGAGTATAACAAAACATTTCCCAACAAAATGAATACATACAAATGAGATAAAACGACAGAGGATTTACAAGGTGCAACAGCAGGCCCTGGAGAGGCAGAGACAGCTCCAAAGTAACCACTTTGGAAAATCAAAATCAACAAACAAGACATTTTCAAATGATGTTAGCTCCTGTCCTTTCACATATAACAGGACAATCAGCTGTACAACAAACCCAAGCATCACATACTGTTCCTGATAGGAGTTGATGACTTAATCTCAACACATTCTACAAGAGAAAGGCACGCACATGAAACTAGTGCCTCTTTGGATGTGACAACTAAACCACGTGTTCGTCCTCCTTTTGCAGCTGAGCTGGAGGTTATAAATCAAAGATCGCGAAGCACAGACCCAGTGAGACGAACTACAACCCCTGGACTTGACACAGGACACAGAGACACTAGGGACAGTGAACCTGAGGTCCAACACAGTTTTACCTACCATGATGAAAGAAGGCAAAATAATACTGGAGGCTATTATAACAACTGGTCAGAAATTCAGAGGCCTAAATTAGCCATGTATGATGGAAATGAGGATTGGGACTCTTTTCTGATGCCGTTCGAACGCCAAGCAAGGAAACACGGGTGGAGTGCTGCTGAACGAGTGGACAGGCTGCATGAGTGTTTGAGGGGAGCTACGTCTGCTCATTACCAGAGCGCACAAAGGAAGAATATGTTCTCCTGGTGGAACAACTTACTCAACGGTTTGGAAAAAAAAAACCTCCCACAACAATAAGAAGAAGACTTTGAGAACTTCGACAGGGACTGGAGACATCAGCAGAGTTTGCAGAGGAAGTAAGACGCCTGACCACACTTGCATATCCAGGGGTAGATCTCCAGCTGCAGGACCAACTGGCAACTGATGCTTTCCTCAAAGGCTTAAAAAATCAGAAAGTGGCATACGAAGTCATGAATTGTGACCCAAGCTCCTTCATAGAGGCCCAAAAGTTTGTGGAGGCTCATTAGCATAACTTTAGAGCTACTGTGGGTAGGGACACTGATGTAAAAAACAGAGCAAGGTGTATTTCATGGGTTGATGAGGGAGACATGTGCGATGACAGTGCATCAACGTCCCGCAGGGTCAGTACTCCCCAGTATGTTACAGTTGACCAGTTTGCTGCACTAGCAGAACAAGATTCTTGTTAGCACCGTGGGAAACCTACAGCTCCAGGTTGCCAATTTCCAGCCCATAAGCGTAGGATCTCAAAACTCCAAGGCAGCTCAAAGTCTGTAACACAGAGAAAACAAAATTACCAGCACATGCAACACAGCAGAGGGCGCTCTCAAACTCCAAGTCCAAATTGTGGAACAACTCAAACTCCAAGTCCAAATCGTGGAATAACTGGTTCGTGTTTTAAGTGTGGAGAGACAGGACATTTTAGGAAGAACTGCATCAGGGCTCCCAGTCCTGTGACTACAAGAAACCATGGTGACAAGTATATAGACAACCCGCTGCAGTCAGATGGAACCATAGCCTCAGATTTCCAACTACAAGGCAGACAGGTCGGCTGCACTAAAAAGAGGGCTGAGAGTCTGCAAATTCTCCTGACCCTAAATGGCATCCCAACGCAAGCCGTAGCTGATACTGGAGCTCAGACAACTGTGATATCAGAGGAGCTGTATCAGAGAATCCTGAACGGTAACCCTGCACCTGCAGATCTACATCATACCTACCTACTAAATGCAGGAGTTGGAGATGGCATGAAAGCTAAACACAGACTCACAATGACCTTCCAGATTGGGTCCAAATCCATAGACTGGGAAGTGCATGTGGCACCTATAAGAGACTCTGTCCTTCTTTGATTGGATCTGATGAAAGCCCATGATGTTGTCATCTATACCCAAGGCAAAGTTTTCATTGGGGATAAATTGGTCCCCTCAAAAATTGTACGCGATTATGGATCAGACTACTGTGTGGCTAGAGTAACTTGGAAAAAACCTCAATCATCCCAGCCAAATCTGAATGTGTTGTGTGGGGTGAAGTGGAGGACCCACAGCCAGGGGTTACAGCGTTATTGGAACCCTTGAACATTACAGACAATGTAATCTCTGAAAGTGTTGTCACCATGAAGCCAAAGGTGCCAATCAGAGTGTGCAATTTTTCAACCCAGCGAGTGGCTCTACAGAGAGGAGTATGTCTTGGACTCCTAGTTGAAGTTTATCCTCTACCCCCCATTGCACCAAAACAAAATGCAATGCCCACCATCCAGAGGGAACTGCACCATCACTGATGGTTGGGAGAGTAGTAACAATCTCTGACGTTCCAGAGCACCTCCAAAGTTTGGTGGCTACCATAAGTGAGGCCCTCAGTGAAGAACAACAACAGCGGTTCATTCAGCTGCTCCTAACGTACCAATCCATCTTTGCTAAAAGTGACTCTGACCTTGGCTACTTGTCCACTGTTACACACAAAATTGACACCAGCTCTGCCACACCTGTGCATCAACCTGTGAGAAGAACCCCTCTTGGATTTCAAAGTGAGGAAGAAGCACATCTTAAAAATATGCTGGCGAGGGTGTAATCCACCATCAGCATCTGAGTGGGCCTCCCCAGTGGTCCTAGTTCAAAAAAAGGATGGAGGAGTAAGATGGTGCGTAGATTACCGCTGTCTGAACAATCTAACCATCAAGGATGCTTATCATTACCCCAGATTGAAGAATGTCTTGATGTTGTGGGTGGAGCCACAATGATCTTTACTCTCGGCCTTCAATCTGGCTATTGGCAGATTGCAGTGGATAGTAAAGATCGAGAGAAGACGGCATTCATCACCAAATGGGGCCTTTATGAATACACTCGAATGCCATTTGGACTATGCAACACTCCAAGTACATTTCAGAGACCTTATAGCAAATGCTTCAATGTTATGTGAATCAGGACCAAAAGAACTGGGACAAACAGCTGCCACTACTCACAGCAGCTTATCGCAGCTCACAACATGCAGTAACAGGGTTCACACCCAATAGGCTTATGTTTGGGAGGGAAGTCCACAAACCACAAGACATCCAGTCTGGCACTGCAAAACTCAAGGTCGATGCTCAGGAATCTGCAGATTTCCTCTACAATCTGAAAGAAAGCTTAAAAGAAGCACATGACCTGGCAAGAGACCACCTTCGCACTGCACAAGAGCGGCAGAAAAAGGTGCATGACCTCCGGGCCAAAAAACACTTCTGCAGTGTAGGAGACCTCGTGTTTGTCAAAGATGATGCAAAGAAAAAAGGGTTAAGCCCTAAGCTTCAGAAACGATGAAAAGGCCCATTAATCATTGTTTCCGTTGTTTTAAAAGGTTTATGTCAGTCTGCCTTTTCCCCAGGATACACTTCCCGACCACTGCACACCACAGGGGTCAAAAAAAAAAAACATGCGCACATTGCGCAAAACTCTGAAACAGGAGAAGCGGGACATAAAACGAAGCGACGAACTAGATGTGAATTATGGCATAAAAACAGAATCCGGCGCTGAACAGTGAAAAATCAACACATGATGTGAAACACATCATGACGATTAGGCGGCACAGCAGATGATGAGTGAAGATTACTGATGGTCAATAAACAATCGAATAAATCTAGCAATAGGAAATAAACTAAAGTGGACATAGCAATAAACCAAGAGAGGATAATACTAATCAAAGGAAACTAAATGGAAATGAAAGATGAACAAAATGCAAGAATAAACTAAGAAACTAAAGTAAATACAGAAGAATAAACTGGTATGGCAAGACCTTTAGAGCAATAATTAATACATAGGACTGTATGGTAAGATTAAACACACTATTTCCAGATAAAAGGTAAAATAATATTGTTGAAATGTCATGGGACCACATCTAGTACTGAGAATAAATATCTTACAAACCATAACAGTAAAGAACTGATCACTTATTTATGTTTTTAATTAGATTTGATATATTTATTTCTTCAATATTATTTTTTATGTCAGTATTAATGTCATGAGGTTGATGACTCCATGACACTTTCAGTTTGGCTCATTAGGATTTGATTAAGAACCAGATTTGTTCTTTGTCATTTTTGTCCAGTAAAATTATTAATCTATAATCAATAGACAGATCTACATAAAGATATAATCCATGTTTCTGTCTCATATTTTTATGGCATTAAAAGGGCCTGGAACTTTTGTTTTTCCATTGAAAGCTCTGGTTGCACAATAAATGCCATGTGGGTGAAATTTTATGAATGATACTCTGATGTCCAATTCTCCTGAAGGCAGCACAGAGCTGCACCACCAGAAACCGACCGAACCACTGAAGAGAAGAAGAGATATGATTAATGTAGTTACAGTTCTATCCATGATCTAATGTTGCAGAGCTCAGTCGTTTTGCAAATAGATCAAAGTTTAAACTGGCATGTTGAACATCTTTTATCTGGTCATTTTGTGGAATATTTAACAACTAGAAAATGGCAAAGAATAAGAATATTTTTTTTCCATTCTGATTGGCTGTTGTTAGGCCTACCAATTTTAACTTGAATGTTCATTGCATTTTTTGTAGACGCCTGTGAAAATAATTTATATTCCCATGATTTTTTTGTTCTCTGGGTGGGAAATTATTTTTGATGACAAATACAGAAACAAGCATAAAAATCCAAACATCTACAATAGTGATGGTAATATTAATAAAATAATAGTCAGTGCAAAGTAGCCTACAAATTCTTTGGTGGGGGGCGGTGAGGGACCTGGATAAATGCTAGGAGGGCGCTGGGCCAAAAAAGGTTGAGAAACACTGTACTAAGGGAAGAACTGCCGGTGTTTTGTGTGACTGCCCTTTCTTTTTCTGTCTGCTGCCATTTAATTTGTCTGTGAAAAATTAATCATAACTACACTGCATAAGGTTGAACCAACAGTTTCTGTACCTTTTTAGAACCACTTCAACCATAAAATTCACAGGAAATGTGTTACATTTGTGTAATAAAAGTGAGTGTATTATGCATTAGCTGGGAAACAAAAATGACCCGGTTCAAAGCAATTTCAGGAAAGATTTGAAATGTGTGAAACGTGTTACACATGTGGTTAAGATTTCATCTGTTAACATGTGAACGAGCAAGAAGTGTAAATAAAAAGCCCCAAAGTTTCAATGTATTTCACATGTGGAAATCATGTCATCTGGTAAAATATGAAAAATGTTCCACTTGAATGCTATTTAGCTTAGTAGCATTTGTGAAATAATTTCAGACATGGAAAAAAAATCTAGGCAAAATACGTAACTTGCAAAATGTGTTTCACACTTGAAAATTATGCTGCACATCAACATGGGAAACATGTATGACTACAAGTGCAGATAATCGCAGCTAAAGTTGCAGCAGTGTGACAACAAAAAACTTGGTGGAAAAGAATTTTTTGAAAAATGTTTAACGTGAAAATCGCGTTCCATGTGTGGAAAGCGTGTTGTGGGGTTACATGTGAAACATGTGAAACATGCTGCACATCCGACTACAGAAAACACAGCTAAAGAATATTCTGAGCACAATTGGCTACATGTGAAAAACAGGAAAACCCAAAAGAAAACACGGTGGAACGGACACTCACTTCTTCCGTGTGGGATGATCTCTGCTTAGGATAAATACTGAAACAGAATAACATTTAAAACTCCACTTTAGGGCAGGGGGCTGATGGGAGTGGGCGGATTTTGTGCTTTGACGTTCAAAGCAGAGGACCAAAAACACACAAAAAAGCCAGCAACAACTGAACAAAAACAAAAAAAAAATAGGTGTGCATTTTTCTACTAGCAGATTCCTTTGTCTTTTCTTTTTCCACCTCAACCTCCTCATCTTTATCTGATTAATGTACAGTTCAAATGATTATTTCCGTTGAGCTCTGTAACCTAATCATTACAAGCTAATGGTAAGAATCGTCACACACCTACGTTTTAGGTTATTATATTTTTTTCCTTCAGGGCAAATAAGTTATTAAGAGAAAATCCATTAATAGACAGAAATGTTCATTAGAGGGTTGGCTGGTGCAGACTTTCGACTCCGAGCGCAGCAACTGTACTTTAATCTGATTTGCTTAATTTTACAGGACGGAGTATTTATATGATCCCAATGTCTTTAGACAAATCAGTCGTTCATAAAAACAAGTAGAGGAAACATTTCAGTGTGTTTCAGACAGAGGGAGAGAGGCAGAAAGAGAAGGGAAGCATTAATTAAGATCCATTTAATTATGTTTGCATGTAGCCTCACTTTAACTGCTGCTATGAGTAATGTAGACAGATAATGAACAAACCCCAGAAAGCACTTTGCCTCTCTGAGCGCCAGTTATCAGAGTATGAGGCCCCTCATCTGCGTGCAGAGACCTGTTGATGTTATCCTCTTAAAGCTGCCGAACAGACTTGTTTCGCTTAAGGCACAAATGGAAGATCTGAAGCCGTGCAAAATCGGCATTTGGGACGTGGAGTCCCAATAAAAAGGTTTGGGGATTAGCCTAAAAAGGAAGAAGACTCTAATGGTATCAAAATTTGTTCCAGCTTTCAGGGCTCTGTGTTATGAAAGGTGTTGTGGCGCCTGTCTAAATAATTAAGTTCATTTTCTGGAGCAACATGTGGCCCATTCGCCTCAAAATTAAATGTTAAAACTTTTTAAATGATGAATGTGTAGGAAAATAGGCTGGCAGAAGTTTGTTTTTAAGCATTTTTTTTGCAATAAAATGTGTCTGAGCTGCAAAGTATGTGCTTTTTTTATTTAAAAGGGTGATCTAGTTCCTTTTATTTACCATAAACATGGAAATACATAACTTAATCATTCTAGAAAATAGTTTCTCTCTTTGCAAGTTCAAGTTATAAAACCTAAAAAATAGAAATTCTAAAAATAGAAATTGTTACTTAATTTCGCAATTCACCTAAATTGTAAATGGCTTTATGTTCCTTGCAGGAGGGAGGAATGGCATGGTGTCATTTTGCTAAATCAATAGCAATATGTATCAATATCAATAGAAAATATGGGATGGAATGGAATGAAATTCCACTGAATTACCATCCAGAATCACATGGCATTCTGGGAAATGTAGTCAGAGGAGATGCTTCAGCTTCTCAACCTCTCACTACTAAGTTAGATTGGTGGTATCAACTAACTCACTCACTCTTTGGTTACCTAGCAACAACCAGTTGCGTGACTTGCGCAGCAGCAGTTTCAGGTTTTGTCACTATGCCTCATAGCTGCTTAAAAAATTTAAATAAATAAACAAAATAGTGTGTAGTAGAAGGAGAAAATGAGCACAACACAAGTCCTGAGCTTAGCTTCACAGGATAGCTTTGGAATGAAACCATCACGCTCACATTCTTGTCCAACATCAGTGCCTGACCTCATGAATGCTCTCCTGAAATAGTGCTCAAAAATCCACCACTTCCTAATCTTTGAGATTGCCATGCCAGAGGAGATGAAGCTGCCATGGCTTCAAAGTGGGGGTGGGGGGGCAACTCTATATTAAACCCAATGTCATTGGGATGTCATTAAATTTTACGGATATATCAAGACTTTTTGCAATATGGGATTACAGTAGTTCATATACCAATCACATATTCCCTAGTTAAAGTTGTGACAGCATTCATCGTGTTGTTTCTATACAATAAGCCTCAGGCTGGAATTTATTGCTCTCATCGCTCTTTGGAGCAGCTTTCTCCTTTCTTTTTTTTTGTTTTACAAGGTTTTGAAGTCGACACAAACAATCCTTTGATTCATAAGTGCGAGATCACCTTCGGAGGGGAAAATCCTGTTTCTGTCTTTTCAGAGCAGAAAACATCCGCTGAAACATCACAATTCCTGGTGATGTGGATGAGACACGGAGATAACCTGACGTGAGCTCACCGTCATTAAGCCAAGCATGTAGATGCAAATTTTCACTGAAGATATGGAGATAAGTGTCATCTGAAGAGCCCATTAGATGAAGATCTATGTGTAAAATAGGACAGAGAAGTCTTATTAACCCTATATATTAACATATATATTTAACATTTTTATCAGTTCTTAAACAAAAACATCCACTCAGACTGAGAACCATCATAAATGTCACCTTTCTTTTGTTATCACAGCTGTCACATCTAACTCCAGATATGTTTTTTTTTTTTAAACTCGCAAAAACACTTTCGCTTTTATCAACATTAAACACGAGTATTAATCCTGTTCACATATTGTACGTGTGGCAAACATGACAACAGGGCCAGGAACGTGCTAACTAACGTGGCTGCAGATACATGTGTTCTTCCTAAATGCAGCAAAATGTTTTAATATACAATTTATGTAATAAAAAAATGAATGTTTTCAACAACTAGAAGATAATCGGTTTAGTTTTGAAAAAGCATTACAACCAGGGCTACATTAGAAAGGGATGTGGGGGGTCACAAGCATGACTTCAGTAGATAAAACTCCCTAAATAAGTTTTCTGTTCCTTTTAAGCAGTCGGTGGGAAGTATCACATGCTTCCTGCTGAGAAATGGGATGCATTTCTAAACTGCATATTTTGCAGTTTAGTCCTCTGGATTTTCCCTCACCCAGAATCTGAGTCGATGGCCTGCAATTTAATTGATGGTAGCAAAAGGAGGAACTGGTCAAGGGAACAAAAAACAGCTCTGAAGCAGAGAGAACGCTTTCATTTGTCCTTTAGCTAAGGTATGCTAAATCATTTAGATTTAAATAATCACCTGTATGCTGATGATATTGTGATATTTTTTGCATTTTGAGATTCTGTTTTTGGTCAATGTAAGGGGTCCATTGAATGGCACTATCCAAATTGCTTTTAATTACCTGTTGAATAAACATGTGCAACATATCAGATCATGTCATTTGCATATTTCACTTTTTGTGACACTACTGTATCACTCTTAAAGAAATTTTACCAGGGTTCAATGTGTTATCTATGATAAATGGCTCATTACAAATCTTTTAAGATTTGTAATCTGAAAAGTCTCCAGCCTGTCAGATTTAGGAGACGACCTTTTCTTTGGTAGGTTTTTCCATTTGACATATTTGAGATTTTCAAACCCTATAACCTAATGCTGCTTTAAACAGTATCACAACTTAATCTCTGACCACTCTGCTGTGTTTATTGTTCCCACAGCTGGCCTCTTTACTCATTAGATACTGAAAATGTTACATCATTCTGTTTGTACTTCATAATTATGCACCATTTTTTGTTGGTTTGTCAGATAAACTCCCAACTTTGACATAAGGGCCACAGACTGTATCAGAATCAGTAATGGATATTCTTCAATCAATATTAAAAGTATATATTTGAGGTGTCGGGTCAAAATTATCTTAAAAGATCTTGCATCAGGGAAGCACAATCCAAAAGTAATTTTCTGATTGTGTGCCTCATTGTATGCCAATCATATTATGTTTTTGTTTGCTTTTATTGTAATCTGCAGTCGTATCTCGGTGTCAGTATCTCATTTTTATGTAGCATGTGTGTTCAAGGGCATAAAAGTTTGACAACTGTCATTAGGATAACAAAGCAGAATAATCTTTATGGTTTGTGCAGACGTGACGCTCGTCGAAGGAAGAACTTGTCTGTTTTCACGAAGCATCTCATCGTCCAAACTCGATTCCTCCCAATAATGACCAGGTTCCCATTATCGCGACCGGAACATCATATTCATCAAGCGAGCGTCACTCAGGCAGTTCGTCGCAGAAGTGAGACGAACTGAGGACAGAGGGAAAAACAATAATGTTTCTGAGCTCTAAATTGTGTTTGCTGATGGCGCTACTGCTTGGCTGGCTGTTGATGGATATTACTTTCCATGCCGTTCCCCAGGCCACCGTGTGAAGCAGCGCCTTTTCAAATGAACAATTGTGTGATGCTCCTCTTAAACTAGTTCAGCGCGGCATCATTCATCATCTGCAGCACTGCCAGCGGGTAACGCCAATGTGCCTGTGTTTGCCATCCACAATAGGGTTACAAGAACTGTTGTCTCCGAACTCACAATGCGGCGCTATGTACGCCGGGCCTGAGAGATGGCAAGTGTACCTCCACTCCCCCCCACACACACATTCAGGGGAAACAACTGCACCGCGGCACAGCTGCTATTTTAGAAACTCTTTCAGACGATCTGCAGCCGTGCGTCTGTCTTGTTAGTACAAAAGGTTTCTCCGCAGAGATTTCGTCCTGTAGGTGGGGGATAATGATGCAAACAATTATGCATTATCCGTACAAAACTCGACACTAGAACTTCCTCCGTAAATCTTACATTCACTTCCAATCTAATGCATGGGTATGTTTGTCCAGTTTTTTTCAGCTATATTGAAAAAAATAAACTATACACCACCTTCTCCTCAGTCCTAATGCGACAGCTGCAGCCCATCGCCTACCCTGTGTGTGTGGTGGCTGTTGAAGCAGTCCGCAGTCCTCACTCAACTCAGACATTTACTTCACAATCCCCTCAAGTTCCCATTGATCCTTGTTGCTGTTTTGCAACCTTTTTCCTTCCACTGAACTTTCTGTTAATATGTCAGTTGTATAGGTTGTCAGGGACTGTTGGACAACTATTGAGTCAACTTTTTCCCCTCAACATGGATACAGCAAATACTTTTTTTAATGGCATGTACTAATCTACTTTTATGAGTGAATATTGATTTTGTATTATTGCAGTCAAATGAGCTGAAATGAACATTTGAAATATGTACTTGTATAATGAATTTAGTTAATGCATGAATGCCAGTTTTTATTTGATTTATTGAAATCAATCGTTTTTTGTGAAATTCTTAATTTACAGCTCTTCTGTTGTACAGCATGTTAAGACGACACTCATAAGCTTAAGACTATATGGCAGAGGAGCCAGATGAAGTGGCTCGGGCATATCACACATATAAGAAAGTTGATGTTTCTTAAGCGTTATCTGTTGCTCTGTATTTGTGTAATTTATATATATGTATTTTTTAAAATCATGCATAGCCATTTGAATTTAACTTAGATCAGACTTTTTGTTGTCTGCTGACTCTAAATGCTTCATGCTTTCTTGCTCATTAGCAATTATCTGCCACTATGCGAACTCACCAAGCCTGCAGTACACATGGTGGCAGGCTCCTACCAATTATAAAGAAGAAATGTCTCACTTGAGCATGGTATACATCAGTACCAATGTCTCAAAGCTTTTAGACACTAATGGTGCTCACTAATTAGTTTGCTTCTTATTTTCTGCAGTGAGCCACACAGGAATCAAACCTAAAGCAACATTTGATTGCCGGTTATTTTGTAGTTCAGCATCCAGCTCTCTCTCTCTCTCTATTTTTTTTTATATTTTTTACAATTCATTCAGACTGGAGGTGAAGTGGAGGTTGAGGTCAATTTAAGTGGATCCACAGGTTTTCAGATTTGAAGCCACACCTGAATCTATCTGAAAATCAAAGCCGTCGATCCAAAGCAGAAAGAAAATGAAGCGATGCTTCAGCACCCCCTGCTGGCGATAAATTATTTTATTCATCAATTTTTTTATTATTTTTTTTTGCAGTCACCAATTTGCTTCCAGCTGCCTCGAAATGCCTCAAATACATATTAAATGCAGCACTTTTTACACCAATTTTGTCGTTTCAAATTATCCACTATATTATCAACAATCATCTAAGTAATAAATAATGATATTTCATTGAGGGAAGCAAGTTATCGAAACCAACCTGGTTATAAATGAAGAAGTGAAACATAACTGGTTGTGTCATTTGCATTGCTATGAACAAGTCTTTTTTTCCCCAAATGAAAAATTAAATTGAACTTTCCAAAAATTGGGGTAATTACCTTTAATTCATCATTTAAGCAGGAGATTGATTGCTGTTTCTCATAGCATTCAGTCCCCTAACACCCGTAAAAAATAAAATCATGATTTGAAACCTGCTTTTTTCTTGTCTTCGTCTTGTTTTTTAATATTACTTATTTGATAAAGTGTGTAAGTTCATTAAAAAGAACTAAAACAGAAACAACTGGAAGCAGACATGCTGGTTCTCACAGCAAAGTGGATGTAATTTGTCATTCGCCAACATTAAAACGCTTTTCTCAGTGGTTGGTTTGTTCACTTCACAGTTTTCAGACTGCAGTTGCATTTAATTTTGTATATGCTCTATATGAGGTGGTGAGCTTCAAACGGCCTTGGATTGCATTCCATTGATCTGTTGGAAAACAGGAATCGTAGACTCAAGCTCATCTCAAGCCAGTCATCTGATTTCTATAGTTTATGATAATGTCAAAGTAAATCTAAAATTTCTTTTAAAAACAAGAAAATATATATATCTATATAGATATAGATATATATAATAAATGAGCTAATAAATGAGATGGTGTTGGATTTCTTTAAGCTATTTAATATGCATAGAAAAATGTGAGAAATATTTTGTTGTAAAATGAAAAATGTTTTTCTAATATTAAAGTAAAAAAAATAAGGGATAGTATGTATTTTCCAGACATAGTATCCTTTTATAGCACAATCAAGTAACTGCGTTGCCTTCAGTTGTCTTTACCACTTTCCACTAGTTACCTTTCCATTGACCCTATAACTGCTTTTGTGTTTAGATGAGATGGTTTTTCAGCTGCATCAAAATGGGTGTATTTCTCAAAACAGAAATGGAAGCAAGTTCTTGCAAAAGTCATGTGACCAACAACCTGTTGTTAATACTGACAAAGATGATGACAGTGCAGCTTGTAGTTTTAGTAACTAATTTAAAACCAAACTTATTTCCGTGTGAATTTAATTCAGTTTCTTATTTAACAAGAACACCTTGAATCGCCAAATTGGTTTTATTGACATTAGCTGAACACTGACAAAGTTTTTAGCATATTTGTAATTGAATTGCAGCTACTAAGAAGATGTGTAGTTCCACTAGGTGTTTGCCAATTGCTGCTAGCTAGTCTGAGGAGCTGATTGGGGCCCCCTGAGGAGGAGGCGGAGTTTTGTCAAAACGGCCTTTTCTGCACCCAGAATGGTTGCCATTGGACATGAAAGGATTTCTCAAACATACATGAAAGAATCAAAGCAACACTCCAGGTATGTTTTTGATGTGGGAATAATATAATAACATGATGTAAAGCTTAAAAAAAAGTTGATTTTACATAACAACTCCCCTTTTAACTTCACAGTCCTAGACAGTCATTAAGGTCCCAAAAAAAGAAATAACAAGAAGCTGAAAATTTGATGAATGTAGAAACATGCCCTAAAGCATTGCTGGTTGTCTGCACCGCATCTCAATTACTCACTGCGATGCCTCCAGAGGGCTCAGGACGGAGCAGGGATTGCTGTGCAGGAAGCATTTGATAGCAGTGTTGTTCAGCACATCTTTTCATTAGGCCCCTTTTACTGATTGTGCCATAAAAGCTAGCAGTGATGAAAAATGACTCGACTGGAGCAACATCTTCACCGTCCACGCCTCACACCGCATGTAGACCGGAGAACAGCGGGCGACGTTCTGCGTCAGCTCACAGGTAATCAGATACTCGTAGATAGATCACAAACTGCCTGCTTTATAGCTTGTCTCCAACAGGAGACATTTTTTCATTTCCAGAGCGCAGTGCTCTGATGAAACATGCCAAGTTTAATTTTTTATTTAAATGCTACATACGCTCTAGATATACTTTCACTTTTTTTTTCCAAATAGGCATGACAACCCTAAATAAAACTCATCCGATTTTCCTTAGAAGTCACTGCTCAGTTTAATTCAATTCGATTCAGTAACACTTCATTATTCCCAAAGGGAAATCAGACGTCTTAGGAGCTTTTATTATCTATCCTGAGTTCACAGGAATGACCTAATTACTAAATAAAGTCCATATGTGTGTAATTTAATCTCAGTATAAATACTGCTGTTCTGTGAAGGCCCAAGAGAATAGTGGTTTGAGATTTTTGGCTGAAAAAAACAACAAAAAAAACAGAAGAACAAAAAGAAAAGATACCGAGGGATGAATGGAGAGCAGAAATGGTAAATGTGTCACACTGGAGGAGCTGCAGAGATCCTCAGGTCAGGTGAGAAAATCTGTTGGTAGGATGACTACACATTAAGTGTGAGCTCCAAAACTCTGGTCTTTAAAAAAAAATGTTGCAAGAAGCAGAAAACTATCTTTAAAGGAACTTTAAAGTTTGCCTGGAGCCTGTAGGGGGACATCAGATGTGTGGAGAAGTGGTGCTCTGCTTCAAATCGGAACTCTATGTGTTGCCTGTAACCAACACTGCAAATCTCTGTGAGCACACCATCACCGCTTTGAAACATGGTGACAGGGAAGACAGACAGAGCCAAGCGAGGGCGAAGCTGGAGGTAAATCTGATAGAGGCTGAGAGAGAGAGTAAGGTGGAGGCGGTTCATCCTCCAGCAGGACAGCAACCCTAGACACACTGCAAGAGACACAATCCAGTGGTTTAGATCATAGCATATTTGTTTTTTAGAATGGCTTAGTCAAACTCCAAACCAACTGAGAATATGTATCAAGACCTGAGACACGGTGATACTCTCAGACAAGGTTTAAGCATATTTAAGACAAATGGGCCAATATTTCTGCCTCCAGAGGAGCAAGGAGGCCCAAAAGATATGCCAAGTTTAATTACAGGCAGAGATGCTTCTAAAATGATTTCATTTTAATAAAAGCTTGAAAACTGTGTATCCTTTTTCTTCTGCTTCCGTCCGTCACATAAGACCCTATCTAAAACCATTTTAGATTTTGGTTGCAACATCACACAACTGGAAAAGTTCAAGAAGGGCTTGAACTTTTGTAAGGAAGTGTTTCCACCTGTCCATTGTTAATCTTTCGAGGGTTGCAGGAATCAAGACATCAGTGCGTGCAGGCAAGGTACTCGATCGGCAGCTCACCAGTCCACCACAGGTCAGCACAGAATCTCAAGACGGACAACTCCAACACATACGGCTAAGGATATTATTAGCAGTTGACCCAACATGCATGTCTACGGTCTGTGAAAACAAGCCGGAGTACCTGGAGAAAACCCACGCCTGCACAGGAAAAACATGCAAACTCTACTTTTAACTTAAAAAAAATACAAACTTCTTGCTGCAAAGCAACCATGCTCACAACTATGCCACCATGGAGCTGCTGTGCAAACATATAAATCAAATGTATCTTTTTTTCCAGTGTTGTGTGCTGTGAAATCCCAGAACACCAGCAGCCTTGTGTTTGCGGCAGTTCAGCGCAAGATACGCACACAGGATTACACGGCTCCTGTGTCCCAAAGCTCATTTATGTCTTTTCAGTATCATTTGCTAATTTGCACACATATACCATTGAACCGAGTTATTTCTCCTTCTTCTTTCATCTAAAAATATGCACACTCTCGAGGAATCAGGTGTTGCATGGCCCTTCGGAGGAATTCTGAGCCAAGTGCAGTAGCTGGCTAGTGGCCATATCCTTATTACAGTTATTGCCTGCACCATTTTTTGCAACATCAGGTCCTCGTGAGTAAAAGGCTACTCATAAAACAACTAGAAGTGAAGGTATTTTCGAAGTTTTTCCAGAATATTAAGGTGTAAAATTCCAACTGCTGAAGGTTTACACCAATCCCAAATAAAAAAATTTAATGAAGCAGCACTGAACAGGTGGGCTGCAAGCTGAAAAGATAGTTTTATCAAGAAACAGTGGGAGTTGGGGTGACCTCCGTGACCTGCCAGCAAGAAGCAAAAGTGTAGCAGGCCAGGAATGTGGGAAGAACACAAGGAGCCACAATCGATCCTCAAGTAGTCACGAGCATTTTGAATTAATTACCGAATTCAACAAGCGGCGAGATTTCACAAATGCTTTTTTTTTACGAGCAGAACTTTTCTTGTGACTTTGCTCGCTGCTTGCTCTTAGATCACATATGAATGCTGATGGCTGTCCAGCCATCTGTCCAGGGTCAGAAAAAAAGAGCACCTGCTTCAAAGAAGGACAGCAGTACGGCCAACTGAGATGCGTCAAGAATATTTTCTAGGATTACAAAAACACACCTCCAAGATATTACAGATATTGTATACCAACCCTTTTTCTTGATAAAACTTTCTTTAAAAAGAAAAAAAAAGTCAAATCCAGTCAGTTACCAGTTTAGGCATACTAGCCATTAGCCTCTGCAGTGCTAACCCAAAAATAGTCTGTTCTCATTTGCCAGCACGAGCCTAAATCAGATCAGCAGCTGCCTTCAGAATTGATATAGCCAAGACTGGATGCACAATAGTCTTAATTAGCACAAAAGATTATCAGTTTAGGGATACACAGTGGTGCAGTTGGTAGAGCTGTTGCCTTGCAGCAAGAAGGCTCTGGGTTCAATTCCCAGCCCTGGTCTTTCTGCATGGAGATTCCATGTTCTCCCTGTGCATGGTGGGTTTTCTCTGGGTACTCCAGTTTCCTCCCACAGTCCAAAAATATGATTGTCAGGTTAATTGGCCTCTTCAAATTGTCCCTAGGTGTGAGTGTGTGTGCATAGTTGTTTGTCCTGTGTGTCTCTGTGTTCCCCTCGACAGACTGGTGACCTGTCCAGGGTGACCCTGCCTCTCACCCAGAACATTAGCTGAAGATTGGCACCAGCACCTCCTCCTGACCCCACTAAGAGACAAGGGTGTAAAGAAGATGGATTATTAGTTTTTTCTGTTTTCCTAACTGAGAGATCCAAATAGTTTTTGGCATAACCTCACAGAGAGCCAAGGTACATGGAGAGGGTCAAAGATCTGGTGAGAGAAAGACTTGAAGGACTAATAAACAACTTCATATGTTTAAACTTGTAGCCTTCCTCAGGGTCATTAATGTTTTTTCTCTTTTTTTAACTAAAGAAGTGTTACTTTACTGAACATTAGAGGCTGAAGGTTTAATATCACTGCTGTCTACTACAGGCATACCGTCTTCATCTAATTACTACTTTCCAAAAAAAACAACTTTAAAAAGAAGTCACACTCTTCCTTTAAAGGCTTTACATAGTCTTCACTCAACTTGTTTGTAAGGTAATTATATATAATATTTACACGTATTAGGACTCATTTCAAGGTTATACAACATCTAGCAAGGTTATGTCCAAACAAAGATGTCATCAATAAAAGCCTATCTATTTGTTTTAAGCAAGCTTTGGAAGGCAGCATTGCTTGTAACGTCTACTGATCCACCAAATGATTGATACAAAAAAAACACAGGATTTTCTTGTAAAACTGCAAGCTCATGCTATTTCAGGTGTTGTTTGTTCACATACTTGTTAGCAAGAGAAGCATTTAGAGAATCTCCACATGTGGCAAAGCCATCTAAAGACGGTGAGCGATGGCGAGTCCAGAGTCCATCTTTAATTCAGATGACTCATGTTTCTCTGGTGAAGAGGGGCACAGAAAGAGACATCAGGTTCAAGATTGATGATGAAGAGGGAGGTGCGCAGAGCCAGAGTAAGAGAGCTGAGGCGTCCAATAAAACAGCAGGAGACTTGAAGTTCATATGTCATGCCATATCTATCGATTAGGCTGAGTGATTCCCTGCTTTTATTCATAAATCACTGCTTGAGTTGTCCTTTCTCTTGTTTTTGCTGCTAACTGACAAAAATGTAGGTGAGATGAATGTTTTAGGACCATTTGTGGAAAGAACATTACATGACATTCCTGAAGGCAAGAGTGAACTTTGGGCTCTGGTTAGCTCACCCTGGCGCATCGTAGCACAGACCTGGAGAAGACAAAAATAACAGCTCAACAAGCCCTAAGTGAATTCTAACTTCATAGCTGACCTAATGTAAATGTATTTGGATTGTGGGAGGAAGAAAAGTCGCATATGAACAGGAAGACCATACAAACGTAGTTCACAAAAGCATACAGACCAACAAAAAGTGCATCAAAAACTTCTACTTGTGCACTTTTAAACTGTTTAAGGCAGTAAAGTAATTTTATGACATGCTTCTTTGACACAAGAAGAGCCTTTGGAGCCCAGCCTTATTTAAAGCACAAATGCACTTTCATTTATGGATGGGTGTCTGGAACTGTGTACTGCAACTGTCTTTTGTTGAGAAAAGAAAACTGATTATTTACTTGATAAAAAAAGACCTGTCTGATGGGAATTCGTCAAATGAGTGTGTTTTGTCCTCACAAGACGTGAAGTTGAATGCATCACTTTCTTGCTAGACCAGTGGTTCTTAACCTTTTTTGAGGTACCGAACCCCCCAGTTGCATATGCGTATTCACCTAACCCTTCTTATTCCAACACTTCCCCAGACCCAGCCAGACACACAAAATGCACAAAGTTACGTGATCCTCTGCAGCAAGTGATGCGGGGCATTATCACGACTTTACACAAGTGTGTCTTTACCTCCACGGCGGAGGCGAACCCCAAGACCGACTCATCGAACCCCTGGGGTTCGATCGAACCCAGGTTAAGAACCACTGTGCTAGACAGACAGCAAACAGTTAATGGATTTAATACCTTTGCATTATTCCATAGAAATATTGTAAAGCTGAAATAAACAGATAAAACACTTCAGTGCATTGTCTTACAAGTGAGCTCTCAATGCCATGTGTAGAACCATAAGCATTCACAAAGCATCACTAATACTACAATGGAACACTCAAAGTTTAATAGCTAACGGACAGGAATTGAAAGGTTTCATTAACAAATTAAATACAAAACCAGACATAATACGTGTTCAAGAAACATGGCTTAAATCATCACTGCAATTTAGTATTCATGGTTATGGAGTCTTACTTAAAGATAGAATAAATGGAAGTGGAGGAGGATGTGCTGTATTTATAAAGGAAAATATAAAATTTATTCAAATGCAAATAAATACGGATCTTGAACTTAATGCGGTTAAAGTTTGGACAAAAAATTGAATTATTAAAATAATAAATTATTATAATCCTTGTCAGAAAATAGAGAAAGCAAAACCTGAAACAATTCTTAGACACTGGAGAGGGAAAATAATTTGGTGTGGGGATTTTAATGTACATAGTACTTTGTGGGGAATCGAGATGATTATAACGGTGGGGTCTTAGAAGAAATGATTGAAGAACTAGAAATGGTAGTGTTGAATAATGGTGTTACCACTAGGGTAGATTTGATAAGAGCTAAAGAATCAGCCATTGATCTGACACTGGTATCGCAATCTTTGGCTTTGGCTACAACTAGTTGTAGCTGGAAAGTATATAAAATAATACTCTAGGAAGTGATCATTATCCAACTTTTATTGAAGTAGAAATGGACATAGAAGAAGAACAAGTAAGTCATGGGAAATGGAGATTTGGGGATACAAATTGGGAAATCTATAAAATAGTAAGTGAGGTTAATATGGTAAATATATAGTATAAATATATAAATAAACCAGTACATGAATTAAATTTAGAAATTAGAAATAGTATTATTCATGCAGCAAAAACAATCATTCCTAGAAGTAAAGCAGTTAAAAAGAAAAAGATAGTTCCTTGGTGGACTCTAGAGTGTTCAATAGCAATTAGAACAAGAAACAAGGCCTATAAAAATCTTAAAAAATATATTTGCTTTGAAAATGTAATAAATTATAAGAGAAAACAAGCAGAAGTCAGGAAGATCATAAGAAATCCTAAGAGGGATTGTTGGAGAAAATATTGTGAGTCATTGGGGAAAAATACGGCATTAGACAGGGTTTGGAATACCATTAAGAAAATGTCAGGTAAATCAAAAGAATATTTTTTCCCAGTAATAAAAGATGATGGTAACAGTATAATAACAAAGCAGAGTTATTTGCAAGAGCATTTACTAAGATAGATAGTATGGAGAATCTTAGTAATACTGAAAAAAAAAAGGACGGGAAATGACATAAAAAAATCACAATGAATTGCTATATAATGATGAAGATGATGAGAACATTATGAGTATAAAATTTTCTTTAATAGAATTTAATAGAGCATTAAAAAAACTCTAGTAAATCAACGCCTGGGGAAGATAAAATTAATTATATTATGTTAAATAATCTTAGTGAAAAAAGTAAGAAGATATTATTAGAAATGTATATTAAGGTATGGGAGGAAGGAACTCTACCAGATAAATGGAAAGAAGCTATTATTATTCCTATTTGTAAACCTGGCAAAGATCCACATTTAGCTGAGAGTTATAGGCCGATAGCATTAACATCTTGTATTGGTAACGTGATGGAAAAAAATGGTGAATAACAGATTAATATATTTTCTGGAATCTAAAGAGAAGATTAAACCATTCCAATTTGAGTTTAGAAAAGGAAGAAGTACAGTAGATCCTATACTATGTTTGGAACATGAAATTAGGAGGGCACAGGTGGATAAAGAAGTCTTGATAGCAATCTTTTTGGATATAAAAAAAGCATATACTATGTTGTGGAAAGAAGGATTATTGACTAAAATAAAACAAATAGGCTTAATGGGTAAATATATAGATGGATTAAAAAAAATGTAACTGGAAGAAATATAAAAGTTAAAATAAAGTAAGTTCAAAACATCAAATTGAAAACGGTACTCCTCAAGGAAGTATAATAAGTCCTATGTTATTTGTTATAATGATTGATGATATTTTTAGTAAAATGATAAATATTTTGGAGTGTCGTTATTTGCAGATGACGGCCTTATTTGGAAAAGGGGGAAAATCTAAAATTTACAAATAAGAAAATGCAAGAGGCAATACATAATGTAGAAGATTGGGCTTTACAATGGGGTTTTAGAATTTCAATATCTAAATCTAAGTTCATTACTTTTACTAATTGGAAAATAAATACTAATGTAAATCTTAAATTGTATGAGAATGATGTAGAAAGGATAGATCAGATTCAATATTTAGGATTTTTGGTTTGACAAAAAACTTACATGGAAAATACATATAACAAAAATAATTGAGAAAAGTAAAAAAAAAATCCTAAATATAATGAGATGTTTAAAAGGTAAACATTGGGGAGCAGATAATAAGGTATTAAAAACAATATACATAGGACTAATTAGATCAGTAATTGATTGTGGATGTATTGTATATAATTCAGCTTCTAATAGTTTACTAAAAGAATTAGATAGAATACAATATCAGGCTTTAAGAATTTGTTGTGGAGCAATGAAAACAACCCCAGTATCAGCTTTACAAGTTGAAATGGGTGAGATGCCACTAGAGCTCAGAAGAAAACAACTAGACATAAATTATTGGACAAATGTTAAAGGACATAAAGAAAATTATCCTCCAAATGCTATGCTACAACCTTGTCAAGAAAAAGTAAAAAATAAGAGAATTAATAGTTTTGGATGGATTATAAATGATGAGATAAGTAAGATAGGAATAAATCATTATGTAATTAGTCCTGTGGTGAGTATTTCTGATACTCCACCTTGGTTAAGTGGAAAACCTGAAGTTGATTTAAACCTATTGGGAAAAGGCAGACAAATAGAAAAAAAGAGGTGGAAAGGTATATAAATAAAGAATATGCTGAGTATACAACTATATACAGATGCTTCTAAAATGATAAATGATAAAATTGGAATAGCATTTATAATTCCGGACTTAAATATTATGAAAAAAAAAAAAAATAGAGATAATATTTACTGATTGATTTGTGATTGATGATTGATTGATTGATTGATTGATGCATTCATAGGACTGCAGGGGGCGCTGGTGGCCATTTTTACAAAAAGGGGGCGATGGGTTGCCTTTAGGGGCGTTTGGTTGAAGATAAACTTTACACCTTAAATGCACAACAATGCCAGTTTAGTCTTTGAGCAACTTGGTAAAACTGTATTGTGTAACATTAAAACATGCTTGGCTGCAACTGTATCGATGGTAGATCTTCTTCTATTCAGTGTTTGTAGCTTCTGTTAGCTTCTTGGCGCACCTCCTTATCTGGTCATTTTGTGGAATATTTAACAACTAGAAAATGGCAAAGAATTTTTTTTTCCCATTCGATTGGCTGCTATTTTTCGTAGACTGTGAAAATAATTTATATTCCCATGACTTTTTTTTCTCTGGGAAATTATTTTTGATGATAAATACATAGCATAAAAATCAAAACATCTACAATAGTGATAGTAATATTAATAATAAAATAATGGTCAGTGGAAAGTAGCCTGCAAATGTCTTTGGTGGGGGGCGGTGAGGGACCTGGATAAAGGATAGGGGGGCGCTGGGCCAAAAAAGGTTGAGAAACACTGATTTAAAGCATTCAACACAGGGTGTGGCCCTCTAGTGGCTACACAGAAAATAACAGAATGAGAACATTTACTGGCCCAGAAGGTCTCTATCCTAATAAAAAGGAACAAAAAACAAAACGGATACAGAAAACAGCAGAACACGTGCTCAGGATCCACAGGAGAGTTTAGCCCAGAGGCTTCCTGTGATCAAGAAACCGTAGGAGTACTACAGCAGCAGTCATTTTAAAATGGCATGAAGATTTATTTTTATACAGAGATTTGACAGGAAGTGATAAAGAGAACTGTAATCCTGTAGTTGCGATTTGCTGATAACCTCAGAAAAATGACCCGCCGGCAACCAACGCATGCTGATGGACCAGGCCAGATCAGGTCGGTACGCTGTGAGTCATTTGCCATAATTTTGGGAGATGAGGTGACCATTTTGTAGGTGTTGAGTCATGAAATCCATTTTCTGTGGCGGCTTTATGTTTTGTCTGACTTCATTATGATTTTAATCAATCGCTGACAGTTACTGAAGTGTGCTTCGGTAAACAACCTGCAAATCTAATAAGAAGGGACTGAGGATGATTATTGTCCTAAGCAGTTTATTAGTTTAATTAAAAAAAGGGACTAAATAAGGCGGCTGTAAACAATCTACAGCAAGGCATGGAAAGATGAAGCAACCTGCAGCTGCTCGACTTTGAGCTTCGTCTCATAACGAGACGAACGTTTGTCTTTCTGTTACCACTTATTTGTACTTTCAAATTTTAGAAATAAAATCTTTTTCAGACTTTCTCTGGTGCTCTCTTGTCCTTGACTACTTAGTTCATCATCGCATAAGCAAACAGAAGATTCACAGAAGGAGAAATGACAAAAGCAGTAAATAGTCTTCTTTAAAAGGCACAAGAAATCTGATCGAACAAAATTAAAAAGAAAACAGTGAAGCAGAAGTAACAGTGGAAATGTTATTTTCAGTTGCAGATAAATGCAGCTAACACTGGGATTCCCTTTACTTAGCAGGCAAGCTATGTTTCCCGGAGGAATGAGGGAAATATAAGGAGTTGACAATAGTCAAGGGTTAAGCTAACGTTACGCTACATTCAACGGCTTCCCTGTGTAGATGTAAAGAATTAAACACACCTCACAGCATGAGCATGTCACATCGTTAATCTGGTCAACTGTTTTAATCATGCAAGAATCAGATGATCTCTTCCACTACACCAAAAACTTCAAGGTTTGGCTTTATCCATTTAATATTTACCAAAGGTTCTTTCTTAAATAAAAGAATGCCCAGAAATGCCTTTGGACTTGTACAATTGCTCAATCTAACTTAAGGTATTTTGAGGCTTTCTAATACATTTTCTGCATTTTCCCACTGAAATCACTACAACAGAATGTTAGGGCCATACTAGATAAAGTCGTGAATAAAGTCACACGAGAATAAAGTTGTAATATCATGTATTTAATTTTTCTATGACTCTATCCTCATATTTATTATTATTATTATTATTATTATTATTATATTATTATTATTATTATTATTATTATTATCTTGGCATGACCCAAATACTGGGAAAATAAGTACTGAAAGAAAAAGCTATGTTACTGAACCAAGATGTCACCTTCTACCTTGAGGTAGAGTATCCGATTCACCCCTTACAACAGAAAGAATACTTCCAAAGTCAATCAAATATTTGAAAAACATGTAAGCAGTTTATAAAAACTGCAAACAAAGTAAGATTTTTGGACAGCCAAAAATATCTAAATATATTACAGCCCAACAAAAATTGAATGTGAAAAAATCAAGTTCAAAATGTAAATAAAACTTATAAAATTTGCTAATATGATCTGGATATGGAAACCTAGATGAATAATAAGTTGGATCCCATTCATAAAAGCTTAATTTATGGGTGTGAATGTAATGAGAATGAGAGGTACCACAATAACTTGTTGGACCTGTATCCTGAAGCAAGTTTATTGAAACATGCCCATAACTTTACATCCCTTTTATTCTTTTCTCCACAAAACATCATCATAATTAGATCCTGTAGGACTGCGTCTGACATTTTGAAATATATGGGAAGCATTTCTGGGGAGTAATTATATACAGCTTGTCCTTATGTGAGGAAGCTGTGGGGAATAAACAGCCTGCGACTCATATTCTTTACTGAACTGTTGAAGTGGCTCTGATGTACTGCAATAAACTCTCTGACATTTTAAATTGCGCAAATGTCAAGATGATACCTAAGTTGTGTGATTGTGTCTGTCTGTGAGCGCTTTAGGTGTGTACCATGTGGAGAGGTTTCGTATTCCTCGCTCTTTTTGCAGAGCTGAGCCGCCATTCACTTCGCTGTCGACGTCCACACGTTGGGATCGGATCTGACGGACAATGGCTGTTGCCCCACATTTGGCTCCTGCCGTCAAAACACAACTTTTCCTGCCAAACCCATTTACTCCATCCGCCAGCGCTCTCCACTGTTGCCTTGGTAACAAAAACTTGTGGTGGCTTTTGTTTAGTGAAAGTGAAGTAATTGATGCATTATATGCTAATCAAAAACAACAGTGTAGGTAGGATGATGTGACTGTTCACCCAGTTGGCATACCAAGCAGATGCAGATGCGTGTGTTTGGGAGTGTGTGTGTGTGTGTGTGTGTGTGTGTGTGTGTGTGTGTGTGTGTGTGTGTGTGTGTTTGCCAGGCAGACCTTTGATGATAGATGTTAGACGCAGCTCTGCTGATGGATACGTCTTCTTCCTGCTCAGCAGACCAGCAAAGACACACTCGATGGAATATTAAAATTATTATATCCAGAAAATGACAAACACAAGAGCTTCGAAAGAATGAAAGAATCTCACGATGAACAAGCAACGACTGGTGAGAAAGGTCTCATTTTGTCAGGCTTCTTTAGTCACGAGTTGTTCCTTATGGAGGCAACTGAAAAATGTTCGTTTTGATCCTTCATCTAAAAACGGTCTTGGAAAATGCAGTGTGAATGCTGCAACCTGATATGAAGTCAAGTGCAGAAGACATGCAAAATGTAAGAAACAGGCAGAAGCAGCAAAAGTCAATAAAACTATTCTATTGAACTGTTGAACACGAGTGAAAATTTTCAGTCAAAGGCTATTAGAAACACTGCTTTCAATGCTAAACTTATAGGCCTATAAGTTTAGCATTATAAGGTAAAATGAGCTAAGAAGCTAAAACTAGCTGACTTTCTAATCTGAGCTAGCATATAGGCTATCACTAGCAAGGTGACCTACAGTGAATACCCCATGCAGAGTGAAAAACCCAAGTAAATCCATCCATTTTTTGTATAAGCTTTGTCCTTTAGTGGGGTCGGGAAGGTTGCTGGTGCCTATCTCCAGCTAACGTTCCGGGCGAGAGGCGGGGTAAACCCCGGACAGGTCGCAAGTCTGAGTAAAAGCTAAAATTAGCTTAAAAGGTAACGCTAGCTAAAATACAAATGGATCTAGACTAGTACTAGCATGTTGACCTGCAGGATCATATTTCCTGCAGTGTGAAAAAAACAGATGTAAAAACTAAAAATGAGCTAAGAAACTAAAATTAGCTGACATACTTATGTCAGCTAGCATATAGGCTATCACTGGCATATTGACTTACAGTAAAATACCCACATGCAGTGTGAAAAACAATGTACAAGCTAAAATTAGCTAAAAAGGTACTGCTAGCTAAAAGACCAATGCTAGTTTCAGGTTCCCTGCCAGCTGGTTGCTCTCAAAATCCGCTCATTTTACTGAAGCTTTTACAGTTCCCTCCACAGGTAATGGCACATGTTTGAAAAGCTTGAAGAGATATTCATAATTTATCTCAATAAAATTATCCATTGTTGAGGAAATATAATCATGGTTTAGTGTTTTGTTGAACTCAATTATAGAACCATTTCTAGTGCTTTAGTGAATCTTTTACTAATATAATCATTTTTTAGTGTTTGAGTTAGCTCTAAAGTCAGGAGTTTTTGTGTCACTGAGGTCGTAAAACTACAGGAGGCAAGCAATCTTATCTGTGTGAAAATCATTTAAAAGCAGGGTCACATTTGGTCTCAGGAAATAAGGAATCTCAAGTGGACATCTGGCATGGTGAACTATTGACCTGCAGTTCACCCGAAGACAATTTGGTTTAAAACATACATGCGGTTTGTTATTTATCTGTTTGGATAGAGCCAAGTCTCCTGAGACATTTGCGAAGTTGTAAAAGTCAGCAGGACTTTAGAGTTCTGGTTAATTTCAAACATCAAGGAGTAAAACTTCTCTTTGATGGCTCACCAAATTGTAGGGAGGTGCCGTTTTCAGGGGTGCTCGGAGGCGGCTTCTAATTGGTCGAGAGGTGTTGCCCCCTATTTGAATAGAATACACCTACTAGCATAAAACCTCTTGCACAAGGAAAATGAGGCAGAAATGGACAATTTTTAGCACCATGGGCTGACTATTTCTCCGAAGACCTCTTCGACGTCTTCGTATTTTCCTCTATCTGTCCTATTTTCTCAGGTGACTAATGTGTGACTGTGTTCCTTTAATTTCTCTGTCTTGTGTTATACTTTCTTCTGATTGGACTAAATTCTGAACTTCTGTGACGCCAACATGCTGCTTACGTCTCTTCTGTGTTCTCGCGAGGGCTCTCAGACCGCGGCCAAGGATTCCGGGACAAGAAGAAAGGAAAAAACCGAAATTGCATAGTTAAAAGTTTTACAATAAGAATTCCTTTTTCTACACCATCCTTTAATTTGATTTGATTAGTTCAGTGGGGAAAAAATGTGGTTGAGAAATGTACAGCAAAATGACCATTTCCACATTTACTGGCATCTCAGGCCACGTCTACAGAAGAAATGATTTCTGGAAACTGTTAGGTTAACCAGCTTTAAATAATATAATTTTAATGTTTTTTCTAATGGTTATTAATCTTGCATTGATTAGTAGGTTATTTTGCATGGTAATTAATATTTAGGAATGTAACCGATTCATAGCAGACTTGATTTTCATAACTGATTCAGTGGTTGTTTATATCAAATTCTTAGATATTTGCAGTTTCATGTTGATTTGTTTGCCTTTTAATAAGTTTTATTCCTGAGAAAATATAAAAATCTCATGTCTCTAAGTGTATTTTTTAACTCAGTCAGAGCTAAAACAATTTATTCTTTCATAATATTCTTTATTAATTACAGACTAACTGGTTTATGGAAATTAAAGTGATGTAGAGTTGCTGGAAATAATTAAATTATTCTCTTGAAACATTTAATTATAATTCAGGATGAAAGAATTTTGCTATTTTCTTTTCATTATTAGCAAAAACTACTAAACAAATAAATTAAAAAATTATTAAAGCTGAACAGATTAACACAATTTAATACTTTCACAAATATTTTTAGTATTTATTGGACTATTTTATGGACGCATGTTCCAGTAAATTACAAATTCAAACTCGCCCATAAAATTTTTTCATTGTAGTTTTTTTAAATGTTATGATGGCCGCAAAAAAAATCCTACATTTATTATTTCAATTCAGTAAATATATCTTACATACTTATTGATAGATTATTGTCTTTATTTTTTTTGTATCATGAGGAAACAACTAATGATTTATTTTATTTTTGGAGGTTCTGAAACTCGTCGTTTCTCACAGTAAAATCTGCAACAAACAACAAAATCACTCCTCTGATCCTGATGAATAATTTCCTCTGAAGCTCACTGAGCCCCTAATAGGAAATACTGTCACTCCGAAGCAGCTATCACATATAAATGATTCCCTTTTATGTCACAAACATGAATGATGGCTTCAATTGTGAAATGAAAAGTTTTCTTTCCTGGTGTTTTTGTTTGTCTTTTTCCCAAAAGGCGGCGTTTTAATGAGCATGGCGCCGTACGAAGGGAGGCATGACACAGTAGCAATAATTTGGGCTTCTCGCAGTTGACGAAAAACAGAGTAAAAACTGAAGTGCAGTAAATTATTTAGTGCAGGGGCCGTAGCAAAGATCTGACAAGTTGCTCATTTAGAAAGATTAACAGATGTGCCACATCACTCTGTTGTCAGTCTCCGCCGAGCTAAAGAAGCATGAATAAATTGGGTTTCATATCTCCAGTGGGAACCATTCTTTATGACGGTCCTCTTTTCCTTTCTTCCCTTTTGCAGTACGTCTAAAAATAAGAAGAAGGGGGGGGGGGGGGGAGAAGGAGATACATTTGTTATCTGCAGCCATAAGGGCCATTGTGCTGCATTTTCTCTTTTTCTTTCTCCTTATCTCACTCATTCAAATTCTGCTCCGGCAGCAACTTCTGAATCTATCCAACTAACAGGAGGAGGAAGCGCATTCGTAAAAAGTTTCTCGCCGAGACTAATGTGCAGCCAGAGGTTTGAATAAACGCCGATGCCCTTCTCACGGCCGAGGCGGCGACTTTTGCCTGAACTTTACCGGAGGAGCTCTCAGACCCGGCGAAGACGCTTTCGTTTCAGACACAACCTCGGAGATATTAAACGTTTCCCTGTTTTTGTCACGTTACGACCAGTGTGGGACGACTTCTTGCCCCGAGTGGAGGAGGTTAAGTAGATCTTAGGGTACTGTGGTGCGTTCCTTTTGTCGTCGAAAGTAGGAAACTCCACATTCCCAGTCGGAAATGATAACAGGAACGTGACTACCATCAGTTACGACTTGAAAGGCGGTGAGCTGCGGTGGAAGTGTTTAT
Organism: Poecilia picta; assembly: GCA_033032245.1. Classification (NCBI taxonomy): domain Eukaryota; kingdom Metazoa; phylum Chordata; class Actinopteri; order Cyprinodontiformes; family Poeciliidae; genus Poecilia; species Poecilia picta. Next base: position 7,470,958 of record CM065357.1, on the reverse strand, counting down.
TTTATAAGACGTAACATTACACTTCGTTCCTGCAACTCTAAAAAAAAATAATAATTTACATTTTTTGAAAACATGAGTACAGTTTTGGTTATCAAGTGCTTAAGTGGTTTTCTAAGACAGTTCAAAGATCCAATAGTTTTTAGTCCATTCCAAGAATATGAAACTTGAAAATGAGAACTGACCAAAAGAAACGAAGTACCTCATTATTTGACCCAAATGTGTTGAAGCACTTCTGAAGTTAAAGGACTCGATTTGAGGTCTCACGGCCTAGTCCAAGTTCAGATTTTTGGACGTAGTTGTCGCCGTTCAGATGATCTCCATCTGCTCTGACATGTTGTACAGAGAACAGAGACAAATCTGTCGAAACCGGCTGGAAACGTAAACCCAAAACACTGTAAAGTGGTTCTCTTAGGGTCCTGAATTTAAATTCACAAAACACGTTTCAGATTTTTATTTGTAAAATGTCTTTTTACAAAAAAAATGAGAGAAAAGACAAGCGTTTATATACATTTTCAATTTCACAAAGGAACAAAGCCCTTCACTTCACCACCTGTTACTTTGTTCGTCTTCTTCCAGCCTTTTGCTTCCTCTCCGCTGTTGTGAAAGAATGTCGTGTTCAAAGAAGCTGTTGTTTTGTTTACTGGCACGACAGAGCCGAGAATGACTGACAGACAAGTTTGATCATTTCTTTGTCCACTGTCTCAGACGAAAAGAAGCGAACGGTGGAGAGTGATTCACCTCAACAGCCGCTCTCTGCTGCTGGAGGCAGACATTAGGCTTCTTTCACAATTCTACAGTCTTCTGGGGAAGAAAGAGCCGAACATGACTCATTTGATGTGCCAAGTTTGCCAAATGAGAGTCAAGTACTCTCAAGTAGCGTTATGTTAGCCAAAGATGAAGGAGACAAGTCGAAAAACGAATGTCCGACAGCGGGAATAAGAACTTCCAAGCAAGCAGAGCTGGAACAATGTTCAATTCCAGCCAGAAACAACAGGAAGGCCATGTTCATTTGGCGCATTTATTGCATTATTTTATTGAATCCACACTCAGTTAACATGATATATGTTCAGGCTGCAGTGTAAACATTTATCACCACTAATACTTGGAGCTTTGATAAATGTTTTGGATCTGTTGGTTTTTCCAATATTTCAACAAACTAGTCGTTAATTTGACTTGAAATCTGAGGTGTTGGTGGAACGCCTCACTTCGATGTTACCATTTTTTTCGTCCAACCTTAAAACTTTTCATCGGACTCATGAGATGAGTTGTCGGCTGCAGAGGGTGTGCCGGTTCGTTTTGACCAAATATCGGTTGGAGATTAAACCAATAATTGAGGTGAATCGATTATTGAAACAATCGTCAACTCATTCAGTAATCGATCAGTTGTTAACTGGAGAGCACAGGCTCAATAAGGCCTTTTGTTGTAAGAACAACACATCCAGAGCCGTAATTAAGACTAACTGTATAAAACATATGTACAATTTGTCTGTAAATCTTCCCGTGTGGCGTAGCTTTAGCTTCACCCGCTTCAAATTATGTAAATAAATAAAAAAAAATCTCCTTTTGCTATAAATTATTAATTAAAGGACTAAACAGATTAGCCCTACACTCTGTTGACGCTAAGTCGAGCAGAAAGGCCTCAACTTTTCACATGCTAATCTTAGAAGCTTTTCTTAGTTGCTTCACATGAACACGCATAAAGGAACGCTTCGCCGTTTCATTTTAGGCAATAAAATCCGGGAACTAAATTATTTGTTTATTTGCATCTTGTAATGTATTTCTAATATTGTATAAAACAAAAACAAAATCTGCAGTCTGCCAATGTTTCTGTCATAAAATTCTGACCCAGAAGATCCAAGACGTATTTAGGTGTTAGTTTTAACATCTGCTTCACTATTTTACTGTATGACTGAGATTAACTAACTCCTGAAGACATTTCCTCTTTACACCTTTGGTATCCCATCCAGTTTTTATTACAATTAGAGATGGAGAATTCATCTTTACTCCCAAACTATGGCAGCTCAATGGAGTCATGTTGGGGTGTAGCTCAGAAATTCACAATCTCAGCTAGGCAGTAGTATTTTTTTTTATCCAGTAGAGATCACAACATTCTTTACAGAAAGTCAAATACTTGTTGAGAGATTTCAGTCTGGACCAAAGCGATTTATCAATAAGCCAAAATATTTCATCAGCAGAGCCGCTGGGCTGTAAACATTTCTTAAGCAGCGCTCCCCGAAGAGTAACTCGAAATGCTATGAAAGCACAACAGCACTAAAGCCCTCGCTTTTAGCTGCAGTGGGGCATCAATAATCATCACTCCGCATTAAGATCTAAGCGTAGACCCGTGTTTGTTGCATGGGCTTAAAAATGTGCCATTTGCTCCGATGGGAATGATTCACCTAATTTGTTTTCTACCCTCTTGTCAGCCCCTGTGAGTGTCGTCATCACAGATCTGTATCCCGCGCGCGGAGGCAGACGCCTCAAAGTCTCATTTATGGTTTAATTCAAACTGTAATTCGGCAAGCGGCGTGATCCCTTTGACACGAAATGTCAAGGAGACGCGTCGTGCCAGACACATTGTCTGATGGAAGAAGACGACGGGGGCTGAGCGAAAACAGGCTTCTCACTCCGACAGGAAGTGCAAATTGACTGAAAATTAAAGCTAATGAGCAATTATCCCGCCAATTTACCTCTATTGATGTCTGTTGTCTTACTGATTTGCAAATGAATCCCAGCTTTTTTCTTTCTTTCTCTTTTACTATTTAATTAATCTTAAAGATGACATGTGTCTTTGTTTTCCCGCCTTTTTTTATATCTTGGACACCGTGACTCCGTAAAATGCTTTCTCTCTCTTTTTTTTTCTTTTTTGTTTTCCAGATGCAGCATTTCCTAGGAAACAACTAATATCCTCCTGAAAGCTCCGTGGATGTACACGGAGCTTTCAGTGTACGACCGTCATACATACATACGACCGTCAGAAGAATCTGGACTTTTTTCAGGTCAAAGTTGACCTGAAATCACTTTTGCACAGCAGGTATGTGTAGCTCAGTCTTTCTCAAACTGTGATGGACCTTAGTGGTCCACGAGGAACTGCAGGTAAACAACCGTTTATTTGCCTTGTTAGCTCAAAGTGCGATGCTACAGCTAGCTTACCAGAGGATTGTGTTTAAAAATAATAATGGATGATTGGCTTAAGGGGACTTCACCCAGCAGGAAACAAAAATTACATCTTTCGATTCCTGGTCCACCTTGGTTCTGGGGAGCCCTACACTCCTGGATTCCGTCCTTCAACCACACCGTTTGCCTCAACGAAGTCAGCTGGCCTCCCAAAAATCCCGACCCAGAACCTGAGTGACGTTTGCACCCCCCCACCTTCTTCAAATCAGACAAAATTGGTGTCAAAGGTTTGTGCTGTTTGTGCTACATTTGTGCAGCAAAATTTTTTGTTTGTGCCGCTATAATTTTAAAGATTTAAAGAAATGTTTCTAGAGGTCATCCAAGGTCAACCAACCCGCCCACCTTCTTCAAACCAGACAAAATGGGTGTCAATCAACTCGGCAACGTTTGTGCTGGTTTGTGCAGCAAATATTTTCGTTTGTGCTACTTTGGCTTTGAAGATATTAATAAAAGTGTAAAGGTCAAAAGGTCAACCAACCCCCCAAACTTTTATGAAATCCAACTTTCTTTATATCTTTAAAATGATAGCGGCACAAACGAAAATTTTTGCTGCACAAAACAGCACAAACGTAGCACAAACGTTTGACACCCATTTTGTCTGATTTGAAGAAGGTGGGGTGGGGCAACTTCACTCAGGTCGGCCCAGACCATCACTGCCAGCTCGGCTACAACTTTTAGTTACAAATACATGCACCATGAATACGCGATACAGCTCCTCCTGAAGGCTCCGTAGAAGTACACAATCAGCCACACTCCGCTGTAATCAAAACACGCCTGCCACCGTTTGCTAAGTGTATTTATTCATATTCATATTCAAATGCAGATGCTGCTGGGATGTCCAGCTCGTATTTCTGCCTTGCAAATCAGCCACGCCGCTCTCAGCTTGAACCGGCAACTTGGCAGTCTGGCCTTCCTATTGACTGCACATGAAAGACCTGCGTTGCAACTGTAACGACTTAACAGAATGTGTTCACAAAGAATTAAAAAAAAGAATAAAACATCTAAAAATAAAATGAATTATTTAGCCTCAAGCTTCTCGGTCCAGAGTCTCTTTTTAAGTTCAGCTGAGGATTAACACACGTGCAGCTTTGATGATTGGGCTCGACCCTCGTCTCTGAACAACGGGGTTAATAGAAACTTCTGTTTGCTTTGTATTGGTCTCTTGAAAGAGAATTAAGGATTGATGTGTGTAAATGTGGATATTTTACATTGGTTGGTGAATCCAGTATCTGGAAAAGGTTCATTGCATTTTGTCCCTTCACAGCCATGAGTATTTTATTAGAATTTATGCAGCAGACTGACACAAACAAATGTGTAATTTTCAAGTGGAAGGATAATAATGTGGTTTTGTAAAACAGGCATGGCATACATTTGTATCCAGACCCCCTTTTTCATATAAGCTGCAGTAAAATAAAGCGCAAGACCCTAAAAACCTAGTAAACAATAGGGTTGTCATGGTACATCTATTCGTAACTAAAAGTACATGTTCTGTAAAATTTCAGTGTTGCTTTATACCTGAACACACACAGAAAGTGCGCAAGGCAAACGTTCTGTAGCATTTGATAAGTGACACCAAAACAAAACAAGAGAGGAGTCTCAGTTTGGGATCGTTAGGGGTTGAACGTTAAGCTACAGTGGAGAAATAAAGGTGGAACGAACCAAGATCTAATGTCGGTGTATCAAGGTTTCCACCAGAAAACTTGCTGAGCCCGGTGGTTGGGGCCTCGGCAGCCATTTATCCAGCGGCCCGCCGTGTTTTTGAATTAAAAAATGTTTAGAGTTGACAGGAATTTGAAAATAGCACTTGATAATTATGTGTTATTGGAAGATTAATATCTGAACACCAACTATAAAGTCTTAAGGAATGCAAACATTTTTTAAAAACTTAATTAAATAAGCTAAGCTAAGCCTGGCGGGGCCACAAGTAAAGCCTGGTGGCCCACCAGGCTTATAATGCACGGGGTTAAACCACATCTTTCAAATGCAACAACACACTGAGACTGCAGTGACAAGTCCTTCTGACCAGATGAGGTTTTCCCATTGCATTCAAGTACATCTTGTAAACTGGATCGTCTAAATATCCAAATAGAAAAAAAGTCTGTTGAACCTTTTTCTTCTTACAAATGACACTGAATAGGTGTTGGGGTTGTAATGTGACATAATGTGAAACCTTTGAATGCAGCTGTAGATCTGCAGGCATTTTCCGAAACACTGATCAGCGTTTAGAAGCAAAGTGTCTTAAAAATGGAATATATGGACGTAAAACGAGTTGAAAAATATTTAAGCGGAAGAGAATATGGACAGCCGTGCTCCATTAAGGGAAATGTTGTGAATCAGAAAAATGTGCAATTTCAAGTCACCCTCATCTCTCCACCTGCAGCTCACTACTTGTAAAGTGCATTATCTGCACATAACACGCTGGATTATTCAGCAGTTTTATTGTAATGAAACTGCCGGACCGTCCGCCTCTGATGGAGCCGTAAAAGAAGATTAATAAAAGTCACCCGAGCAGAGGTATGGGCTCTTCTGAACAGTCATGGATGAGACAATAAAAGTGGAAGATTGTATACAACACACCAAGCTTTGATTCAGAGTAAATAACCCGTTTCCGTTCAATTTACACCATTATATCACTGTTGCCATTTGCACCATACATCATAGCACAATAAAGAGAAATAAAACCTGCAATAAAATTTCAGCAGCCATGGAAATTCAACAAGGTACTCTGGAGATGGGGAGGGTTTTTTATTTTTATTTATGCAACAGATTGCTCTTTCTGCTGGTTCAAGTATTGTTGTTATTTCTTTTCTTTTTTTCCCCCTCTCAGTTGATCATGCTGAAAGCTGATCCGCGACTGGGTACTTTACTGAAGTGCCTACACAGCCGAACAGCTATTCTCACTCACAACAAGCTGTGATCCAATTTCAACTTTTAGCTACAGAGGAACTTATAGAAATGACAGCGTACGGCTGTAAGAGACGTAACATCAAACAGGCTCTGCAGCACATGCGCAGAGGACGCAAGGTTGTATTTATAGCAGAGTCTTGGTTGAGCTTGACAGCAACGTTGTGTCCAGGAGACCTCAAAGAAGTCAGAAAGCTGTTTTTATTATTATTATTATTATTATCCAATACTGCCCTCTAGTGGTTGAAATTGGAACAAGAGGGGAAACTGCAGCATGCAAAAGTTTGCACTTGTTAGAATAGGCATAATTTCCATGAGTAAAACAATTAACGTTGAAGTTTCATTTGAAAGTCAATTATTATTATTATATTATTATTATTATTATTATTATTATTATTATTATTATTATAAATTATTATTATAAAACATACATTTACATTTCCTTCTTTTTCCAGAACTGTTTTTTGTTTACCATACAATTACAATAAAATCGTGGTTGTAACGTCACAAAATGTAAAAAAAAAAAAAAGTAAAGAAAGTTCACAGGTTTTGAATCCTACAAAACAAAAACAAAAATTGTACAAAAATGTACAATTAATTTCCCACTTACATTCTTAATGTCAATAAAAATTTTGTTTTTTCTTAAATGTATAGGAAATCCATTTGAAAACTTGTTTGCAGGCGTTTCCAAATGTTGCCGTTATGACGTCACTTCCTGTTTTACCATCCTTCGCTGGTCCGCTGGTTTCTTGTTTAAGCTGAAAGTCCCAGTTTTGACTAGATGGTGGCTTCAGAAAAATACCACTAACTATATAGTGTGTGTGGGTGTGTGTGCATGCGTGCGTACATGTGTGTGTGTGTGTGTGCTCAGTTTCTGCCACATTGAGCAACAGGGCTAAGGGTGTTACCTTGGGAACCAGCCAGAGCAACGGAGGAAACGTTCCTAATAGAGAGCAGTGATGATTACTGACTGGAAAGAACTGAAGGTCACAGGTGACGGCACTGCTGGGAGTCTGAAGACTCTGATTTTCTTAAAGATAACTTCAGCTTACTGACGCGTGGAGCAGCATCTGCAGTTTGATGACACATTCTGTACCTTTTATTACGCAGCAGGGCAGCGAAGTCAAAAAGATATACCGTACGGCGCTGTGATGTTTCACTTCATCCAAGACGAATGACAGGCAAAGTTAAGTTGAACAAATACAAAAACAGTTCTCAAAAGATGATATCATTTATTAAGGGAGAAATATGGATAGCATTTCAGAATAAAGAAAAACATACTGAGAGTTCTGGCGGGGGGTGGGAGGGGTTCTTTTGTTGTTTTTTGCTGATTTGGAACCAGAAACCAAGAATTCTGCTCTGCAGCACAAAATCCTAAAACTACAACTGGACAAAAAAATCCTTTACAAACTTTCTCATTCTTGGTGCAAAGAGTACTGCTACCTTTGGTCCTTCCTCCCAGAGACTACCTTTATAACCATCACTGCTCCTAACAAGCTCCACAACTGTTTACATGGCTGTGATCATTTGCTCTTTTTCCTTTTCTTGTAAATAGTTGGTTATTGTTTTTAAAGGGGCAATATTATGTAAAATGAATGTTTTTGAGCATTACGTTGTGTTTTTACGTTATTCCCTCATCAGAAACCGACCTGGAGTGTTACCTTGATCCTTTCAAGCATATTTGAGAAATCCTTTAATCTCCCATGGCAACCATTCAGCTGTCCAAAACGCCTGGGTGGGCCTCGCCCCGCCTTCGAGGACGGATCTCCTCCTCTGAGCTGCAGCTTGAAAGCTTTTGATCTGGTAAACATATTGTTAGAGGTTAATAGAGGAGCCATGTAATAGAAGAGGAGTTTTTAAAGAGATAGAGGCCTAACGTCAAGGAGTTAAATTACAAATTCTAATTTCTTCTGAGTCATATCTGAACTGAAGGTAACATAGCTACTTCACTGTGATTCTGTCTCCTTAATGCTTGACTATGAATGCACATTTGGCACACCTTTTCTAAATGTTGTAGGGTGCAATGTTGAATAACTGTACAGTATTATTTTCTTACTGGTTTTTGTCTGTTTTCTGGATTTTCCCATTGTGTGACAATAAAGAATATTTCTGGACTATTCCATAAGAAAATTCCAAGCCATTAACTTCTGACGTTGAGCTGTAACGTGTTTAGGTTATGCTGTGGGACATGGTCCAAAGTACACTAGGAGGTCAAACAAAGGTTTTGGAGCAAGTCTGCCCTGTCTTGACTGAAATCCAAAATGTTGCAGCATGACCGTAAGCAGACTGTTTATGGTAGAAGCCCTCCAACGTGGCTTGAATTAAAGTTTTCCAGAAAGAGTCAACCCAAGTTTGTCAGACATTAAGTAAGAGTCTAAGTTAAGGGTATCAGAGCCAGTTATTAGGATTGGGGAGGGTTTACTTTTTCACTTCAGGCTGGGCTGAGTTATGTTTTGTTTCTTTTGTAAATGAAATCATTTGAAAAGTTTAACAAAAAAAGACACACAGGTCTTAGCATTCAAACTGTTCAGTGTAGAAAAATATTTCTCAGCTCACTTAATGCTACATTTGAAAGCAGTGGAAGTCTGACCCTTTGATGGTTTCATCTGTCACAAAAAAGCTCCTGAGTCAGAGGGACCTCCGTCTGCTGCGACGGTAGTTCCTCTCCCAGCAGAGAGCGACGGCGCTGGGAGAGGCATGTGGTGAGGCAGCGTGGGAGCTGCAGGAGACCCGGTCCACCCTGTAGGAGATGGAGGTGTAAAACACAGGGTTGCTATGGCCGCATGTGTGTCCCTGCTGCAGGTCGGAGCTGCTGCCGCACACCTCCTGCCCACGGCACCAGCAGCAGATCAGTTCCCTGAGTCTGTTGGGTTTGGGAAGCTTGGAACGCTGCGGTTCGATGAGTCTGAGGTGGTCTGCAGGTGAGGAGACCAGACTCACGCAGCTGCCGTCATCCTCCACCGGAAGAGTGAACCGGCTGCTTCCTCTGTCTGCAGCATCCGACTCCGACTCCGACTCCTCCTTCAAAAGTTGCTCATCCTCCCGTTCGGCAGTCCTCACGTCAGAACTCACAGTGAGAAACCTCAACACCACCAGGTTGAGGAAAGCTCCCGTGATCGTTAGACCGACCAGAATGTACACGAAGCAAAAAGCCACGTAGGGCGGCCGCCTCTGCAGGGCTTCTGTCTTCTTCAAGGCGACAAAGTCCCCGAAGCCGATGGTGGTGAGCGTGACGAAGCAGTAGTAATAAGCATTGAAGAAGGTCCAGTCCTCAAAGTGCGAGAAGGCGGTGGCCCCGACGCACAGGGTGCCGACGCAGGACAGCAGCCCTACCAGCACCATGTTCCCCATGGAGACCTCGGTCTCCCTGAGGCCCAGGCCCCGCTTGGCTCTGCGCAGGAGGTAGCGGACCAGAGTGTTGATCCTCTCCCCCAGGCTCTGGAACATGATCAGAGTCAGAGGAATTCCCAGGACCGCGTAGAACATGCAGAAGGTCTTGCCGGCGTCGGTGCGAGGAACGACGTGGCCGTAACCTGAAACGTCACAAAGGCGGGTTAAGCACTTACAGCTGCGGGTGCTGATGGTCATAAAGCAAGGGGGTCTAGATTGGATTGATCCAGTCTCTGGTTTCTGTTGCTTTACATCCAATTTGCATCCACTTTAAAGCGATATTCCTAAATTTCTGGCTCCGTTCCGAGGACTACTGTGGAAGTAGATGATGATGCAATGAAGGATTTTCACATAAAGTGAAACCACAGTGTCTTCAGTCAGAGACTTCTTCAAATTCAATGTAATACAGACTGCTACAGGAGAGCCTCTAAAAATTGTATTTGGTAATAAAGGATCTTTTTCTAATTCAAATAATTAAATTATTTGAATAAGACTGATACAAATTTGTCAAGTTCAATCAACTTGTATCAGTTAAGTTGTATAAACTTAATTGAATTACTTGTTACTAATTGAACCAATTCAGTTAAGTTGGTTCAGCTTCTTTGTTTTTTCAGTGCAGCCATCACCGTCTACAATAACTATTCTAGGAATATTGATTTAATATAAATCAAATTGATAAAGTTTATTTGTGCAGCAACAAGGCCGTTCAAAGTGCATCATAAAAACACAAGAAAAAAAGTCATAAATGCAACACGGTCAAACATCGAGAAATAAACGTCACATTTTGACAAGAGCATTATTATTATTATTATTATTATTATTATTATTATTATTATTATTATTATTATTATTCACCATTCATGAGAATGAAGAAAGTTTTCAAAATGGCCAGATGGGGGCGGCTGACAGTTTTGGGGTGAAAATCAAAGCTACAAATGTTGTTGGTGGAGTTAAGGGAGGTGAGGAGTGATGGAGCAGAGCAGAGCTGGAAACATAAATAAATACAGAAAAATTGTCGCTTTTTTTAATGGACAGTAAATTAAGGTCCAGTCACTGTTTCGGCAGCAATAAGTATTAATCCGCTAAATGTCGACTGAATTTGGCTTAAAAGTTTTTTTGTTTGTTTGTTTGTTTGTTTATTACAAAGTGTAAAAGTATGTTCGTGAAAGCTTGTTGTTTCTTTTTAGTATTTCATTTGTTCATTCTTTGAAGTTTTTTTTTCTTGTTTTGGTTTTAAAGTGATTTCGTCGACGTGGAGGTAGATTATTTCTTTTCGTTATTTGATTAATTAGTTATTAAATGCTTGACTTAGCTTTAATGTAGTTTATTATTGATTGTAGTAAAAGAAAAAAAGAACCTGGTATGTGCCTCAGAAAACTTTAGCTAATATAAAAAAGAGAGATTTTTATTATTTTTTTTTTTTTTATGTACCGCCAGTGTTTCACAGAAACTTTTGCAATGCGTCTCAAAACAAAAGTCACGTCGTCGTGTTCACTGGACGTGAAGAGCCGCAGCGACGTTCTTACCTATCGTGGTGATGACCGTGATGGCGAAATAAAACGATCCGGTGAACTTCCACTGCCTGCCGCCGCGGTGCGGCTCCGACTGCAGGATGACTCTCTCCATCTCCCGGTAGTCCTCCTCCAGGAAGCCGTACTTTCTCTTCAGCTCGCCCAGTTTCTGCTCCAGGCTCTTCTTCCGGTAGCTCTCGCTCTCCGTCTCCAGCGCGTCGAACACGGCGGCTCCGAGGATCAGGTAGAGAAACACGGAGAGGATGAGGAAGAGAGTCCTGAGGTTCTGCGCCTTCATCCTGCTGCTGCTGCTGCTGCTGCTGCTGAGGGTGATGGTGCTCAGAGGGAGAGCCCCATCCTGCAGGGTTCAAGTGCCGGGGGCCCCGCTTCAGCATATGGGGGATTAAGAGCAGGGACTGCAGGCAGTGAAAGTTGCCCCAACAGACAGACAGACAGACAGACAGACAGACGCACCACCTCTGAGCTTCACAGGACGTTAGTCTGGCCTACTGGCATCATTCACTGAGCCTCTTCAGGAACACTGATGTGTGCTGGGGTTGTCTTCCCATTCACACTATGGAAAAAAGAAAACATTGGATAAATGGGTTAGACTGTTTTATTTGTTAAATTTGTAAATATATATTTTTTAAAAATCTATAATGTATGTGGGCTGCACAGTGGCACAGTTGGTAGAGCTGTTGCCCTGCAGCAAGGAGGCTCTGGGTTCAATTCCCAGTCCTGGCCCTTCTGCATGGAGCCTGCATGTTCTCCCTGTGTATGCGTGGGTTTTCTCCGGGTTCTCCGGTTTCCTCCCACAGTCCAAAAACATGACTGTTAGGTTAATTGGTCTCTCCAAATTGGCCCTAGGTGTGCATGGTTGTTTGTCCTGTGTGTCTCTGTGTTGCCCTGCAACAGACTGGCAACCTGTCGAGGGTGAACCCTGCCCCTCGCCCAGAACGCCAGCTGGAGATAGGCACCAGCAACCCCCCCAACCCCACCAAGGGACAAGGGTGTCAAGAAAATGGATGGATGGATAATGTATGTGGTGCATAAAAGCCTACGACGGACACCTTGGATTTTATTTTTATTTTATTTTTTAATTTTGTTGCATATAAGTCACAGATTTGAAGGTGTTTTTGTGGGATTTTATGAACACAATATATTGCATAACTCTTAATTACTGGGGAAATGAAAACAGTGTCACAACCTGTGGTAGAACTTTACTTTTACATTTACGCTCCTAATTTGTTGATTATATCTCGCCATTTGGTATTTTCCCCTCATGTTAGTTCATTTATTCACATTGTGCTTTGCACTTGTTTCCTTTGTGTTTCTTATTGTTACATCAGTCTGAGGTTGTTTTCTTTTTTAGTTCCCTGCTTTGTAAGTGTCACAGACATTAAAATCACAAAGTGAGTCATAAAGACGCAAACATGACAACAAGCATATAAAAACTGACATACAATTTAGTAGTTGTGTTTATCTGTCATCTTCCCCTCAGCCTGCCATTCTGCTCCCCTTCCCAGCTGCATCTACTCACCTCTAATTAGCTCTTCTGGTCCCTTTGTCACTTCCATCCTCTGCTTTTCAGATCCATCAGTTTTGTTAAACAAAGAGAATGCTCTATAAAAAAAAAAAAAAAAGAAGAAGAAAATATTGTTTTCTCTACTCAGATGAGATGGTTTATCCATCTTTGAGCAGCAATGCGTACACACATTTCGGAGCACAAGTGCGACCGTTAATCAGTGACCCTGCCTTGAGGGATCTTAAATACACAAGTGTCTGAGAGTGTGTGTTGTGTTTGTCTGCGGCTGGCTCGCACAGCTACAGCTGAAGCGGCTGCCCTTTCTGGGCAGCTCTGGTCCTCCTTATGAAGCACTCATGTGGATCGTCGCCTCCGTTTTCAGCCAAAGAGCTACACTGAGCGATGAGGCACAGAGGCTGGTGGCACAACGATGACCTTTCTCAAGCGCACTTAGCCACGGGCGATCCAGGATTCCTAATGTCGGGAATCCAGCTCACAGGTCAAGTGTGTGGACATCAGGAGAGAAACCACTGGGGCTTCTCAGCTGCTCCACGTGTTGGGAGTTTTCCTCTGCGCCGTGCTAATCAGACACACAGAAATAAGTGCCGTAGGTCCATCCTGCAAGATGTTCCACTTATAAAGTCTTTGTCTGTTTTGGGAAGACAACACAGTCGGTGGAAACTGTTCGTGCTCCGAAGATGTTCATGAAGAGCCAGAGATTAGTCATTTCACGGACATTTGTTGGCTCCATTCCCTTCACAACACTGACTTTCTCTGAGCTGTTTTTAGCAGAGAATACAGCACCGCCACCTGCTTTAGCGCAAACAAACTGAAGAGACACATCGGCACAAGTCCAGATTTTCTCCACTGGAACACAAAGTAGTCGTTTATATCCTTTCCTTAGCTATCATCTGACACTGTAAAAGTTCCTATAGGCTGGTAGGTTTCCTGATGTGACTCAGCTTTTAAACATACTTCATCCCTTTTCAATGGGTTCAAAGTTCAGGCCATTCAAGAAAGTTTATGGTAGCCTTGCATATCCAGGAAATCAAACTGTTTCTAGATCTCAACTTAACCGATTGTCAGAACAATGTAGAAGTATTTGCCTCTAGTTAGACTATTTTCCCTCACACTTGATTTTACCGATCTTCAGACAAAAATAACCTGAGCAAATACAAAATTCAGTCTTTTTTAATAGGGAAAAAAAGTACCTACACTTATCTGGTTCTGTGGAAAAAAGTAAGTGCACTCCTTGTTAAATTGTGACTTTACCAAATTTTTGGTTGAGTTTCACTATCTGAACCCGAGCCTGATTAGAGCCAGACCTGAAGAAGGATAAAAAATAACTTCAACAGCAATGTGAAGAAGGCTAAAAGGTCTAAAAACGCAAGATAATCTAAAGAAACAGATGAAAAGTAGTCACTGACATGGCTTAGATCCATCCGATCCATCCAGGAAGGGTTACAAAGAGACTCTGGCAAACAAAAATGAGAGGCAACAACCTCTAACGGAGAGAAACAGATTTGTGGTGAATCCTTAGTAGCCAGCCAACCAAATTTCTCTAAGAGTGCTTCAACGAATTATCCCACAGGTCACCGACGCAGGGGAACACCTGAAGCACCGCAGGCCTCACTGGCTTCTGGTCAGTGTTAACGATTCAATGACTAAACAATAGCTGAGTCTCCATTACAAACATGCGCAAAACTTTGTCAGTTTTTGCACAGGTGAATGGTTGCCGTGGGAGATTACAAGATTTCTCAAACAAGCACAAACGAATAAAAGTGACACTCCAGGTATGTTTTTGATGATAGATTATCATTGTAACATGATGTAAATATCAAACCCATATAACACTGTCCCTTTAAGACAAAAATCACACATTAAAGTTGTGTTGTTTTTTTTACCCAGAGGTAGCCATGTGATTTTTGATCTGCATAGCTGAAGCTATGACCACAAAGAGCACACAGTTTAACAGCTGTATTGATGAAGCGATGGTGCTGTGTTATCTGGTATCTCTCTGCTCCGCAGCAGAGTTCGAACAGCCCTTCTTTATCTTCCACAGGAAGACATTAAGAGCAGGATGTCCACTGACTGAAGCCTCCACATCCATTTTTTATGGAAAATGAGGCAGCGAGGCCTACTGTAAACATGATGCTATCTTTACACAGATAGCACCTGGAGACAGCGCGCGAGATAAGGCAGGCGGTTATGAGGATCATATATGTGGATGCAAAAAGTGTGCATTAGTTTTGCAGGTAAACGTTTTTTCAATGGAAAAGTTAGCGACACTTGGGTTTTCTTAGGTGACAGTGGACTGTCAATACCTTATGGAATAGCAAATAGTCATCGTAATATTTTATCAAAACAAGCTCGAAAATGGGATCATTTTGTGCAAATGGGTGCTAAGAGTTTTGCCAACTTAATTAATTCTAATTGTTAGATGCCTGTTTTCAGTTTACAGCATGTGTTCATTAAATAAACTAACTGTATTATAATTGATTAAAAGAAGGTACTTAGAATAAATGTCTCAATATAGATTGGTATTCGAGAGGGTGATCTCTGTTTTGGAAGTTAACTAATTGATGGATAGGAATGTACAATAGAAAATAAGTCGAAGATTATTCAACTGAATACTCTAGCTTTGTAAGAAAAAAAAAAAAAAAAATATATATATATATATATTATATATCACACTTCACCAGACAGTGTTATATTTCTAGCATATTTAAAGTTTGTGAGTTTATATTTATTTTTGTTTTGGAGACAAATTCTTGCTGATTTTCTTTTAGGCCTTGGCCCTGAATATGTCCAGCAAATTCACTTATTTTGATTTGGAGATGTTTCATGTCATGGACTGTTCACAGGCAAACATGATTCTTTTCATTGTTTGAAAAAGTGCATCATGCAAGAATAGACATCATTTTTACTGATTCTAGTCAGCAGTCCTTGTCAGATGCTCACTGACCACCTAAAATTTATATCTTAGACTTGAACTACACTTTGACAGTAAGTTCTCTAATTAAATTAGATGGACCCGAAAGATATTTTAATGCCTCAAAACTTATCAATTCGACAAAAAACATACTGGACTTTACGTAATTTCATTCATCGCGCTGGGTGAAGCCCTGTCACACACACGACGGCTTTATTTGTGGGAGTTGTTAGAAAGTTCAGTTTCGATTTCTGCAAAGTGAGCTGTGGGAGAAAGTGAAACTGATGTGCTGTCGGTTAGCATGGAGAGACTGTCAAACATGTACCGTCGCGCTCGACGCAGTTTTTTCTACTTTTTCGAACTGGTTAGTTCTTTTCTTAGGTTGTTCTTTCAAACTCTGTCTCCTCTGTGGTCCTGGATTTTGCGGATACCGGGTGTTGAGTTCCTCTGCATACGAGCTCGATTGTTCTGTGTAAGAGTCCAAAACTTGGCCTCGCTGCCTTGGCGAGGCAGAAGAACTGGGCCGAGTGAGAACAACCAGTCGGAGAACAGGTACTCTTCGGATGAGGAGGAGGAGCTCGGGGGGGGTCCCTGTGGTGGGGCCCCTCACAGTGGCCCCACCGCCAGGAGCCCCAATGCGGACCCCGAAATACAGGACGAGGTTAAGGTTGAGAATGAGTTCAGCGGAAATGAATATCGAGTCGACGACACGGATGTTTTCTACTGCGACTATGATTCAACATGGGAGGATGAGAATAAGTGCCCAACAAGAAAGAGGACCAACCAAACCAGAAAGAACAGAACTGTGAGTTTAACCTGTCTAGAGCTTTATGTTTTTTATGCAGCTCCTCTCAGCAGTAGTTTCACTTCAGGTCTTCTGCTCTGCGTTCATTTTCTGCACTCATAAAAACAAACTGCACAACTCAACCTCATAAAAGTGCTGGAAAAGTTTGCCAGCATTTTGTTACTTACTGTAGATTTTAATCTATGTTTCTGATTGGACGATGATTAGATGATCATTGAAATCAGTTTAACTAGTCATAAAAAAAAATCTTATTTAAAATTCCTAATTTTAGGCCTCATAAATGACTTTGTATGCCCACATCTATTTTTTATTTATGTAAATGTTTGCTCTGTGGTTTGTCTGTGGAACAGGGGCGTGGTTATTGTTTTGCAGCAGAGGGCGATGCCACACAAGTTTTTATTCATGAATTTGTATCAACAAAATAAAGGGACACAGTTTTTACCATTGTGCCGAAAAGACTGAACCAGTAGAATTTTTTAAAAAAATGAATGCGTCATTATTCAGCCATGTAGATGTTCAATAATAAAGATGTTATTTTTGTTATAGATTATTCTAATCGAGTGTCAGAAAATCTCAAATTTAACTGAAATTCAGAGAAATCTTAAATTTGTTATGCTGATCATTTTTCTCAAGGCTTCGTCCTCCAATGATGAATTATACAGAGCATTTTAAATCTTATCTAGTGAGGTCAAATGTCAAGCTTTGCCCTGACAACCGCAGCTAAGATGTGTAGATGAGAAGCACTGCATGCTAGCTAGTTTGACTTTAGCATTAGCGCTGCTGTTAATAACAAGCTAAAGGTGAATATAACGTTAGATTGTTCTAACATGCAGTTCTTAACTTTTGCTAAAGTTGTATTCATTTATTTTCCAATTCATACAAATATATTCCTCTTTTTACTCTTTGTGGAAATCTTTATGAGGCTAACTGCTGATTAAACCATCATTTCAGTTAAATTATAATCACTTAATTATTTGATAAAATTTATGTGTTACTGAGCAGCATGATATATAACATGCCTGATTTAAAATAAAATAACTTTAGTAGTTAGTATTTAACACTCTTCAAAATAATTTTTTACAATGACTGTGTTTATGTATTTTTGTTGTACACTTATGGAGAGCTGAGCCAAGTGTTAATTCAATGGCATGACTGTGTTTTCTTCTCCAGTACAAGTTCATCCTGTTTGAAAATGCTGCTAAAGACATGCAGAACTACAGGCACAACTACCCAGTGAGTTTAACACACATAAAGCCACAGACAGCATTGTTGTACTTCTACAATTAGCTCCAAATTATTTTTTTCAACTTGTTTTTCCCCACAGAACCTTCACCGGACGCAACACTTTGGACAAGAACATGTACGTACACACAATCACCTGTTTCAAGTTTTTTTTTTTTTTGTGAAAGCATTCCAAAATAAAATGTGTCTTTCCTGAATAGGATGAAAAGCCCAATCTGAGATTCTACCTCGGGAAAAAGGCCTCTTTACCAGATGGTAGGCCTCCAAGAATACCTAATATGGCTTTGAGATCTTTTAGTCGACTTCATGCTGCCAGGCTATATTTATATTTTTCCATAATAAATGAAATATGTATGTGGCTTTTGTTGAAACTTATATAAAAATTGATTTCTGTTGTTTGTTATCAGAGATGTACATTCATCAGTTCCACAATCAATGGAAAGGAAAGTATGCCAAACTGGAGCACACGCACAGCTATATTCAGTGGTAAGGTACTACACGATGTAAAGATTGGAAGGAAGACCTGAAGTTCCATTTTGTAATTAAATTTGTCTTTGACAGGCTGTTTCCTCTGCAGGAACCCGGGGTGAACTATGAAGCAACAACCCTGACAAAGCAGGAAATTCAGGTAAAGCTCTATAAATATACTATTTGGACAAAAGTGTCAGACAAGTTTTCACATAATCTTTGCATTTGCTTCAGGATTTTCTTGATAGTCCAACCGCAAGGAAGAATCTACTGGAGTCTTACAAGCTCATGTTGGATTTTTATGGCATCAAGTTAGAAAATGAGGAAACAGGAGAGGTAGCGAGAGCAGACCACTGGAGTGACAGGTTCCAGAATCTGAACAAGTGAGCATTTTACACTTTTACCAAAAACAAAAATATACGTTTTAGCTACAATTTCGTCCAAATTTTAATCCTTTTACCTTTTTTTAGTCACACACACAACAACTTGCGCATCACCCGCATCTTGAAGTGCCTGGGAACTCTTGGATACCGTCACTACCAAGTCCCTCTGGTTCGGTTCTTCCTGGAAGAGACTCTGGTCAAAGGTGAACTTGAGAGGGTCAAAGACAGCGCCCTGAGCTACTTCTTGTTTGCTGTTCTCGATAAGGAAGAACGCAGGAAACTTCTCAAGTTTGCCTATGATCACTATGACGATAGCGAGTCGTTTGTGTGGTGCCCGAAGAAAATCCAGGACGCGTGGTCAAAAGCTCGGCAGGAACAGGACCAATTTAGTTTAGAAGGAAACGGCTGGGACAACATGTCAATGTACAACTGATGATGTAGCAAAAAACTTTACTTATTCTTCCTGTTCTTATGTACTGGATGTGTGTGTTTTGCACTAAGACAAAGTAGTTTAAAAAAAGGTGAACCTAAACTGGATTATTTTTTTGCATATGTTGTTTCTTGGTTTGATTTTCAGAATTGAAATGTCTACACTTAAATTGTTCTGAGTCCTTGAATTGTAATTTATGCCTTTTCGTCATTAAAACCTCACTCCATAACCTGAGTCATTTGAATTGAAATCCAGGACCTTAGTGAAAATATGTGCAGTGGAATCTCTAGCTTTAGTTAGAGACTCCATGAATTGTTCCTTCATGGAACAGTGGCAAGAAATGAGCTCAAAAAAAGGAAACCTACAAGATGTCATGTTTTTAAAAAATGCAGCAAAGAACCTGCTGATGGTTTATACACTACGCAACAACCAGACAGTGTTAAATAGTGTATTTCTAATGCAGTTTCACCACACCTTTCTTTCTTCTTGTGAAAGCACAACTAAACTGAGTTTATATTTGTTTCCTTAGGAGATAAATTTTTCTGACTTTGTTTTAGGCCTTGATCCTGTGTATTCCCAGTGAATTAACTTATTTTGATTTGGAGATGATTCATGTCAGTGCATGTGGAGGGTAGTTCAGTCAGGATACTTTGTTGTTTGAAGATATTAGCCTTTTCTAAAGAATATCATACAACAAACATCATTTTCAGTCTTTGCTAATTCCCCCCTAAGATTCACACCTAAGATTCAAATCTTAAGACTCTGAACCACTTTTTGGCAATAGGTATTCTAATTCAATTTGATGCACATGGAAAAGATTTTAATGTTTAAATAGTTGCGTTGGACGAAACTAACTGGATTTTATGTAACTTCATTAGACACACTAAGGGAAGCCATTCCATACACGACTGTAGACTCTCATGTGAGGCCGAATGAGCAGCGTGGGAGAGTGAAAGAGATTTAAGGAAATAGCCTCAAAATAAAACAAAACCTAGTTTCCACAGTTTTATTTTATTGAAAACATTACTTCACTTTTCTAGTTTTTCTATACTGCTTCAGTTCATATTCAAAATATTCTATTGATTAAAAAAGAAAATTTCAACCACTGAGCAACTGCTGCACTGAGGTGATGTTTGGTACACAGGCAAAAGAAGTCCAATGTCCAAAACTTGAAGGTTGCTTTTTAGGGCTTATTTTTTTCTATTTCAACGCCACTCTTGTTCCCCTAGACCTTGTTTTTTTGTTTATTTAACAACATTGTAAGTTTATTGTTCACCGATAATGGCGTTATTGGTGCCACATTGGTGCAGAGACAAGAGTAGTAGATTTTGTTCATCTGCTTGATGTGTGGATTCTCTGTTCAGCTTGTTGAATATTACAAACCCAATAGCTGGAGATCGGCACCAGCACCTCCTGACCCCATTAAGCGACAAAGGTGTAAGAAAATGGATGATTTTAAAACTTATCCGGTAAAAATAGATTTTGACGTAATTTTCTTGACAACATATTACAGTAGTGATTTATTTCCACTACACCGATATGTTGAAGTTATTTTCAGTTAAATGCGAAATTTCATGTGTAGTTGCTAGCACACCAATGAAATATTTAGTATTACACAAAGAAGGTGTTGACAAAATGTCAAGAATTGTTGTTTTGGCTTAAAATGAAGCAGAAGAAGAATAAACGAAGAAAAAAGGAAGCATAGCGTTTTTCCATGACATAGAACTGTTAGAAAAGAAGAGTTCTATTTTACTGTCGCGCGCTGCTCATTCGGTCTCGCGCGCTGCATATTCGGGCTCGCGCGAGTGTCTGCATTTCCAGCTTTTGGCCGCTGTGGCGCTGCGTGGTGGGTCATGGGTAACCAGCTGTCCGAGACAAAGACTAACCAGTCGGAGAACAAGTGTTCTTCGGATGAGGAGGAGAGGATCAGGGCGGCTCCTTACTGCGAGGTCCCCGAAATCTTGGACAAGCCTCCAGAGGTTAAGGTAGAGAATGAGTTCAACGGAAATGAATATCGAGTCGACGACACGGATGATTTCTACTGCGAATACGATTCAACTTGGGAGACTGAGCATGAGAATGAAGGACCCCCAAGAAAGAGGACCTACCAAACCAGAAAGAACAGAACTGTGAGTTTAACCTGTGTACAACTTTATCATTCAGCTCCTCTCAGCCAGTGGCGCAACTACACATTGTTTAGGTGGATGCGAAAACATAAATCGCCCCCCGGAGGCGACCCTTAAGTGAAGTGTAAAACTCGCTACATTTACTTCGTTATGTGCGCGAGGTGAAGGAGCGTAACGCGCGTTGAAGTGTTTGGGAAAAACGTCATCGGCAGGTCGCCCCCTCCAGACGGGGTTTTGGCGCCCCCCTCTGGTGCTGCGCCCCTATGCGCTGCATACCCACTTTTTGCGTCCCTGCTCCCAGCAGTAGTTTTACTTTACATTCAATTCCTGCACTCATAAAAAATAAACTGTTTGACTCAACCTAATAAAAGTGCTGCAAAAAATTTGCAAGTATTTTGTTACTGTATTTATTTAAATATAAAGCACTTAAATAAATATTCTAACAGGTATCTAAAATACACTTAAAAAACTGAATGAGTTCAATTTAACTAGTCATAAAAATATATTTAATATTCTCAATTTTAGGCCTTATGAGTTACTTTGTATGCCCAAATCTATTTTTAAATGTTTTTACTTTTATTTAGAAACATTTGCTCTGTGGTTTGTGTGATAATTGGGATGTGGTTACTAATTAGTCTTTTCCTGTCCCAGGCTCATAGCTGATGGTGATATCAAACAAATTTTTATTATTATTATTACTATTGAATTTGTATATACAAACAGTTTTTACCATTATATCAGAATAAAGCAAAATTTCTATAAAGATTGAACAAATAGAGTTTTAAAAAGTAAATACAATTCAGCCATGTAAATGTTTAGTGAGTTATGAAGCTGGTATTTTTGTTGTAATTTATTTACGTCAGGTGTTAAAAAAGTATCAAATATAGCCGAAACTCATAGAAATCTTAAATGTATTGTTCCAGTCTTTTTTCTCAAGTGAGAAATTATGGGATTAAGGCATAAAACTCTTTTGAAATAGTTCTAAGCATTTTAAATCTAATCCAACAAGGTAAAATGTCAAGCTTTCATACACTGCTGCTAACATGCACTGTTTGATGGCAACCAGATAAGAAGCACTGCATGCTAGCTAGTTTCACTTTAGCATTAGCGATATTGCTAATAAGAAACCAAATGTGGATATAAACTTAGATTATTGTTCCAGCATATACATTTTCCTTGACATTATAGCAGTTCTTAACTTTTGCTAAATTTGTATTCATGTATTTTGCAATACATACAAATATATCCCTCTTACTACTCTTTGTTTAAATCTTTATAACATATGACTCCAGTAGATTCATATATGAATTCATACATAAATCTACTGCTGACTAAACTATAATTTTAGCTCAGTTCTAGTCAATTAATAATTTGATACAATTTATCCATTCCTGAGCAGCTTTATATTGTATTATACCTGACTTCAAAAAAGAGCAACTTAAGTTTAAGAGCTGCATTCACTTTTACAGTGTGTTTATCTTCCTGTTTACATATTTTCACTGCACTGCTGAGCCAAGTGTGTTATGTGTGACTATGTTTTCTTCTCCAGTACAAGTTCATCCGGTTTGTAAATGCTGCTAAAGACATGCAGAACTACAGGCACAACTACCCAGTGAGTTTAACACACATGAAACCACAGACAGCATCGCTTTTGCTATTAGCTCCAACTTATTTTTCCCCACAGAACCTTCACCAGACACAACACTTAGAGGAAGAAAATAGATGTACCCACATCGACAAGTTTTAAAAGTGATTTTTTTGGGGGTGAAAATAGATTCTAACTAAAATGTGTTTTTCCTGAATAGGATGAAAAGCCCAATCTGAGCTTCTACCATGGGGATACACCATCTTTACCAGACGGTAGGCCTCCAATAACAACTAATACGGCTTTGAGATCTTTTAGCCGACTTCATGTTGCCAGGTTTTATTGAAGTAATTTCTTAATTCTTGAGTTGCGTCAGTAGTGAAACTAAACCAAAAGTGTGTTTAGTCAAAGATCTAATGGTTAGATGGTTGTTAAACCATGGCCTCCACGGTTTAACAAGGAGGCCAGTTACTTTTTCACACTGGTCTGGATATATTCCCATAATAAATGAAATATTTAAAAAAAAAATATTCTTATATAAAAATGTATTTCTGTTATTTGTTATCAGGGGTCTACATTCATCAGTTCCACAAAGATTGGAAAGGAAAGTATGCCAAACTGGAGCATGCACACACCTATATGGAGTGGTAAGGTACTACGCAATGTAAAGATTTGAAGGAAAGTTTAAATACCTCGTTTTGATTAAATTTGTCTTTGACAGGCTGTTTCCTCTGCAGGAACCCGGGGTGAACTATGAAGCAACAACCCTGACAAAGCAGGAAATTCAGGTAAAGCTCTATAAATATACTATTTGGACAAAAGTGTCAGACAAGTTTTCACATAATCTTTGCATTTGCTTCAGGATTTTCTTGATAGTCCAACCGCAAGGAAGAATCTACTGGAGTCTTACAAGCTCATGTTGGATTTTTATGGCATCAAGTTAGAAAATGAGGAAACAGGAGAGGTAGCGAGAGCAGACCACTGGAGTGACAGGTTCCAGAATCTGAACAAGTGAGCAATTCACGCTTTTACCAAAAACATAAAACTGTGTATTTTAGCTACAATTTTGTCCAAATTTTAATCCTTTGACCTATTTTTAGTCACACACACAATAACTTGCGCATCACCCGCATCCTGAAGTGCCTGGGAACTCTTGGATACCGTCACTACCAAGTCCCTCTGGTTCGGTTCTTCCTGGAAGAGACTCTGGTCAAAGGTGAACTTGAGAGGGTCAAAGACAGCGCCCTGAGCTACTTCTTGTTTGCTGTTCTCGATAAGGAAGAACGCAGGAAACTTCTCAAGTTTGCCTATGATCACTACGACGATAGCGAGCCGTTTGTGTGGTGCCCGAAGAAAATCCAGGACGCGTGGTCAAAAGCTCGGCAGGAACAGGACCAATTTAGTTTAAAAGGAAACGGCTGGGACAACATGTGATGATGTAGCAATAAATATGTTATCAATAAGAATAAAAATCGAATGTACAACCTGTTGAACATTTGTTCAAAAGCTTTTAAAGTGAAGATTTAAATGAAAGCAGTTGCCTGTTGAGGTATAACACCTGTTACTCATGTTTGCAGTTTTTCCAGTTTATTCTTCCTGTTCTTATGCACTGAATGTGTGTGTGTTTTGCACTAAGACAAATAAAGTACATTACAGTAGTTTTAAAAAAAAGGTGAACATGAACTGGATTATTTTTCCATGTTATTCTTGGTTTTATTTTCGGAATTTAAATGTCTACACTTGAATTGTTTTGAGTTCTTGAATTGTAATTCAAGAATAAAAGAATAAAACCTCACTCCATAACCTGAGTCATTTGAATTGAAATCCAGGACTGTAGTGAAAAAATGTGCAGTCTCTGCATGTTTTACTGATGATGTATGCTTTGCGTTAGTTAGGGACTCCATGAATCGTTCCTTCATGGAACAGTGGCAAGAAATCTAAAAAAAAAAACCTACAAAATGTCATGTTTAAACTTGGTAGAGGACACAGCAAGTAGGATGTTGCTTCCATTATATTTGAGGTAAGATAAAGCTGGGCTCACAAATATAAATATTTGGGTCTTTAGATCCTTATGAGAACATAACCCACATATACCAAGAATACAAATGAGAACAGTATTCATTGTGTAACAACAAAAAAAGACTTCAATAAATAACACTATAGCTGTTATGATTTTAATTGTACCACTTTTTAATATTGTCAGTAAAAATACTTGTACACTGAAGGAGTCGAGGTCTTTCTAGCTCCCAGAAGATCGCATAAACTCAAATGTTCAAATTCCAACATTTCTTTTGAAAATTGCAGCTTTAAACAAGTTAAGGATGAATTTTGATACTGCACTTTGCACACAGCCATGTGTCACTGCGTCACTCTTCTTTACATAAGGAGAAAAAAAATGAGACTAACAAACTGTAGGAGACATTTTAATTGGTTGACTTCAGACAAACTGCGGACATTTTTCTCAACACTATGGGATGTACACTGTTGATAAAAAGCTTTTAGTTCAAAGTAGCTGGACATGTTTCCACAGCGCTGCCTTAAGCTTCACATTATCCACCTCATATATATGGCTTTTATTTGCTGCACTTAGAAAAGTCTGAATAAAAACATCAGTATATACAGAAATATATATGTGAATATTTACATTTTGTAAATGGTGTGTTAATCAGTTACATTATTTTGATTTCTTCAAAAAAAAACAAGAATCAAAAAGAACAACATTGCAACCAGAGAAAAGTACATTTGTCAGGACTGGAAGAATACACAAGGTGTTGTACTCGCGTAACTCGAGGGAATAAAAAACACAAACGTAGAAATCTTAAAGAGACAAAGAGTACAAACACTTTCTGTTTAGAGCCATTTCCAGAGAACCGTTTGAAAATGGAAATTCAACAAAATACTGCTCATACACATTTACAATGATGTTTGGATGAAGATTTAGGATCAAGAAAGATGTAATGTCTATAAAACAGAGTCTAGGAAGAGTGCTTGTCAGTGTCTGTACTCTTAGCTTTCTCCTTGGATGAATCGCGTTTACTCTCTCTCTTGTCCTCTTTCTTTTCTTTGCTCCTCTTGTCTCGATCTCTCTCTCTTTCGCGATCCCGGTCCCGCTCTCTGTCTCGATCCTTTTCTCGTTCCCTCTCTCTTCCCCGGTTTCCGCGGTCACGGTCTCTGCTTCTTGATCGATCTCGTCTTCGGTCTCGTTCCCGCTCCCTGTCCCTGTCTCGGTTTCTTGCTCTGTCGCGGTCATAGTCTCTCCGGTCAGATTCCCGAGGTCTGTCTCTATCTTTATCCCTGTCCCTCTCCTTTTCTTTCTCCCTGTCTCTCTCCTTTTCTTTCTCCCTGTCTCTCTCCTTTTCTTTCTCCCTGTCTCTCTCCTTTTCTTTCTCCCTGTCTCTCTCCCTCCTTTTCTCAGAGTCTTGGTCCCTGTGTCTCTCCCCCTCTGCGTCTCTGGTCTTCTCACTGTCCCTCACCCTGCTGCGCTCTCCTTCTCTTCCACGCTCCGGTTCCCGCTCCCTCTCCCTTCCTCGGTCCCACTCTTGTTCCCGACTCCATCGCTTGCCCATCCCCCTCTCCCAGGGGGGCCTGCCACCGTGAGGACTTTCCTTCTCTCTCTCCCTCCTGTGGTCTTCAGAGAGCTCTCTCTGCCTCTCCTCTATGGACTGTGAGGAGCCGGAACTGAGTTCTCTGTGTGGCATGTCAAAGCGACTCAAACGCTCTCCACGTTCTAAACGTTCTCCACGTTCCCCACGCTCTCCGGTGCGAGACTCTAAATCATCGTGGGTGCCACCACTCCTCCTTCTCATTTCCGGAGACAGTCGTCGCCAGTGGTCCTCCCTCTGTAGGTCTGGACTTTGGCCTCCGTGGCGACTGGGAGGGCCGTGTAGTCCATCTACAGATGGTGGCAGCAGCGGCATGCCGTGGCGAACAGGTCTGGGATCGTCTGAATGCCAATCGAAACGGTAGCGTTCTGAAATCTGAGAGAGATGCGGCCTGTTCTCCTGAGCCGGGAGTCCGCGGGGTTCGTCGAAAGACCGTCTCTCTAGCGGTGAAGATGGCGGTGGCCTTGAACCGCCATACTGGTTATGTGGTTGGAAGAGCTGTCCACTCAACTCCGTGCTAGGAGGCAGCAATCTCCTCTCCTCGTACTGGTCGGGTGGAAGTCCACGATAAGCGGAAGGTGCTGGAGGACCGAGATTCTCTTTAAAATATTGGGGAGGATTTGGATTCTGGTCCATACTGGGATTGAAGGAGTTACTGGGAGTGTCCTTGTTGTAATGCTGATTTGGCGGGGGAGCCCTGGGGCCTGGGAAGAGAGCAGGAGGAGGGTGCCTGGCATCAAAGTGAGCAGATGGTGGGGGTCCTGTGAAAGATGGAGGAGGACCTCTGTTAGCAGGGAAATTAAAAGGAGGGAGAGGACTAGAGAATCTAGGTGGCGGTAAGTTGTTCTGTCCTTCAAAGTTTGGAGAGGTGGGTGAATGTTTGGAGGTGGGCCTTGTAGTCCAATGTGTTGAGGGGTCAGGGAGGGGTCAAATATTTGTGGAGGGGGTGCTCTCTGAGAAACTGGAGGGAATTGAAGAGGGGGTCCCCTAGGCGGCAGGATGTTTTGTATTGGTGGACCAAGAGGTGGCTGCTGCTGCTGCTGCTGCTGTTGGTGCTGGTTGTTTGGCCACTGGCTCTGGTTTTGATAGGGAGGGTAGGACGTCGGATTTGGGCCGTACTGCTGACTGCCATCCCCTTGACGTGGGGGAGGACCATGAACAGAGGGAGGAACGTGGATAGCTGGGGGAGGCCCCTGCATCGAAGGAGGACCGGACATTAAAGGAGGACCTTGCATGGGTTGCATCATAGACTGTGGCGGAGGCCTCATTATCAGGTTCTGACCTTGCATGGGGTGGGGAGGGACAAAGCTGGACTGTGGTGGAACGTCGACAGGCGGTCGGTACTCGTTATCGAAGGAGGCCATGTGGTGCGACATGTGATGCGAGTGAGCATCGGCCACCGTGCTTTGAGTGAGTACCGGGATGGCGGACGTTACCGTGGAGATGTCTGCAGACTCTCTGCGATAACGCGAAGATGGGGCATCTTGGCTGTTTTCCTCGTACTTTAAATCATCACCAGCTTTTAAGATACTGGCAGCATTTGGCCAAATGCTGTATTTGTCCACTTCAGTTTCCTCCTTGTCGTCTTCGTCTCTTTTCCTTTTTCTATCGGTCATGTAGCTGACCTCCATATTATGTTCCACCTTCTCTCCCAGTAAAGGAATTGAAACCTCTTCATTCTCCGAGTCCATGAAAGGCAGAGTCGCCTCACTTTTTTCCTCCTCCTGGGCCAGCGAAGTCTCTGGACCTTGAGGGGCATCAGCATGTTCTTCTACTTTAGGCGGAGATTGCTCTTGTGCGAGAGGTGCAGAGGCAGGAGAAGGTTCGGTTAAAGGAGGAGACGACTCCTCTTTTTGTTCTGGTTCAGACTGTTTCTGTTCACCCACAGACTGGCGAGGATCCCTGCTCTGTCTTGGATCTCTTCTCTGGTTGATAAGCGGAGCAACCGTTGACGACTTGACTAGTTCTTCAACTTTCTTGCCAAGTTGGAGCAGGTGACTGCTGGCAGCTGTGTTTGGAAGTAACAAAGCTGCGGCGGCTGTCTCTGTGGACAACGTCTGCTGTTCTGCCTGTTTCTGCAGTGCTTGATCTCCAATTCTTCGAAGATTTTCCAGGATCATCTTTGCATCGGGCACATTTTCAGCTATGGGCTTAGTTTGTGCTGGTATCACAGTTTTCACATCATCAAAAATCGAATCATCTTCAGGATCATACTCCACATCGTCAGTTTCAGCTGCTTCCACCTCAGTCGGCTTAGGGACCTCGGGTTTGATTAGCTCGTCAGCAGCCTTCTTGGGGGCATTAAAGACCAGACTGGGATCATACTCTTCTTCTGGATCATATGGTCTGTCGTCTTCATCTTCTTCTTCCGGTGTCTCTCTTGGATTTTGGGTAAACTGCTGGACAATGGGGTCTAACATAGTAGCGGTGGCAGGAAGTTCCCTGGTTTGATCAGATGGAGAGTTAGAAGCGTCTGAGTCCAGCTTTTTGTTCCTGAAGATTGTGTTGAGAATGGTTTGAAGAGGCGTGGCGGCTGATGCAGAGGCGGCAGCAGAGCTTCCGGATGTGGAATCCTTGCCAAGGGTACCGGATGGGACTGGAGCATTGACAGCCGACAGTAAGGAAAGGACCGAGGCGGCGGCGTTTGCTGTGCTGCTGCTGGGAGTCTCAGAAGAGTTGGATGGAGGTGAACCTGGAGGAGTCGTGCTGAAGGGGAGTTCAAGACTCTGCCGTGCACTTCTCTCCGCCTTGACTGCCGGAGCAGGTTTAGGGAGTCCAGTTTCATCTGCATCTTTGGTTTGAATTTTGGACCGTTTGTCCTCCGTTTCAAGCGGCGCACCGGCTCGCTTTCGATCCTTCTGGCAGATCAGTAATCCCAGGAGGAGGTTGGGACGAGCTGGTTCAAGTCCTGAGATGCAAACACACAGGAACCAGAGAAAGGATGTCAAAATCCATACAAATTAAACATTTGAAAACAAAGGATGATAATGCTGAGGTACAAAACAAAAAATACTGGAATGAGAGCTAAAGACTGCTTTAGACTACAAAAATGTATCATGTAACCTCTTGCTATAATGAAGACATAAATTCTTGCATTACAACTGGCCAGAGATCAGAACAGTCAATGTCCTTTAGCCAGCTTAAATGCTAAAAATGTGCCTTTAACCCTCTTCATTAAATACATCCAAATTAAGGTCTTTCACCACTTTCAGTCTAAAAACACATCAACCAACAGTAGGTAGTTTCATGCATTCCCATCTACGTTCAATAGAAATCTAATAGCTTGAAAACATAAGCTTAAATGCATAATTAGGATTCATTTGTTTTTCCCTGGAGAGAATTTAACAAGACATTCCAGTGAATGAATGGTTAAAAAAATGTTTAATTCCTTAATTTTCTGTTGGATTCAAATATTCCAATTAAATCGTCAGATCAGACCCTAGAGAAGCTTAACTGGTTTCTGCCAATGATGCGTCACTATTATTAACTTGCTGACATTTGTTAGAAGCTTAGACAAGCAAATAAGGGTCTTGTAGGTCTTTTAATAGATGCAACACATAAATAGAAGACAATACTAAAAAGATTATAACGTTTACATAGACTGGAACATATTTTCCTCTTTTGGATTCATTTAAAATCTGTTACCAGACCCTCATTTTTTCATGATTGGGTGTAAAACCTGACCTCTATACAGACTTTTTGGATCACCTTTATTCAACCACCGGGTTCAAAAATATAAAGTGCTGGTCTTTTATAAGCAGAAATGTGTTTGAATCCAACTCGATCCCTTGGTAGCGATGAAGCACTTCACTGTATGGTTGGCATCTTAAAAGAAGGCTTGACTGAAGACTACTTGAAACTGATTTATTAATTATATATGTATTTAACACATATACTAAGCCAAGTCTTGAGAAACAACAGATTGAGACTGGATGATGTGGCACCAATCTGCAAAGCAAACTTTATTGAAAATGTGCCATACAATTTCAAATACACAGAAAAAAGTACAGGAGACAGTACAAACATGTTGGGAGACTCAAAGAAACATGAGCACCCCCTACTGTTAGAAAAAAAGCTCTCATTCCAGTCTGAACAAAGAAAATATACTTACCGTATGTTAGAAAAAAAAAAAATCACAGTTTGACAGGAAATTAACAAATACCACACAACACTTAAGCAGTATTTCTATAATCCCTTCTAAATGCTTACCTGGCCCGTCAAACGGTAATAGCCTAGAGGGTAAAGGGTCTTTTGAGCCGAGTGGGATGAGATAGAGGTCTTTGATGCGCCGGTTGTTGTTGGCTACCACGCCAAATTTCTTTCTGCTGCTGAAGTAAGAGAAGAGAGACACATATGCTACCTCTTCTTCCTCTGTGGCTGGCTGGAATCGGATCAGACACAGCTCCTGAAAAACACAAAAGCAAAAGGGGGGGGAGGGGGATAGAATTTGATACCAGACGTTTGAGGAGAAAAAACGCAGCTCTTCTATCGGTTAATCTCTCTCTAAACCAACCTTGGAGAGCGACGTTTTCAGCTTCCCGACATAGTCCCACACGGTGTTAGGAGTTATCCTGCCTCCGATGTGGATGGTGTCGGGTAAATCCTGCACCACATTGACAAAGAGAAACAGGTTGAATGTTTATATGAAGTGGAGTAAACAGAAAGTCTACTTGATATACACAAGAAAATAATGTATACCCCAAATTGTGTTTGGGGAAAGTACCTCTTTCAGGTGTTCAAAGGAGCCTGACACCAGATAAGCTTTGGTCACAAACTTAGCGACTGACTGCATGTTGACAAATCCTTTCCATATCGTCTCCTGACCGTACAAGAAGATCGCCGTTTCCCCCTCAGGAGGAGGTTCAGCTGAGCTGTAACAAATCAACAACACCCTCCTTTTAGATAAGTTGATGCAACACTGTAAAAAGTAGGTCTCGCTTCAATATTTTGAGTTTTTCTTGGTCGTACTGCAGCAGAAAGACAGAACACCTTTTTTTCGAAGACTTGGACGTAGTTGCCACCGGAGGCGGCGCTGGAGGCAGTGGAAGTGGCAGTGGTACTTTAACTCCAGCATCCATTGGAGCAGCAACAGAAGCTGTGATGGGAGCCAGGACGGGCTCTGCCGGGTTACTGGTGGGCTTTTCGACGGCCAGTGGCACGACGCTCGCGGCGGAGCCGTGGCGGGCCATGCGAGGGTCTCTACGAGAGATACTGACGGTAGAGACGGCGGGGGCGACGAGCGGGAGGATTGGAGCGGGAGGCGCCATCGTGTTCGGGTCCTCCTGGTAGAGCTGCGGCGGAGTTTCTGGAACTACTGGCCCCGCGTTGGGGTGGTAGGGTGGAGCGACCGGCGGATGGGACATTGAGGGGTCTAGGGGAGGGTAGGCCGCGGCGTTGACAGAAGGCGAGTCCCCAGACCTGGAGGACCTTGATTCATGTCTGGGTGGTTTGACATCAGGCTTACTGGAGACTCTGGCCTTTTTGGAAGCAAGTTCATCTTCTGTCTTTTGTCCTGGAAGACACATTTATGAAGCATGAATATGGAAATAAAGACATTGGAGTAAACGTAGTAGCATCATACTACCTTGAACCTGTATTACCTGTGCATATTTTACAGTTGAGGTCAAACAGATGAGTCTTGTGTTCAGAAGTGGTGTCTTTCAGCATGCTGCTGAAAACATCCACCATGTTGCTGCCAGTGTTGCCGTCAGCAGAGGGCTGGGCGGATGCTGAGGGGGTGGAGCAAGCCTCGTCTTGGTCCTGAGGAAACGCAAGAGGAATCCCATCAAACGTTAAATATAAACATAAAACAATTCAATTCTCATCAGTCATACAATTCTCATCGTATGACTTTTTTTTTTTTTTTTTTTTGCAAGTCATCCAAGATAGAAATTGCAGAGAGCGGCCAACTAAATCAAAAATCTTTCTATTTGCTAATACACAGTCCAGTCACATTAATGTGACCACCACGTACTTTCCACTTCAGAGTTAAATAACCAATCACAGAAGGCAGGTGGCAGCACAGTGCAGTTGAGCGTATATAAAGGGTGTGTGTGGGCTTCGGAAAACATTTCAATCGTTGGCGTAATGCAGAAACGAAGCGATTTATCCGACGTCCAAAAGGGCATGATCATTGGCTTTCGGGCCAAGGGTGGAAGCATTTCCGAAACGGCTGAGTTTGTGAACTGTTCGCGTGCCGCCGTGGTAAAAGTGTACCGTGCATGGCAAAATGGGACTGTCCAAAATCAACGACGTGGCAAATGTGGTGCACCACGGGCCATAGATGACAGAGGCGAACGACGGTTGCGGAGATGCGTTCGGGCAGATAGACGGGCTACCGTTGAGCAACTGACCACTAAAATGAACCAAGGGGCTACCACAAGTGTCTCCCAAACCACTATTCAGCGAACATTGCTGCGTCTGGGCCTCCGAAGCGGACGCCTGGTTCGTGCACCTATGCTGACTGGTGTTCATCGACGACGAAGGCTAGAATTTGCACGCCAGTACAGCAGCTGGACGTCCACTGAGTGGCGACAGGTAGCGTTTTCAGATGAATCGCGTTTTATGCTCCATCGGACAGATGGACGTTGGCGTATAAGGCGTGAAACCTCTGAAAGGAACCACCCTGCAACCATTGCAGGAACGGTCCAAGCTGGAGGCGGGAGCATTATGGTCTGGGGAATGTTTTCCTGGCATTCTCTGGGTTCACTGATTATTGTGGAAGGCACGATGGATCAATACAAGTACGCATCTGTCCTTGCGGACCATGTCCACCCCTACATGCGCATTGTTTTTCCTCAGGATGATGGCATCTTCCAGCAGGACAATGCGAGGTGCCATACAGCTGCCAGTGTACGTGCGTGGTTCGAAGAGCACCAGGATGAGTTTACCGTCCTCCCCTGGCCAGCAAACTCACCTGACTTAAACCCAATCGAGCATCTGTGGGACCATCTCGATCGAGTTGTTCGCGCCATGGATCCTCAACCGCGTAATCTAGCGCAGCTGGC
The DNA here is from genome assembly GCA_033032245.1 of Poecilia picta. Taxonomy (NCBI): domain Eukaryota; kingdom Metazoa; phylum Chordata; class Actinopteri; order Cyprinodontiformes; family Poeciliidae; genus Poecilia; species Poecilia picta. The sequence continues at coordinate 7,437,871 of CM065357.1, read as the reverse complement.
CACGGCATTAGAGTCGGCATGGCTCAACATCCCAGAGAAGACCTTCAGGGACCTAAGTGACTCTCTTCCTGCACGTCTCGTAGCAGTTCGCTCTGCGAAAGGTGGTTATTCTGGCTTTTGACAGATGGTCACATTAATGTGACTGGACTGTGTATTTATTGGCTACTTTTCAAATTTCCTCATGCAAAAGCTTCTTGCAGGCTGAAGGAAGATGGAGAAGAGAAGCTCGCCACCACTTACTGCCGCAGAACCCAAGCGAGAAGACGGCGCAGCAGCAGAAATACATACATCGGCATCGGATGGGGGAGCATCGTCCATCTCTACGCTGTGGGAGCCCATGTCGTGCCTGCTTCCATGTCTGGAATGCCCCGAACGGCTCCGAGAGTGACCCTGAGGACGGGAATTCAAAGATTGTTCCAGTCACCAAATCAAAAAGAATTTATTAATAATTGGCCTTTTTTTTTTTTTTTTTTACAAAAACATAGAACAGAAAAGTGAGAGTGGATTTTGTTCTTCTTAACAAAAGAATTAAATAAAAATGTCCCAGTATTTCCCTGTTTTCAAGCTCCACCCATCTCTTCTTGTTAACTCCCCTGGTGAATCCTCACAGCATCATGCAGCCACCATCATGTTTTACCAATGAAATAGTGTGTTTGGGCTAATAGGCAACATTAATGGCCCTCTAAAAGAAATATGTTGCACTCGATTTTATTTAAAAGTGTCTGAGTAATGGGGGCAGAAAACAAAAGTGTAAAATACTCAAATCTTTAAAAAACTTTTATTTTTTCAATTTCCTTCTACTTTGTAATTTTATTTGTCAAACTATGAAGTCACATGTTAAAGGAAACCTGATGATTTGTAAAAGTAGTAGGAATTTTTACCTCTGAACTTTCAGACTTTCTCCACTCGGATATTTCTTTGGAGAGCAGCTCTTCAGCACTTAGTCTCACCAGTCTGAAGGGAGTAACTTGTCCACCAATCACCCTGTAGAACAAACCCTGCAACACACACATCGTCCATCAAACATCCCCAAAACCTTGCTGCCTTGAAAAACCTTTAAAACTTCCCTGCTCGTGTACCATGTGCTCCTGACCGACTCACTTTGTTTTTAGGGTCCTTCAGGTTGAACATCAGCGTCCTGTATTTGTTCTTGTATTTGCTGTCGGTACTCAGGCAGAGGTTAAACATCTCCTTCTCGATGCCGTACGCAAGTTTCCCCACCTCGCTTTCTGTCATTTTCAGATCATCGCTGTCGCTCACCCTGACGGAGGATAACACATTTTCAATGGTCACAAAGAAAAACAAAGACCCCCAAAAAGATGTCCCACCTGGAGACGAGAGGAACCCACCTTTTGAAGAGAATGTCCGTGAGCGAGCGCCGGATGTTCTGCCTCATCTGGTTGTTGGCTGGTGGTCTCGCAGGGGACGAGTGGGAGGACGATCCAGGTGGATGGGAATGCCTGGAAGACGAGGACCGGCTGGATGAAGTCGAGGATACTGGAGAGGATGGGACTCGGGAGGAAGAAGAGGCAGAGGAGTCTGGCTGACTCTGGGAAGGGGAGTCCTTCTGTTGAGGTTGCTTCTTGGGAATGGTGAAGTTAGACTTGGTGACTCTGAGGGCCCCCGTGACGTGAATTGGACCAGCAGGGAAAGGAGATGGGTTGGGGGCCGGCGCCTGGCCGGGTTTCTTGGGCTTCTCGGCGGTTTTAGTCGGGGTGGTCGCCCGTTTCTTGGAGACCTTGGAGCTGCTAGCTTGCGGAGAAGACTTCTTGCTCTTCGATGAGACCACAGTGGATTTTTGTGGAGGGGACTTCTTTCCTTTGCGTAGATTTGAGGATATTCTGGTGGATTTCTCAGGTGACGGGCTCCGTTCCTTCTCGGTCTTCTCTTCTTTGGGAGGGGCTGTAAACCAAGAACAAAACCCAGTGTTTGAAAAAAAAAAAAAAAAAAAAAAGTTGGCAAAATTTGTTCCTCTGAATATCAGCAGTTGAAAACCAGTCTATTATTACGTCACAATAAAAACACCCTCAAAATCATTTCACATTAAGATGACAATTTCTAAATCAGGAACCATAAATCAGTCACATCAGAAAGAATATACTGAAAAATATTTAAAAACATAGAATCTTGGGAAAAGGCAAAAAAACACATTTTATTTGTGGCTGTGAAAGCTGGTACATTTTGATGTTAATAAAACCTATTTTAAAATGGAAGAAATACGAGTTAAAATAAATTATCCAAACTCCCCAAACCCAAATACAATTTAAAAAAAAATCTGAGTGATCTAGCATTACTGCCTTCAAGTTCAAATTGTTGGTCTATTAGCACCAGCAGTTAATGTCTCAATCTATTTCCTCTTTCTTGAATATTTTCTAGAACAGCAACTTTAACCACTGTGTTCAACCCACATCTACTGCTTGGACAGAGATTTATTAAAATTTAAACTCAAGTAATAATTTGACAATAGTTAATGTTTTAATCTCCTCAATAGGTGAGCAACATATTTGAAGTGAGAATCTAAAGCACAAAACTCAACCTCTTAAGGTGAATTTGGGTGAAGTCCTCATGGATTGTGCAGGAACAGACAAAAATCCACAGGTGGGCAATTTTTCAAAATTCCCAAAATGACGCATTTCACTTTCAGGGTTACTGTAGTCTTCATTTAAATTGTAGTCTAAAGCTGCACACAGTAATATACATCCAGTACCTCTAGAAAACCCCATTATTGTATGCAAAGCCACCAATGTAGCAGTGTTTTCTAGAGATTTTAAAACTTTATATAAAATGGCAACGAAACTAATCAAATTTTCTACACTTTGGTCTGGTTGACCAAAAACAGCTGAACATAACTGTTTTCCTTATCTGACAGCATATGCTTATATAACCTTCACTCCTTCCAGTTGATCACAAGTGGGAGCTAATCTCATACTGTTGTCCTTCATATGCTATCAAATCCATTCCAGGAAGAGACAGGAAATCTTCAGTCTTCCATCTCCTTCTGACCCTGGCAGATCTTCACCGCTCGTCTTCAGGGTCTCATCTTCGCAGACGTGGTTCTTCCCCCCCCGCCCAGCTGCGTTCGCTCGCTCCGTAAAAAGTGTGTGGATGTTAACTTTTCACATCGACGTCTCTGGTTTCAGCTGAACTTGGTCAAGACATCCGACGGCAAGCCAACAACGCCCGAAATTAATGGAGGCATCCAAAAATCTGTTCATCACCTTTTATTTTAAAGCCAGTCACTTAGGAAAAATAAGTGGTGCACCACATTCAGTATGAATGAAACATCTCATCACCCCCAAACATCAAGGGCAGGTAAGAAAAATGTTTTAGCTGCTAATAGCAACAGCTCAACATGAGCCGTTCTCAGAAATTCCCACCTACCTGCAGCAGGAAGGACCTTTGAGGCAGACAGCAGTGGGATGTGATGAGGCTTGTGGAGGGAAATCAGGAAGACCATTGGAGAAGAAAAAAAAATAACCTAACGGTAGCACCTAATAACAAATCCACTTCATTCAGTTGACCTCAAACTGATTCTCTGAAAAGTGATTCCTCTGCTTTTTCTCTCTCCCAAATGTTGGGGAATTATCCCAAAGTCATCCAAAGTCTAATTCATTATGTTCGTGATCCAGAAACAAAGCTTTTTCCTTCAAAACCATTAACCTATTTCAGACCGTACATTCCTAACTTGGTTAACGCCCACTTTTATTATAAATATATATATACACATAGAGAGATCAAAGGGTTTAATTTAAAGCTGCCAATCCCTTACAGCATCAGTTTAATTGCCACCAGTGTCGTATGAGGAGAGATTTTGAATATAAAACTCCATTATTACTCCTCACACTTACCTGCTGCAACACTGCAAACCATTGATTATATAATAAGGTCTCTGTGTTATTTTAGATCATATTTCTCCTGCACAGATCAGTTCATGTTCTCCCCCCAGAAACACGGGACGCTTTCTGAATGAGGTAGCGTCACAGGAACCACACACACGGCAGGAAAACAACTAATGCAGTTTAAAAACAGCAGCACTAGACCTTCAAGGAGATACATACACTTTTTGTTTAACACTGTTGGTGATATGGGTGTAGTCTTTTCTGGTGGTACTGCAATGTAATTATGGTCACTGGACCAGGAGGCAGTGGACGGCGGAGGCCGCTGCTCCTCGGCGTATTCGTCTTCGTCGTCCTCGTTCGGGTCGGGGCTGAAGTCTTCGTCGCTGTCCGACGCCCTCCGGGTCTTCTTCTGCGCCGTCCCGCCGGCTCCGCCCGTCTGGACAGGAGAGGAGAGAAACAGATTCGCGAGTCAAGAGAAAAATTCTCCGCCACATGAATTCAGACTGATTGCAAAGACTCGAGGAAATTCTACCAACTCTGCTGGTGAGAAATACAGCTATTAGGGTCACCGAAAAAAAGGCAGTTCATCACCGACAGCAACGCATTTAGAGTTTTAACTCAACATTAGAGCCCTTTAGCAAGACAACACCGTCACAGAAACCACACACTTGGATTGAGGAAAGAGTTCACACCAGAGATGAGAGGCAGGTGAGAAAACTGGACGGATTTGCTAAGCTAACAATTATTAGCTACACAAGGCCTGTAACACATTCCTCCCACCTGGTTTGGAATCAGAACATTTTCAAAATGTTTCCAAATAAATCCTGTTAAATGATCATTATTTGATCCAGGTGCAGATGCCTCTAAAAGGTTCTGGACAGTCGCTCTCCAAGTCTGGACTTTAACACAATCCGTGTTAAAGCAAAATGGCTCCCATGTTGCTCTCGTTCTCATTAAACATTAACCTTTGTTACTTCACACTGCATTAGTCCTATTCAGGAGCTGTCTGAGTAAAACAAGTTAGTTTTGCTTGCAAACACCGTTTCAGATCTGGAGTAATAAGATGACACCAGATCACAATTATTCATTATAATGACCTTGTGACGACGTACCAAACTCATTAATACGGCATCATCAATGAGGGACACTTTATTCACTGATGTTCCAGCTGAGCCCACGGACACCAGTCCTGTTTTCCTTCGTTTTGTTTAGCCACATAAACCAACTTTCATGTACATACGGTCTAATACAGTGTTGAATTTTAAAGAAAGTGGATTTTTAAAGTTTTTAGTGTGGTCAGACTCAGAATCTAACATATTTAAGTAGCTAATCACACTGCTTAGGTTACAATCCTGCAAAATTCAGATGCATCTGATCCAACACACCTAAATCAGACGGCTAAAGTCATTCAACTCTGGATAGGCCTGGTAACGAGCTGATCCATTAGATTCAGGTGTGTTGGACTATAGACGCACCTAAAAGTTGAGGGACAGTAGCTCCAAGGGATTGGATGATATAAACTTTTGCTGTTGCTTATTATAATTTAACAGCTATATTTTTACACAATGAAACATGCTGAATGAATATCACCGGTATCCGTTTGTAAATGAAGCTGTTTCACAATAGAGTTCAGAAACTTAGCACGCAACATGAAAAACATTGATTTGCAAGAAAACGGGTCGTACACAACATCTACTTTGACGTCCTGTACTAAAAGTCCTCACAAACAACGATTTAGGTCAAAGATACAAGTTTAAGGGAACAAGAACATAGAAGAATGGAGGCCTGTCAGCTTCACAAGCTGTGGAGAAACTTAGTTTGTAATTTATGAGTTAAAAAGCTGAATCAGTTCTGGAGCGGCTCTAAGAACGAGTCCATCGCCTGGTCAAAGCTGTAAAAAAAATTGCATTCAACGTTAAAAAAAAAAAATCAAATATGCATAATTTCTTCAAATACTATGCGACAATACAATTATCCTGTAAAGACAGAATACCCTTGATATTTAATAGATTAAGAGATTTAACAGGAAGCAGAGAAAAGAAACTTCAGCATCCCATTCTGTTGTGTTTGAGATTAAAAATCCTTTAAAAAGTTGGATAGATGAGATATAAAGTAGTATTCATTTTGATGTTCATAAACATTTAAGATTTTTGAAGTTGCAACATTTTAAACCTTCAGAAGATAATGACATAAAAGTCCTAATCTTAGGAAAAATGATGAGATTTTTCTTTGTGACACAGTTATTAGACAGACGACATTTGGAGCTGCACAATATCAGAAAAAAAAAAAAAACATGTGACTGCAAAACTGTTGCTGAATACAGTTAGACATCAATTGTTCTTTGATCTGAATGCTCCCACCACATGGAGCATTCAGATCTGGGAGGTGAATTTTAACCTCACAGCCACTACAAATATAGATCCGTTGTGGGTCTTGATGACAAACTTCAACCTAACAAGCCAAATAAATTACTGGCATGCAGAAGTTGCCTGCGCAGCACCGATATCCTACCAAACATGGCATCCCAGCAGTCTTCTGTGATCGCTACACAGCACTCATAGTGTGACGGCCATTTTGACTTGATATGGTGTGCAGCTGCAGAAACATCAGAAGCTGATTTCCACAGGCTGCAGTCATTTGGTTTTCTCCCCAACAAAGTGAAAAATTGTGATGAAATGCAAGACAACATATACGTAAAACATGTTCGTATTCTGGAATCACAGTTACTATTAGCTAAAAAGCTCCAAGACCACACAGATTTCAAATTCACAGCAGATCCTTTTTCAGTTTAATTAAAGCACGATTAAAAATGCAGAGGCCGAGCACAACAAGCAGTCAGACACCGTGGTGAAAAGCATTTCTCCTTCTGAAATCAAACTGGTTGGAAGAACACTGTGATAAATATTAAACAAGTCCTAGATTTAAAACAGCCCAAACACTCTAAAGCATTCATTAGTGCTCAGCCATAAACCCCCCCTCTGATTCTGACATGTAAACATTGTAAGTTTAATATTCCTGCCACAAATCTGCAGTTATCCACAGCATGTAAAAACAAAAAAAAACCCAGTTTCTCTACCCTTATTGGACATACCCAGTGTGTTCAGGGGAAACCGTTTCAGGCAGCCCGGGTTACCTTTGCTGTGGACTTGTTTTTCGGAGGCATGCTCTTGTCCTTCTGCTTGGGCTCTTTGACGTCAGTGATGGACTTCATGGCTGCGGCGGCGTGCTTCAAGATGCAGTCGTTGCCACAGTACACGGAGTCCGGCTGGGCCGTGCTGTCGCAGCCGGGGCCGATGCACTTAGGCAGGGAGGAGTCGTCCTCCGCCCTCTGCTTGGCCGCCGCCTCCTCCACCGGCGTGGTGTTGACCTCGACCGTCGTCTCCACCCTCTGCTCTGGTTCCGGAGGGGCTTTCTGCTCTGCTGCCGACGGGACCTTCGGCTCCAAGGCCGCCGCCGCCTTTTGGTCCGCTTTGTGCTGGGTGGGCTGATGAATAGCCTGATTTAAATCAGCGCGGAACGAGATTAACAAATAAATCAAGCGGATCATTTTATTTTGCAGATCTGCCCTGAGCTTTAACTGTGTGCATACGGTGAATAAATGCGTCAGGAAAACAGGACTGAAACGATTACTCCATTTTCAAAATGGTCAACAGATTTAGTAATCGATCATTAACTGGACTATACAGCCTCAAAAAAGACCATGTGCTGAAAACGTAACATTCAATTTTGACAAAAAAATAACTCCTCTGGTGGTAGTTTCAGCTTCACCGGATCAGATTCACACATGGAATCACTGCTTTTAAATTTTAGACAAATAAAAAGATCATCTTTTATTTAGAAATTAACTGACTTGTTTTATTTACATTTATTATGTTTATAATATTGTTTAAAAAAAGGTTTAATGAAAAAAAAAATCTGCACATTGTGACCATTTTTATCCAATTAATTGTCAGACTAATCAATTAATCGTTAAACTAATCGATTAACCGTCAAAAAATAATAAAAATTAGCTACAGCCCTACAGGAAGAAGCTATGGATGAAAACAGCTGGGTTATGATGCGTGTATTTCATAAAGCCAACTCTGACCGTGGATGACGATATGAAAGGTTTCCAGCTGCAGTCACCTACCGGCTGGAAGATTTTTATCTTCTTCTTCCCAGATGGATTAGTCGCTTTCTCTATCCTGCCTTTGATGCCCTGATCTTCCGCCCCGCTCGCTGTGGAAAACGGAGCCGCCCCTTGAACAGCTGATGGATTTAGTCCCGTCCCGCCGGCTGAGAGTTTCTCAGCAGATAGGGAGGAAGCTGAGGCGGCGACCTGAGAGGCGACGTCTGCTCTGGGCCTGTTCGCCTCTGCGCTCATGGGGAGAAAGACTATGGCGGGCCGGACCACCTGGTTCTTCTTCGCGGTGCAGTTGGGGCAGATGTAGTCTTCTCCATTTCTCTCCATCAGACGCCCGCGGGCCTCGGTGATGCCAACGCAGTCGCCGTGGAACCATTCCTCGCAGCGATCGCAGCAGATCATAAACCTATGGAGCAAAAGGTCAAATACAAACCTCTCTCTCACATAGCTACGAACAGAAATGAATGGTTGACCTTATATTTACCAAATTTAATCTAGAGAGAAACCAGAAATAATGCAAATTGGTGGACTGCTGCCATACTCCGATTCAACTATGTTATGTTTTGTAAATAGCATATTTTACTGGGATTTTATGTCAGACGTAGTAGATAAAGTAGCGGAAACTTAAAATGATTTCACAAGTTGCCCATCTAGTGTCCAGACTCGACCTGTGTGTAATTTACTGCCAGTAGAAATCCAGATGTTCTGTGAAGGCCTCACTAGAGAACAGTCAGCATCACCAAAACCAAGAACCACACCAGGAAAACTCACTTATCAAGTAGAAAAAAACAGCAAATACTTATTTTTACACTTTTGAAACATCCAAATAAATATAAGACTTAAAGTGGAGTTGGGTTATAAAACAATATCACAAGCTTTGAAAGTTCCCTCTTCGATCAATCATCTGGAAATTTACCAAGACATGATTTACTGACTAAATGTGGCCTTTATGGAAGAGAATCAAGAAAAAGGTCCTTTTTCTGGATACCATAAAAAGTGCCACTGCAGTTCATCACGACTCGTATAGGGAAGACGGCAACAATCTGGTCATTCTGGCAAAAAATGAACACAACCCATAATCAACAACTATGAGATACTTACTAAAAATGGGGCATGGAAGCTGGTGAATGAATAAAGCTAAAACAAGGCAATAATGAAAACAAATATTGATACCACAAAAAAAACCAACATTTCAGACAGGTGGAGGATGGAAGGAGGTCACCCTCCAAGCCTAATGCATTCCTCCCAGTCTGCTCTACCACAACGCTCTGCAGGCTTCTGCATGAAGGCCGGTCCCACGGGTGACTGTTCAATACCACTTAGGAGAAACGCTGCGTGGTCATGCTACTTTTCCTATTGTGCTTCTTGGAGAACCATTTCACTTATTGTATAAAGAAAAAATCTTTAATATTGTCGATGTCAATATTGATCATATGCAAAATGTTCAGACTTTAAGGTTTGTTTATGCATTTCTTGATCTGTATATTTTATTTGTTTTAACATCAACCTGCCAATTGGGACTAGAAATAGAAATTAGTCACCTGGTTATAATCTCGTGTATTTACATGTAAATGTTCACCAATTTATTTTGTTCTATTCCTAAACTTGAATGTTCTGACTCAGCATCCCTACAGCAAACACAAAACTCCCATTCAAATGGTGGAACCAAACATTCAGCAGAAGGAAAACGGGTCAAATCACAATCAAAGCGAATAAAGAAGTAGCGAGTTTCTTTTAGGAGATACAATGATGAGCTGACTGTTATTTTTCCACTGTGGATAATTGCTATCTTGATCAAGATAACATTTTGAAAGAAGTGAATCATTTTCATCCTACTTCAAAATTAAATGCTACTTTGTATCAGACAACCACATAAAATCCCAATAAAACACATTAATAGTTCTGATAATTACAGAAAAACATGAACAAATTCAAAGGAAAACTCATTTTTCACGGCGTGGAAAGTGTCAATTTCTGATTAGCCAACTGAAAAGAGGAAGGAGCCATAATGACAACATACTGAATAAAACAAACCGTTTGTTGTGTTTCTGCCGACAGATACAGTACAACGCGTTGGGGTCGTAGCCTCCATCGTCAGACTCCTCATCTGAAGACGTAGATGTAGACGAAGTAGTGAAGGACTCATCGTCGTCGTCGTCATCTTCCTCCTCCTCCTCCTCCTCCTCTGTCGTCTCGTGTTTGATCATCTTCCCGGCTGCTTTGGGTTTTGTTTCCTTCTTCACAGGAGCCGTGTTTCTGCTCAGGACTGCTGGAGCTTTAGTCGGGCTCTTCTTCGCCATCTTCTTCTTATTGACGTAAGTCCGCACTGGTCTGCGAGTCATTACTGCAGGTGTGTCTGCGTCCTCGTCATCAGTCTCCTTTTCTGTTTCTCCTTCGGGTTCATTCGTCTCCTCGGTAACCTTGTTCTCGGCGCCCTCTGTAACCTTAGCGCCCGGATCGGTTTTTGCATCTTTCGTCTCCTCGCTGTTATCTTGCGTCTGACCTTCATCTTTACCGTCGTCCTCGTTCTCAGAACTCCCCTCGTCCTTGACCGCTGCTCTCCCCGAGGATCTCGTCTGCCGGCCTCCTTGGGTTTTCTTCTGCGCCTGCTTCCTGGTGCTGCTTCTTGTCCTCCTCTCTGGAGACTCCACTTTGTCCTCTGCCGCCCTGGACTCGGCGTTCCCGTCGAAACTGGCTTCGGACGCCGTTTCGGCGTCGGTTGGCGTTTGGGAAGGAGGATCTCCGCTTTCGACGCTCGGAGGGGCGCTTTTCCTAGAGCCCCGCTTTGTCGTCATGAGGAACTCCTCCAGTTTGTCCGTTCGTTTGGGCTGCCGTCCGCTGCGCCGCACCGGACAGCGGCTCTCAGGACTGTCCGTCGTTGCCTCCACTGGCATTGTGCTCTGCTGCAGTGGACCAACAGGAAGTTTGAATGTTTTTTTTTTCTACTTCACGTTGTGGCCTTCAGTGCTGCAGCTGGTTGCTTTAGCAACTCTGTAGCCAGACTCTCAAAGTCATTTGAAACTGTTGCTTTAGTTCACTTTCTGCTTCTTGAGAGCCTGCAAACAGCAACAAAAGTCAATCACCTAGGTGCACTATGGCAACAAAGCCACAAAAAACTGTATTGCTTAAAAAAACAAAGAAAAAAATTGCTAGCTGAAAACATAATCTACTTTGTACCCTCAACAATAGAAGTAAATAAAACCTCAATAGAATGACTATGGGTCACTGAAATACTGATGGCTGTCCATTAGAGGTAGTGCTGGAAAACCATATCGCCTTTAAACTATTAAGTTTTTCTATTATACTTCCACTCACTGTTAATACTATGTGGCTCTGACACTGCTTTTTATATAACATTTTAGTTTTAATAAAAGTCTTCTTAATGCCATCCTATCTGTAAGAAGACTCAAGATATTTAAGTTACTATGAACTAAAACAGATTTAGAGATTGTTGCAGTGTAGCAGTCTGCACTATGTCCCCTAGAGGGCAGTGTTTTCATGTTCAACATATTCAAAAAATATAGTTCCCATGTCCTAAAAATAAGAGGAAAAGGTTAAGAGGGAAAAAATAGTCAATGGATATTCTACTTAAAAATACGAGTACAAATGTTATGTATTTTTATACATGCCTCAAAGGATCATCTTTGTTCCTGATAGATATTTATTATTAGTCAAATATATTATTATTATCAGTCTTATTATTATTTATTATAAGTCAAAATATGACTTGTTAATTGGTTTACACACTACATAACAAGCAGTGATCATTACATTTTGGATTATAAAATGGAGCAATTTTGTTAAAATTCAATATAGTCATTTTAAAGGGTATTTTGGAAGACTTGACCATGGTAAGCAAGCAGATTTAAGAAACCTTTTCATGGCTTGATTTTTTTTAAGTGAAATATCACAAACAGAACTACTGCTTCTTTAATAATTTTGTCACAAATATAAAAGACAATAAAAGAGTGTCTTGTAGTATTTAATAAAAAAATGACTGAATTCTAATGTTGAAACTTAATTTTGACCATTTGACTATTACTGTTAACCAATTTAATTTTTTTATTTTAATCCCCCCCCCCCCTTCTATAATATAAATGAAAAACAGTGGAAAGGCTGCTTAAAAATGAAGAATGCTATTATTATCCACTATGATACATACCTGCATTCAATAGTGATGACTGGTCAAGCTAAAGGACATCAGATTACCATCAGTGTCAGGTTGAAGGTTCTATCAGAGAAAAAAGAAAAAGACGATTTAGACACAAAGCAGCGCGTTTCACTCACACACACAGGGACTCATACAACGATGCGACAACATTTGAAAAATAAATCCGATCGATCCTTCTCAAATACACCAGAACGGACAGGACTGCTATCGATTATCCGATCCATTTTAATTACTCCGACAGTCTCCTAACGACATAAGGGATTATTAAATAACCATATTTACAAATATGAAGGTGGAGAAAAACACCAGAACCCTTAATAGGAAGGCGATTTTAAAACTTACAATATTAAAATGGTTAATAAACACATATATATTTGATCAAAGCATGAGTGTTTTGTATTTGTTGCGTTTTAAGCGTAGCAAGGCGTTGAATAAGATGCGGTCACGACTCCGAGCCACGTGAGCGACACGACAAACAGTAGCCAGGAAAGACGGGAGGGGCTCGTCCATAAAAGAAAATAGATCACACACAATATTAACGACATTCTCATGTTAAATCACCTTCGACTAGTTGAAGTGATATGGATGGTGATAAGGAGCTGTTGACTGGAACACACGGTAAGCAGGTCGAGCTGTTTCCAAGCTCCACCCAAACCGGAGGGCTGTACACGGCCTTCTGCACGAGCGCAATACAAATACCTGATCGAAACGTTATACACGAACAGACGGTATATTCATACATTAGACGCTAGCACAGCTTATACTGGGACTGAATAGAACCGGGAACTAATATTAATGTGTCTAGACCCCGTATGTTCCTTTGCCCCATGGTTACATAACGAAGAATGGGAAAAAAAAAAAAAACACTCCGCCAAAACCTTTTTTGTGGCGTTAGCTAGCGATAATCCGGGCCACGCCGTCTCAAGCACCATCAAAAGGTAAAAATGTAAAAGAAACATGAAAGACTCCCCTCACTGCACCCCATAATACTTACAGACTGCATTGCTGTTATCTCTTTGGTCCTAATTTGTATTGTGGTCTCGCAACGTGGAGGTGAACGCTGCAGAACGTGCACTCGCAAGCCAACTCGCTAAGCTAACCTTTTTAGCGGCTAAGGCGTTTTAATTCCCCAGCATTTAGGTCTCACTCGAATAAACAACGCAAATACACACCAGCCGAAAGTCATCCTTATTCAATTCTATACGCTAAAATCGTCAAATACCAATCTACATTTAATTTGCGCAGTTACCTTATTGACAGCTAAAACGAGTTTGGCTAACGTAAGAGGCGTCTTTGTTCAGTCTCAACACTGCCTTCAAGTAGGATTACTGAAACCAGTAACACTCGAGAATATCATAGAAACGTTAAGTAATTGCTAATATGAGTCTGAAATGTTTTTAATGTACTCACCTACATGTTAGAAATACCGACGCTATGCCCTCATTTCGGTCAATCCTCCATTTTCCAATCCCGTTGGATCTAACTGACTGCGGCAGATGGCTGACGGTTTACACAAAACGCTTTCGGTTACAGCGCCACGTATTGGTCTGGAGGAGAACTGGGCCGATGCAGAATGTTCTTTTTTTATTTCAACAAGCTAGCGCTTAGCATGATATATTTCTTTTGAACTTAATGTATGAATAGAAATTGTATTTAAATGCAGAATTTAAAAAAAAATACTCCGTTTGATCATCATACAGCAACTGAAAATATCCGAGCATACTCATCGACTATTTTAAAATAACACATCAAATAAGAGCTGAATAACAAAGATTACAAAACAGTTGCATTTTTTTTGCCAACAGTCTCATAATCTACATTTATGATCCATTAAGGTCCATTAACATAGGGTATATTTTATAACTGTATAAAAGCTTTTCATTGAGCTATGTGCGTATTTCTGTTTTGTGAGACCAATGCATGCTTTTAGATCATTTTACACTAACAGCTTAATGTATGGAGCAGCACACATGATTTTGAAAAGTCCATAAATAACGGTAAACTAAGTCTTAATTTTGGAAAGGCATCCAACATAAAACAGCTCAGACACAACATAGTAGTAAAACATACATAATTTTACATTTTCATGTTGGTTATGACAAGGTCACAGCAACATTTTCAGTACTTTTTTCTGTGTCACAGTCTTTGTCTGAGGAGGCAGACACTGGAGCATCTCTGAGGGTATTAGGGCCGCTGCTTGTCTGTCCTGCACCTTTGTTTGGCACTTCTGCTGTTGGCTCCGCCTCAGGTTCTTGCTGAGGGGCAGTTGCTACAAGAAGAAAACAAGTCAAAAAAATTGTCATAAATGTAAAGAATGTACAGTTATTATGGAAAATGGCTAAATCTTCATGCCAGATGTTTTAAATATACTCATCATGAACATAAATCATATTTACTCTCCACTAGAGATGTGCCGATCAGGTTTTTTCCCTGCCGATTCCAATCACCCATGATGGCCGATTACGGCCGATCACCAATACCGACCACATAATTATTGTGTTTTTAATCAGAAGCACTACCGGTTACATTATGTGGAAAAAAAGGAACCATGAATTCACCTTAATTTAGACAAAAACTTGTTTTTAATCAATTTAAAAAAAAAAAAAAAAAACTAAACAAAACAGGCATTGTGCAAATTGAACTGCTATCGGTAATACTATCTTCAACAGAGTGAAAACATATGAAGGCTCTGAAGAGGCTAAATAATGTAAAAAGTCCAAATAAAACCTCTCAACATTGCCAAAAAATTCAAGTATAAAATTTAACATTCAATACAGGTTCCATTATAATAAACAATCCAGTTACTGAATAAAAACTTCCTGATAGCATGGCGGCTAGCTGATTACTGCTAGTTCTGATTGGCTGTTTCTGACTGAGCTGAGTAATTATGCAGAACAGGGAGGAGAACGATTATTTTTTCAGACATTATCTGTCTCATGTTAGGACAGCACAAGTTTTAATACTTATGTAAAATTAATTTTTTTAGGTTAGATGCTGCAGCTTTAAACAGGTTCGGTGTGAGAGTCACTACCAGGTGGAGCAGAAGCGGCTCCATCTGTCAAATATTACTAAATATTAAATATTACTACCTGTAGCGGAGCAGCGGTTCAACAGGAGAGCAGAACCAGCATCTTGCATCGCAGCTCGAAGACTTAAATTATTTTACAGGTTATTTGTTTAGTTTTCTGACCGTTATGCTAATCCGGGTGAGTGTTTGTAGCTGTGCGCTGCTTTACCTGCATTAGTATGGCATTGTTTTTATGCCATATTAGATTTGTCGTGTTGATGCAATTTGACCTGATTCAACCCCCGACACCGAAGTAATTTTCCACCGCAACATGCAAACTTCCCCATTCACTCAGTGCGTTATAGTTCCACATGACATCGTTTAGGATTTGATGCTGTGCATTTGCGCAGTGTGAAGGGAAGAGACCAGCTGCACAGGCAGGCTGCCAAATGAGATTCAGGTGATCAGTTTGTGTGATCACCAACAAGAGACCGTGATGGGTGATCACCGATCGTACACTTTTTCACGGAAATCGGCCGATTATGATTGGTGGCCGATTGATCAGCACACCTCTACTCTGCACTATTACCAATATATTCATGTCACTATTTTACAGGGTGGAGTGATTAAAAACATACAATTTCAGTGAATTTCAAAAACAAGAACCAGATGGGTAAATGTGAATTTATTGTGAATTTTCTCCAATTCACACAGGATCAAAATTAGATATAAAGAATCTATTATTTACATGTTCCCTCACACTCCCTTGTTCAATTGTTGGCTGAAAAAGTGAAATGATTGAAGTTGTTTGGTATTATCGATCCACTAAGAAAACAAAGTTTCCAATAAATCATAAAGAGCCCAATTCATTAAAGAGACTTGTGGTTATGTTGGGTGTAGGTAAACATCTGAACTGAATTGTACGCAGCAAAACCACAAAATCTTACAAATGTTTCTGGTTTGGTTTCTAGTGTAAATATCTTAGCACACTTGAAATAGGACAAAAATAAATTACAAGCAACTTTTCAGCAATATCTAGATCAGTGTTTCTCAACCTTTTTTGGCCCAGCGCCCCCCTAGCCCTTATCCAGGTCCCTCAACGCCCCCCAGTGGCGCAAAGAGTGGGTTTGCAGGTTTCACCTCGCGCACGTCACGAGATACATGTAGCGAGTTCTCCTTCAGGGGGGGGCGAAAGGGGAGTGCATTGCATTTTTTCTTTCAGTAGGGGGGGGAGAAGTGCATCGCATTTCTCCGTTCAGCTAGAAATGCATCGCAACTTCACGGGCGCGGTTTATGCGCCGATAAATGTGTAGTTGCGCCACTGCCCCCGCCAAATAAATTGCAGGCCACTTTGCACTGAGCATTATTTTATTATTGACAATAAAGTTTACCTTCGATCAAACGCCCCCCTAAGGCATCCCAGCGCCCCCCTTTTGTAAAAATGTCCGCCAGCGCCCCCTGCCGTCCTCTGAACGCCCCCTGGGGGGCGGTACCGCCCACGTTGAGAACGTCTAATCTAGATGCTTGTTTTAAGTCAATAATTCATTAACATTGATGACAAAGCACTGCAGTATTTACAAGTTAAATAATCTGCAAGTGGAACTCACACTTTTTCATCATTACTAAAGAATTATTTACTTAAAACAAACTCCTATTTCTTGCTGAAAAGTGACTTGTAAGTTAGGTTTCTCTTATTTCAAGTGCAATCAAATATTTCCACTAGAAACCAGACCAAAAATACTTGGTAAGATTTTTGTGTTCTGCAGTGTAGCTGTTGTTTTTGTTGTTGTAAACCTTTTGATTCTGGCTCTGTGTCATTTACCTGACTGAGTGCAGGACTTCATGTGTTCTGGCCAGTGGGCTTGCTGACATGGGTAATCACAGTAGCTGGTGTTCCAGCAGCAGTAGAAGATGGCCTCCTTCCTGCAGTTGGCGCACCACTGTTTCTTCTTGGTCTCATCCACAGCCTGCTGCTTCTCCAGCTCCATCTGTTTCTTCACTTCGGCCATTAACCTTTCCCTCTCCTGCTCCAGACTCTGTCTCATTTCTGCCATCGTCAGCTCTGCATTGGAGAGTAAAAGAAGAACCAATCAAAAAGAAAAAAGGAACGACGTAGTGATAATTAAGACAATGTACTGAGCCAGCAAGGAGAAAATGAATGAGGACCTCACCGAGATTGTGCTTCATTTCAGACAACTCCTGCTGATGTAGCCATTGTAGTTTTTCTATTTCAATTCTCAGCCGTTTTATCTGCAGGAAATACATCAAGAGGTATTATGTACAATTCTTTATAGGAAAAGTTAAAACTTTTTCTCCTTAAACTTTTTCATATTTTTCAGGTTACAACTCTGAAATTTTTATCACTTGAAATGTAGTTAGTCTCTCCACAGCCCATAGTAAACACTTACCTCTCCTATTGTGTTCCCTGAAGAACCTTTAGAGAGGTCGTTGTACATCTCAGTCATTGTACCTTTAATTGCATCCATTATCTGAAAAAAAAAGATTATTTAATTAAATGTGTGAAAATATATGCATTTGATGTTCTGAACTAGACTAACTCTTCTGTATTTCAAACTAACTGTCATGAAGGCTATTATTATTGTAATGAACTGAAACAGCTTATTTTATTTCATTTATTTAACATCGGATATCCCCTTTAGAAGGAAGCAAAAACCTATGGTTCCTTTAAGCAAGTTAGGGTAGGTATATGAGCTATACTAAATGTGTTCATTACATTTTTTGCTCAAAATCATCTAGTGTGATTTTAGTCTGGTCAATTCTGCCAATTTTAGCTACCTTTTAGGGCATCTTGTCGTTCTAAATCCAAATAAGCTAATGCTGGCCACACCCACAAGTAATGATAAGGACTGCAAACAGATGCGCAAATATACAACTGGACATCTTTGAAAAGCATAAATGGAGCCTCCTGCACAACCAACAAGAATGTAGCAAGTGGTCTCTGAATGGTAAGTAAAAACATTTGTCTTTTCCAGGAGACGTTGAACAGACCATACAGCACTAAAACCATCTGTCCAAACGTGCTGGAGCTCAGCTTGGGTTGATAGGTCAGTGGCTGAGGTAACAAAGCTATGGAGGATTTTAAAATGGCTAGTTTTCTAGATCAACTTATCGCCAGAGAACTGTTGGTTGTTTTTTTTAACTGCTTGGGCTGTTAGAAGCTGTTGAGACCCAAATGGAAGAACAAGAATTCTAACTTTGCATAATAGATCCCCTTTAAGTCTTGCAAATTAGGTTAATCAAAAATTAAGTAAAAAAAAATATACTAACTTTATTTGTATATTTAGCAATGTCTGCAGCCACATCTGCAGAGGCAGTGGGAATATACACGTCTGTTCCGGCCGGCGATGACGCAGGCGTGCCCAAACCTGACGGAGCTACCATGGTAACAGAAGCTGGACTGCTAGGTACCAGAGTACCAGCAGGTGTGGACGTGCTGATGGATGGGTCTTTTTGTTGAACGGCTAAAATCAAGAACACAAGCATCAATATTATGGACGAGCGGAACGAAGCTCACGACGAAAACCGTGCGACTCACTCTTAGCAGCCTGTCTCGTCTGGTAGCGAGAGCTTTGTGAGGACTGCTGCGCCGAGGACGACGACGAAGGGACCGCCGCGGAGCCATTTCCCGCTACTTGTGTCTGGGTCAGAACCTGGGTCTGGCTGTGTCTGGGCGAGGATGCCTGTGTTTGCGGGGCCACGACGAGCTGCTGGGTTTGCTGCTGCCGCTGCACCTTCTGCATGTGCCACTTCTGGGAGGACGTCTGAAACTTTGCAGCGGGACTCCACACCACGGCTCGCTGAACCACCGGCACTGTCTCTCTGGGCAGCAGAGGGCGCTGTTTCTTCAAAGCTGGTGCGGCTGAAACCGATGGGGAAGATGTGGTAGCGCTGGCGACGGACGAGTGGCTGACTGTGGCGGGAGAGGAAGTAGTGAATGTGACCATAGTGACAGGAAGGCCCATCTGAGACTGCGTGGAAACGCCGGAGGACGTGGAAGCGGCGGTGGAGTTTGACGACGGGAGCCCCGATGTGGTCAAAGTTTTTCCTACGTATGACAACGAAAAGGAAATTTTAAACCCCCCAAAAAAAGATACACCTGCTCTGAAGTTGTGGATACAATAACGGTCCTGAAGATTCTTTTATTAGACACCAAGTTATTCAGACATACCTGATATGTTTCGACGTTGTTCAGTGTTCTTCACGGCTGTTGTTCAGTCGAAACATCTCAGGTATGTCTGAAGACCGAGTAGCTAATAAAATGCTTAAGACAGTTTCACATATGGACAAAATGAGTTTCATTGATATGTTACGGGATAAACTAACAAATAAGGACTATCTCCATGTCCTTTAACTTCACCTCGAACAGAATGGTTGAAGCTTGGACAAAGTTGAGTCTCTCAGCGAGACACACATCAGAGCTGGCTTTAGAGTTGATAAAGGAAGCTAACATTAAGCTACTGGAAAGGCTCTATACTAACCTTGATTTATAAATCAGGAGACCAATTATTTTAATTTAACTATCAGAATTGCCTATATTTTTTAAGAATTTTAAAAAGATTGCCTTATTAAAAGTCCAAAATGGTTAAGACCATCTGACTGGCACTGTGTGATTACTTCACAGTAGATCAAAAAGGGGAAGCCCCTTCTCACCTTCAGATTTCCCATCAGTCGACTCTTTGACAGTGCTGTCTTTTCTGCTTCTCTTTTTCTCCTTGCCAGGCTGTTCTTCCCCAAGATCGATAACCAGCTCCTTCTCTGAGTCAGAGTCCTCAGTGGGAACCGTCTGTTTTGCCTCCTTTAGTTTCACCTGACACTTTTCCTTGGACACCGGGGCTTCTAGAGCCGTTTCAGTCATATCTGGGTTCTCTTTACCCAAACTGGTGCTCGTTTTCTGTTCAGCTTCGCCATCAGATACTGACACGCTAGAATCATCCGTTTTGTTTGGCACTAGTGGGTCAGCTTTGTCTTTCTCCGTCTGGCTTACAGAAGGTTGCTCTTTCGCTTTACTCCCAGTGGGCTCCTTCTGCGGTTCCCTTTTGGGGGCAGAGTCTTGGCCAGGCTTAGACTTTGACTCTTCATCTGTGGCGTACTCGCTCTCGCTGGAGTCTGATTTGTCAGAGTCTTCAGAGTCGCTGTGCTCCACACCTTTATAAACGTCCACCGAGATTTCATCAATACCTACAAAGCAAAGACAGAGACGACTGTCCAGTCCAGACGAACCACAATATTTAGCTTATTAAGAGAAGTCCATGTAATAAATGTCCATGTTTCCATACTAACCCAACTGTGCCTTGCAGCTCTCAATTGTCTTGTCCAAGTTTAGCTGGAAGCGGCTCTTGGTCTGTCTTTTTGGAGAGGTGAGGGCCGGAGGGGCTCCCTGTTTCTGCTGAACCGTCTCGCTGAGCTCCTTTAGGTCCATTTCTGCTTTACTTCGATCTGAAAGGACACAAAACAATCACCATAACCGCATGAACCAAAACAGAAAGATTTGGATGAAGTATCCATATTTTAGCTGTCACGGTTAAATACTAATGTCATATCTTAATATAAAAGGCGTAAAAGATTCACCTAGATTAAGGTTTAGAATGCTTCCGGTCTGTGGTGCCTTTTCCTGCTTCGGTGTGTCGGGAGCCTGAGAGTGGGGTGGTTTCGGGCTGTCTAGGGAATTTCCTGTAAAAACCAAAACATGGAAAGATTGTATGGAAGAATATGTTCTGCATGATAAACATTCTCTACAATTCAGCTAACAAAAAATGCAAAGCTCTACTGGGCACATAGATCCAAATTAGGAAAAAACAATTGAAGTCTTTACACTCAGATGATCTTAAAGCCCTTTTGAAAAATAGAGTGAGAAAATAATCCCAAGTCAAGACCTGGCACTATAGATAGGCTAAGAAAGGTTAGACCGAAGAAGCAGCTTTAAAGTTTGCTCACTTGTGCAATCAGATTATGGTAGCTTTTTTTTTCCTTTGACATATTTGCCAGTAGGAGGGATTCAGAAAGCAAAAAGACTAAAAAAAATCAACCAAATAAATTTTTTCATTGCAGATTTTTAATTCTTTTTTTTTTAATCTAATCTTTCTCATCTCCAGCTAGCACAGCAAACATGAAATGGACACGTTTCTGACCAGAAACAGACCAAAAGAATCATCCAACAGCCCTGCTGTGGATCACATTGGTGTAGGACCCTAAAGACCTCATGGATGACTAAATATCAGAAAGTATGAGGCAGCATTTATGCTAAACAAGTGTAAGAATGATTTAGTTGTGAATAAAATTGAGAAAAAGCATTCTTGAAGATTAGTGAAAATGTATTTGTTTTGTACAAATCTACATGAGATAGAAATGATTCAACACCACAAAATGCAGCTGTGTTCTTACCTGTGCAGTCGGTGGACTCCTCTCCTGCACTGGACTGGCTGTTTGCAGATTTTGTCTGCGTCCTGTCTGCCGTTTCCTGCTCCCCATCGGAGACGCCATGTGCGGAGGAGTTGGTGCTCATGGGGGACTGCTGCCCGTCTCCGAGAGGACGCCGCTGTCCCGTTGTGCTCCCTCCCAGACCTGACAGCACCGCCCTGGTCAGGGTGATCTTGGGCGACGCCGACATATCGATGCTCAGCTTGATCTTCTCCAGTTTCTCGGGTTTTACGGCGGTGGACGAGGGATTTGAGGGGTCGAGAAGCAGCTGGAAGCTATTGTCAGGGGTGTACGGCGTCCTGAAGGGGGCATAGTTGAACACGCCAAACTTCTTTCTCATGTTCTCCACGTAGACCTCCATCTCCTGCATGGCACTGTTGAAAATGCTTTTGGTCTTCTTCACAGAAAAGGGAATCTCTTTGGACATGAGGTAGCAGTTGTTCAGAGGAACCCAGGCCCTGCAAGATAAATTCCAGAACTGATCCACTATTGGAAGAAAAACAAAAGTAAATATAACGCTATAGGTCCACGTAAATCCCGGTGTAACTTTGTCACTTCTGATACGTTATTAATATTGCTGCTTTGAGTAATGGTCGATACAGATATTGATATAGATATTGATAGATATATCGATACAGATATTGACCCCATAAGATATTCAAACGTTGTTCTTACAATATCTGAAGTTCAGTATCGATGAATATCGACCCAATATTGAAAAACAGGGTGACTTAAAAGGTTTCTCTTTTTTTTTTAAACACAGACATAAATGTACTGAACTGTAAATTTATATAATAACTCTGCACCAGTCCAGCTAATTTAAATACATTCATAACTTCACAAGCTTGGTCAAACACAAAAGAACAACGCAACTTTAATTTTTCACTTGCTGCAAAAGATACATGTAAAATAAATAATAAAGCATGAAACAACTCAGAACACAAAGTATAAAACTATACTTTGTGACAGATACCTAGAATTTTTTTCAACAATGGGACTGATACAAATATTACTATCAAATCATTGCAGCTCTAAAACATTTATTGTGTATTTTATAGTGTTAGAAAAGACTTGATCAAGAATAGTGTTTATAACGGTTTGCTTCGGTCCGAAATTTTCTGGCTGATATCGGACCAATTTTCAATATCAATATTGGATTAGTGCAGCCCTAATGTAAATGAAGCCACAACAGCCGATACCTGTCATGTTGGCCAAAGAAGCGAGCGTCCACCTGTCCGTCTTTGTCCCGTAATGCTTTAGCAGGCCAGAACGGAAATCCTTTCAATTTGGCCCATACGAGAGGGTGCGGGTGGCTCTGCAGACAGACAGTAACAGACTGGAACTAGAGAGCTGCTGCCTGAACATTTATTTCACAACCGGTGAACAACAGGATGGCGTCACTAAACATCAGGAAAGTCAGCTAGCTTACGCATGGCTCACAGAACCAGTTCTCTCTCTTTTGGCAGGCGGACAGGTAACACTCAGGACACACTTCGATCTCATTCATCTGCAAAAAAATCAAAACAAACAAGCCAAACTAAAATAAAAGACACAGGAATAAGTTTTATGTTTTGAGCAAAGCATTGTGTGTAATAAAAGATATGTAACCCAAACTTTATGCTCACCTCGTGTTCACAGATTTTTACTATCACTTTAGCTGTAGCTGTGAGCTTGTGATTGCCTGAAAGAATAACATGGATTATTTCTGAACACTTTAAGTGTACCGCAGGTTACAGTACTATTCTAATCTAAACGGAATCCACACTGTAGCTACAACTACCAATTAGATCATTGGGTTGATTTTCATGTGTAGAGCTTTGCACACACAGACGCTGACATTTTTTGCAATTTCATGTGTGTAAAATAGCTCAAGCACAGTCAGATAAGAGGATAATAAACTGAATAAAAAGCATTTGTGAATACTTTTCAGGTCTGGCCACAGATTCTTCATTGGATTTCTGAAGCAAAGCTTTAGACTATTGCTGTTTTTAGTTTTCTTTGAAAGGGGCTTTCTTATCACAGCCAGACTTGTGTGGACTGTCCCGCCTGAGCTGTGGACCTCTACAACTCCCCCTGGTGTTACTGTGGATGGCTGCTTCGCTGATGAATGCTCAATTCAGCAGCAGTGCTCCGAGTTGCTCATTTTATAACCTATTTCTTAAGTGACTTGTGAAGACAGAATTTATTTAGAGGAATTAAGTTAAAGAAATATTATAAATGCATGTATACTTTTTCAGATTCTTCTCTGCAAAAGACATTTTTAAAACGTGCCATTTTCCTTCCACTTCCCTATGGCGCTCCACTTTACGTTAGCCTGCTGCATAAACATCCGGTGAAAATCTGTGGTCTTAATAGGACAAAATGTGAAGTTCATTACAGTCCTTACAACCTGTTATAAATATCCAGAAATCGTGTTCATGGTAATAATAGCAGCAACATACCTCCATTGTAGATAATGCAATTGTGCAAAATCCATTTAACATCTGCCAGAAAGGCCTCTGTGCAGCCGTACATTTTCTTTTTGATATTCTGTGGCATATAAAAAAAAAGACAACTGTCTGAACAGCGATAGTTTGATGATCAATGATACGAGTCTAAAGCAAAAAACAGCAAGTCACCGATCTCTTGATAGAGAGGCTGTGGTTAAACTGCAACACATAAACATGTTAGGAACTCAAATATACCTTCTCGAGTGTGCAAAGATCCATCGGATGAAATATATACTCTGCGTAATCTGGATGCTGTTCAAGAGACACTGGTTTCTGGAAAGGTTCAGTCTGCAAAATTGAGTAAAGAAGAAAACAAAACAAACAAAAAAAAAGAAAGAGTGAAGTTAAACAAATACTGAGGATTCACAAGTATTTTCCCCCTAACAATCTACCCACATACTGGAATAAGCTCTAAAAGCAGCTCAAAAACAAAAACAAAAAAACGAGAGAAAGAAGAAGTGAAGTAACAAATCATGATGGGGTCTTGTTAGTGATGTGATTGATTACCCAATTAAAAGTCTTTCTCTGCGAGGAAGCTGCATGTGGGGAGCGAGATGACAAGCGTGGATGATCCTGAAAGAGAGTGAGAGGGGCAGCTGTATCCTCACCACCAGCTAGCATGTTCACCGCCTTTCCAGCCTTGACAGGCCCATTAGAAAACACTTCAGGTGGCTGTTAGTTCTGTTACAGCGAAGTTCATCATGCAGATTCATAGTTATGTGAAAAACCGGGTCGAAAGGTAAACAGTAAAGTTGCAGATCTGGCACTACCGAAAGGAGGCAGACCGTCGCTTGGTTGTGTAAGCGAAAGAATGTGTGTCTAAATTCAGGTAAACGTAAGGACAATCCTTTTTAAGAAGGAATGGCTCCTGTTAGAAAAAATACTTACACCTGGTTGCTTCATCTTCTGCAAAGCAAACTTAAGAAGATAAGGAAGTTGGTCTGTAGTGAGCATCATCATGGCCTTGCTCTGCGTCTCTATACACTCGGCAACAGTTATTTTCTGAAGGGCAAGAAAAAAAAAATCAACATTTCATTCACGGCTTTTTACAAGATGCAGCACACAGACGCTCTGAAGTTTTTACTATTTGTGCTGTCAATAACCTCTCTTGCTGTAATAGTTTTTTTCAAATGTAAGCCTTTTTGTAATTTGCAACCAAAAATGTGATGAAACAATAAACTCAACCTCTTGCATATTTCCCTCATTTTGTCAGATTACAACTACTCACCTCAGTGTATTTGTATTTTATGACCATGACAAAGTAGCACATGGGAAATGATAGATGTTTGTCAATATTTACACAAATATATGAAAAGTGTGACTCAACTCTTATTTTTTTAGTCTAATAGGTTTTGTTATTTAGCTCCATCAGGCCTAAAAAAATCCAACCCGACCCAACCTGAGCCCATAATGTGAGCCAGATCCAACCCAACTAATTAACTTTATTTATAGCTTGAAGTAAAGCCGACATATTATTTTAGCTACGATTTTACTGCTTTCGTTTTTAGACCACTGTTTCAGTAAGCATAGTACCTTCTCCAATTCTTAGCTTTTGTTTCACATGTTCCAGCTCCATCTTGTTGCTTGTTATGACGACAGGGTGAGTCAGGTGCAAATCAACTGGTATGAGCGACTGAAAGGATCCCATCTCCTTGAAACTATAAAAATTCTAGATCGGCCGGAAAACTCCAATCAGTACACAACTAATTTAAATGTGTCGGAGTAAAGGGGTTGAGGATGTATGCATTCCACATTTTGAGATTTTTTTTTTTTGTAGAAATGTTTTCTCGTAGTTTCAGAACTTTTAAGGGGATTATCCTTCTCTATTTGTGTTGGTCTAAAACATAAAAGCTCAATGTAGTATATGGAAGTTTGTGGTTGTAATGCGCCAAAATGGGGTAAAAAAAAAAGCATTCTAAGAGGTATGAGTACTTTTGGGCGGCTGCGTCTAAAGTCATCTAGCAGCTTTCGACAAGTTGTTTACAACACCATTCAGATCCTGGGTTCAGTACCTCACATTCTGGACAGAACCAGTCGCCCTCGGGCTCAGCTGGCAGTTTGAGACACTTGGCGTGGTACACCCTGGGGCAGAGCTCACAGCAGAGCACCTGGCCCTCGCGGTGGCACAGCCAGCAGTAAAAGTCGTTCCTGCTGTCCTGCGGTACAACATCAACAGGGTCTGTGGTGAGTGCTGGCTGCTTGGCATAGTAAAAGGGACCGTGTCTTAGCTCAGACTGGAACGCAAGCAAAAGAAAGACAAAGTTGGGGGAAGGTCAAAATCAGGATGACAATTAAAGAAGCCAAGGAGGCATGCAAGGCATCACATAAAGTCGATCTACTGAACTAAGCATAGCTGAGATTACCCTTTGAGCAGCATCATCTTAAGAGTCCTCTTAAGAGTCTCTTATTCAATTTCATTACGTTCACAGAAAAATGCTACATGTCTGAAGCAGGGTGTTGCGCCCGTATTCCTAGAAGTGCAACCCTGGGATATTTTATCTCAGGTGGACAAGGACTCTAGATCGACAATAAAGAAGTTTTGGTAAAGTTCCAAGATTTAATATAAGCAACTCTCAATCAACTAAGCAAAATGCCACATTTGTCACAATACAGAGAATCTGTCTTCGTCCCGGTGCTGAACCTTAGTTCAGGTGAACCTTAAAGATGAACCAAGAGGAGCTGGAGATGAGGAACTGATCGATAGCTCTTATTCTCTATGCTACTCCATCTCTGAGGGATGTCACCCAAAAACATTAAGCCTGTGTGATACTCAGCAGTTATGTGTGTGTATGCTTCAGATGTATGTGTGTGCGTGCGTGTGTGTAAGCCAAGAAAAAAAAAATCCAAATACAGCAATAAATCTGGTAGACAACATGTTTCCCCTAAGACTATGAAACTACAGTTGTACTCAAGGCAAAGGTTAAACTCAAAACATTGATACAGAATCTAAAACATTTAACACGGGGAACAGTTTCTTCCCTAAGGTCAGGCTGTGCACAATTAACCTAAAATACATTCAATTTTAGGTTACCCTGCTAGTGGTAGCCTAGCATTTCAGCAAATTACTCCGCATTAAAACACTCTTACCAAGGACCCATATAGCTACTATTTACTGAAAATTGCAGCTGCATGTGTTAAGTCAGATGTCTCTGTAGGAACAAATGGAATTACTTTGTTTAACTTTAATATTAACAGGTGTCAGCAAGAAATTGATTTTAACTCTCGGATCAAAACATTATGTTTTGATTTAAACATTATGTTTAAATTAAACATAATTTAAACATAAATTAATTTATGTTTAAATTAAACATAATAACATTATGTTTAATTAAATTAAACATAATAACATTATGTTTAATTTAAACATAATGTTTAAATCGCTCTCATTTTAAACAGTTCTAAGTACGATACTTTTGACATGAGCACAGCAACATATAAAGAAACAATTTTATTTGTAATGCCTGATGGAATCCACTAGTAAATGTACCACAGACAGCTTTCAGCAACAAAAGATCAATAACATTGTTAATCTATTCTGATTCTTCTCATATATTGTTCACTTAAGTTGTTGAGAACGAATAATTGAGACAAGTATAAAATGTCAACATCTCCTAAAAGCTTAAAAGCAATAACATAGAAATTGGTGATATTGTATGATGAAAACAAGGCATCTCAAAAATGTGACTTTTATTGTCATTTACAAACAGAGAAAAAAAAACAGTACTTTTTCATGGTAAATGCATTCCACTAATTTAAATCATATGTCTTCTCCCCCTTTTATTATTTTCAAATTTTGTTAGTTTCTAACCATGCTGACTGCGTTTGCTCATGGATCTTGCAGTTTTCGCTTGTGCAAAACATTCAGGATGTGGAGCTGCTCGTTCTGGCTGTGGGGTATTGACGCTCAGTGAGTCGAGCAAAAACAAACAGACATGTGAATGTTGACAGAACGTCGAGTTTTGAGCCTTTTTTAAAGCTGCTCGTGTACATATAGATTTTCTCTATGCCAGTACGCTGATAAAGTTCCATTGTTGCGTAATTTTAGATTAATTAAATCTAAATGGTAAATACATTTCAGTAACTTAAAATGAAATGAACATACAACTAAGATGAACTAAATAGTTTTTTTGCACACAGACTGAAGATCCAGCTTCTACATTTTGTTAATTTTTTTTAATTCCCATTTGGCAGAGTGAGATGATACCTGGTCCTTGGTGCTGCTACCAGCTCCGTGTTTTTTCTTCTTTTTCACTGGGCAGGGTGAGCTTTCAGCAGGGGAGTGACCGCTGGATGAGTTTGAAGGACTGGGGATTTTCCTCTTCTGGGCCAGCTTCTCTGTTGATCCTGCATCTGAAACAAGAAGAGTTTAGACTGGATCAGGCTAAGTCAGTGTGTTCTCAAACTGTGGACAAGCAGTTCATGTTAAGTTGGAAAGTACACAAGAAAATCAAAAAGAAGTACATATGTTTAAGAAAAATGCAAATAAAACAACAACAAAAAACAAAAGCACTTCACATCAAAAACTGCTTCTAACTCAGGGCTACTTAAAGGTTTCTTTTAGTTTTTAAGTCATGTTTTCTGAGAATGCCACATCTTGCAGCTATGTTTGGCCAATTCGCTGTGCTTACCTTTGGATCTTGTGGAGATCTCCATTTCTTCTGCTTCAGTATAGTTTTCTGTTTTCCCCTCCTCCTCTATAACACTGACACACAAAGACAACCTTCAGGATATGCTCAGGTTTTATCCCTTCTGTGCCCTTTTCTTTTCTTTATTTTTATGAAAGTAGTGCACTGTGCCGTAAAGAAGACTAACAAACTAATGTTTAGCATATAAACGATGTGTAAATTGATAAAAATCATAATATAACATAGATTTACAGTTTCCTTGGACAAGCTGCACTTAGCAAAGCTGAGCTTATGATTGACTGGGCTTCTAAAATACTATGAGTTTTTGGTTTTGTTTCAGTCTAACAAGTTTCTACTTTGTCAAAAGCATCAATTCAGCAGATGAATTGAGACACAACATCCTACAAATCTTTACAATAAGGAACTTAAGTGTAAATATTTGGCACTATGAACTTCAAAAACATATTTAAGACACTTAAGAGAGTTTACGGTTAATTTGTTTGCTCATAAAAACATAAGAATCTGTATATTGACATTTGTCGGTGATTTAATTAATAAAGTACAGTTGTCACATCATCATCATCATCATAATGTTAGTCGTTGCACTTATGATAGTGAATTAACTCACAGCTACATTTTTGTATACTTTTAAAACATTTTAAGAATTTTCTACAACATGGAAAATCATAATCGGCTTGCTAACAAAATTTATCATACTTGAATTTTATAACATTTCATGTCTAATATCAAGAGACATCTTAAAACATTAAAGATTTTTAAACTGAAATATATTTTAGAAAGCAGTGAAAAAACAGGGTTTAACCAGAGATACAGATTGTGAAAAAAAAACATACATAAAACAGCTGTGTTAGTCGATGACAAAAATATATGATGGAAAATTTAGATTGTCCCAGAGCAAACCGGTTTAACATGATACTGCCAAAAAAACTGAGGAAGTATTGCGTAGTCACTGAATATATGGTTTGCTTCTCAAGATGCATTGTGATGAAAAAAAATTGAGATGAGATGGAAACGCTTTCAGCAATTTACAAATGCTGAGTTCAAGAAAAATGAGGAAATGGTTGAGAAGCAGTTTGTAATGGTGCAATTACACAGCAGCACTTCCAGGTATTTATGATTAAGCAGAGAAAAAATATTCCAGTCAAATCTGAGCTGTCCACCATCTACCAAAATATATCTTTTTAAATGAATAAAAACATATTGTACTGGTGAAAATCCTCAAAATGCGAGCCCAAACATGCCTTCAGCCATCTTTATCAAAGATTTGCCCAACAAGTTTTTTTTTCCCCTGTTGTCACTCAAACGTGCCTCAGCCTGATTTGAAGCCTATTGTTTAACCAGTAAGGATATTCTGACCAAACTGCAATGTTCAAGCTGTTCAGATGATTTTGGATTTAGTTATTTTTGTTGTTATCCACAGCCATGAAACACATCTAGTGCAATTCTTTCTTCCAGTCAAACAAAAGTCATTTTGGTACTGACCCTCTCTGACCTCCTCTGCCTCTTCAAGCTGACAGAAGAAAAATCAGAGACGGCGGATGCGAGACAGTGCAAGAAAGTGCCTCTGCTGACCTCCGTGTCTTAACCTGCCAGAACACTTTCATGCACTTCACAACAACAACACCCTAAGCAGGCCACGGAAAATAGAAACAACACGCAACAGAAGACACGAAGCTGCACGGTCTGACACAACATCTCAAATATCAGAGAATCTAATGCAGCTAACTTATTGATACATCCCTGTCCACACCCACCTCTTCCACAACAATCATGCCTCAAGTGAAAGAAAGGATCAGCATACCTTCTCTCCTCCCTCACTCGCAGAATCTTCGGCCTGTTCTTTTATCTTTATCAATAATTGAGAACGCCAGGGAATGATGGGGTGGGAGAAAAAGATGAGTCCAGGTTTCCCAGAAGGCCTTCTCTCCCTGCTGTTCTCTCCTGCAATTGTCAATCTTTAACCTCGGCTGCGAGCCGCCGATTGGCTCGGGTACCAGACGGAGGTACCTGATTGGGTGCCGGGGCTCGGTGTGCAACACGGGCTCTCTGCTCCCTGCTTTCCTCA
Source organism: Poecilia picta (assembly GCA_033032245.1). NCBI lineage: Eukaryota > Metazoa > Chordata > Actinopteri > Cyprinodontiformes > Poeciliidae > Poecilia > Poecilia picta. The sequence continues at coordinate 7,407,093 of CM065357.1, read as the reverse complement.
ACCACACTGCTGCAATGCAGAGAGGACTGATCCGTACTATGGCTACAAAATTTCTCCTTGAAACCATCATACAGAGGTTCCCAGGGCTCCAGTCTTTAGAACAGACATGTTCGCTTTAGCACTAAGAGCTTTGACAGAGAGAAAGGATCAGATCTCCCCCTCACGGCACTCTCAATCAGTGTATGTATGTGTGTGGCATCCATTTTGAAGAAACAGTCTCTCTTTCTCTCCCTCTCTCTCCCCCTCTGTCTCTCTCTATCACCACTGCACAGACACACAGCACCATGCAAATTGTCTGTAAAGGACCACATGCGGTTTATTATGTGCCCCAGCATGTGGACATGTAACTCTGGGCCAAAAAACTGGCCTGGAAATGTCACAGGGCCAGACAGCTAAGACAGTAGGAATGCATCAAGGTAATCTTTAAATAATACTTCTCCTTTATTCTATAAAGTCGTATCTACTCAATACCTGCCTGGAAATTGGACTTTGAGAAGAAATATAGCATTTTTTTGTGCATTTTATTGCATAAAAATTACGCAGAACTAGAATATGGAAGCCAAGAGGAGATGTTTTTCCGCACATACTTCTTCTCAATGGCTTTCTCAAGATAACGAGCAAATCTTGAGAAAACCTGATACTATCCATCAAATACCTGGCACAACGGCATGCATTTGAGTGGTGGAATCAGGTTTAACACACATACACACCAATCATCTTGTTATCTCGGAAAAAAGCACTCAGGAAAAAAGAATACTTATAATACAGATAATTAAATAGTTATCTCGAGAAAACCATCAGGGAAATAAGTATGCATGAAAAATGGGGAATGTACTCTTTATCTGGAGAAAACCACTGGGAAATGAACTCAGTATCTTGAAAAAATACGCAAAAATGATCAATATCATCCAATCTGCAATGTTTTGTCAAGATAGAGAATCTGTAATGTGTTCAAAGTCTAATCCCTTCTCTAAAAACTCAATGAAGAGGGTATCTGCCCACTATGTCCATTAAGTCGATGTTTTCCACTTATCTGAGTTCAGACTTCAGTTGGAACAGGTTGAGGTGGGGAACCAATACATCCCTCTCCCAGACACATTCCTGGGGATTCCATGGCTTTTGTTGCCAGAAGGGACGCAAGACAAACCTGGTTTTTGCCCCAAATGAACTGACTTCTTTTCATGTGGAAGACTGGTGGCTTTACTTTAAGTTTCCGCAGGATGTCAGAGCTCATTTTAGTCGATTGTATACAAATCTTGACCTTTTGGCCATTATGCATTTGGATTAGGGTTAGGGTTGCAAAGTCTTCTACACCTTAAAAATGCCAACAGAAGAGCCCTATCATCCACAAATAGAGGAGATGTAACCTTGGTTTGATAACAATGCCGGCAGTCTAAACACAGCTCTTTCTTTGATTATTAAAAGACCGGACAATACATAAAATCCTCTCTGGCACCCCATGCTCCCAACAATCCCCAAGAAAAAAAGTATTTTCCAAAGCTACAAACCCAAACTCCCTGGACCCCCTTAACTGGTCCACACTGGCCAGTACATGAACCTGTGGTTTGAAGGGCAGTTTCCTTTTTGATACCATTGGTGTCAAGCTCCATTTGTCAGTTTTAAGATTCTTACTATTCAAACTACCATATTCATACTACTTATTTCATTTTTATATATACATTTTCCTTTATACACAGATATCAAGCAAAATAGGCTGTGTGTGCTTTTATACTGAAGGGTTAGCCACACCAGTCCTGGAACGAGGGGATTAAACACATTCCTGGGCAACTTAACACTAAACACTAACCCAAGCTTAAGCTGCATTATGTTAAACAAAGCAGCCACACCACAGTTCCCTCAGTTATATTAAAAATAATCGCAGTAAATTACAATATTTAAACATTGTCTTAATGTATAACAATTCCCACTTATCATTTGAAATAAACTATAAAAACAAGTTTATTGGAGAATGTATTTGGATATTATAGGTCATATTCTACACAGATTCTCGAGCCTCTCCAAGTGAAATCTTTGTGTGAAAAGCTTCCAGAGGAAGTCCTTCCCACCTTCTGTCCTTCTCTCCTACATGCAAATCACCAGTGTGTTTGGAGCAGAGGGACAGAAAGGGGAAGCCTTTTAAAATGGCTGACATTCAGCAGTCAAGAATAACGCTGGAGGGTGGGAGTCTGGGGGTAGTGCAGGTCAATATGCTCCACCAATTCCTACCATCTAGTACAGATTATTGGCATCTTAACTAACAGAGAGATTACTAGATCGGACCATTGACAATTAGGTTTTACTTCAGTTTGCCAGTGAAATGGGCATGATTTGAAATGAACAAGGTGTCTGGTGAAATACAGAAAAACAAGCAAATTGAAGTCTGTTCTTCAAGGCTATGTTAGTCTGGCAAACAATGAGCTACTCTGCTGTCTTGGTCTCATTCTAGTATAAGGCCTAAATTAAACTTGCTGTGCAGTCAGTTTCCCCATCTGTTAATTCCTCTGGGAACTCCCCTCTGCATTGCTGCCTGTCTCTTCCATCCTGCCTGATTCATTCAGAGGGTATGTCATTTTGACAGCCAAGGCCAGACACAGCTGTAATGCGGTTTTCTCTTCAAAATTACTGGAAAACAGGCTTTTAGCATCAGTATCAACTACATTACTGAACTCACTACGTCCTCACTCCAGGCTGCACTCATATGTTTGGGGTTCCAATAAAATGTTCCCCCCCCCCCCACCCCTCATCCTATCACTCAAGCAAACTTATAACACCAGGCAGGCACAGATCCAACTGGTGCTATTTTAGCAAAGCATTATATGTGAGAAAAAAAAAGTAGGGCTTACCTCTGTGGCTGCATGGCTAAAAACTCTGTGTGATATGTCAGTGCTTATTAAAACATGGAGGACAGCCCTGTCAGCCCTCACCCAGCTGAGAGCACAGCCACGATTCTCCAAGCTCTCTGACTCCACTGTTCTGATAAAAGCCATGCCGAGACTGGCTGAGCACACAGAGCAAATGCAACGCAGCTGCTGATTGGCTGGTGCATTTCCGGGCTGCTTGTCTTTTGTTCAGCACAAGTGAGTTGAGACACAGCAAGACAGCTCAGGCCCAAAACTCTGAGATAAGCCACCATATGTACAGAACAATTTAAAAGACAACACTATTCTTTTTCATAGACCTACTATAGAGTTAATCTTTGTTGCAATTGGGAAGAGAAGTTAGGTGTTATGTTGGGAACGAGCCTGCATTTTATTTGAAAGGTTATGACCCACAAGTTTCCTCCTGAACACTAAACTAACCACAATGGTAACAATAAAGATCAGGCACTTGTTGAATTGTACATTGATTGACCAGTGTTTAAAAACTAAAACAAAGACAGAAAATACAGGTTGATTTACGGCGCGTGATTAACCTCAGATAATAAAGTCTTCTAAAAGATTCCTAAAACGATGACAAGAATTGAAATATCCCTTTATCTAACTTCCACACAGGGGAACTGATGACTACATATACATATATATATATATATATATATATATATATATATATATATATATATATATATATATATATATATATATATATATATATGCTATATACAGTATATATAAACATATATGGTGGAGAGTTTTGTTAATATGTTTTTACATTTGAAGAGTTGTTATGATGCGTAAATACAGCGCGTGTGTGTGTATGTGTGTGTGAAAGCTTGTGGGGACCATTTTGTGGGTTTTAAACCAACGGGTATATAACACAACTCAAAGAAGAGTGTGTGGAAGTCAGCAGAAAAAGACGAAAAAGATTTGAGTCTTGTTTAATTCTCGATGTCTTCCAACAAAAACCAAAAATCGAATGAATAACCGTTGGTGACTTCACACCTCACCTTCTCTCCTTCAAAATAAAAGCATACATTCTGGTGTGAAATATACACATTGTATCCGCCACAAGTAAATATATTACACTCTTCAAGTTAACTACTGGACATGTATGCCATGTAATTAACATTTACATGTTAACGTTAACATTTCTCTAATGACACATTAGAGTATATTTCCGAAGAGGAATTTTCTGTTATGCCAGTCAGGAGAAGAGCAACATGAGCCTCCCGAGAAACAACAAACAACCTCCCGAAAATGCTTTGTCTACATTTTGACGAGAAAAACTGAGAATATATTCCCACTACAGTTACACCCCAGACAAACCTACACTCGTAACATTACTCATCATTTCCCACAGTACCGTTTGGTGTCCAGTCTGTGCCAGTAAGCTCAAAACGAGTCTCCAATCATATGGGGTGATGAGCCTAGCATTCCCCAAGATGGCGCCCAAGGTACAGTCTCTTACTCTGACGAGAGCTCAGCCAAGAGGACGCGACACTTTAAGTTTAGTTAAAGTGCCGATAATCTTCATGTGAGGGTAAAGTTGATCAGATTTAGTTTTACTATAACTTTTCTCCCCCTCTTGTTCTGGCTTGCTTCCTTTCGAAGTCTGTTTGCCCTCAAACCCTAAACGTGTTCGGCCAATCACGCCAATCATTTCAAAATTAATCATTTTGTGCTGAATTATATTAATTTGACTAATTAGTCTGCTGTTTTTGTTTACCTAATGGTACATGCTGAGCGTGACACACAACGATGCATTCTACATATATAGCAAACAAAAAAAAGTGAATAATTTTTATCTAAAAATGCAATGAATTTGAATTAAAGGTAGATTCAAAACGCTTTTGAGGTTCACCGCTTAAAGTCTGAAAAGAGTGGTGGGGGCTGATTGGTTAATGCAAAGAAAGCTTTGCTGTTGGCTGTTGGCTGTTTGCAGGTAAACCAGTCTGAATACATTGACGGTTATGGGGCTATGTCCTGTCTTTTTAAAGTGGAAAGAGGGCAAGTAGGCAGGGAGAATGGGATAAAGTGTCTCACACTTACTGAAGGGGTGGGGGGGGGGGGCTGTAGGTTAGCATGTTTAGTGGGGAAGGTGACACAAAAACACTCCATGGGACTCTATGGAATGTGCCTGAATCTCTCTTCCCAGATAAACAAAAAGTTCAATCTTTTCTATTTGGTTATCTTATTAACTTGTGAATCATAAGTGCTTTTGTGGTCAACCGTGACAAAACCGAATAAATTTTAATATTTTGTTTTACTTCCAATTTGGTGGTGATTTGGTTTGCGATTTAGCACACTTCACCTCTGTTTTCATAGTGATATTTACATCTGCATGTGAAACAAATTCCTGCCGCAGCAAACTATAAGGTTTGTGTAGGCATCGTTGTGTAGGTTCACATTATATAAGTAACTTTCTCAGTGGCGATCTGTCAAGAAGGCCAGTTTGGAACTGGTGTGGAAGGAGTGAAGGTAGCATTTTCTCCTCTCTGCAAAGAGCAAGTAAAGAACATTCATCTATTCAACCCCCCTGGTCTCCAGCGCCCTTTAACCTCACACTTGTCCTGTTGCTCTCAGGCCAACCTTGGCCTTCACTCCTTCCACACCTCCGCGACGCTGACGGAGCCTCCGATTGGTCCACAGGCCACCCACTGCTGCCGGACTTCTTCCTGGACGCGGCGCCGGAGACGCTGGTCCAACAGATGGAGCAGCACGGTGGGTACTACGGGGTACTACAGGGTACTACGGGGTACTAGAGGGTACTACAGGGTACTACGGGGTAATAGAGGGTAGTAGAGGGTAGTAGAGGGTAGTACTGGGTACTATGAGGTACTATGAGGCTGGACGAGGCGCCGGAGACACTGGTCCAACAGATGGAGCAGCACGGTGGGTACTACGGGGTACTACAGGGTACTACGGGGTAGTAGAGGGTACTACAGGGTACTACGGGGTAATAGAGGGTAGTAGAGGGTAGCACTGGGTACTATGAGGTACTATGAGGCTGGACGAGGCGCCGGAGACGCTGGTCCAACAGATGGAGCAGCACGGTGGGTACTACGGGGTACTACGGGGTACTACGGGGTACTACGGGGTAGTAGAGGGTAGTACTGGGTACTATGAGGTACTATGAGGCTGGACGAGGCGCCGGAGACGCTGGTCCAACAGATGGAGCAGCACGGTGGGTACTACGGGGTACTACAGGGTACTACGGGGTACTACAGGGTACTACGGGGTACTACGGGGTAGTAGAGGGTAGTACTGGATACTATGAGGTACTATGAGGCTGGACGAGGCGCCAGAGATGCTGGTCCAACAGATGGAGCAGCACGGTGTGTACTACGGGGTACTACGGGGTAGTAGAGGGTAGTACTGGGTACTATGAGGTACTATGAGGCTGGACGCGGCGCCGGAGACGCTGGTCCAACAGATGGAGCAGCACGGTGGGTACTACGGGGTACTACAGGGTACTATGGGGTAGTAGAGGGTACTACGGGGTACTACAGGGTACTACAGGGTACTACGGGGTAGTAGAGGGTACTACAGGGTACTACGGGGTACTATGAGGTACTATGAGGCTGGACGAGGCGCCGCAGACGCTGGTCCAACAGATGGAGCAGCACGGTGGGTACTACAGGGCACTACGGGGTACTACAGGGCACTACGGGGTACTACAGGGTACTACGGGGTAGTAGAGAGTACTACGGGGTACTATAAGGTACTGTTCTGTAGTACTGGGTCCTATGAGGTACTACTGGGTAGTAGAGGGTACTACGGGGTATTACAGGTTACTACGAGGTACTACGGAGTAGTAGAGGGTACTACAAGGTACTACGGGGTAGTAGAGGGTACTATGCGGTACTACTGGGTAGTAGAGGGTACTATGTGGTACTACTGGTAGTAGAGGGTACTACGGGGTACTACTGGGTACTATGAGGTACTACTGGGTAGTAGAGGGTACTACGGGGTATTACACGTTACTATGAGGTACTACAGAGTAGTAGAGGGTACTACGAAGTACTACGGAGTAGTAGAAGGTACTACGAGGTACTACTGGGTAGTAGAGTGTACTATGGTGTATTACAGGTTACTATGAGGTACTACGGAGTAGTAGAGGGTACTACGAGGTACTACGGAGTAGTAGAAGGTACTACGAGGTACTACTGGGTAGTAGAGTGTACTACGGGGTATTACAGGTTACTATGAGGTACTACGGAGTAGTAGAGGGTACTACGAGGTACTATGGAGTAGTAGAAGGTACTACGAGGTACTACTGGGTAGTAGAGGGTACTATAGGGTATTACAGGTTACTACGAGGTACTACGGGGTACTACATGTTACTACGGGGTACTACAGGGTACTATGGGGTAGTAGAGGGTACTAAAGGGTATTACAGGTTACTACGAGGTACTACATGGTACTATAAGGTACTGTTCTGTAGTACTGGGTCCTATGAGGTACTACTGGGTAGTAGAGGGTACTACGGGGTACTACAGGTTACTACGAGGTACTACGGGGTACTATAAGGTACTGTTCTGTAGTACTGGGTCCTATGAGGTACTACCGTGTAGCGTCTCGTTGCCAGGGGCGACGCCGGCCTTCAAGGCGCCCCCCCCTGACACGCCCCCTTCCGGCGGACCAATAGGAAGCACCTTCGACGTCATCAGAGGCGCCATCAACGAGGACGTCGTCAAGGCGACCCAGGGGTGTACCGCTTCGACCTGTCAGGTAGCAGGAAGTGACCTTGGAGCTACAGCAGCAGGAGGACAGTTGGACTTTACTGGTTCACTGACGACCAAGAGGCAACGGAGGAAGATGTACAACGTCCCTCTGTCTGTCCCTCTGTCTGTCCCTCTGTCTGTCCCTCTGTCTCTGTCTGTCCCTCTGTTCCTCTGTCCCTCTGTCTGTCCCTCTGTCTCTGTCTGTCCCTCTGTTCCTCTGTCCCTCTGTCTGCCCCTCTGTTCCTCTGTCCCTCTGTCTGTCCCTCTGTCTGTCCCTCTGTCTGTCCCTCTGTTCCTCTGTCCCTCTGTCTGTCCCTCTGTTCCTCTGTCTGTCCCTCTGTCTCTGTCCCTCTGTCTCTGTCTCTCTGTCTGTCTCTGTCCTTGTCTGTCCCTCTGTCTGTCCCTCTGTCTGTGTCCCTCTGTCTGTCCCTCTGTCTGTCCCTCTGCCTCTGTCTGTTCCTCTGTCTCTCCCTCTGTCTGTCCCTCTGTCTCTGTCTGTCCCTCTGTCTCTCCCTCTGTCTCTGTCTGTCCCTCTGTCTCTGTCCCTCTGTTCCTCTGTCCCTCTGTCTGTCCCTCTGTTCCTCTGTCCCTCTGTCTCTGTCTGTCCCTCTGTCTCTGTCTGTCCCTCTGTCTCTGTCCCTCTGTCTCTGTCTGTCCCTCTGTCTCTGTCCCTCTGTCTCTGTCTGTCCCTCTGTTCCTCTGTCCCTCTGTCTCTGTCCCTCTGTCTCTCTGTCTGTCCCTCTTTCTCTCTGTCTGTCCCTCTGTCTCTCTGTCTCTGTCCCTCTGTCTCTGTCTCTGTCTGTCCCTCTGTCTCTGTCCCTCTGTCTGTCTCTGTCCCTTGTCTGTCCCTCTGTCTGTGTCCCTCTGTCTGTCCCTCTGTCTCTGTCTGTCCCTCTGTCTCACCCTCTGTCTCTGTCCCTCTGTCTCTGTCTGTCCCTCTGTCTCTGTCCCTCTGTCTGTCCCTCTGTTCCTCTGTCTCTGTCTGTCCCTCTGTCTCTGTCTGTCCCTCTGTCTCTGTCCCTCTGTCTCTGTCTGTCCCTCTGTCTCTGTCTGTCCCTCTGTCTCTGTCCCTCTGTCTCTGTCTGTCCCTCTGTCTCTGTCCCTCTGTCTGTCCCTCTGTTCCTCTGTCCCTCTGTCTGTCCCTCTGTTCCTCTGTCCCTCTGTCTGTCCCTCTGTTCCTCTGTCCCTCTGTCTCTGTCTGTCCCTCTGTCTCTGTCTGCCCCTCTGTCTCTCTGTCTGTCCCTCTGTCTCTCTGTCTCTGTCCCTCTGTCTGTCCCTCTGTCTCTGTCTGTCCCTCTGTCTCTGTCCCTCTTTCCCTCCCGCGGTTCCCTGGAGGCGGTTTGGACCCGATCCAGCGTCTGTCTGCTTCTGTGGAACCGGAAGGAACCAACAGTCCTGAACGCTTAACAATCAAATATAGACCAATAAGACATTAAAAAACGAAACTGGATTTATTAAAGTTGTGTTTCATAAAATTAATCGTCACTTTACACATTAAATGTTGTTCATGATGTGGTGGGGGACGTTATTTAATGAACTAAAAAAAGCCAAACAAGCCCATGAAGAATATATATAAATATGTAATCATGCTCATGCGTCGCTCTCGCCTATTGTCGCTGACGAGATTTAGGGCGGCCATCTTGGAGAGGTCAACCGCTCCACTCAGCATTATGTGTTTAGCAGCAAAATGACATATCAGCGCATTTAATCGATCATAACACACTTTTTAGTTACAGGAAACTATATTCAGACATCTATCAAAGCTACATTTATAAATAATTGTATTATTTACGTATGTTTTAATACATAGTGTAGCATTTTTAAATATGATTGGTGGCTATAATAGAATAGGAATGGAATATTCTGATATCAATGTATGATGAGCTTATTACAAAAAAACACAGCCGTGAATAATTTATTGTGAACGGCTGTGTGTATAATTTATTATAATAATACATAGGTATACAATCACAAATAAATAATGATTAATACTGAATAATATATATTGGATGCATGTTAATATGTATGTATGTACGTATATATATATATATATATATATATATATATATATATATATAATAAATATATATATATATATATATATATATTAGCGATATAAAAAAATTATTAGATTGTAAACAAAGATCAAGACAAATATTTCACTCCACAACTGTCAGTTAACATCTAATTTGTTTTATAGAATTACACTTAAATACAAATTAATTTGCACAACTTTCATTAAAAAAATATATGTATATATACATACATATAAATATGCATCCAATATAATTCAGTATTAATCATCTTTTTGCGCCATTATTAATTAATCATTATTTATTGTGTTTGTATAGTTATATAAATATGTATTATTATAATAAATTATGCACACAGCCGTATTTATATATATATATATATATATTATATATATATATATATATATATATATATATATATATATATATATATATATATATATATATATATATATATATATTATATATATATATATATATATATATATATATGCCCATCTTACTTGTGAAATGTTGCTTGTGGAGCCTCACATCAACAATCCATCTATCTGTCCATCATCTAACAATATCCCTGTTGCTTTGGTTGGCAAAGTAGGCGGGTCTACCGCTCCAAGATGGCCGCCCTAAATCTCGTCAGTGACAATAGGCGAGAGCGGTGCATGATGGTCTATCCTTATATTACGTCTATAGACCATAGACATTAATACGTAGACGCCTCATGGAGGCTGAGTCGTACGTAAAAGCGTCCGCCATCTTGCATGGGGCAGGTTCTGAGCTGTGTGGATTTATTTAAACCGTTTTACGAAACAAACTGGATCCATTAGGATTACCTTCCCCAGGTCAGGATGAAAGATCAGAATTACTTGACTATGCAGCCAGGAATTCACTTCTAAACAACCGGAAAATATGTCCTATGTAGCTAAATTGGTCCGAAATAACCGCTGATTGTTAGCATAGCAGCTAATGTTTTATACTGTTTTCTAATGAGAGAAGCTGATGAGAAACGGCTGTTAGAGGAAAAGTTGATTAAAAACCAGAGGATTTAGTGAGGAAAGTTCAGTCAGGATCAGAGCTGCTGGTTTTCAGCCTCTGTTTCCATGTCAGTATTTAGCTATAAAGATGCTAAATTTTCTATTCCACTTTTGGATAATTTCTCTTTAATTCTTGGCTTCAGCCTGTGAACCAGTTAGTCTCAGAGTCATTGAGTCTCCAGTAGGACCAGCAGACTGTGACCAGTGATCCCAGTATAATAAATAAATATTTTATTCTTTCACTTTTTGTGTATTTTTAAATATCTCAATCGGAAGTATTAATTTATTAATGTAGCTTATGTAATGAAATCAAAATTAATTATTCTGTTAGAATTATTTTCACTCTTTGCTGTCAATAGTTGACAAACTGTAATAAATATTTATTATCTGGGAAAAAAGTAAGAAAAATATGTAGTTAATGTTTGACAATGACTGATTTATAAATCAAGTAATTTCTCAATAACGTATAAAAAATAAATACAAAAATAAAATTATTTGTCTTGATATGCTAAATGTACATTAAATTATGGAATTATGTAAATATATTGTTAAATAAAACACTATAAAAGTGTGTCTGTTCATCAATTTCAATATAAAAATGATTAGACTATTTCTATCAAATAAAACATTTAACTCTTGATTCAGAAATGCCCCAAAACAATTAAATAATTACATCAAATGTTAGAAACTTTGTCTTTAGTAATTTCTTTGATTGCCAAATATATGAATGTGTGTGAGAAAATGTGTAAATGGCAGGAATTAACTTAAAATACTTTGTAAAACGGCACTTTATAAAGTTCGGTCCATTCACTTGTATTACCTTACTGGCAGAGATGCCTCATTCAATATGGCGGACGCTGTTACGTATCGCAGCAACGGGCCGACCAGCTCCATGAAGCGTCTACGTATTAATGTCTATGGGATAGACCTTCATACGCTGCTCTCACCTATCGGCCATCTTGGAGCGAGATGTAGGGCGGCCATCTTGGAGAGGTCCACCACTCCACTCAGCCTTGTGTAGGAAGAGGCCTTTGTGAGGAGGGAGTCTTTGGGACAAAGACAATCTGTCCCAAAGTCAATCTGTCCCAAAGTCAGACTGTCCAAAGTCAGACTGTCTTTGGGACAGATTGTCCCAAAGTCTCTCTTTGTCCTCACCTGGTCTCAGGTTCAAAACCTGAGACCAAGTTTTGAACAGTTGACAAAGGAAGAGGCCTTCCTTCACACCAACAAACCATCCTACGTTTCATCCAACCAACAAACCATCCAACGTTTCATCCAACCAACAAACCATCCAACTGTTCATCCAACCAACAAACCATCCAACCAACAAACCATCCAACGTTTCATCCAACCAACAAACCATCCAACCAATAATCCATCCAACATTTCATTAAACCAACAAACCATCCAACTGTTCATCCAACCAACAAACTATCCAATCAACAAACCATCCAACGTTTCATCCAACCAACAAACAATCCAACCAACAAACCATCCAACTGTTCATCCAACCAACAAACCATCCAACGTTTCATCCAACCAACAAACCATCCAACGTTTCATCCAACCAACAAACCATCCAACTGTTCATCCAACCAACAAACCATCCAACCAACAAACCATCCAACGTTCCATCCAACCAACAAACCATCCAACGTTTCATCCAACCAAATGTTCATCCAACCAACAAACCATCCAACTGTTCATCCAACCAACAAACCATCCAACGTTTCATCCAACCAACAAACCATCCAACTGTTCATCCAACCAACAAACCATCCAACGTTTCATCCAACCAACAAACCATCCAACGTTTCATCCAACCAACAAACCATCCAACTGTTCATCTAACCAACAAACCATCCAACCAACAAACCATCCAACGTTTCATCCAACCAACAAACCATCCAACCAATAATCCATCCAACATTTCATTAAACCAACAAACCATCCAACTGTTCATCCAACCAACAAACTATCCAATCAACAAACCATCCAACGTTTCATCCAACCAACAAACCATCCAACCAACAAACCATCCAACCAACCATCCAACGTTTCATCCAACCAACAAACCATCCAACTGTTCATCCAACCAACAAACCATCCAACTGTTCATCCAACCAACAAATCATCCAACGTTTCATCCAACCAACAAACCATCCAACTGTTCATCCAACCAACAACCCATCCAACTGTTCATCCAACCAACAAAACATCCAAATGTTCATCCAACCAACAAACCATCCAACGTTTCATCCATCCAACAAACCATCCAACGTTTCATCCAACCAACAAACCATCCAACTGTTCATCCAACCAACAAACCATCCAACCAACAAACCATCCAACGTTTCATCCAACCAAATGTTCATCCAACCAACAAACCATCCAACTGTTCATCCAACCAACAAACCATCCAACGTTTCATCCAACCAACAAACCATCCAACTGTTCATCCAACCAACAAACCATCCAACGTTCCAACCAACAAACCATCCAATGTTTCATCCAACCAAATGTTCATCCAACCAACAAACCATCCAACTGTTCATCCAACCAACAAACCATCCAACGTTTCATCCAACCAACAAACCATCCAACTGTTCATCCAACCAACAAACCATCCAACCAACAAACCATCCAACGTTCCATCCAACCAACAAACCATCCAACGTTTCATCCAACCAAATGTTCATCCAACCAACAAACCATCCAACAGTTCATCCAACCAACAAACCATCCAACGTTTCATCCAACCAACAAACCATCCAACTGTTCATCCAACCAACAAACTATCCAATCAACAAACCATCCAACGTTTCATCCAACCAACAAACCATCCAACCAACAAACCATCCAACTGTTCATCCAACCAACAAACCATCCAACGTTTCATCCAACCAACAAACCATCCAACTGTTCATCCAACCAGCAAATTATCCAATCAACAAACCATCCAATGTTTCATCCAACCAACAAACCATCCAACCAACAAAGCATCCAACGTTGCATCCAACCAACAAACCATCCAACCAATAATCCATCCAACTGTTCATCCAACCAACAAACTATCCAACGTTTCATCCAACCAACAAACCATCCAACTGTTCATCCAACCAGCAAACTATCCAATCAACTAACCATCCAGCATTTCATCCAACCAACAAACCATCCAACCAACAATCCATCCAACTGTTCATCCAACCAACAAACTATCCAACCAAAATACCATCTAAAGTTTCATCCAACCAACAAACATCCAAAGTTTCATCCAACCAACAAACATCCAAAGTTTCATCCAACAAACAAACCATCCAACTTCATCCAACCAACAAACCATCCAACTGTTCATCCAACCAACAAACCATCCAATGTTTCATCCAGGTCTGGAGGTGTGTGAAGTGTGAGGTGTGTGAACTGTGTGAGGTGTGGAGGTGTGGAAGTGTGTGAGGTGTGTGTGAAGTGTGAGGTGTGTGAACTGTGTGAGGTGTTGGAGGTGTGGATGTGTGTGAGGTGTGGAGCTGTGTCAGGTGTGTGAGGTGTGTGTGAAGTGTGAGGTGTGGAGGTGTGTGAACTGTGTGGAGGTGTGTGTTGTACCTCTTCTCCTGTGTTTCGGGAGCTGTTTTCCGAGCTAAAGTCGTGGATCGTCTCCTTAAAGTCAACCCATCGTTGCTCCTGGCGACTGAAACAGAAAAGAAAAACACTTTCTGTTGATTTATTATGTTTAAGATCTGAGTTTAACCGTTACCAATAGTAGTTCTGAAACAGATTACATCATTAATGACCAACAGTTTCAGAATATGATAGCTCCATAGCAACGATCAGAAGCAAGACCTTGCCCCAGATCTACAGCGAGCTAGAACTACTGATGAGGTCATAGATGATGACATCATGCTCATCACAGTAGATCAAAGAGGTTCTGAACACTTCAGTCAGAATCCAAACGCTTCTCTGAGATTCGGATTTTGTAGTGTGTCTAGTGACTTTGCGCTTCCAAGATGGCAGGCCCTTTTTTAGTATTACTAGGATATCTGATGGTGATAGGAATGAGGAAGGTATTTCAATACTTCTTCCCAGGAGACGACTCCGACGAAAGGAGCGGAGACGATTCAAATGAAAGAACAACTCAGGACGACGAAGAGCGAGATTTGTTCTGGGACGGACTTCCATCGCGTCCCCAAGAACAACCTGGCCCGGATGGGAATGAAGAGCGAGATTTGTTCTGGGACGGACTTCCATCCCGTCCCCAAGAACAACCTGGCCCGGATGGGAATGAAGAGCGGGATCTGTTTTGGGACGGACTTCCATCCCGTCCCCAAGAACAACCTGGCCCGGATGGGAATGAAGAGCGAGATTTGTTCTGGGATGGACTTCCATCGCGTCCCCAAGAACAACCTGGCCCGGATGGGAATGAAGAGCGAGATCTGTTCTGGGACGGACTTCCATCCCGTCCCCAAGAACAACCTGGCCCGGATGGGAATGAAGAGCGAGATCTGTTCTGGAACGGACTTCCATCCCGTCCCCAAGAACAACCTGGCCCGGATGGGAATGAAGAGCGAGATCTGTTCTGGGACGGACTTCCATCCCGTCCCCAAGAACAACCTGGCCCGGATGGGAATGAAGAGCAAGATCTGTTTTGGGACGGATTTCCATCGCGTCCCAAGGACAACCTGGCCCGGATGGGGACGAAGAAAGACATTTGCTCTTGGATGGACCTCCATCCCGTCCCCAAGGACAACCTGGCCCAGATGGGGACGAAGAGAGAGATCTGTTCTGGGACGGACTTCCCTCCCGTCCCCAAGGACAACCTGGCCCAGATGGGAATGAAGAGAGAGATCTGTTTTGGGACGGACTTCCATTGCGTCCCCAAGGACATCCTGGCCCAGATGGGGATGAAGAGAGACATTTGCTCTGGGACGGACTTCCATCGCGTCCCCAAGGACAACCTGGCCCGCAAGGGGATGAAGAGAGAGACCTGTTTTGGGATGGACTTCCATCCCGTCCCCAAGTACAAGCTGACCCGGATGGGGAGGAAGAGAGAGACCTGTTCTGGGACGGATTTCCATTCCGTCCCCAAGTACAAGCTGACCCGAATGGGGAGGAAGAGAGAGACCTGTTCTGGGACGGATTTCCATTCCTTCCCCAACATGACCCAGATGGTGAAGAAGATAGAGATTGGTTCTGGGACGGATTTCTATCCCGTCCCCATGCCCAACCTGACCCAGATGAGGACGAAGACAGGGATTGGTTTTGGGACGGATTTCCATCCCGTCCCCATGCCCAACCTGACCCAGATGAGGACGAAGACAGGGATTGGTTTTGGGACGGATTTCCATCCCGTCCCCACGCCCAACCTGACCCAGATGAGGACGAAGACAGAGATCTTTTTTGGGACGGATTTCCATCCCGTCCCCACGCCCAACCTGACCCAGCTGAGGACGAAGACAGAGATCTTTTCTGGGACGGATTTCCATCCCGTCCCTAAGCACAACCTGACCCAGCTGGGAAAGTTTGCGTTGAACAGGCGGCAGATCCTCAGTCTCAGGTTTGTAAAGGCTCCATAAAAGAAGAACCACCCCGGACGGGGTGGTTGAACCTCATCTTCTGACTACAGACTTTGGGACAAGTCTGAATGCCCCATAAAAGAAGAACTACCCTGGATAGGGTGGTTGAACCTCAACTTCCGAGGAAAGACTTTGGGTAAAGGCTCCATAAAAGAAGAACCACCCCGGACGGGGTGGTTGAACCTCATCTTCCGAGGAAAGACTTTGGGACAAGTTTGTAAAGGCTCCATAGAAGAAGAACCACCCCGGACGGGGTGGTTGAACCTCATCTTCCGAGGAAAGACTTTTGGACCATGTTTGAATGCTCCATAGAAGAAGAACCACCCCGGACGGGGTGGTTGAACCTCATCTTCCGAGGAAAGACTTTGGGACCAGGTTTTGAACATGTCCCAAAGGAAGAACCACCCCGGACGGAGTGGTTGAACCTCTTCCTCAGAGGAAAGACTTTGGGACCAGGTTTTGAACATTTCACCAAGGAAGAACCAGATGGGGTGGTTTTCCATTGGAAGATGAGGATAAACTTTGGGACCAGTTTTTACTGTGTTCCATACTGAAAAACTGATCCAGAAGGTAAAAATTTTCTATGACAAAAAGATTATTTTTTGGCGTAAAGACAGGAGCCTCGTGTCAATGACGGAGGACAACCTATGTACAGGTTTTCCAACAGGCTCAGAAATTGTTGGCAGTTTTCAAATTGTTCTGAAGACGACACCACACTCGGCAGAAAATCCTAGCTAACAATTTCTCCTGCCACTCCTCTCGAAAACAACCATGCTGGTTTTGGAGAGGAGCAGGAAACATTGAATTTCGTGGATCAACTATAAAAAGTTAATATCCTGTTTGCAGGTTTCTCTCCGGGCGCTCCGGCTTCCTGCTACAACCTGAAGTCATCGTTGTTGAGAAAGAAAGTCCTGGGTTTGAAACCCAGCCTGGTTCTGTCTGCGTCTCCAGGTCCATATATTTAGCCTCTGCTCCAGTTTGGGGGTTTCTGCCCCGATGACCACAGGCACCACTGTGGTCTTCACCTTCCAGGTCTTTTCCAGTTTCTCCCTGAGGTCCAGGTGTTTCTCCAGTTTCTCCTTTTTCCTGATGTTGTAGTCACTTGGTATAGCTACATCCACCACAATGGCTTTCCTCTGTTCTTTATCCACCACCACAATGTCCGGTTGGTTCTCCATCACCATCTTGTCCGTCTGGATCTTGAAGTCCCACAGGATCTTAGCTCGGTCATTCTCCACCACCTTTGGGGGTGTTTCCCACTTCGATCTCGGGGCTTCCAGTCCATATTCTGCACAGATGTTCCTGTACACTATGCCCCCCACCTGGTTATGTAGTTCCATAGCTAGCTAGCTCCTTGGCTAGCTCACTGTCTCTTACTCTGCAGTTGTGGAGGCCCAATGAATGCCTCATGAGCGCCCCCTGCCATGAGGCCAGAGAACTGCCTGCCTCACCTCCAATCTGTCCTCTGCCGTTTCTCCTCAGCACATGAAACACGTTACACACACAGTTGGTGACAATAAAACCACAGTACATTAAATGCATGAGCTAAATGATGGAGATCAGTATTCTGTCCACTTTGACCATATCTTGCAGAAAGTGTCTCTCTGCACGTTAATGGAGTAAGACAGTCTCTCCAGGACATAAATCTCTGCCTTTTTGCTCCCGGCCAGTAAAATGAATAGAAGTTTTTGATCGTTCTTCAGTTTGCCAACCGGAATGTTACATAAAAATATGCATTCAAAAGTTAAAGGAAAATTAGCTGTGAAGATGTTCTGTAAATGTTCATGGATTTGAGACCAATATTGGTTTGGCAGTCCCAGTAGACATGGACCTGGGTGGCCCCATCCCTTCCACATCTCCAGCAGGTATCATCCTCTCCCTGGTATCGTTTCTGCTTTGGGGTTATAAAAAATCTTATAATATTTTTCCAGCAGAATTCCCGCCAAACCTTCGATCTTGTTGTTGTCCATGGTATCTTACAGATGTGGTCCCAGTTTTCTTCTGAAATCGTCAGGCTGGCTTCTTTTTCCCACTTCACTTTAATATAAACAGTGCTGTCCTTCTTACCCCGCAGGACGGCGTCGTATAACCTGGAAATAGTTCTGCCTGGTTTTGATTTCATTAGTAATATGAACGTTTCCACAAATCTCAGATCGTGTAAATCTACTTTTAGATCTTTGTTAAAATAATTTCTGACCGGTAAAAATCTAAAAAAATCATCTGCATGTAAATCATGTTTTCTTTTCAAGGTCTCAAAACATTGGACAAAAGAATAGTAACTAGTTAGGCCTTTAGAAATCCACTTCTTGAATCCATCATCATGTTGATTTGGGATAAAATCCGAAGCATAAGCGCACCAGAGATATAACAAGCAACAAGTCATCAGCAAATAAGGCCAATTTTTGCTCCCCTCCTATGGTCCTTATTCCAATTATATGAATGATTCAGTAAGTAAGTAAATTTCGGCTGTTGGTTTATCATACAACCCAAATATAGTATTTATTATAGATTTATCAAATCCAAATCTCTCAAGAACTTGATATAAAAAGGTCCACCTCACAGAATCAAAAGCCTTTTCGGCATCTAATCTTAACACTCAAGTCTCTATTTTTGATGGGAGTAAACGACTTATAATCAATATTTAATACACTGATTGGGCGATAGTTGCTACAATAAAGGTCACCTTTTCCTTCTTTCTTAATTATAGAGATTATTGCTTCTTTCCATGATGGGGGTACAATTTTTTCCTCCATTAGCCAGTTAAATGTTTTCTGCAGGGTGGGAGTCAAATGATCCTGCATTATTTTACACCATTCTGGGCCAAATCCATCTACCATCCCGGCCATTTTTTCCCCCTTCTACTCTTTTAATTGCTGAGTAAATTTCTTGAGAATGATTTTTTTCTGTACTTCAATCATGTTTAGGTCATCTAATTCTTTTTTAAACTTTACCATGTCAGCTTTAATGCTGTCGCTCGTAGTCACGGAGTGTTGATGTTGCAGTTTTAACAATTTATCTTCCAGGTGTTGACGTTTTTGCATGTTTTCTTCCTTTAAGTGGGAGGACATACTAATGAGGGATGTATATGTTCAGGATGGTGATCATGGTGCCATCCATCCCTCCAGGGATCATTATGTAACGACCTTCTTTGTCTTTGTATTCTGATATGTGTTCATAGTTCCAGAACTGTGGGAAGAATAAAACACATGTTTTAATCCCATCCTGTTCAGTTTAGCATGTTCACTATCCGGTGGAAGTTTCCTGCAATAAAACAATTTGGGTTTTGTCTCTCTGACGTTTAGATAAGACTTTCCACCTTTTTACAGGACTATGTAAACCATTAATGCGGTTTGACACCAATTTTATCAACCAGCTGGACATGTCCCGTATTGGACATGTTGGACATGTCCTCAATAGGACATGTCCTCATTAGCCTCTACTGGACATGTCCTCTTCTGGACATGTTGGACATGTCCTCTATTGGGCATGTCCTCTATTGGACATGTCATGTATTGGACATGTCCTCGGCTTGTGGGGACCATTTTGTGGGTTTTAAACCAACGGGTATATAACATAACTCAAAGAAGAGTGTGTGGAAGTCAGCAGAAAAAGACGAAAAAGATTTGAGTCTTGTTTAATTCTCGATGTCTTCCAACAAAAACCAAAAATCGAATGAATAACCGTTGGTGACTTCACACCTCACCTTCTCTCCTTCAAAATAAAAGCATACATTCTGGTGTGAAATATACACATTGTATCCGCCACAAGTAAATATATTACACTCTTCAAGTTAACTACTGGACATGTATGCCATGTAATTAACATTTACATGTTAACGTTAACATTTCTCTAATGACACATTAGAGTATATTTCCGAAGAGGAATTTTCCGTTATGCCAGTCAGGAGAAGAGCAACATGAGCCTCCCGAGAAACAACAAACAACCTCCCGAAAATGCTTTGTCTACATTTTGACGAGAAAAACTGAGAATATATTCCCACTACAGTTACACCCCCGACAAACCTACACTCGTAACATTACTCATCATTTCCCACAGTACCGTTTGGTGTCCAGTCTGTGCCAGTAAGCTCAAAACGAGTCTCCAATCATATGGGGTGATGAGCCTAGCATTCCCCAAGATGGCGCCCAAGGTACAGTCTCTTACTCTGACGAGAGCTCAGCCAAGAGGACGCGACACTTTAAGTTTAGTTAAAGTGCCGATAATCTTCATGTGAGGGTAAAGTTGATCAGATTTAGTTTTACTATAACTTTTCTCCCCCTCTTGTTCTGGCTTGCTTCCTTTCGAAGTCTGTTTGCCCTCAAACCCTAAACGTGTTCGGCCAATCACGCCAATCATTTCAAAATTAATCATTTTGTGCTGAATTATATTAATTTGACTAATTAGTCTGCTGTTTTTGTTTACCTAATGGTACATGCTGAGCGTGACACACAACGATGCATTCTACATATATAGCAAAAAAAAAAAGTGAATAATTTTTATCTAAAAATGCAATGAATTTGAATTAAAGGTAGATTCAAAACGCTTTTGAGGTTCACCGCTTAAAGTCTGAAAAGAGTGGTGGGGGCTGATTGGTTAATGCAAAGAAAGCTTTGCTGTTGGCTGTTGGCTGTTGGCAGGTAAACCAGTCGGAATACATTGACGGTTATGGGGCTATGTCCTGTCTTTTTAAAGTGGAAAGAGGGCAAGTAGGCAGGGAGAATGGGATAAAATGTCTCACACTTACTGAAGGGGTGGGGGGGGGGGGCTGTAGGTTAGCATGTTTAGTGGGGGAAGGTGACACAAAAACACTCCATGGGACTCTATGGAATGTGCCTGAATCTCTCTTCCCAGATAAACAAAAAGTTCAATCTTTTCTATTTGGTTATCTTATTAACTTGTGAATCATAAGTGCTTTTGTGGTCAACCGTGACAAAACCGAATAAATTTTAATATTTTGTTTTACTTCCAATTTGGTGGTGATTTGGTTTGCGATTTAGCACACTTAACCTCTGTTTTCATAGTGATATTTACATCTGCATGTGAAACAAATTCCTGCCGCAGCAAACTATAAGGTTTGTGTAGGCATCGTTGTGTAGGTTCACATTATATAAGTAACTTTCTCAGTGGCGATCTGTCAAGAAGGCCAGTTTGGAACTGGTGTGGAAGGAGTGAAGGTAGCATTTTCTCCTCTCTGCAAAGAGCAAGTAAAGAACATTCATCTATTCAACCCCCCTGGTCTCCAGCGCCCTTTAACCTCACACTTGTCCTGTTGCTCTCAGGCCAACCTTGGCCTTCACTCCTTCCACATCAGTTCCAAACTGGCCTTCTTGACAGATCGCCACTGAGAAAGTTACTTATATAATGTGAACCTACACAACGATGCCTACACAAACCTTATAGTTTGCTGCGGCAGGAATTTGTTTCACATGCAGATGTAAATAGCATCTTCATTTTATGTGAGAGTGTATTTACAACCTTTAGGGTATCTGCCAAAGTAAAATTCTGTGACAAGGTACATTGAGTGTTCTGTTTGATGACATGATGTAAAACTCACTGTGACGGCTTTGTAGATCTGTTATCAAGTTGAATTTGTTTGTTATCATTTAATTGTATAAGTATAACAAAACAACATAGTGTCTTGGTTAGCTAAAAAAAAACAGTGTGAAAATGAAAAATCATTAAATATATATATGATTAAAACAGAAATATTTTTTTAAAAATTCCACAAAATAGATGAAATATTCATAGTCCTGTTCCTGTAGCATCTCAGAATGCATCTTCATTAATTTATGCAGGTTACCTTTGGGTGTCATATTGCAGGAGCCAACTTAGATGCAGCCTGTACATATCTCAGTAACACAGTTAAAGGGGTGTGAATACTGTTGCTATGCAATACTTTTGTTACCACCACAATAAATTTCAAATGCACATGAGGGTGCCTATAAAAAACAAGTCTTTTAAAGAAATAATTTTTGAAAAAAATCAAGTGTTTTACAAAAAAGTGTAGCCTAAGACAATGCAATACTAGAAAAGCAATTAAATTAAGTGCTTCTGCGTCTAAAAATAAAATTTGAAGTCTCTCTCTCCCCAAATAGTATCAGTGTCTATGGGTCATGTAACCTAAGGGTTCTTAGTGTGCGTGTAGTTCATTTACAGAAAGTGCCAAACAGTTTGATTCAGTTCAAAATGGAACACAACTACATTACCCAGAGGGCATTTCGTTGTGCTACAAGCTGGCTCCCTCCGCTCTGGGAGTGTTTCCCATTTAAACAAACACAGTATTGCCGAAGATGGCGGAGAGTTTGTAGAGGCTTTAAAGAAGCTGGTGCAGTCAATGAAAGCGACGAAGCCGGTAAGTTTTTTTTTTAAACCCCTGCTAAGTGGTTTGTGATTCGGCCACAAACAAGTATTGAACAACTGGCACTAGGTTGTTTGAGCGGGATGGGTTTTTTTTTGTTGTTGTTGCAGAAGCAGTTGGTGCTGCTTCGCTTCCGAGCAGGCTGTGGTTTTTAAGCTACCGTGTTAAAACGAGCCACCTTAACGCTGTAAATTTGTTGCGGGATTTTACTCGTGTAATAATATCAAGACGGCCGGCGCCGTGTATATGACAGTAATAAACATCGAACTTCAGTTAATAGTTTGTTATTCCTATTGGTTTTCGCGTTTATAGCCGTTTCCATATTCCGCTAGCCACAAAGTTTTACGAGACATTGACTTTGATTCGCTGGGGTGCAGTAGTCTTCTTCCTCCCGCTCAGCCCGGCAGAAAAGTCTGCTTCTCAGTGCTTACGGACCGTTGTTTATTTACGTGTTTGCACTCTTTGAAACTCCACAGTTGAGTTGACCCCATTCATTGAACGCAACGTAGCCGGATAGCTTTGGGAAGTCGGTCCGCTTTGAGAGGGACCAGTTGTAGTTCATCTGCTGCTGGAGGAATCATCTGTCTCCCACCACAGGGGCTGCGAGTCTTTAAAGCCATAAAAAAAAGATTGTGTTACAGCACTTTCAAATATGAGATTCTTGTGTAATAAATAGGTGTTTTTTGTTTTATTAAAACGTGTGGACGGTCAAGACCCAAAACAGAATACTGATTTTAAAGATTGGCCAAATTACATCTTTTGTTGTTCTTTTTTTCTTTTAAGTCTTGCCATTGAGCAGTGAGTGTTCCTTGATGTAAGTTCACTGGTTGAAATTAATATTAAACATTCAGCTTGACTTTTAATGTTTTTTTTTAGCTAAAAGTTCAAGTTTGTCATCTCGGAAAATATGTTCAGAATAAGAAAGGGCCGAGATCAATTCACATTTTTTCACTCATTCCAGTATTTTTTAACTCTTTTAACATGTACTCTTGTTTTCGCCCGGACTAGAAAAGCACGCTGTTCTATATGAAATAATTTCACAACTTATGACTTAAAAAGAACTAGTAAGTCATTTTTTTAAGCATTCTCATGTGAGTCAAGCATGGTGTTGAACCAAATGTTTGACATCGTGAAGTAAATAAATACACGATTCAAATTCTGTTTGTGTTCACTTTATCAGTGGGAGTTTTTGAAACTTCTACCAGCAATATCAAATAAAAGGGCATGGGGATGGCACAGCGGATCTAGCAATTGCAACAAAATATCACCTGAACTTGAGCAATAAATACCTTTGTTGTTGAAAAGAATAATTAAATGGTATCCTGGAACGTTTTCTTTATCAAAAATTGTTTAAACTGCAGCCCCTGTATGAAATAATTATCTCTATTTGAGGGGATAGATAAAACTGCCTTGCTGCAAGGCTTGTTGTGTTGTTACTTTTACAAAATAGTTTTATGTTGGAACAAATGGCTTGATTTGTAAGAGAATTAAAACTAATCTTTATGCATTGTGAAGGGCTCCTCCCCCAAGAAGAATTTCATCTAAAAACTATGGGAACCCAAATGCAATTACATTACCAACAATCCTAGCTGGACTGAATTCTAGATTGCTTATTAAATCAACTATGAAGCATCCATTCAGAAAGTGCAGATGTGCAAATAGATGTCTGCACTAAGTGTTGGTGTAGAACTTGTTAACCCACTTCAGGTTTTTTTTTTCTTTCTTTTTTTGTATTTTTGACATGGATGCAGATTTTTGCATCCATATCAGATCAGTTGATTGACAATATAACCGGAGTAGGATGCTGGTTTATAAGATTCTACTCTAATTTGTATAACTCTAACGTCCCATTGTCAGGCCGAAAGTTTGAGTTTGTGGCTTTGCTATTTCCCTAATAAGAAGTAAATGGAGAACAAGCTAAGTTATGAGTGCATTTAGTCTACATCATCAGCAGGGATTGTGAATACTCCGTAACTGCAAAAAAATCCAGCTTTTCTAGGGGACGTTGCAGCCAGTACCATCCAGTGATTGGCTTTATACTTATTTACTTATTTGGGGAACCTGTTATGTCACATGGAGTTCCAAAAAAACAGAAAACAACTGCCAAACTCGACCTGACCTGTTCGGAGCGTCAATAATCCGTCTGTTATTTGTCTGTTTACTGCGGCAAGATTAGGCAATCTGTGCTTATAACGTCCTCATTGCACGATTGAACCCCGGTTTTGTTGTTGATTAAAAAAGGTGAAACTAAACGTCTACAAGTTTTGTTTCTCTTTTAAAGGAGGTTGAACAGCGGCCGGGGTTTCGTACAGTCTCAGGTTCTTACTCCCTGTGAGCTTAACAAGGTGTTATGCTGAGGTTGTAAAAGGGCATTCTTGGAGAGCGTACTCATATGAGGTAGTGTGTTAGTCATTCCCCTGAAATGGCTGTGGTTTAGGTGTGTTGTTGGGCCCGCTGCCTTTGGGCCATCCCTGCCAATACTTGCAGGCACCTACATCTTGATGCCTCTTCGCATGAAGGACTCCCTTAAATGATCCTGATGTTTTTGTTTAGTTTTGTGTGTGTGTTTTTCTGGATTCTAGAACATAGTTCAGTTCTTCAATAGCTAGAAAGCATGACTACTGATTGCAGTCTTCAACTGCTAAATGAGCTTACCTGTCTTTTTACTTTGACTCACACAAAAAAACATTACTCAAGCGAAGGTATGTCGTTTTCGAAATGGAATGAATATCCACTGTGGGAACCTGTCCAGTGAATTGCTTCTGCTCCTTCTCTTTGGCAAATGGAGCCCCCTGTTCCCTATTCTCTGTTCCTTTATCTACCACTTTCTTTCTCCCTCACACAGGGTGTCAGGCTGCGTTAACAATGAATCAATCTTTTGGGGGGGGATTCTTTGACTGCAGATGGGGTGCAGAAGTGACCACGATCCGTGGCTCTTGCTCTTTGTCTGCCATCCCCCGTGTTTGCAATAATTCATTAACTTATCACTTTTTCTCATGGGTCTGGGAGAGGTCCTCTCTGTGGTGGCAGATCCTGATCTGATGTGACATGATTGATTATGCAATTACCATAATGTTAGCAGTATTACATTATAATGAGATAATCGGTTTAATATCCTACCACAAACGTATGACTGCATTGAATGTATTTCTGCAACTGGGTTTAGAAATAGCTCTTGGTAGGTCTGTTTATTTCAGTAAATTATGTTTAGAAGAGGCATTTGGTGACTTAAAGAAACAATATTGGAACAAAAATGCCACCACTGTGTTGTGTAGTTATTCTGTGATGACACCCTGGTGACTTAAAGAAACAATATTGGAACAAAAATGCCACCACTGTGTTGTGTAGTTATTCTGTGATGACACCCTTTGAAGAAAATAGTTGTTTTTTTTCTGCGTTTTTGTGTTAAATGCACGAACAGGCACCATAATTTGGAAATAATAGCATGAGGCCAATATGCAGGTACAGGGACAGTACAGTTGGTGCACATTGGTCACGCTCAGTTCAATGCGTCAACTATAGACCTGTCTTAATCTGTTTTTATCGTCGCTGCTACTGGTGTATGAAGAACCCTATTTAAAATAAACAAACAACATTTAGCCTGGTGGGGGAGCAAGTAAAGCCTGGTGGCCCGCCAGGCTTATAATATCCTGGATCATGCTACTTACTGAGGATAAAACTGCGTTGCTCAGACTGGCTTGATAAAGAGAACCAGCACAGTTCGGGTTACAGTGCCCTGTTGTGGAATGGAGGCTTAATCCTCCCTTCCTCCATTTATATAGGTGCTTGAAATCCTTGAAAATGCTTGAATTTGCATTAGATGTTTTTCAAGTTTGGAAATAATATTCAAACTGCACAGTTTTGTAAAAGTGCAATCTAATGCTCGATTGACATCTGAAAGCATTGATTACTGTTGAACCAGTTATTTCACACATTTAATAAAAATGACACACCCACACACACTTTTTTTCCCCGCACTGAAGTTAAATCAAACTAAACTGAGTTGAAATATTATTGAGAGTCTGGCCATATTTAATTATTTATGTACAAACCACTGGTATCAGCATTCCATCATCTGATTTATGAACACGGATTAATGCAATTCGCTGCAAAAAGCTCAAATTTTGCAGCGGATTTTATTATTTTAAGTCTTAGAACGAGTTTGAGGTTGAGTTTATTAACTCAGTTTGTAAGATTTAATCAAGACTTCTCAGTCTGTGTGATTCCCAAAAGAGAAAAAGTAAAAATATTGCGGTTTAAAAAGAATTATACTTTACTACATCATTAAAATTAGGTGGTGCAACTCTGCTTCTTACATAATATTGTATTCAGTCATCTTTTCCAATAGAAATGGAGAATTTATTTCAGCTCTCATTAAAACCAACTGCAGAAGAAACTGTTTAAACAATTTCAATCTAATCAGTTTTTATGCTCAGTAATTATCCTTCATCGTTTTCAAAATCTTCAGATGTTGCCTGTACTTGCTGAGTATCAGTTTTGAAACACTGGTTGAATCAGGAAATTGCTTCTGATAGTAAGCCAAACACTTTTAAACCACCGCCTAACTTTTTGCAAAAAATTGTGTCCTCAATTGTACACTTGTCCTAAAGTCTACATCACCTGTTGATGTGTCCAGTGACACCATAAAGAAAACCTTTACCCTAAATGTTTCAAACTACTAAAATAAGCGTAAGTCCTGCTAAAATGGGCTAACATTGGATAGAAAAACAAAAAAACATTGATCAATTATCTGTCAACTTTTGCAACAGCGTCCTAGTGGGAGTGGGAGAATTAAATGGAAAAGGATGGTTGTATAAACTCTTCATTAGGACTCTGACAGTGGGTATCTCATTAAACCATCTGCATATGCTGCACAGTCTCATCATAAAAATGCTATTTTGGATGGAGATAAATTCTTACTCTGCTCAAATGTAGCTAGATTTTAAGTGAGGATCAAAGATTACTGAGACATGCAGTCCTCACACTGTCAGTGTCAGAAAATTTTCAAATATGCAAATATTCATACTTATTGACAGTTGATGGGTTTGATGCTTTCCAAAGATTGGAAAGTAGGGATGGAGTGAAGTCAAAATAATTATAAGAGGGCAAAAAGTATAGCTATCTCAATGTCACTGCAAATGCAGAGGACTAATTGAATGCAGTATTTGTTGGTTTATATCATTTTAGCTGCCAGATATTCAAACTCTGTTTGCAAGTAATATACAGCAATGTTCATTGGAATATTATTGAAAACGTATTTTATTTTCTAGTTTTTGGATCAACCAAAAACTAGAACTGTTAACAGGGCAACTGCCCATATCAAAAACTGCCACTGAAGGCAGTTCACTAAGTAAAACACATTATATAGAAGAGTTAATGGGAAGCTTTTCTTTCTGTTAAATCATGATGATATGCAGTCAACAAAAACACATTTAAAACTAAAATATTACATTTGACCACTTAAACATTTGAATGCAGAAATGTGGGCCGAATGCAGAAATGTGGGCCTAATGAAAAGTGTGTGTGTGTGTGTGTGTGTTACCTGCTTAAAAGTTAGCTATTTTATCATGGTGTTAAGCATTATCACAATAAATCACTATTCTTATCACGATACTTATTTTTCTTGATGACTCTAAACATTGCAGTGATCGCCAATATCTTGTTTTAGATATTTAAAACATTTTCACTACTTTTGCGATGCCACAACCTTCTACAAACATCAGTGAGCCTTCATGACTTAAAGATGAACGGCTGGGGAGCTCGTCTTTTGCATGCCTTTTTGATGACTGCCCTGTCTTTGTCGAGTGGCTTTTTTTTTTTTGCCTCTGCTTTCTGAATAGGTCGCATTCTTTAAATGTTTCATCAGTCCGAGCCTCAGTGTGCCCCAAGAGAAACCGTGCAGCAGAAATAATAGTTTTAGTTTTGAGCGTCCGTCTGTCGGGTCTGTCAATCCATCATGTCAACGTGCAGCGTGACTTTGGTTGAAAATGAATAGCCCGATAGCTGAACGGTGGCTGTGAGAGTGCTCCTGATGTCATGGAGCTGAAAGGACAGCCTGATTGTTTCCCCCCAAGTTGAAATATGACTCCCTGGTCTTGATGCTGCTTCTGTCGGGCACTAGTCCTGGCAGCACACGGCTAGTCAAAGGGAAGCGGTTTCTGCTGACAGATAAGCTTCCCTAGGGAACTCGCTGTGTCTTCACACCGTTGGTTGGATTATTACCTTAAACCAAGCGCAGATTAACTTTGTTTCTTGCAGTCGGCTCGCATGTCGTATTTACCCAACTCGCGTCAAGGTCAGTTGTGCAGCCGTAAGCATCTGAAAAGCGCTGCGCGTCTGTAGGGTGAAACTCAACAGGTTGGTTGGCTTTTTTTTTTTTTTTTTTTTTTCCTTTTCTGCCTACCTCTCTGGGGCTAAATATAGAAACAAGACATTTACGTTTCCACCGCTCAAGTATTTCGCCGCGTTACCCAAAACAAGAGAGTATATGAGGTTGAAACCAACAAAGGCCAGAGCCACGGCTTGGTCAGACCCAAGTCAAGCGGGGTTGGTTTGCACATTTGACTGTTTTTGAAGTCGCATCTCATTCCTTCCCTCCACCCCCCCGCCCCCGGTAACCTCTCCTTCAACTGTGGGGTAAAAAAGTGTTAGGCCAGCTGAGCCATATGTGAGCTGCGCTCACTCCTATAAACCAAACAGGCAGCCTGAAGCAATCATTGGAGCCAATTCCAGTTTATAACCAGCGAGGAGTTGGAACGGTTTGTGCTCGAGTCCTCATTGATTGGATGAGGGGAAACGGTTTATTAGGAAAGGGAGTGTCAGCATCATTGTCCCCCCCCCCCCCCCTCACTACAACCTCCTCCCTTTTTTGCCCTTCCTCTTTAACTTCAACTCCCCCTTTAACTTTGCCACCCCCCTCCCACACCAATCTGAAGAATGCTCGTAAAGCGGGTTCACCTGAACAAGCCAGTGGGGGTGGTTCAGCTCTCTGAGTTTGGGTAGTATTGTAAAATGTTAGCAGGGCCTTGTTTGTGTTTTGTTTAGGAGACCCCCTCTTTTTTTCTTTTTTTATAAGGAAATGCTTTGGGGAAGGACAGCAGGGCCGGGGTAAAAAAAAAAGTTTGGTTTGTGAGATAACTGCTACCAGATGCTCTCTCTGTCTGTTATTTAACTTAAAGAAAAAGAGCCTGGTGAGCAAGGACAGAAAAAAAGGATTGTATTCTGGATGAACTGTTCTTTGAAGTTTATCTTAACTCTGAAATATCCTTCACACATTAAGTTTTTTGTCTTTTATTAAATAAGGATTTGAGATTGACAGTTATTGTTACAGCTAAGAGTTTCTTCCTATTGGTCCTGTCGCTCCTCACATTGTAAGAATGGGAAATAAGGTCAAGTACATCCAGTTGAAGAAATGCCCCAGGACAACATGGCTCTTCCAAACTTGGGTTAATGTCTTCTGGAGGTGGTGAAATGTAAACTGCCTTACAACATTGTCTATATTTTTAATGAAGAGTGCCAAATTACAATAAATAAATAAATAACTTGAATAATTACTTAAATGTCATAAATCCAGAAATAAAATGTTATGTGTGTTGGTTAAACATAGTGATTTAATTTTAAAGACTATATATAATTCATGATTTAATTATTTCATGTTCTTATGCTCAAGCACATCATGGAATAATATAAACGGTCAATTTCACTCATCAAAGTCAGTGGGCGGGACTAGGACAGCTTCCATAGAGATTCTGATGTCTGATTGGCTGCTTCAGACAGCAGGTCAAGACGACATCTTCCCAGTTTGCTAGGACTCTGGGTCAATATTTTCACTGAAAGTGTGAAAATAACTTCAATAAATTGTTGTAATTTATTTACTACAAACTTTTAGTGAGCCTCTGTCACTCTCGTTTGGTCTGAAATGTCTCCAATAAGTTGATGGGAGAGCTCACTGTGGTCCAGTGTGGAGGAAGCTCCACATACGGGATAAATGCTAGACCCTGCCCATTAGCTAACACCGGCTAATGCTTTCTTGTGAATTTATTAGAGATACTTCAGACCAAACTAGAGATGTAGAGACCAGAGTTGCTCACCCAGAGTTTGTGGTAAATACATTTGAACTATTTCATTATGTTATTTTATATACTTTCCACAGTCATAGACGACTTGGAAGAAGTTGTCTCGACTTGCTGTTTAAGCAGACAATCAGATGTTAGGGTTTCTATAGAAGATAGTCTTAATTAATTAGTTAATCCATAATGTGCTTTGGTGCGGGAATATAAAATTTATTAAGTCATAAACTAATTATGTGCAGTTTTTAAAATAAAATCAATACATTTAATTAAGTCTTGTATGATTTTATTCTTAATAAATGATTCCTGTCTTCCTGTTTTTAATAAATTATTATATTTTAAATAAGTACTTAAGTTATCTATTGTAATTTGCCACTCTCCACTCTATTCACACTATTTGAATTTGTTGGCAGTTTTTATGCGATTAACATAGAAGTAATGCATATGGCGTAAAACACGGTCTTGATTATCTTCATAAAGAAAAATGTGGAGAAGTCTGGTGTGTGTGTGTGTTTTGTTTTGGTTTTTTGGACATCCTTTACTCCAATCGGCCAAAATTTAATTCTGCACAACAAATTACCTTCAGAAGTCAAATTTCTGAGTATGCTTGTTTGGAATTTAAACCTGTTCGAAACAGAGCTGTTCTGTGAAGGACTGAGGTTTGCTGGATAACCGTGATGGATAAACAACATAATAAAGACTAAGAAGCACAGCAGACAGCTTAGGGACAGGCTGTGGAGATGTCCAGGCTACCTACGGACCGACCGACCGACCGAATGAATGAATACACTGAAATCCTGAACAAAAACTGAGACTGGAGCAAAGGTACACTTTCCAGCAGAACAGTTATCATACCACCAATGCTAATGTTTATGTGTTAGACTGGCCCAGTCAATGTCTAGACTCGATAACTGCTGATTAGAAGCTTTCCATTTAGTCTTGGGGAACTTTGAGTGAACTGAAAAACAAATTTGTCAGAGAAACAACCCAAAGTTGCTGTAATTACAGCAAAGTATTGACTTAGCATGGCTAAATACAAACACAGGTCACACTTTTCAGATGGCTAATTATTTTAAAAAAATGTCATAAAAACCATGTAAAATTTTCTTAAGCTCCACTTTAATTAGTGGAGAACTGAAACAACTAATAGAATAATCGTTTGCTAAAATAACTGCTAGTTGCAAGTTAAAAATATGAAAAAGTTCAAGGAGAATGTTTTTGCTGGGAATAGGTAAAAACCGGTAAGAAAATCACACGATAGAGACTGTTGACACAGGTCAGGTTTGACATCGAGTTGAATTAGTTCAAGGGTGTTGGAAAATGTTTCGTTTACTATCCTCAGAATATCCCGGAATTAAAATGCTCCCTGGTTTTGTTGACATTTTGTTCCTCCTCCTGCATCTCCAAAATGAAGCATTCAGTTGAATTTCTGTGGCGGCGGGGGTGTGGTCTCTGGCTGAGTCAGGATTTGTATAGCAGCTGTGGTTGGCACAGCGGCGCAGCGGCATGTTTGTAAGAGGATATGCGAGTGTGCAAGCATGGACTGTACGGACACCATCTACCGGTTCATCCACAACTCAAACTCTCCTTTCATTTCGGAAACAACCCCCGGGGTCGCTGTGACCGTGCAGACATTCGCTTTCAGCCCAGCTCCTTTGTATCTTTTTTTTCTTTTTTTTAAATGTTTTTTTAATGTTTTTCTGCAGATTTGCTTTATTGCAGGCTCGAGTTCATAGAAAAGTTAAGTCATAAATGACAGGGGCCTCCACAGCATCATTTAAGGCTCCAGAAGCATTACAGCATGTCAACACAGGCGAGGCAATATTTCTCATAATTTACTGCACTCGTTTCTTGATTGGGCTGTTTTTAATTTTCACTCTGGATGAAGTGGAAATTTTAACTCTCTCTCTTCTTCTCGCTCTCTCTGTTTTTAAGCTGTTCTTCTGCTTGCCTGGTGAAGTCACCACTGTTGATGAGGCTTGTTGTTAGGGCAACCCTCGCATCAAGAGGTTGCTGCTCCAGAGCTCGCTGTTATCCCCAGAATAGCATAGCAAACATTCGCTTCTTGACATTGCGACATCGCAATGCAACTTGAAGTCATTTTAAGTTAGTAGCAAACAACTCGTCCGACATGAAACCTTTTTTTTTGTTGGTTTAAGAGGGAGGTGGTCCAGCTTAGCTTTCACAACTGCTTATCGTTAGTATTTCCATCAAGCTTATTTTGCTCTACATGTGTGTTTGCTGTTGCCTCACATAAAAAACTATTCTTCATAGCGAAAATGGAGGAAGTGAGGGTCTCGATGCAATAAGCACACCTCTATAAAAGTCTTTTCAAGGTCTCACCTGCGCACTCCGGGTATCTTGTGGAATAGATTTTTTTTTCTTTATGTTTAAGTAAAGGTCATCCAATGCTCACATCTTTGACCTGTTTTGATAAATACAAGTGCAAACATTTCAGACCAATTATTTTGTTATTTCACTTGGTCTTTCCAAAATTTGGGATCATGATCAATACACCTAAACACTAATGGATTGAAACAGACATTTCAGCTGATCCACATTTGTTGTTTAAAATGCTGCTTCACATCACACACAACCACTAAATGAAACCCAGTCCTTCAGTCTAAATTATATAATTGGAGCTGTTATTATTGAGCTTCTTTTGATTGAGCTCATTTACCTTTAAGCTACTTTTGATTACAGCTATGCCATTAAATCAGCAGATCATTGCCACCTGAAAACGGCATTACTTAAAGAGACAAACGAACTTTATTCATCATCCTGTTGCTATGTTAGTGTGTCCGCTGTGTTATTTTTGTTGTTGTGGTAGGGATTTATTTCCGAAATTTGTTCCGGTTCAAACAATTGTTAAGAATTTCAGGATCATTGATAGGATTTTCACGAAAACACATTTTGCTGGACGTTAGATTGTACAGAAAGTTATTGCGATAAATTATGTTGTTCTGAGACCATTTTCAAGCAAGTTTCTGAGATGGTGTAATACCGTTGCAACACAAGAACATTAAACTTAAATTTCTTGCAAACATTTGACATTGGAACTGGAGGACATTTTAAATGTATCCAAAATACAACGACAAACACTCAAAACAAAGGCAATAAAACAGGGTGCGTTCACACTGCAGCCTGAAGTGACCCAATTCCGATTTTTTGGCAATTCCAATTTTTTTGCCGGGGCCATTCACAATACAAGTAAATGCGACCTGTATGCGTTCTGCAGTGTGAAGGGGCAAACGACCTGAAAGTGTCCCGCATGTGCAGTAGAGAGCGCAATATCGTCAGCGTTCTCAGTGTTCTGCCCACTGGCATAAAAAGAAGAAGTGCTCAATGTTTGCGGAAGTAAACATAGAGGCTAACGATGGAGCTTAGCTTACACATTTGAAGTTTTTGTCTGGCCAGAGCAGCATATTAACAACTTAATCCTCATAGTCTGTCATAGCTGTTGTTTTTCTTCCCACTTGCGTGTATCAGGATGCAAAATAGTGAGATTTGTTGAGAATCAGTGACGTTCAGTTCGGAAGAATGCGATCTGGACGTTAGGTCGCATTTGAATCGGATACGTATCAAATATGGGTCACATTCGAAAAAGAATCCGACCTGTGCTGTTCACACTGCCATAAAATGATCGGCTACAGGTCGCATTACGTTAAAAACATCGGAATTGGGTCACTTCAGGCTGCAGTGTGAACAGAATCCTCTGTAAGCAAAATTGTCCTTCAAAAAAGAAAGCCAGTTGAGACCGATGCACCAGACTGAAGACTTTTATTATCCAGTCTTTGGTAGAAAGAGAGAGAGAGAAAAGGGAAAATATTGAAATGACAATGATTGAGTTCAAGAAGTGCATTCAAAGTATTTTAGCCTTCTGATGTAGTCGACATCAGACTGCTCATTTGGTTGAATTGCAAATGTCTGATCATCCTTCAGTCAAATTTTTAACAGTTTGATCCTCTACTCTTTTAATTCTTATCTTGGCTCCAAATGTTTGGTTTTTTTTACGTTCAGGTGGCCTTGGTTAAAATATATAATGTTAGTTGCTACTCTTTCTATCACTTATCATTACGAGCCATGAGGAAGAAGCAACATTTTTGACGTCTTTCAGCAGAAATGGGACATTCACACCGACGGGTTCTGTGGTAGCTGTATTAATAATAAATTAAACATTAAATGTTTAACTGCATTCTTTCCTAGCAATGCACCAACACACATAACTTGCTTCTGAAAAGGCAAAACTAAAAATGTGAATGAAAAGTATAGTTTGAAAACTGTCAAGAGTAAGACTTTGTCTTGTTGTTCAGTGTGCTCTGGCTCTGTGTTGTCCTTTGCCTCTTCCTCTCCAAGCGCAAACGGCTCGATTAGAGGTAGGCTTAATCACTCAGCAGATGGAACAGAGTGCAGTGTCACAAAGACAAAAACAAACCCACACTTGGATTATGGCGCGCGCGTGTCTGCTTGTACACGTGCCTTACGAGTGTGTTTGTGTCTAGTCAGTCCGAGCAGCTCTGATTCAAAGCTTAAACACATTCCCAGGAGACTCAGCATACTCTCACCAGAGATTCTAGATTCCCAAGTCTTCTGTTGGTAACCCTACATCTGACCTGACCACTCTTTATTTGTGTCTATGCAGTAACACGGTAGTTTAAATGTAAAGCAGAACAATGAAAAGTAGGTTTATGTTGCATCTAATCACAATGAGCCTGGTATGAGATTGTCACTGTAGGATAACCTTGAGTAAAAATTTAACAGTAACACCAAAAAATTTAAACCAAAATTGAAAACTTAAAAGGAATTTCTCTTTATTCTGCTGCCCAAAAAAAGCAACTTATTGATAATGTTGCTAATGTTTTTTGTTTATCATATATTGTTATTTTGGTTTTGATGCATATACTGAAGTAAAGATATAGACAATTTTATGTTTAGAAATGTTCTAACAAGGGAAGCAGATATTGATGTTATGGATGAACGATATATGAGCACTAACATCGGTTTCAGCTGATATTAGTAATTTTTTAACCTATCAATTCGATAAATAAAACTTGGCAGATATGAGCAACCGATATTTATTTTTGTCTTGTTGCCGTCAGCTTCTGGTTTTTGTTTATTTCCCCCAAAGGTGTCAAAATGGTAGATAAATGTATACAAATATCTGTAAATATTGATTATCTGCCCTAACATCAATGTTGATATCGGATTTCAATATCAGCCTAAATCTTCATATTTGCACGTCCATAATTTATATCTGACATAAATATTGCTGTTACGGCTGATAACTGATTTTATCTCATTGTTGCCAGCTTAGCAACTTTGTCACTATATTTGTTATATAGTTGACAAAAAAATAACATCATTGGCCAAAATCAGAATTGGCACGTCAGGCTTTATAAAGATCAGCGGTTGGCGATCGGTGCACCCCTACTTTTGTAACTATGGAGACTGGGAACAAAGCTGATTCTAATTGTTTAATTGGTCAAGCTATCGGTTCAATTAAGTTAAGAGTCAACATCCTGAGGCTCCAGAGTCTCTTGACTCTTTGGAGCTTCAACTGTGGCTTTGTTCAAAATTGATAACTGCTGAATTTTAATTATAAGTCTAGTTACAAATATATGTTTTAGCAGTTTTTTTTAAATGATCATTTTCATTGAATTTCCTCTACAGAATTATTCTAGAAGTACCAGAAATAAAATCTTGGATATGTTTTCTGTTATCAGATTGGAAATTTTTCATTTTTTATTTTTCAAAAAAAAAAGTTTTCCACAAAATGTATCCATACTCATCTAAAAGTTTTATGTTTGCTGTATTTAAGACTAGGCCTGTCACGATAACAAATTTTGCTGGCTGATATATTGTCCCAGAGGTTATTGCGATAAACAATAATATTGTTGTTTTGAGACCATTTTTAAGTGATTTTACGGCAATGGCAAAATAATAGTGCATTCTAATGCATTCTAAAATATCAGTAAACGTGAAATAAACCAAAAATAAATCTTTAAAAAAAATGCTTGTTGAGACCAAAACACCAAACTGGGGACATCCAGGTTTTGGCAAAAAGAGAGAGAAAAAGAGATAAATTATGCCAATTGAAATTATTGAGTTTGTTTTAATTTACCATGCGATTAATTGATTTATTGATTATTGTGAATCTTTAGTTCTTCAAAAAAGACAACAAATTTGCTAAATCAAAAATGACAAGTTTTTTTTTTTAAAGATCATGTGACATTTCAGAGGTTGTCTATTTTTTTAACCATGGTGTCTCAACCACTTTCTCCTTAGTAGCTAAGCTGTAGATCAGATGCTGGCATATAAAGGACAGTGACGTTCATCCAAGCAGATTTTTAATGCCAGGCGTCAGAAGTATCACATTCTGCCAGATATTTCATTCAATCTGTCCTTTTTGTCGTTACTGTTGGAGGGAAGGAAAGGTGCAGTAGCGCTCCTTACGTCAGTTGAATGGCAGTATTCAGCAACAGCTGGGGGAGGGGGAGCGTTGTTGCTTAATCTGTTAATTTTTAAACTCTTTGTATACAGTGATGCTTGTAAAATTGGCCCAGTTGGAATGGAAACCAGCTAAAATGCTGTCATTCCTTATGTAACGGGCTGTAAAACATCCGCACGTGACGAGTAGAATTTTCCGTACGTTTTCTCCTCCTTGGCTTTTCGGAAAAAAACTGCGAAAATCTCCCATGGCCCGGCGAAAGCCAGCGGGACACGAAAGCCACTTTTCAGCTGCTGCTCTCTGTTTCCCCTTATAACTCGATTGTGGATTCTGTTTCACCTAGGCTCTGTCAACACACGAAACCGGCCAGTTGAAAGAAAAGAAAAGGAGTAGTACGGGGAGCAGGCAGCTGGGAGGGGCCGAAGTTGTGAAACTGGCGTCAGACCATCTTTTGAGTGGAATTCTTTGCCGGGGTCAGAGTTCAGGCGCTGCAGTGTTGGCGCTGTGATTGGCTGAGGAAAGGTGAAATGAAAACCACGGTAAACTTTTGACCCCGGCGCAGCGGCACTGCAGGAACGCCCAGGCTCTGCTCCGGCGTGGTGGAACAGAGCCCGCTCTCTTCCTGTGTTTACTCCACCAATCCAACAGGGACGGAGGGGAGAACAGGAGGAAGAGAAAAGGGGGAGGGGAAAAGAGAAAGGCACAAGCAAGAAGGAGAGGAGGAGAGGAGAGGGGGTGGGGGGAACTATCACAGTAGCGCAGCTAAAACGTGTACAAAACAGAATCCTTTTGTTTCTCTGCTCCACAGCTAAAAATATTTTCAGTTTAATTGCAGTGGCTGAAAATGTGTTTGCACCTCCACGAGATTTGTTGGTTCACTGCAGCTGCTGCAGTTGCTAAAAGAGGACGGCTGTATGTTATCAGAGCGGGCAGCTTGGAGGCTGATCAGACCCGGGCTCCTCCGATAAAAGGCCATTTCCCCATTGATTAATGAACTCATTTCCATAATATTAGCTTTGTGCCATCACAGCACACTGCATTTTTTTTGAGTTATTTGTTTTGTTTTGGTCTACTTTGGATGGTAGTCTTCACGTCCCCTATACATCCCAGCGTGTCAAGCTTGCTTAAAAGGATTATTAGAGATTTAGCTTTACAGTTGTGTTGAGTTAGCGAGGTAAACCTGCAGTGTTGTTTGCCCCATTTCGTTCTCTTTTTTTGTCTCTTGTTGTTGATTTTAACGATGGATAGTTGGCAGTGCACATGTGGCACACTCTTAGACACACTATGAAGAATCTGCAATGTCTCTGTTTTCACCTTCGTTTTATTTTCCCTAGGTTTTCCACACCTTGCAGTTTGTGGGAGTGGGGAAAACAAAAAACAAAAACGGAGAAATGCAAAGCAGGCTGTCAAAGCCCTTGTGTGTGTTCAGCAAGGTGGGGAAGGTGCTTTTTTTTTTTTTAAAGAAGAAACAAGAGTCTTAGGAAGACACTTTCTTTACTTTGAAGTATATCTTCTGTCCCACCACATTTTTCTAGAAATCGCTAAGAAATTTCCTTCTTATTCATATTGTCTGTAGTTTTTCTACAATTGGCTTTAGTTGTGTTTCTTGGTGGCTAATCGCTCTACACTCTCATTCTCTTCTTACATTCGCATCATAGGCTTAGCTTCAAGTGAAACTCGATTCCCATAGCTCCCAACGTCTGCAAAAGTCACTCAGCCATGCTTCTGAATACAGGCTTTTACGCAGCTTTTGTAAAGATCTTTTTAAAAAGTTGTCTTTATTTTGTGTAGGGCTGCAACTAACAATTATTTTAGTATTCGATTAATCTACCAATTATTCTGACGATTTATCGATTAGTCGGGCAAAAAAAATCCCACATTCTGCAGAATTTACATTTAAAGCCTTTTATATAATTTTACAAATAAATTAGAAGATGCACATAAACAAATAATTTAGTTCCCTTTTTAGATTAAAAAAAAAAAAATTTAACTGCCTAAAATGCAATTACATACAATTTCTTTAATAAATCTGAAGCAGGTGAAGCTAAAACCATGCCACTTGTGGAGTTTTGGCTTAAACCACTTACAGGCATATTAAATGCATATTATATATATTTGGCTTAATTACTGCACTGAATATTTTTTTTTAGGAAAAAGCTTTTTTTCGTTTGAATACTCTCCTTAGCGATTAATCAATTACTAAATTACTAGTTGATTGTTTGGCTAACCAACTAATCACGATTAACCTAATTAATTGTTTAAGTGCTAATTTTGCAATACTTCACCACACAGGTGTTTTTTTTTTCATTTTATGTGTTGTTCAAAATGTAAAGAAGCAGAAATGTTGTTCTACATTATCAGTCACACCATAAGCAAATAAATGCCCAGATATGCTGACATTTAATCTCTGCTTTGTCTTTGTGACAGCCTTGGCATTTAGTCACGTCCCTTACTGTCTGAATGATTCATTACCAGAAGAATCTCTAAAATGTAAAGATGACGCGTCAACAATAGATGCTTGATGTGACCATTTGAAAATTACTATAAAAAACATTAACCTAATGTTGGGTGACTAAATGTTTTTCTTCATCTTACTATTTTACTATAGTGACCAATTACTGTTTTTCCATGACAAAGTCTTAAGTCAGAGATTATAAAGGTTAAGAACCAAAACAACTTTATAAGTGGTCTACCTGGAAAATCAGGTGATGAAGCTGACGTCATCCTGATGCATTTCAGAAACTCCTCAAGCCGTCAAGCTTTCTGAGAAACATAAAACTTTATCTAAAGCAAAAAACATGACATAAAAGTCCCTAGAGAAGCTAGATATGTATTTTATAGTATAC
Source organism: Poecilia picta (assembly GCA_033032245.1). Lineage (NCBI taxonomy): Eukaryota > Metazoa > Chordata > Actinopteri > Cyprinodontiformes > Poeciliidae > Poecilia > Poecilia picta. The sequence goes on along the minus strand of CM065357.1, from coordinate 7,367,141 downwards.
TATGCACTTTGACCCATGTTTATTAGTGTTTTTGAGAACATGTTATAGATTTAGTTAAAAATGTTGACACTGTTCCTTTCCTTTGCCCTTTAAGCTTTTTTTTTCTTTGCTGTTTAATAGTTTTTCTATTTATTCAGATTTGTCAAGCAAACATTTAAACTCTCCAACAAAGCAACATTTGTGATTTTTCTCTGGTTTTTCTGTGGTTATTAAAAGTAGGATCGGCAGGAAATCCATTCTAATATGCTGCCACAACAGATACGGCTTCTGCAGTATCTTAGCTTGCAATTATATGTCGTTCTGCAGTTGTGGCTGAATTTGACTAAAATAGTTGTTGGTATATGTCAATTATATCTTAGATCTTCTCATTGAGCTTGAAATCACTCTCATTTATTAATCTTAAAAGAGCAAATGTTTGTTTCCCAAGTTTAAATGTACTTTCTCTTAATTATATATTTTAAAGAGCAGATAGCTTTTTTTTGCCTCAGATGTGTATAATATTGCATGTATTAAACAACACATTCGTACATAAACATGTCAGCATCAACATTTAGATGTTCACTCTTGTCTTATTTATTTAATTAGTGGTAGGGTTTTCTTCTGATATAATCTTCATCTGAAACATCCAGAGTAATAGTTGGTCAGGTTCAAAAGGGCACAAAGAAATGTGCTGTAAACTGTCATCTCACTTCCACAGAGGATCTTTGCCAGGCTAGCAGCACGCTAAAGCTAGCCTGTTTCCTTGCTATATATTTGTAACTCTGGTGATTCATTTGATGTTTTCCTGAGGTTGAGGTGAATTTAAGGTAACGGAAGACAAGGGCAGACATTTCTACTGGTTAATTAAATTATAGAAAATTGGTTTCCATCTGTGACTTGACTGTTACTGACCTACACTAACCCTAATCCTTTCCCCAAAATTGTTTTTCTTTTTTTTTTTTAGATAAAACCCACATGTATGAGCTGTCATCCTCATATTAACAAATTCCACATTGTTTGGAGTTTTGCAGCAGACACTGTGTCTTCTCTAGTTTACAGCTGGGTTAATGCACTGACAAGGACCCAGTTCCTTTCAGACACCCAGAGGGGAGAAAAAAATACTCTGACAAGGCCATATGATTCACTCTTCTGTCTTGATGCAATTTTGTGTTTTATCAGGATAAGCTATAATATTAGCCAAATGAGCTAACTTGATGAAATAATGACCTTTCTTATCTAACAGTGCACTTTTGTTGGACATTACTTGTAACCGGAAAAAACAACAGTGAGGCTTATTGCTGCCCAGCAGCAAGTAGATGTACTCATCAATCAATCAGCTTCTCAACAGTGAGCAATAAACAGCATTTTCTATATTATTCATAACAAAACATAAAATTACCCCTCACAAAGTTTTTTTTATGTGATGTTTTGCTTTATAACTTCTTAAACATTCACTTCTATTGTAAACTAGAAACCAAATTATTGTTATAAGGTAACTATATTGACAATGAGGAAGTTCAACTGTGCTAAGAATTTAATATCTGGACTCCAAAATATCAATGAGATGTATAAACTCTCGTCCTCAGTAGCACTTTAAGGTAAATGACATCTGTAATAGGTTTTAAACAAACATTCCTCCATAGTTTTTGAAGCTGCTCCTCCGAGACAAGTCAGATTCAGGATCCGTAATGCTGTGGAAAAATTCATTTTTACCACATCTGCCATCTTTGACTTGTTCTTCCCGTTTGTGGCACATGTCCTACCCATCCTCCTCCTCGTCCTCCTCCTCCTGCACCAGTTATTGTCTGCTCTCCAACAAAAGATACACATCACTAGAGGAAAACCTCATGAGCAGACCTAATTTTGTGCGTCGTATTTCTAAATCAGTGTAGTCATTTTTCTACAAGTGGATGGACACGGAAACTGACACGTTTCAGTTGAATCTGTGAAACTGCATCTTATCGCGGTTGCGCTGCTGATGCACGCTCATCTTGCATGTGTGTGTGTTTAAATGAACATCCCCAGTGAATACCCATAACATTCCAGAAGCATGTGGAACACAGAATGTGGCAAAAATAATTATACTAATAGGGCTAGACCTTGACCATTAGTTTGTCCTTGTACCTAACAAACACAATAATGTGGACCACTAAAGCTACACCAGATTCAGAATGGTTGTCCATTGTGTCTGTCGACTTATATTAAGATTTAAGACAACAACAGACTGTATAACAACACACCTGAGATTAATTTAGATCACTTCTATGTGAATGATTCAAATAGCTGCATAAGATTCAGCAGGAAAACTATTATCTTCTTGCCTATTACTCAGAATTGCTTCTTGTAAAATTTTAAATTAGCCATGTTTATTCCTTCATTAGTTCATGAACATAAAACCATTTATTTTCTCCTTATTTGTTAAAACTGGATCCGCTTTTGTTCCTGTTCAAGTGTAGAAAACTCGTTCAGTCGTTCTCAAAGTTTGAAGCACCGTTCTGGTTTTTAGTCCGTAACAGTCCTGCATATTGGTCCCTATTTACGATGTTACGAGTAGTAAAGTTAAAGATGATAGCCCTGCAAATATAACTCCAACAAGTCGGGCCAACCAACGGAAACTCAACGTCGCTGCTTGGCTTCAGCAGAACCTGGAATCAAAGAAAAAATGTGCCTGCTAGCCAAGGTGGAGGCTGGGGGTTTGTGGAGGCCCTTTGTTCAGAGTCTGGATGGTTTTATGTTCCGCAGAAGGTGGAGAAGTTCTTTGAAGAAAAGAGGAAGTCATTCTTTTCTTTTGTTGGCTTTTTGCACTTGATCTCTCAGACTCCAGTTAGCGCCCTTTTTTTGTTGTTGCTTTATTACCTTGTCTGGGTTCTCCCTGTGTGTGGTGGTGGTTGTGGTAAATACATGATAGTAGACTATTAAAGTAGGCCAGATGGCTTATAATTTAGTATGGGCTGCAAATATACCTTTGTTTTGGGGTATAATTTTTAAAAGAAAGATCTTAATACGTAAGCTGAATGTTCATGCTTGACGGGATTGAGTCGTACATGTGTTCTGCAGTTTGTGTGATCTCTGTTTTGGGTGGGCTAGTGTTTATTGTTGGGCCTGCCACTCTTTGTCCTGGGGAAGCTCAGATTGCAGGCTTTATTTAAGGCTCTTCAGGAATGTCCTTCTTTCTATTCTCGTCCTGACTGACTCAAACTCTTGCTGCTCTGGCCTTTGGCCAAATGACTAAAAATCAAATCGGACCATTTTGTAACAATATCTTGACATCTGAAATTTTTTTCATCCTTGTCAGGCTAAGAGAAATACCGATGCTGTGTAGGCCTTTAACACAGCAAGTTTGTGACTATGTTAACCAGCTAGCTGTCACTCTGGGCCAGAAATACTGGCTAGGTAATACATTTGGCTGATTGCTATTTGTTGAATTGCAAATATTTTAGCACCCAAATGATGTCTAGTGGTTTACCAATCTGCTTGCTACTCCGAAAATAATGAGCTCCAGGTGAGTCAGTAATGCTCTCAGCATGAAGCCCCTTTGAAACCAGCCAAGGCACCAAACGGCATTGGTCTGTCTCTACACTTGGATATTTGAAACCAATTAAAAAACAAGTACAAAAGTTGTAAGACTTGGTTTACAATTTGACCACCCAGTCAGTGTAGTAATGGAAAATCAAGCCACAAAATCTTTTGGAAGAAGCGTTGAACCAAAAAAGCAAACACAAGCCAAGAAAAAAGACGAAACCTCTCATCAAAGAAAGCTCCCGTATGAAGTTGTATTAAAATACATGTAAATAAAGACGGTTATCTGGATGGAATTGGAAACATTAAGTTGTATGGTCAATAAAGGGTTTAAATGGGAGTATTTAATATATTTTCTCAGTTGTTAGAGCCATCTCTTTGTTGTAACAAGCTAACTCTGATGGCTAAGCCTAGAAAACGTACAGCACAATCTGAATGCACATTCCAGCATAATGTAGCAGAACTCATATGCACAATTCTTAGAATCGATTTTTACTGTCACAGATTCCACAGAAGTAATGAAAATTCAGTTGGTACCTGCTAAATTCAAGTTTTCCTTTATTTTATTTTTTTTTACTGCGTGTAGTGTAGTGTAGACTAGAAAATTCCTGCAGAAATTTTAAGGGGCCTGCCAAAGTGTGCCCGTCGGATTAATAAATGATAGTAAAAATTAGCAATAACTCTAAAGAAAGCTGCAATGTAGTCAATAGCCTGTGGGGAGTCATAAGCATGTTGACTAAGCTCTTCTCGTACCATTTAGTATGTTACATAAGCTAAAATTAGCCAAAATGCTAATGTTAGCATGAATGCTATCAGTAGCATGTGGAGCATCACTAGCATGTTGTCTGTCATTACTTACACCATTCATTATACAAAATGTTGCTAATAACTAAGAAATATATTCTGATAATCAACATTATCATCAATGCTAACCTGAGCTAAATTGTAGTCAAAAACCTGTGGAGAGTCAGAAACATGTTGATGAAGCTGTACTTGCACCATTAATGTTGTTAAAATTAATGCATATGGTGAAATTACCCAAAATGCTAATTTTAGCATGAATGCTATCAGTAGCATGTAGAGCATCACTAGCATGTTGTCTGTCATTACTTAATCCATTCAGTATATGAAAAATTGGTAATAAGTAAGAAAAGCATCCTGAAGCCCAACATTAGCATCAATGCTAACCTGAGCTAAATTGTAGTCAAAAACCTGTGGAGAGTCAGAAACATGTTGATGAAGCTGTACTTACACCATTCATTATGTTAATATTAAAGCAAAAGCTAAAATTAGCCTATATGCTAATGTTAGCCTAAATGCTAGCATGCCGAGAATGAAAAGAAAATGTATTTTAAAATTATTGCACCACCTATGAATATGCAAGCTTTTATGTTGAAACTTTCAGTAAGCTTCTTTTTATATGACCACACTAATTCAATGTGTAGCAGTGATTTGGTTAAACCAGTGATGTAAAGCCCAAAAGACCAATATTTCATGTAAAAATGGTCAAGGCTTTTATTTTGAAATTTTCTTTAATCTTAATTTGAAATGGCCACACTAATTCCAAATGTTATTGTGATTAAGTTAAATCAGTTATATAATGCTCAAAACACAAGTAGTTCTGTATACCAGCCAAGTCCTCCTCTGCAGTAACAGACAGTTCCGCCATGTTGCAAATTCTGACATTCTGAGTCATGGCCGTAGATAGAACTACAGTTAATATGGCCGGTTTGTAGTCCAAAGCAGAAGCTCTGCCTTTCTCTGTCTGCTGTTGCCATGGTGATCAATCCTAAATTCCAACTGTCAGCTGGGGGAGTGAAGAGCAGGGCAGATTGTATCTAATATAGAGGGATCGACGTCAGTTACCCCTTCCCATAATTTTACTCTGAAGCACCTGGACAGAAAACCGTAAGCCCTAGAGAAATTTCGAAAACATTTTACCGGAGCAGACAAATTTATCTATGTCCTGACCGACTTTCATACCAATAGAGCAATTTTTGAAGGCATGAGAGCGATTTCAAAATTATTTTTGGGTCAAAATTCCACTCTGTTTCTCACTCTAAAAAACGGCAGTTGATTTCAGTTACACTCTAAGGTTTTGGCAGTTGGAAATTTCGCTCGTTTTTCGCTTTTTACGTCGCCGTCGTAACTCCGATCCCCAATAAAAGTAATAGCTCCCTTCTCGGCGTCGAGCCGCTCGATTTGATACCACTTTTGTGGGTGAGCACGCAGCGGTACGAGCCGCATTAACGGTGACGGAAGAATAATAAATAATAACTAGAAAATTCCTGCAGAAATTTTGAAGGGCCTGCCAAAGTGTGCCCGTCGGCTTGGACGCAGCGATATGATGCTAAAAAAATTGCAGTAATGCTAAAGAAAGCTGCAATGTAGTCAAAAACCTGTGGAGAGGAAAAGCATGTTAACTAAGCTGTACTTGTACCATCCATTATGTTGAAATTGATTCATAAGCTAAACTTTGCCAATAAAGCATTCGGATGCCAAGATTTAGCAATTATGCTAAAGAAAACTGCAATGTAGTCAAAAACATGTGGTGAGTCAGAAACTTGTTGACTAAGCTCTACCTGTAACATTTATTTTGTTAAAATTAATGCATAAGGTGGAATTAGCTAAAATTCTAATATTAGTTTGATTGCTGTCAGTAGCATGTGATGCAACACTAGCATGTTGTCTGTCATTGACTCAGTCCATTTAGTGTACTAAACATGGCTAATAAGTAAGAAAATTGGCTATAAGCTTATATCAGTTGAAATGCTAATGCACTGGCTTACGCAAGCCAGAGCATTAGCATTTACTCTAATGCTAATGAGTAAATGCTAATGTTATGGCAAAGTTATGGCACTGGCCAAGCCAGTGCCATAACTTGAGTGGAAAAGCTAATAAAGACAATATTTTGACGGGATAATATAATTAGAGCTAATAAAATTGCACTGGCTGTGGTGGTGCACTTACTGGAAGGCATTAATGAGGCTTTTATTTTGAAATTTTCAGTAAGCTTCATTTGAAATGGCAACACTAATCCCAATTGTAACAGTAGTTGTCTTAAACAGTTATCTAATGCCCAAAAGAGCAATTACATGATGAAGAAATGGTCAAGGCTTTTATTTTGAAATTTTCTTTAAGCTTAATTTGAAATGGCAACACTAATTCATTATGTAACATTGATGGGGTTAAATCAGTTATATAAAGCTCAAAACACAAGTAGTTCTAAATAGCAGCCAAGTCGTCCTCTGCAGTAACAGACAGTTCCGCCATGTTGTAAATTCTGACATTCTGAGTCATGGCCGTAGATAGAACTACAGTTAATATGGCCGGTTTGTAGTCCAAAGCAGAAGCTCTGCCTTTCTCTGTCTTCTGTTGCCATGGTGATCAATCCTAAATTCCAACTGTCAGCTGGGGGAGTGAAGTGCAGGGCAGATTGTATCTAATATAGAGGGATCAACGTCAGTTACCCCTTCCCATAATTTTACTCTGAAGCACCTGGACAGAAAACCGTAAGACCTAGAGAAATTTCGAAAACATTTTACCGGAGCAGACAAATTTATCTATGACATGACCGACTTTCATACCAATCGAGCAATTTTTGAAGGCATGAGAGCGATTTCAAAATGATTTTTTGGTCAAAATTCCACTCTGTTTCTCACTCTAAAAAAGTGGCAGTTGATTTCAGTTACACTCTGCGTTTCGGCAGTTGGAAATTTTGCTCGTTTTTCGCTTTTTACGTTGCCGTCGTAACTCCGATCCTCAATAAAAGTAATAGCTCACTTCTCGGCGCCGAACCGTTCGATTTGATACCACTTTTGTGGGTGGGAACGCAGCGGTACGAGCCGCATTAACGGTAATGGAAGAATAATATATAATAACTAGAAAATTCCGCAGAAATTTTGAAGGGCCTGCCAAAGTGTGCCCGTCGGATTGGATGCAGCAATATGATGCTAAAAAAATTTGCATTAATGCTAAAGAAAAATGCAATGTAGTCAATAACCTGCAGGGAGTCAGAAGCATGTTCACTAAGCTGCACTCGTACCATTTAGTATGTTGCATAAGCCAAAATTAGCCAAAATGCTAATAATAGCATGATTGCTATTAGTAGCATGTGGAGCATCACTATCATGTTGTCTGTCATTACTTACTACATTCAGTATATGAAACATTGGTAATCAATAAGAAAAGCATTCTGATGCTCAGCATTAGCATCAACGCTAACCTGAGCTAAATTGTAGTCTAAAAATGCTAATGCTCTGGCTTCCACAAGCCAGTTGTAAAATGTGATTTAGACTGTTAATACTATAGCCGTACCTATGGCAGTGCATAGATTAACACTGTAGAAATGGCTTATTGCAAATCAGTATTACATAAACTGATGGGTTTTTAATGGTAAATAGACTGAACTTATAACAATTTATTTGACTATTTCTGACAAATCAAACTGCTTCAGGCTAGTCCCACATTCACACACTGATATGCAGCTTAGTAGGCTATTTGAGATTGGGTGCCTTGCCCAGGGGCACAGTAACATGTGCTGGAGAAAGCAGGAGTCTAACCTGTATCTTCCAATTGAAAGCCACAGTTGCCCATGTTGCTAATGACTGAAGCTTTTGCCAGATCCATCACCACATTTCTGTGGCTGATCTGATTCACAGCAACAATCAACAGCTGAACTCATTGTTCAATGAAATTCAGTACCAGACTGACATCTATATAAACTTTGGACATGTCCTCCTGACTCACGGTCTGAAATAAAAAAAATAAATAAAGAGGTCATTGTTTTTTTCTTGAAAATTTTCAAGCGTCATACTAAGTATTTTAATTCACATTCAAAAATTCAGAGAAATAATAATTTTATGCAAGCAAAATATGAATAATCACAGGAAATATGTATTCTTCCCACAATGCATTGTGACCTCTGAGCCCGTTTGTGAGAGTACAGCGCTGCTTTCCCGGCTGTCTGATCCTCCATGTCTTTTTTTACTGCAGTGAGCCTCGATGTAGCCAATCTGCGTCAAGTATTAGCTTCATTGTGTTGATATATTTTGACGAGCTCCGCCGCTGTGAGTCCAGCTGCACATGCAGGTTATTGGCAACAAGAGACAACGATCGCAGCGCACCGCTAATTGACACTGTTAATGATTAACGAGCTTCAGACCGAGACTGAAGCTTCGCACATGTTCTCACTCACGGTACAAAATATTAAAAAAATTACAACAGTCCATAATCTCTAAATCTTTCAGCCTTCATAGTAAGGATGTCATTTCACACTGAAAAATTCAGAGAAATAATAATTTTATCTAAACAAAATATCAATAGTCACAGGAAATACTCTCTGCTGTCTCTCAGAGTAATGGCTGCCGCTGGCTGGAACCCGTTACTATGGTAATTAATGCCCCGCAGCTGTGAGGAGACAAAGAGCGGGAAAATCCTCTTCTCCCTCGTTTCTATACTTGGGAGACACCCAGCGCCAGTCTGAAGGACCCTGACAAAAATCCATAAGCCCTAGAAAATTTTTGAAAACATTTTACGGGAGCAGGGATGTGTATCTATGTTATGACCAAGTTTTAGACCAATAGGGCAATATTTATGCCTGTGAGGGCGAGTTAAACACAGTTTTTCAGTAAGCCATCAGGGGTCCTGTGTGTGTGTTTCAGACAGAAAGGTTACTGATGCTGCGAGTTCCTCAATCTCCAATTTTTTCGTTTTTATTAATTTTTGTCGTCATTTTAAGTCAGAATCCCAACAAAAGTAATAGCTCACTTCTCGGCACCGAGCCGCTCGATTTGATACCACTTTTGTGGGTGGGCACGCAGCGGTACGAGCCGCATTAACGGTAATGGAAGAATAATATATAATAATAATAAAGAGACATTCTATTAGGTGTAGAACAATAAGTGCCTGCCATGCAATTGCATGGAGGCAGTGACTGACCTGCTTCGCAGGTCAGTCACTGCTCTCCTTATGCATTGCAATGGCAGGCCCTAATAATAAAGAGACATTCTATTAGGTGTAGAACAATAAGTGCCTGCCATGCAATTGCATGGAGGCAGTGACTGACCTGCTTCGCAGGTCAGTCACTGCTCTCCTTATGCATTGCAATGGCAGGCCCTAACTAGAAAATTCCTGCAGAAATTTTGAAGGGCCTGCCAAAGTGTGCCCGTCGGATTTTTAATAAAGCTGGTGGTAAAAATTAGCAATAATGCTAAAGAAAGCTGCAATGTTTTCAATAACCTGCAGGGAGTCAGAAGCATGTTGACTAAGCTCTTCTTGTACCATTTAGTATGTTGCATAAGCTAAAATTAGCCAAAATGCTAATGTTAGCATGAATGCTATCAGTAGCATGTAGAGCATCACTAGCATGTTGTCTGTCATTACTTAGTCCATTCAGTATATGAAACATTGGTTTTAATTAAGAATTGCTTTCTGATGCTCAACATTAGCATCAATGCTAACCTGAGCTAAATTGTAGTCAAAAACCTGTGGAGAGTCAGAAACATGTTGATGAAGCTGTACTTGCACCATTCATTATGTTAAAATTAATGCATAAGCTAAACGTAGGCAATATGATAATGTTAGCCTAAATGCTGGTGGCAGCATACTGAGATAGAAAAGAAAAAAAGGCTAATATTATTGCACCACCTTTGGCAGTGCACGGACATGAGACGAATATGAAAGCTTTTATTTTGAAAAATTCATTAATGCTTCATTTTAAAGGAACACCCTAATTCAATGGAACAGTGGTTTTATTAAACCAGTCATGTAAAACCCAAAAGACCAATAGTTGATGTTAAAATGGTCAAGGCTTTTATTTTGAAATTATCAGTATGCGCCATTTTAAATGGCCACACTTATCCGGTGTGTCACAGTGGTTTGGTAACACCAGTTATTTAATCACCAATAGAACAACTGCATGATTTAAAAATGGTCAAAAATCAGTCAGTCAAAAATCAGTCAGCTGATTTTATTTTGAAATTTTCATTAAGCTTCATTTTAAATGACAACACTGACCCAATGTGTAGCAGTGGTTGTGTTAAACCAGTTATATTCTAACCCTTTGTTTTAACTGAGTGTTTGCCATAGTTGGAACTATATAGATGACCATATATCTGGTATGAATGTTGTCTGTCATTGACTTACTCCATTCAGCTAGTAGTTCTGAATAACAGCTCAACCCTCCTCTGTAATATTTTAGTGATCTGCCATGGTAGATCACTGCAGGCAGAAGCTGCATCACTAAAGTCAGACACAGGGGGCGACAAAGTTCACTTTTTAAATCACTGTCTGAAAAAAGCCAGTCAGGTGAGGCCAGAATTCTGTTGCCATGGTGATGAATCTTCCCTGGCAACTGACAGTTGTGCTCAGGGGAGAGACTTATTACACAGAGGAGCAGCGTCAGTTGGCCCTTCCCAAAACTTTACTCTGAAGCACCTGGACAGAAAACCGTAAGACCTAGGGAAATTTCGAAAACATTTTACCGGAGCAGACATATTTATCTATGTCATGACCGACTTTCATACCAATAGAGCAATTTTTGAAGGCATGAGAGCGATTTCAAAATTACCTTTGGGTCAAAATTCCACTCTGTTTCTCACTCTAAAAAACGGCAGTTGATTTCAGTTACACTCTAAGGTTTCGGCAGTTGGAAATTTCGCTCGTTTTTCGCTTTTTACGTCGCCGTCGTAACTCCGATCCCCAATAAAAGTAATAGCTCCCTTCTCGGCGCCGAGCCGCACGATTTGATACCACTTTTGTGGGTGGGCACGCAGCGGTACGAGCCGCATTAACGGTGATGGAAGAATAATAAATAATAAACAGACATTCTATTAGGTGAAGAACAATAAGTGCCTGCCATGCAAATGCATGGAGGCAGTGACTGACCTGCTTCGCAGGTCAGTCACTGCTCTCCTTATGCATTGCAATGGCAGGCCCTAATAATAATAATAATAAAGAGACATTCTATTAGGTGTAGAACAATAAGTGCCTGCCATGCAAATGCATGGAGGCAGTGACTGACTTGCTTCGCAAGTCAGTCACTGCTCTCCTTATGCATTGCAATGGCAGGCCCTAACTAGACAAATCCCAGGTGTCACCTTCACTATGTTCTTTAGAGTTTTGTTTAGCTTTTAGTTTAGTGTACCGAGTTCACTTTTACTTTGAAATCTGACCTATTCCAGCTTTGACCAATTCTGACTTATTTTTCCGAGGTGTGTAACACAAATTAAGCGTCACAAGCACTTTTGATGGAGGCACTAGTTTTTAAATTTAGCAGAAAATTACAACATTTTTCAAATTTTTCCATCAAAACATTTATCCATATATCCTTATTAGAATTTTTATTCATCTAAAAAATTCTATTGTTAAGTTTATAGACTAAAAAGACCAACACAAGATTGGTCGGACTGGTTTTACCGGTGTTGATGCACTTTGCTGCCGGTTCTGTTGGTGTACACAGTTGTCTGCTGTTTTGCTGAGTCATCGTACAGTAGCATTACTGGAAATCGTCCTGCTCAGAAAACTGCTGCTTCCTCAAACTTCGAAGGAAAACAACAAAACAGTGACCTACAAGTAGCTACATTTTACTGAAAAGACACTCTGGGATATTTATGTATTCATGTGGAAAATAATCTGAGGCTTCTTTGGTCCAGAAATGAAACCATCTGATTCGATGTTTTTGGAGCGGTATCAAGCAGCAAAGACCCAGATCACCTGTTGGAAAAGTCCAATCTAAAAAGGATTGTTTTGTTGCTCAGTATGCATGAATCATGATGCAAATTTAAACAACATTTTTATCTTTTACTCTTTAAATGAGAGGATCTGTCATTCCAAGCGGCTATTTTTGTACAAGACGTAATAATTTACAGTACAATGAGATTCTATCAGTACAGTAAATGTTTTTCATGTTCTGTGGTATTTCAATATAGCAGCTTTAGTTTCCTTATTAAGGTGGTTTTCTTGAATAGCGTTGATCTCAGTGCAGTGTCTCCTTTCTCTGCCCCTCCCCCTACCTGTCTCTCCCTCCTCCCTCCTGTCTTTTTTTTTCTTTTCTAATTCTAACCAGTCAGCTTGACTCCTCCTCTCCCTCCTGCACTGCATAATCACACAGTGCTTAAACCTCCTGGTCTGAATTACACTTTAGTTCTAGAGCTTACTAATGCATGTTGATTGTGTCTCTGCCAGGACACTAAAATAACATCACTGATCAAAATAAGTAATAATGTGTGAGTACAAACCAAATAGTCTTTGAACAGATGATCGAAAAAGGGGGAGTGTGATGCTTTTCTGTGTTTTTTTTTTTTTTTTAATTATTCAACAGCAGCATTAGCTCGGTTGCGGTCTTGTGTTTAGGGCTGATGTGATCAGTGGTCTGTGGTTGGTCGGTGGGGGGGGATCACACTTAGACACACAAACACTGAGGGTGAGAGCAGCTTGTAATTCACACTCCATCTGGCTACGATGGCTGCGAGGCGAATATCGAGGCTAAAACCAAATGGTTACATCACGAGGATTTTTTCCTCTATTTTTGGTTCCTACTGTAATTTATATATAACTGCTACTTTGGTAGGAAAGTTAAAAGGTTATTGTCTTATTTTTGAACTTGCATTGTTAAAGTGACTCTATTGTAGGTATATTTTTAGAGCTCTGCCTGCAGGTCAAAATTATTCAAGTTCATGATGAAACCCAACTATTTTGGTTTCGTCTAAGGTTTAAAACAACAACCCAAAGCAAAGATGCTTATTTGGGATTTTGCATGTCGTTTTATGATCTTTGTTCTTTAGAAAAAGCTTGAACCTACGGATCTAATCTAATGCAGATTTTGTTTTGATAAATATAATTTGAAATCAGAATTAAACATATTTTCCTAGGCGTCCTTCGGTAAGCAGTCATTAATTATTTAGATTTGGAGCAGAGGGGATGCCATTCCATTTGTGGGAACGAGCGGTCGCTGTTTAAAGTGAGTTTTACTTTGGTAGAACAGACAAAAGATAAGTGTTGACATTTTTAAATTGAGTTAATTCCACTCAATTCAAAGATACTTAATTTAATCCCAAACAGAAATTACATAATTGAGCTTAGCTGATAAATGTGCTACTCTATATTAGCAACCTTTGTACTTTGCAGCACTAACATTGTAAAAAAGAAGACCTCTCTGTGTGTATTGTAGAGAATTATAAAGCTTTACCTTAACTCCATAATGTTCCTTAACAGGTTGAAAGGTCAAACGGATAATCCAGAGCAACTTTACCCTCATCTTCCTTTCAGTTTTCATCTAGATACAGATATATATTGAGTCTTCTTCCCTCATTTAACTGTGTGAAGTAGAGAATTGACTGATGGGGAGAGAAAATATTTTTTTTATGTTGATAATTGACCAGTTCTGGTCACTAGCCAATTTCCTTGCGCATCTATAATTGAGTAACACCAGTTTGGTATGCACGTTTTATGCCACCTCTTGGCTTTCAACTTTAAAGAGTAACTAAACCCCAAATCAACTTTTTTCCACAGATAAACTGTGTGAATTGGTCCTTGCGGGCGCTATCTTTACTTTTTCTATGTACGTTTTCATGTAAACATGTTTAATTCTTCAAAATTTGACCTAAAACTGTCTTAGTGCTGCCCTCTTCAGGTTCAAGGGTGGCTACAGCAGTTGAATTTTCCAATCGGGAACAAATTCTACAGCTTCGTCGATGTCAGTGTTGAGACTGACTACCGTGCGTAGGAAGCAGAAGGTGCTGACGGCAGCATTCGCTTCTCTCTCAGTCAGGACCGTAACTGCAGAGCAGTTGGTGAACGTTCTTCTCCAACAACAGAGAAGAAAGATACTAGATTTGTCGCTGGTCGCTTATTTTAGGGGCAGAAAAATAGCTAGAGGAGTTTGAAAAGTACTGCGGGGTCCAAGTTTGCAACAGTGGTGTCCCTCGTCTTGACCACACCCCTGTTCAACCTTCTCCTCTCATCCCCACTTTTGGGGGGAATGTTCCGTGGCTCCGCCCACTTTGGGATTTTTCAAAATACTGTATGCTTATACTTTTACTATGTGATTAGTTACACTCCAAAGCTTTCATAAAATAAAATTGTATCAGAAACAAAAAGAATATTTCATTTGTTAAAGTACTCTTTAATATTCTAACTTTATGTATTCAAAAATCTCCAGAAAGTCTAATGATGATGTTTTGATAATCGTCAAAGCAGATAACTATCACTATTTTTGGCAGATAAATCGCAAAAGTAGTTTTGTTTTGTTTTGTTGTTTGTTTTTTGTTAAACTGATGAAGGCCAATCATGAGCCAATAGGAATCACAATGCATTGTGAAAGTATTAACATTTACAAATAGTCAGTAGTGACTCTACAGCCGTACATTTCAGTTTGTTTCATTGTGATAGACATGCACAAACTTGCACCTAATTAACTAATGGAAGCAAAAATAATTTTTGTAAATGATTTAAAAATAAAAATATCTATGTAGGCTCACTTAGACGCACCTTAATAAAATTCACCTTAACTAAATGCATTTTGGCTCTCGGCGCCTAACTGGTAAGTAATAATGTATCCGTATGCAATTTAATCCCACAGACAAAATATTGGAACTATTTAAATGCACTAAAGTTTATGGTTTCTTTACAGGACAGCATGTGTGAGAACTGTAGGGTTTAGATCCGTTTTCAATGCACTTTACATTCTGCAGGAGTCTTGGTCAGGAATGGCAGGGAAGCAGATTGATAAAGAGAATATGTAAATGGGGTGGATGGGTGGCAGCATTTCCAGGAAAGGGAAGTGATGACGCTGTGGAACACACTGAGGGGAGAACGCAAACAGGATGCTATCTGCTGCGACTTCCTGTGCAATTTTAGAAATGAGTGCTTTCCCATGAATCTCTGAATGGATAAATATATGAGGAGCTGCAGCCCTGCTGACGTGCTGAGGCACCCAGGCCTTCGCGTAGCGCCACAGTTCATGACTTTAATCTGTTCTTCTGTTCTCAGGAGATGTTGAGAAGTGACGCAGGCCCTGAGTGGAGTTTTACTGGGGCTCATTCTGCCTGAGGTGAGCCTGTAGTCAGTACTGAACCAAGCAAATCACCCACCTCTGATCTCAGCCCCCGGTGGGGCAATCCATCAGAGTTTCAAAACATTTTGATCATCCACCCGTTATCTGCAACAGATTTGCGTTTACCTGAAGCTTGTCATGCAGCAGATTTTATTCTTGTTAGGTTAAAAACAACAAAAAAAAAACGTTGCCATCTTATTAAGTCTGTTTAGACCCAGTTGAAGTTTTTTCGTGCGCTGTCTCTCTTTCTCTCGAGGCTGCAAATTGATCTATTTTCACGTCAAACAATCTCCTAAACAAGATCCCGTGACTGCACTTGTTTCATAAACCTGACCCTGTTTTCAAAGTCCACTTCCTTATAGCACCGCTCCGAAATGCTCACCGTCAAAGCCCGAACGCGTGAGCCTGACCGAGGGCTGATGTCATCTCTTTCTGCCGCTGCAGAGGTGAAACCAGGAAGGGGGAAGATCGGCGGGTTGAGGGGCGGAAAACAGGGCAGCCGAGAGTCGCAGACGAAAACACGACAAGCACTTTTAGAGAGAAAGAGAGAGAGAGAGGTTGGAGCGCACTGAAAGGTAGACGAGACGTGGAGCAGGAGATGCAGATTTATGACGTGGAGCACATGTCTGACAGACTTGGTGTAGTTGTTGTATTTGGAGCACTGGTAGGTGACCGGGCGGCATGTCCTAGCATGCAAATGCAGAGCTGGTGTTGCATAATAGTTCCTATCCATCCTTCAGTATTCCTGTCCGGAATGAGCTCACTCACTGTAGACGGAAAGAAATCTACCTTTGGAAGGTTTTCTTTTTTGTTTTTTATGTCAAACAATCAGTTCATAAAGTGTCACGCAGCAACCCTGCACTGCAAAAACACAGAATCTTGCAGAGTATTTTTTGTACTTTTTATTATAGATATATAGGAGCTTGGTTTAACTCGATAATCTCTTAATGTTGATGGGAAAAGCACTAGTTCCTTATATAATGGGAAAATTATCTTATAAGTGAAATAATCAAGATTAAGGAATACTTGACCAAAAACAATCTCCTATTTATTGCCGAAAAGTTACTTGTGAGTTTAGCTCTGTTTCATAACACATTTGCACAAGAAACTCCATAAAAATCTATGGTAAGATTCAGTGTTTTTGCAGTGCGTGCGCTGTTCTGGGTGGGAATCGGAAAGAGCGGTGACCTTAGTAGCTGGCTACAGGGGTTTCCTCTAATGTGAACTCTGTGGGGTCAGACGCAGGGCAATGCCAGAGCAAGAAAACAAGGGCAGGGTCCTGAAGCAGGGAGGAGTTGAGAGGGAAGATAAAATTATTGGAGGAAAAGTAGAAGCAGACTGCAGGGATAATTTTCTTGTTAGTAACTGGAGTGTCTCTCTGGGTACTTTCAAGTCTTCACTTCTCATTCACTGCTCAGGAAGTTGGACAAAGAAGGCTAGCTGGTGAATATATGTGTGTTGCTGCCCGTCTCTTCTTCTTTTTTTTTTTTCTTGTTTTGTTTTCTCTACCCCCTCATAGTACAGCGACATGTCTGAGCATGCAACTCTGAGCATGCGAGTGTGGTTGGTGTGAGCAGTGTGTGCGTACGTGTGCCTCCGCCGCCGCCGCTGTTGCTAACAGAGAGGTAGCGGGTAGGCTGGCTGAACGCAGGATGACCCATCTCCCCCGAGGCTTCAAATCACTACATCATCATCAGTCCCTCCGCGCGGTGGAACAGATGAGATTTCACTCCCATCAAACATGGAAGCACAGAGTGAGAGGCTGCTCCGCTAAACGGATAGTCTGTCTGGATAACACCATAGAAAACTGCGATCTAATGTTCCCATGAAAAGTCGGCTGATTGATAGGTGATGTGTTCAGAAATAAAACAACATCCAAGCCATCTCATCCAATTCACGGCGATTGGGCGGCACCGCACGTGAAACAAGCATGTCGGCGCGCTTGGTTTGTGTTTTCATTGATCACGTTGCCTGGTTTGTGTGCGTTCCAGGTGCTGATATGTGCTGAAGATGAGTGGCGTAGGAGACAACTCGTTAGAGCCACTGTGCTCCGACCGCAAACGCAAGCTGTCCAGCTGCGACACGCCGGGTCTGGGGTGAGTGCGAGATCCCCGCCGTCGGAACGGCTTCAAACGTCCACCGCTCTCGGAACGTCCTCACGCACCCCACCCGCGTGGAGGCGAGGTCGCCATGGCAACGTGTCTAAACCTCCCTTCCCTTCCCCTCCCCGGCAGGTGTGACAAGCGTCGGAGGGAGCAGGAGAGCAAATACATCGAAGAGCTGGCGGAGCTCATCTCCGCCAACCTCTCCAACATCGACAGCTTCAACGTCAAGCCTGACAAATGTGCCATTCTCAAGGAGACTGTGAGGCAGATCAGGCAAATAAAAGAGCAAGGTACAGACGCCTCTGCACAAATTAGTCGCACATGTACATTTTAAATGAGAGAAAGCACATGAAAAAAGTATGACTTGCTTTTATTTTCCCCCTCCTTTAGAATGTTGTTTTCATTTTGTATTATTTCAAGGGACAACAGTGTATTTAGGCAAATCAAGTTTATTTGTATCACATATTTCAGTAACAATTGTAGGTCAAAGTGCTTTAGTTTTAGACCATAAAGACATAAGACAGCGACCAATTAGGAAACGGGTAATAAACGTTACATTTTGTCAATTGCCACCATCAAAATCATCAATTAAATACACATCAAGTGTGTTAATGTGCCTAATCAAAGGCAATTTGAAACAGGTGTGTTTTTAGCCTTGATTTAAAGGAACTCAGTGTTTCAGCGTCCTTGCAGTTTTCTGGCAGTTTGTTCACAATAAAAAATGTGCAGCAGTTCACCGTTTTCCTTTATTTTGGGCGATCGACTGATACTGATGCGTGTAAAGCCGATCTTATCCATTATCAAAAGGTAATGGTCGGTTAGATATGAACACTGCAATTTTGCAGACTTAGCAACTTTGTCACTATTTTTAGTGACTTTTTGGACCAAAAAAATTGGTATTGGCAGATGCGACTTTTTAAAGATTAGGGATTAGTCAGAAAACTGCAATCGGTGTACGACTAAAAATAGGAGAAAAAAAAAATCAAAGTTAGTAGTATATTATAAAAACAATAAAACAAAGTCTTCGGCTGCCTCGTTCCAGGATCTAAATGGTATAACTAAGCGTGTTGTGCAGTTGGTCTTCTCTGGTTTCAAGTCGGGTTTGAGGAATTTAACAGCCGTCTCCAGCGAGTCGCCCTGAGGGAAAAAAGTTGATTTGTAAACAGTGGATAAAGTTAGGCTTAAGGACAGATGACGCCGGTGATGAAGTGCGGTGCGAGGTTGATGGCCGGGGCACTTCACGTCAGCGTCCAGTCGGGCTGTTTGTGTTGCCTGAGGTAAATGAACACCAGTAATTGAAACCAGTCCTTGGTTCTCATGGCCTGAAGCTGTTGTTGGTGACAGTGTGCATCTGGTAGTGCCAAACTGTGCCTCTCGCCTTAAAACCAATGACAACAGAGATGCTAATATGTTGTTTTTAACCCAAATGTTATTTTGCGATTGTTTTCACTTTAGGAATTAGAAACAAACTTTTGTTGCTCATTTTTTCATCTCTGGTTTTTGTTTAACTTTGACCCAGTGATCTTCATTTTTCTTAAAATACATACTAGAAGAAGCCATAAGGATAGCATTCAAAGTATTCTCGAGCTCTCCTGCCATCATTAGTTATTTATCTTGGCGACCAGAGGCCACGTCACAGGACTGTACTGCGAGCATTGCTGATGCATCATTCTCAGTATGTGTTCTCTCAAGAATGTGGAGCCTTACTTCTACTTCAGGATTTCCAAAAATCCAGCATTTTACACAGGAGACAGTCTGGAATCTCCAAAGGATTAAATTGAGCAACTTTGCAGCACTCTGTACTCCCTAACATAGCCTGATGAAGATGTCTCAACAGATTGCAGAAAATTCAGAAGCTTTCTGCATCAAACCTCTTGTTTCATTCTTATGCAGAAATGCTAAGATTACCTCGCTTCCAAACGCAGGGTCAGCACACTGCATGAACTGCATGTGCATCCTCGAAGGGCTTAGTGTGGTGTGTCCACTGATGTGAACAATGATTTTTATTTATTTCACTTTTTTTGAGAGTTACCCCTAAAAAAGAGAGTATTGACCAGTATTTTCCTTGTTACTGGTCAAGGAAAATAAAGCTTTTCTCTGCAGTTCTAGTTAACCCAGGCCAGTATGAGATCTCAACAAATGTAATTTCTCTTGTTTAAAACAAACAACTTTTTATTTGTTTTGGTTTTGTCTTGTGAGATAGACCTTTCAACCTGCTGGCCAGCAGTTTGCAGTAACGAGGAAGGAGCAGCCAGAAAAACAGAAGTTCCTCCGTTACTCTTTCTGGCACCTTAAACATAGGAACAGCATGACTGTGGTATAGAAATCGAATCTGTTCGAAACCTCAGCTTACGCTGATACCGTCACTGACCCGATCTTGATTTCTCGTCTGAATTCATTAAATCATTATTGACAGACAACTCTTTCCTTTTATACGTTTTACCTTGATTATCTGTAGCGGTAAAGGCGAGCAGTCGCATCCGGAGGGTCAGTTTGTTGTGCAGTCAGGTTACCATAGTGACGGAATAAAGCAGGATGACGTTTCTCCCTCTTTCTTTCAAACGTATTTTTTTTATTATTATTGACTCTTCAACACACCTGTGCTCACATCCTAGCTCTTTGGAAGATCTATTAATATATATGTATGTGTGTATGCATACATACACACATACACAGTGTTGTTCTGCTTCACATCTGCTGTAGAGTCATGCTCTACAGATGACCCTGCTATATGGGGTGGTATCTATTAAAGACTCAAGCATGTGGTGATTTTAAAAATAGAAAGGCATGCAGGCCGACCACGCAAGAGGACTTGTGCTTCCCTCTGGTGGCCCCTTTTGGGATTTTATAAAATAAGGAAAGTAGCTCCCACCATTCCATTCAAGATGAATAATAGAAATTATTAGTTTAAAAGGTTTCACACTGAACATCGTACCTTTACCGCTTTCTTTGTGCGTCTCCTGTCTCTTTAGGAAAGAGCTCTTGCAATGACGACGACGTGCAGAAAGCAGACGTGTCCTCTACTGGCCAGGGGGTCATTGACAAGGACCATCTGGGGCCCCTGCTCCTGCAGGTCAGTTGACGCTGATATAATCTCTGCCCCCCGAGGCAACTTGCCGGCTCGCTGATCCCCACTCGGCACGTTTTAAAATAAGTCGCGGTCATTGAGAATAAATGTTGTCGTCGTTGTCGCTGCTCTCAGGCGCTGGATGGCTTTCTGTTTGTGGTCAACCGAGAGGGCAGCATCGTGTTCGTGTCCGACAACGTGACGCAATACCTGCAGTACAAGCAGGAGGAGCTGATCAACACCAGCGTGTACAACATCATCCACGATGAGGACAGGGACGAGTTTCGCCGGAACCTGCCCAAGTCTAGTGGTGAGGCTCCTCCCGACACGAAGACGCTGGATGCAGGATGTTGCCTGATCAATGTCACTCACCCGCTTTACCCTGCTGCCTCTTTCTCTCTCTTCAAAGCACCAAACGGGGCACCCTGGGGTGGAGATGTGCCCCAACAGAAAAGCCGGACCTTTAGCTGTCGGATGCTGGTGAACCTGGTTTATGGTCAGAGTCACAGGTTGCCTGAAGAGAGGCCAGGCGGCCAGCGTTACGAGACGATGCAGTGTTTTGCTCTCACTCAGCCTCGAGCCATGATGGAGGAGGGAGATGGTAATTATTGTTCTCAGCTTTGAATGTCTATGGGTTCATCCTGTATGCTTTGCAGGGTTTCCTCTAGGATTTCTTTTTTAAACTGTGGTGGTGGGCTGTCTGAACTCTTGACACCACTCTGTGGACAATTCACATTTCCTTTAAGACAAAAAGAGAAATCTTCTCATTAAACTTGTTCTTAGCTCATATTTTTTTGTTTAGCTAAGTAAAATTTTTTAACTTGCGTATCTTGTTGCTGTGTTTGTAATTTATTTAATGGGTTTGTTTTTATCAAAACAGGTCTTTCTTGCAAAGGAGAGCTTGGATCTCAACGAAACATCCTGTATAGATAATAAGAGAAATAAAAAAATAATATTAATAAAATGGAGCCTTGAAATCATATTTTCAAATATTATGTCAAATAAAAGCTAAACTGTATTAACTAACTATATTACAGGCATTCAAATTTGTAACAGATGTTGACATTAGGGTTGTTTTCAAAGGCTTGGACTAAAAATCTTCCTGGGGTATCTTTCTTTCACTTTTTCTCTCCATCTGTTGTCTCTATTCTTCCTTCACTCCAGAGTACAGAGCTTTGCACAGTAGCCAGCTTCAAAATTAACAGTTCACGATATTTCAGTTAATTTTAAACTCTGATTACATTTAATATAAGTCCGCAAATACAGACTATAAATATGTGTTTATATGCACCTCTGGCACACTGCACTGAACCCCTTTGAAAACCTCATGGTTCTGATTTCTGAACTCCTCTTGAGTTAAATGTTTCAAATAATGTAACACTGTGTTTTATTGCTTATTGTTTGTGTGATGTTTTAAATTATTTTGTTTTTACATTGTGCAGCACTTTGTGACTTTGGTCTGTGAAAAGTGCTATAGAAATAAAGCTTACTTACTTACTTACTTACTAATACGACGATTCTAATGTTTCAATTTAAAACATTAGTATTGTCTTTTCTAAATGATTATGAACTTGTTTTCTTTGCATTATTTGAGGTCTGAAAGCATTACATCTTTGTCATTATTTTTGACCATTTCTTATTTTCTGGAAATAAATACAAAATTTTTGCTTGGAATTTCGGAGGCACGTTGTCAGCAGTTCATGAAGTAAAAGAACAATTAACAATTACTCAAACATTTACCTATAAAAATAGAAATAGAAACTGATGAGTACATAAAATTTTTCTAGAGCTGTACATCTCATCTGCTTCACATTCTTTTAACATACATATAAAAAAAGCCCCGTCATTCTTCAGGTGTCTCAGCTTCTATTTTGCCGTTGCAGTACGCCACGTAGATGTAGATTATTTAGATCCAAATGTTTTTGTTCAACCACTGAATTTTGGGGTTGTTCTTTTCAGTGCTCTTGTTTTTGCAGAATCTAAATTGTGTCGCATCCTGGAGTTATCATTGAACCTCGAGCTGCAGTTCAGTCCGATTGGGTCTAACCCTTCTTGCCTCTTTCCTCAGACTTACAGTCGTGTATGATCTGCGTAGCACGGCGAATCACAGCGGTCGAGAGGACGGAGAGGTTCAGCACTCGCCATGAGCTCTCTGGTAAGCGTGCGCGGCATTGCGTCAGACAGATGCGCGCGGCTGCTGAAAGTCGAGCCACAGTTGAGCTTTTAATTGTGCGTCTTCTGTTGCAGGTAAGCTGATTGAAATTGAACATCAG
This sequence comes from Poecilia picta, assembly GCA_033032245.1. Classification (NCBI taxonomy): domain Eukaryota; kingdom Metazoa; phylum Chordata; class Actinopteri; order Cyprinodontiformes; family Poeciliidae; genus Poecilia; species Poecilia picta. Next base: position 7,344,143 of record CM065357.1, on the reverse strand, counting down.
AGTGCTCTGCATACCTCGATGCTGCCGGGGTGGGAAGACCTGGTGAGGCGTTGCATGCAGATGTTCCTTAACAGGAGCGAAGGACAGCCGTGGTCGTACAAACGCCACTATCAGGACGGTATGTTGTTAGGCTCCTGGCTCGTTGGCAGTTAAACCTTTCTTGTCACAGTAAAACGTTTCCATGTTTTTGCATTTGCGAAACAAGGCTGCCTACATGTTGCTTACAGTTTGAAACTTAACAGCAGTTGGCAGGGATTTTCTACAGAGGAGGATCAATAAATTTCAAACCTTATGTTTCTTATTGTATTTATGTCTTTACAATCAGGTGGTTCTTATGTACTTTGAATCTTCATTTGGCATTTTAAAAGTGTGTAAAAACTTTTTGCCACATTTGTACTCCATTAGTCCTTTGTGATATGAATATTCATATTTGCATGCCTCAAGTGGGCTGTAGTTTACCAGAATGGTCAGAGGAAAAAGGAATAAAATAAAACGGAGCAGGTGGGAAAACTTGTTGGCAGAAGAACTGCGTCCCAAGAAGAACCCAGCCATAGTTAAGAGAAAATCATGAGAACACCTGTTTAAAGTTGAATGGAGGAAAACTAACATGGAAAGCATCCTCTGGGTGTCTGCAAATCCTTAAAAAGTCTTAAATTAATATATCTAAAATTAGATCCTTAAAAAGTCTTAAATGAATTACAAAATTTGAGTTAGCCTTTAAAACATTAATCACAGATCTTAAATTTTGAAGACGTGACATCTTCATCGCTTCTTGCAACTGAAGGCAGTCGAAGCTACCGCTAACCAACTCCTAATATACACTTGCTAGTTAGGTATTTTTGCTGTGCTTCATTGTAACACAACAGGAGACCTCAGCCATCCCATATAATTATAGATTTTGTGGTCTTAAATATAATTCATTAAAAAAAAATAAAGTCTTAAATTTGACTTGCTGAAATCTGCAGATATGCTGATCTTGTTTGCATTCCCCAGTCATCACTATTCTTCCTAATTATGCACAGCCTCGAAGCGATCTATTTGAAAAATCTTCATTAAAGACTTTACAGAGACATTTTGTCATGTTACAGCTGCAACAAAATATCGGAGATCTTCTACTCTACCTTTGTCAGGCACTGTAGTCGATGATTCATGAAATCAACATTCTGTTTAAAATTTGGTTACTGTTTTTTTTTTTTTTTTTATGGGACATTTTACCACTTTTTTTCCTGCTCTAGCTTTTCATAACGGACACTCAGAGACGCCTCTGTATCGCTTCTCCCTCTCTGACGGGACGCCAGTCACGGCCCGGACACGGACCGAGCTCTGCAGGAATCCCAACACGAACGAGCCGCTCTCTTTCCTCTCCACTCACCTGCTGCAAAGGTAGAAATGCTTTAGCAATGGAAAAGAAAACCACAGTCGCAACAAATGTTGATATTCCTAGAACATTCGTTCCTCATTTTGATTGCCGGTTCTCTGCAGGGAGCACAGTGCTTATCGCGGCGCACAGAGCGGCCCCATGAGGCCTCAAAACCTGGGCGTGAACAACCCCAGCCAGCAGATGAACATGGGTCCAGGGGGGAACATGGGCATGAACAGGGGCTATGGCATGGTGGAGCACGGCAGCATGCCGCAAAGAGGAGGCCCCCCATACTCTGTCGGCGGCCGCATGAACCAGATGAACCACATGCACCAGATGAATCAAATGAATCCCATGCATCAGATGAACAGCATGGGTCAGATGAATCAGATGAATTCCATGCATTCGATGAACACGATGAACCAAATGGGGTCCATGAACCAGATGAATCCGATGGGCCATCACGGCATGCAGCAGCACCAGCACCAGCAGCACCAGCAGCAGCAGCACCAGCACCAGCAGCACCAGCAGCAGCAGCACCAGCAGCACCAGCACCAGCAGCAGATGAGCCAGTTCCATGGAGGTGGTGCGTACGGGATGGGTATGACCAGTCCCACTCAAGCCAGTCCAGGGTCAACGGGCCACATAACGTCATGGGTTCACCCAGAGTCCGAGGAAGCCCCAAGACAGGCGCCAGTCCCTTCTCTCCTGGAGGTATAGCTGAAACTTTCAGTCAACTATGAGTTAATACAGTCGCTAAACATGGATTTCAAAGCAGACCAATGGTGCAAAATTCTCTTTCTGCGTGTTTTTGTACTTCCATTTGGAACTCTAGCACATTTGGTCAGCTACCTGGGATTTCCAGCTGTATGTAGACAAGTGTTGTTGACAGTAATGAAGAACATGTCCATGCATTCACACAAAGAACATAATTGCATGGCTTCTTTTGTTTTCGTCAATGTTTTTTTTCCCCTTTTGAAGTACTGCTTAATTAAATTAGAGGAAGTTAATGGAAATAGCAAAATTAGTCACTTTCTGTGCCAAAGAATATTAAACGTACATTTGAGCTGGTTTGTGGATTTTCCAAAAACAGTCAGTTTACTCAAAGGGGAGATGGAAAAGTGTGAGTTTAAACATGCAGTTGGGGGCCTGGCCAGTAGTAGCTTATTTGCATAAAAGTGACAGAACCTTAAAACTGAAATTTCATTTTCTGAGAATAATTTTGTACAAAGTATCTAATAAACATGTTTTGTATAGCTCATAGACCTATCCTAACCTATTCAAGGAAGCATAATAGGTCAACTTTTAAGTATGTTCTGCTTTCTTATGTTTGTTTGTCTTGTACCATGTTGTAGCTTTAAACTCCCCCATGAGCTCCAGCCATACTGGGAACTCTGGAGGTGGGACAGGAGGAGCCAGCTACTCCAGCAGCTCCTTAAACGCCCTGCAAGCCATCAGCGAGGGCGTCGGGAACCCGGTGCCCCCATCGCTCACATCGCCGCCGCCACAAAAGCCCGACAGCTCCCCGAGCATAAACTCCACCAATCAGGCAGCAGGCGGCCCCTGTAAAGCAGGCCCCCCGCCATATTCAGAATCCAAGAGCCCGGGCAGCTCGTTAGGGGGAGATCAGCAGTCACAGCAGCAGCACCCACACACTCCGACCGCCGAGGGCCCTCCGGACCGGCCGGACAGCCAGGCATGCCTCGGAGCCGGAGACTCCAACCGGCGGGCCCCCGACAAGTGCAACAAGAAGCTCCTGCAGCTTCTCACCTCTCCAACAGACGAACTGGTGCAGCCCAATCAGACGCTCGGCTCGGCGCCCGCTTCCATGTCCGACTCCAAGGACGGGGCCCCCGGCGTCACCAGCCCGTCCTCGACGACGGGAGTGTCGTCCTCCACCAACGGGAATCACGGCGCCGTGACGTCGTCCGGGGCAACGAGCCAGTCGCTGCAGGAGAAACACAAGATCCTCCACAAGCTGCTGCAGAACGGGAACACGCCCGACGACGTGGCCCGCATCACGGCCGAGGCCACGGGCAAGAGCAGCCTGGACGGGGGGACGCCGGAGCCGGGGCCCGCTGGAGCCGCGGGCGGGAAGGGACCCGAAGCCAAGAAGGAGCAGCACAGCCCCAAAAAGGAGAAGCCCCGCCCCCTCCTTCAGTACCTTCTCAATAAAGACGACTCTAAGGAAGGAGGCGACGTGAAGCCAAAGCTGGAGGATTTGGACAGGAGAGGAAGCAAGGCGGGCGGAGTCAGCAGCTCAGGCCCTCACTCCATGGATGGGAAGGTGAAGCTGGAGCCGACTGATGAGGTAGGACTTTGAATTCATAGATGGGGTCGGATTTAATAAATGAACAAGTTACATTTACAGTGAATAATTTCTCTTTCTTCAGACGGAGACTCTGGAGACCATACTGGGCGTTCCGCGGGGCAACTCCGGATTCTATCCTGAGCCAGACTCCAGAGCCGGGAAGGAGACGGGAAACAAGCCGGGAGTCATGTCTGACGCGCTACTAGGTGAGGCATCTTCATTAAACACGTCATAATCAAATGCTATGAATGAGTGGTGGAAAAACAATCATACTGCGCCGTGAAGAAGTATTCATGCATGCCGGTGTTCTGGTGGTTCCCTAACAGCTTTGCACATGACTGAAAATGTTTCCAGTTCTTTTTTTGGGAAATGATTCGAGCTCCGTCAGATGGGATGCAGAGCAACTATGAATATCAGTTTTTAAACTGGCTTGCAGGTCAATTTATCTGGGCTGAAATTATTACTCGGATTAATTGTGATTAATTAAAATATTTGTCAACTAATTTAGTAATCGATTAATCATCAACTGGAATATTCAGACTAAAAAAAAATAGATATTTAGTGAATAAGCAAGAGCCAGGGGAGTAATTGAGAAAAATCTGTACAAAAATATACATATATTTTTATTTAGGGTAAAAAAAACAGGTTTTGTTACCCTAAATTTTTCCAAGTGGCTTAGTTTTAGCTTTAGCTATCCATACAGTCAATAATCAGTTAATACATAAAGTAATCAACAGGGTAGCCCTACTCTGCACTAAGTCTCACAGAAAGTCAGATGTATTGCTTTGGCTGCAGATACAGCTCATAAAATTTAGCAATTAATCGTTCATTTTCATATTCAAAAGGAAAGTTTTATTTAGTTATGTGTTTTGCATAATCATTTGTTTATTTGCATCTTTTCAAGTATTTCTAATAATGCATAAAGATGGTTTAATTGAAAAATCTGAGGAACTTAGTAATTTTTTTATCCAATTAATCATCCGAATAATCGACAGGTAATCAACTTCTAAAATAATCGTTAATTCCAGCTCTACCATTCGTAGTGTTGTTTTGTTGTTGCTGGTTTTTTGTTTCCTCTGAGAGATAATTGTTTCTTCAGTTTAAGTGTTTAAAGGAGAGCTGATCTTGTTGACATTTGTGTCTCAGAAGGGGAAAGAGTGCCAGGCCTGGCAGCGCAGCGCGTGCCTTTCCAGAGAGCGCTGTCCCTGGATGCTAAGCCCATGGATGGAGAGATGGCAGCTGGAGGTGGAGGACTGGCGACGAGACAGAACGTCCCCTGTCCGTCGCTGGTTAAACAGGAGAACATGGATCCCTCCATCCGACCCGGACCGGTGCCCAACGGCTTCCCCGGAGGCATGGGCGTGTGTCCACCCCGTGGAAACGCAACAAGTAATTTAAAACACCAAAACCTTTAAACACACACATACACACAAACACACACACACAAAATAAAAACAAGATGGACACCATGCGAAAATGAATGTGAAATACTTAAATAGATGGGATTTTCAGGTTGCTACGTTGGCAGAGTTGCACAGTTTGTATTTGAAACTATTGGGGCTGAAATGATTAATCAATTTAATTGTGATTAATTGATTTATTAAAATAATTGTCTACAAATTTTGTTATCGATTAATTGTTGACTGGAATATATGGACTCAGTAAAAGGTAATTTGCTGAAAGACATGATCAGAGAAATAATTAAGCCAAAACTATAAAAACGTATATACATTTTGCATTTAAAATGAAAAACCATCTTTTTCTATAAATATGTTTTACCCAGAACTCCTCAAATACCACAGTCTTAGCTTCACTTGTTCAAATATATATTTTAAAAAAATTTCTTGTTAAGCACATTTTACTATCCAGTTATTTATCGATTAATCTAAAAATACTCAACATATTAACCCTATACTGTATTGATAAGTCCTGCAGAAAGGGCTGAGCTTTTCACATTGATGTCAGAAGTATTTTTTTAGCTGCAGATGCATCCTTTGCTACCAATGATCAAACATACCTTAATTTTTTCAATGTTATGATGTTTCATTTTAGGCAATAAAAACTTTTTCTTATTTAAAAAAAGAACTAAATTATGTTTGTTTGCCCCTTTTAAACTATTTCTAATATTCCATAAAATAAGCTTAAGTGGTTAAGTTAAAAATTTGCATAGCGCATAAATTGTTTTATGCGATTAATCAATTAAAACAATCGCCGCAGCCCCAGAAACCATTTGACCTCTGTTGTGCAGGAGGAATGGGCAGAGGTATCCATCAGCGCCCTCCGATGGCGGTTCCAGGGGAGTGGGGATGCAGAGGCCCAACAGCAACCCTGTGACTGGACCGGGACATCCGGCCATGGCTCGTCCGGGCCAGATGGGATTACCCATGATGAACCGCTCCAACAGTGTCCCTGCGAACCCCAGATCGATGCTGCAGCAGCAACTCATGGATATGGGTATGACGTGTGATCAGTGATCAGCTGGGCGGGGTTTTATGAAGTAAAAAAAAAAAAAAAGAAGCAACATAGAAATATAAAGCCAAACTGCTGTTACAGAAATCCGTTGCACATTATGACACCAGATTCAAGATACTATCTGCCGAAATGGATCAAAGCTGTTTTATGGTGGATGTTTCACTGCGTTTTTTTTCTTTTAATACGTAGAACGTCCACTATTTCTTATGCAGGTAATAATGAAGGCGGCATGGCCATGAGTCCGTTTGGTGGAAACGGCCCCCCTCCTCAGTCTCCCTCCTGGCCTGACCCTGCCATGGGGATGGACAGACCGCAAAATTGTACAAACAGGTGAATATGTTGTTGCTTTTTCACACCTATGGGTTTTTTCAGGTTCAGTTAAGACACTGATAACTTGTCGACTTTGTAGTCTCTGACAGAGACCTAATTGTTTTCGTGTCATTGGTTGACTTAGGGACACGTTTGTTCATCCCCTGGAGGAGCTGCTGGGGACTCTGCCCAGTAACGATGGGCCGACTGATGAAAGAGCTCTTCTGGACCAGCTGGACTCTCTGCTCAAGACCGCTGACATCATTGCTCTGCAGGAAATAGATCGAGCCCTGGGAATCCCTGAAATAGTGGGTCAGGTATGGACTAACTTGGAGCAAGAGATTTGCATTGAATTCACTTACTGGATGTTGGTGCCCGCAGTTTGTCACACACATCCATTTCATTGTTTATCCATTTGACACATTATCCATCAACACGTCCAACTGTTCATCAGATTTGCTGCTATAACGGTTTCAACTCTTCTTGGGAGGCATTTTCGGAAATTTTCAAATAATTTTTCTAGAAATGCATTTGTGAAGTCAGACACTGATGTTGGACACCTGAGTGAAGTTGCCCCCCACCTTCTTCAAATTAAACGAAATTGGACTCAAACGTTTGTGCAGCAAAACCTTTCAATTATAGTGTTATAAGTCTCAAGAATTTAATTTAAACCAACTTGAGAAGAATGTCATGTACAGAAACTCTACTAACCACTAAGCCTGGTCTCTATGACGTGAATAAAGGAAACATGCTTTGACTAGACTGACCATACAAGAAAGCCTGTTAAAATGAGCAACAAAGCAATGAAGTGAGCTGGATTATTTTTATTCCGATGGGCAGTTTTGTTAACATACACTTTATAGTCCGTTTTATTTATGACTTTAGTTGTGTATCATTTTTGTTTCTATTTACTGTTTGGTGCTGATTTTAATTTGGATATTACAGTAACACTTAATTTGAAGGGGTGTGCATAAGACTGACATTACACAGTCATAAGCTTGAAGGAGTCTTTATGATATGTGGTAACATTAATGTTGATTCAACATTTCGTGCAAAGAATATAGAAATGACAAGGGGAGGAGTTGGGGCCAAATTGCTACTTCAGTTGATGAATCCGGTAAGTTTTCAGCTGTTCTTCGTTAACGTAACATAAATAGCTTATAATGATTTTCATTCAGTCGGGACTTTACGCTGACTCTAGCCACATGCATCACAGGTAGATTCTAGTAAAGAATTGATTAATGCCTGATTTTAAAATTAGTTAGCTGGACTTGTAGCCATTATTTTGTGCCCATGTGGCTGGACACCACATGACACGACGAACCCGATCGAATCGTTATACCTAGGATTTCTGTCGGCTAATGTGTCTCTCAGGTTTGGAAAATGGGCCGACAACTCGTGTAATGTGTGCTGGACATTAGACTAAGGAAATGAGGAAGGGAGGATCAGCACCGGAGCTGATCCTTTTTTCATTCAGTGTCATGAACAGAAAGAAAAAAGGCAGGAAGAGACGATAATTAAAATGAGGTCGATAGGTTTCATTTATCGTCCGATTAATTGATTTATCGTTTATTGCGACAGGCCTAATTGTAATGTCATTCTGATGCACACCTCTTCAAATAAAGTGTTACCTGTTCTTTAAAACATCTTCCAGTTGCAGTGTTCTGCGTTCTTTACAAAATGGCAAACATGCATTAGTCTTTGAGAGAGCAAACTGGCATTATGTTTTTATCAGTATATCACTTGAAAATAGTCTGAAAATGACAGTATTATTATCATTTATCACATTCATTTCTGGGACTATTTATTGCCTTGGAAACTGAGTTATCATTGCAGGCCTGCTAACAAACAGTGTTGCTATGCTACCCTGCCGCTCTGGTAACGTTTCTCCTCCTTAACTTCTGTCTTCGTCTCCTGCAGGCCCAGGGACCCGAAGGCCCACAGCCGTGCCCGGATCAGGTCCAGGGCCCATGCGTCCCGTCAGAATCCTTTCCAGGCCTCGACTCCTCGATGAGCTTGGACCAGAAGCCAATGTATGGCCAGGCTTACCCGGGCCCCCAGTCGATGGGAATGCAGCCTGGTTTCGCAGGTAGCTCGATGCAGGGCCAGTCGCCTGGCGGCTTCAACCCCATGATGAGTCAGATGGGCCAGACAGGAGGCTTCCCTGGCATGGCGAGCATGGGGGCCATGGGCAACCCCCGCGCAAACATGCAGCGGCCTCGCATGATGACCGCCACCAAGCCTCTCCGACTGCAGCTGCAGCAGAGACTACAGGGACAGCAGGTGAACACACAGAACCCTGGGAATCATCTTTCATTCATTCTTCTTCTGTGTTTCGATGAACCTTAAATCGCCGTAAACGTTTCAGGCTCAGTGAAAAGCATTTTTGTTTCTTCTTTTGGCAGTTTATGAACCAGGCACGACAAGGCATGAAAATGGAAAACGTCGCTGGAGGGAACCCCGCCATGCGATCAGCCATGCAGCCCAGCATGCAGTCAGCAGGGATGAGTGGTCAGGTATGCAGCCAGCACCAAGCATGTCGCTTCAGGTCAACAAGGCGGCAACTAACAATGATTCTAGTAATCCATTAATCTGTCAATTACTCTGACAATTAACTGATTACCTTACGATTGATTACTCTGTCGATTAATCAGTTACTCTGACGATTAATCGGTTACTCTGACGATTAATTGGTTACTCTGTCGATTATTCTAACAATTAATTGATTACCCTGACAATTAATTGATTACTTTGATGATTATTTGGATTTTAAAAATGTCCACATTCTGCAGATCTTTTATATAACTACCAGAGGCTTGTATTAGATGCAAATATTCAAATAATTCAAGCATACAGAGACAACTAACAAATTGTACTGTCTAAAATGACGTATCATTCTTTTAGTGAATGCTTTGTCATTTGTAGCTAAAAACTACTTAGACCATCAACACGAGTTTTGGGTAGAACATATTTACAGACAAAAGTTCTTGTTAGCTTAGATGAAAATGTTTTCTTTTTTTGCAGAGTTTTGATTTAATTACTGCTCTGAATATGTGCTCTTTCAGCAACTTGCCCTATTTTTTGAGCCTGCGTGCTTAGTTAATAATTAATCAATTACTAGATTACTTGATGATAAAGAATCACTATCGGTCGGATGAGTTAATCGGTTACTAAACCCAGTGACTGCATGTGTTGTTGTGTGTCTGCAGCCGGGTTTCCTGAGTGCCCAGATGATGGCTCAGCGCAACAGGGAAACCATGATGAGGAGGCAGAGGATGATGATGCTCATGCAGCAGCAGCAACAGCAGCAGCAGCAGCAACAGAATCAAGCGGCGGCAGGAGGCTTCAGTCCTCCTCCTAACGTCACAGCACCTGGGGGCATGGAGAGCCCCATGGGAGGGCCCCCGATGAATCAGCCCGGACAGCAGGGATTTAACTACGCAAGCAACTACGGTGAGCTGAGTGAGGCAGAGACGGTCGACTGCAACTATTCTCCGGTTTTAGCTTCATATCTGGTGTCGTTACAGGGATGAACCAGCAGGGGGACTCGACATTCATGGCTCCCGGCAGCAGCCCTCCGGGGAACATGATGCAAGGCCGAATGGGGGGGCCTCCACAGAACGCCATGATGGCGGGGATGCAGGGGAATGCCCAGGGAGGGCACATGTACCCGTCTGGAGACATGAAAGGCTGGCCACAGGGAGGAATGCAGAGAAATAAGTGAGGACCATCATCCATTCACTGGATATTCCAGGGTGGTTGCTTTTTTTTTTTTTTTGTATTTGACTCTATTTCTGTTTCTATCCAGCCCTTATCCTCAGCAACAGTTCCCACAGCAGGCTAACCAGGGCCAGTTTGGACCCATGATGATGAACCCCACAATGAGTGGAGCTGGACCGGCCAGTGGCCCAGCAGCAGGACAGATGGCTCAGATGCAAGGCCAGATGGGGATGAACCCAATGGGGATGAACAGACTGCCAATGGGACCCGATCCGGTAGATACGATGTTACAGTATTACAAAACTCTAAACATTTAGATATTTTATCCTGATGCAACCAGGACTTTGCAATGTGACAGACAATCACAAAGTAGCAACTAATGGTGAGGTAAAAGGAAAATAAAGTTCATGGTTTTTGGTTTGGGAGCGTGTTTTCAACGCTGCATTGTCCAACAGATGAAAATGTGCAGCAAACAGCAAAACATGCTGGAAACACATGAATGATGCAAAGTCCAAACACACACAAATACAAAAACAAAACCAAATGCTGTTGCAAATCACAGGAAGTAAAAGAAAAAATAAAAATGCCACAAATGGCTAAAACAACTGCAGATACAACTGCTGGAAACTCTTTCCACAAAACGGAAATCCTCCAGACCTCTAGGGGGAGGTAACATTACCGCCTTAAATATGCGCTGCTTTATAATATTCTTTCTTCTTCTGACTTGACATCCTATTAAAATACAACAGCCCTTCTTTACTGAGTACAGTTTGCTGTTTGACGCCACCTAGTGGCCTGGAGGACTTCTGTTTTATGGAGTGAGTTTGATGTGTTTTATGCTTCTTTTTTTTTTTGCTACTTGCTGCATTTTTTCTTCTGCTTCTATTTCCTGTTGTTGCAACAATTTTTATTTGCATTGCTGTCATTGATTGGAGGTATGTGCTGACATTTTCTGTAATTGCAATATTTTTTGGCTACTTTTCTGTTCCATTTGTTTTTTTGCGTGTGCGTGTCTTGGAGTCATCATGCATTTAACATTAGGGGACACTTTTTGTTGTCTGGCCTTCTCACAAACATTTTTGCCTATTCCTCTCACTTCAAAATCAAACCGTCCGATTTAATGGAGTGTTCAGTTTTAAAATTTTAATGTCATTATAGTTTTCACAAATAACAGTACAAGGGATAAAAAATATGTATACTTTCACACAGTACTGTATTTATCTTTACGACATGAACAATGGTCTCATGATGGACCTCTGTCTCTGCAGAAGTTCTGCTGAGGACCTCTGGCGGACTCTTCCAGCTGGGACAGCGTGGGCTGGACCAGGATGCCCCAGACGGTAGATGGCCTCCCCCCTGCCCCCAGCCCCCACTCCCTCTTCTTGCTAAAGAAAGTAAGAAACAATGACTCAGAAGCCTGGGTACAGTCAGGTAACATGGGACTGTACTGCAATAAAAGAAGTGGGCCACAGAGACTGCTTTGTGCGAAACGTTTTATTCCAAGTCGGAGCCTTGGAAGCACAAAATCGACCCGCGTCTGTTTGTGCGGCTGACCCGGAGCCGCCGGGCAGTGTTCAGCACCGCAGCCAGGATACAGAACAGGACTACGGTACGACTGGCTGCAGCTGCACTTTACCAGGAAGCCTCCTTGTTTCCGGAGGGCCGGGGGAGAGGTGGGGAAAACAGCAAAAAAAAAAAAAAAAAAGTGGATGCAATATTCCTTCATCTTTACAGCCTTACTAGAGATTCAATGCCTTTACAACAGTTTTAGTTTGTTTTGGGTTTTTTTTTCCTTAGCCTTTGAATGCACCTCATTCTTAAGTCATTGGAAGCTATAAGCACACAGTTTACTAATAATGTTATGCAGATTGGAGCAATAATTCTTGCCTCTATGCTTTCAACTGTAACTGAGCATCATAATCCATGTTTTTAAGAAAAAAAACTCCACAAAAAAGGAATGGTACTGCAGTATTAGATGTCTCGTATGTCTTCTGTGAATATGAATTGTAAATAATGGAGAAATATATATCAGCCCTGCTTTTTATAGGCCCGTTCTTGCACAAAAAAGAGACCTGGTTGTATTTTTGTGTCCCATAGGTCAAAGCTGATTTGGTTGATTTTTATTTGTTTTGTTGTGGGTTTTTTTTTTTTTACACCATTTGTAACACATTTGGGTTCCTGTTCTTGTCGTTTCCTGAATAATTTTAATTTCCCTCTTTTTTGGGTTTGTTTCTCATCTTTTAGCAAGGCACTTTTTCTAAATAAACGAGGAGCGTCTGCTGTGTTGAAGGTCTGGGTTTGGACACGGTCGGAGGGTTGGTTAAAGTGAAGGAACAAAAAGACACAAACTCTTCAGAGCGAGTTCCTCGATTTGGTTAGGACACCCTCGCCCCTCCCATCTCCTTCGAGCTGCAGTTTTTTTTTGTTTGTTTTTGTTTTAGTTCACGCCATCTTTGTTTCGACTGTTATCGACCGGCAGGATCTACCTTTTCAACACGCGCAATCCAAAGATATTTTTCCACATCTGTGTATAGTTTGAGGTTTTTGATGTACATTTTTTTTTTTATGAGATGTGTTATCTATTATTGGAATGGTAAATGGGTACATATCATGGATCTGTTTAAATAAATTAATTAAAAAAAACAACATCGGACGGTTCTGGAAATGGAGGAAAACGTCCGGGTCATCAGAGCGAAGAGGACCTGAAACTTTGAACCTGCTGGAAGTTTTTTTTTTTTTTTTTTCCACACTTCCAGGAAACAAAAAGCATGCTTTTGCTGTGTTCAAGAAATACCAATGGAATGTCATGACATCCACTTTGAAACATATCGATATTTCTTCTATTTTTCAGGAAGCAGCATTTGTTTTTAAGCTGTCCAGATTTTGTTACTTCAAGAAAAAAAAAAGAAAGAAAAAGGAACTTTTTGAGTCGAATGAAGTACAAAAGAGACTAAACATTTTTAGTTTTTCCTTTGTTTGGAGGTGGAATAAGCTGACATTTTACGGGATGTATATTACAAATTTTTCTGTTGATGTTGATATTGTTGTAAATACAAATTTATATTTAAACCTTCTCGACTCTGAGTCTGTGTTCGTATCTGTGTGCAAATTATCTGTTTTTATTAGTGTGGATCTAATAAAAACACGTTGCCTTCTCGTTGGTAGTCTAATGTTTTAAAAGAAAAACTCTGCTGCTTTTATTCTTCCTGTGTTGAACCAGTAAAATATCTAACATTTGGAGAATTTTGCTGATTTAGGATTGTCTGTAGGACTGAGGACAAACCGCACATTGAATGTCCCATGTCTATTCAAAAAAAATACTTGTTTTATATAATACTGCCTTTTTAAAGTAAACAAAATATATTAAAAAATAAGATTATAAAGACAGACTAATGGAATAAATGCTTTTATAATTGTTTCAAAAGAAACCTTCCTGACCCCAGCTTAAGGAACCAGTCATCATGGATTATGTACTTTGGCTACAATTCAGTTGTAATAAATGAAAGAACATCTGTAAATTTGTGTATGTTGGTGTGTTACTACAACAAATATTTTGTCAGTATCAACTGTATGAAATATTAAACGGATAATGTTTAGAAACATTTTAAAATCCTATATTATTCCCATCAAATGCAAAAAGCCCTGCGATTCTGTCTAGATTGTTTGTGAAATGTCACCATGTTACCAGAAGAGGGCGCTGCTGTCTTCCTGTGGTTTTCCACTTTATTCCTTTTTTTTAACCGCTGAATAATGGGTGTAATTAAATGTGATGTCGCTAGAGGGAGCTAAAATACAAGCGAGAGCCAAGCGAGGTGACATAAGGATTCCTTCACGTTTGTATATCATGGGATGAGCGTCGAAATGAAATTGGTGTCGATATTGAGACGTGTGTCCACGGCAGATGCCTGATTGAAAATACTAATTAGAGAACAATAGATGGGTGTTGGGTCGGAGCCCAGCGCAGTAGGCTTGTGAATTTTCCCAGCTTGGTCATCTTGTACAACGCTTAGTAATACCTGCGCCATATTAGCTAATTAGCTAATATTTGCTGAGTAGCGGACAGCGGTAATAGCCTGGCTGCTAAAGCGGTGCGATGAAAGCTATTAAGGAGATTGTGTGTTAAATAGCTTAGCTCCTGGAATTAAAAGTAAAAAAGTTTTTTCTGTGTATATTAATAGGTAACTTATGGCGTATATGAGTGTACTGTGAGAATCTCTCTCTCTCTCTCTCTCTCTCTCCCTCTCCGTGTCTCTTTGGCGTGATTCCCAGCCCATCTGCGGCCTGGCCCGCGGATTACTGTTTGTTAATGTTTCAATCAGCTGTGTGTTGAGGAATGTGGAGCTATTTAACCTGAACTTCCCCAGGTGTGCCGAGGCGCCGCTCAGTCTGGGCCCCGCCGCCTCCCTCCCTGCCCTTGGCACAAAGCTATCACACAAACACAATCACACACTGGCCGCGCCGGGGCTGCAGCTGTGCGCATCGCACCGCCGGGAAATGGGAAAAACATTGGACCAGGGAGACGGAATAAATCTTAGAGCGAATCGCCTCGCCAATGCTTTATATATATATATATATACTATATTATATATATATATATATATATATATATAATATATATATATATATATATATAATAGATATATATAATAATTCCACTGAGTAAGAGAGAGAGAGAGGCCGAAACAGAGCTGCAGATTTACGCGATAACATATTGGAACAGCACGTTTAAATGATGTGTCATGACGTGAAACAAGCCCCCCTTTTAGATTATTGTTTCTTCTTCCCTTTATAAACTTTTCTCCTCTCTCTCTCTCTCTCTCTCTTATCATTTCACACCTGGAGAATATTAAAAATGAAAGTGGATTCGATTTCAGGTTTTGACCGAATCTGCCCGTCTTTATCAAGGTCTGCATTTCCTTTTTGTAATGTGATACTTTAATGGCCCACAGAGAAGCAAATGAGCAATTTAAGTGCGTGGATATGAGCCATTATGTTTACCACCAGCTGGGCTTGGATGTTACCTGCGAAGCCGGACCAAGGGATAAGAAAGCCGAGCTGGTTCTGAACGTTTGGGTTTTGATCTTCTTAAAGTTGGACATCTCTAACATTTCTAGTTCTCCAAACTTTTAGAGACCGTTTTTTTTTTTTGTCCCCAGAATGATGAGTATGTGACATGTAGAAAGTTAGATTATGTATTAAGAATGAGCCTAACTTTTGTGAAAAAAATGTACTTTTTAGCTTTGGGAGTTTTAAATTTGTTTGGGGTCGAAGGGAATGGGCAGGTTCGCTGTAATAATAAAGTGGAAAATATTACTTTAAATAAATATTCCGATTGACTTCTCACTCCTGAATCTGCATTAAAGTGTTGAGAGTTGGAAAAAAACCTGCTAGATTAAATAAATCAGAGACACACCTACTCTTGTCGGTGATTTAATAAATTACTGGTGCTGGTCAAAGCAGCTCCTTAGCTTATTAGAAAACCATTAAATCAGGCTAATAAATGCACAACAGACAATTGAGCTATCAGCATCACTATGGTGACCTCAAATCAAATATTGCTCAGGGGCCCCATAAAATCTTTTGCCAGCCCTGTTTGGCTGAGGTTTTTTTTTAACAGCTTCTGGTAAGTTTGAGGTTTTTCTAGTGATCCTTTCACTGTCACATCAGAGGAAAAGCATTAATGGACCTGTGTAAAAACACACCTGATACTCCTAAGAGTATTTGCTTTATTAGAAAAAAAGAAACATAAAAAAGTTTAATTTCATCCTTTAAAGATCTGGGTGAGAAACAGACGCAGCACACGGGGTTCTTGTTCAAAAAATAGTGTTCTTGTTTTAATAAAAACGCAAATAAAGTACATTGTAAGAAAACAATATCTTCACATACTGTGGCATTGTAATATACAATACAGTTTGTCACTCAGGAATCTGAGAAATTAATTTTTGTTCTTTTACAAAATGTTTGAATTCTTTATATGATTTTACACAAAATACAAAGAGAGAGAGAGAGAGAGAGAGAGAGAGAAAACACAAGCTTTTTTTTCTTCCTTTTTTCGAAGCTCTACAAGCAGCAGCAGCAGCAGTCTGTCGCTGGCTGCTCTGAACTTTGTCTTGGTCCCTCTGACTGACCCAGGCTCTCCAGATCTGGACACCGCCGCTCTCAGAGCCCCCGGATGAATCGAGAGCTGCGAGTGACAGAGTCCACCGCGGCCGGAGGATGTCCAGTCTTGATTTTCTAGCTTTTGATTTATTTATTTTTTGTTTTGTTTTTTCTTTTTGTAATTTTTTTTTCTTTTTTTTTCTCTAGTTGGGAGAGTTTTCAACATCCCTACACAGTTCGAGGCGCCAGATTTCGACGTTTGCCCAGAATGTCACACCGGGTTCGCCTTGTTGGTTCTCCGCCGGGGCGCACGGCACAGAGGGGTGGATGTGCAGGAAGATGCTCCATCTGCTCTTAGCGACACATTATCCTCTCTTCTGAGCAGCCGTTCTGGAGGAGAGAGAGAGAGACAGAGAGAAGCAGGTCAGCGCACGCTGCTTACCGACAAAACACAGATAAGCAAAACAAAACATGCGCTTTTACGCATAGATTTGGCAACTTTACGCACAGTCGCGCTCTCACGCTATCCATTACAAACGTGCGTCCTGCTTTACGCGACGCTCTGATCTGTGTTTGCCGCACGTGCGAGGATGGAGAGGTGGGGTGGGGGGGGGATATTTACCTCCACAGAGATGCTGGCCAGCTCCGCGTTCAGCGTGGTCAGCGGCGTGCGGGGGACGGAGTGCTGCAGCTGCTGCAGCTGCTGCTGGTGCTGCTGCTGCTGCAGCTGCTGCTGCTGCTGCTGCTGCTGGCGGCTCTTCTCCGGCTCGTCCAGCTCGACCTGCAGGTCCCAGATGTAGTCGATGACGTGCTGCAGGATCTCCACCTTGCTCGCCTTCTTGTTGGTGGGCAGCGTGGGCACGAGCTCCTTCAGCTTGCTGTAGCAGCTGTTCATGTCCTGCAGGAAGACGGTCATCTGCTCGTCCAGCAGCGGGATCTTGCACTTGGAGATGGCCAGGCTCTGCTCGGACAGGCCGATCTCTCCGCCGACTTTGCTCTTCAGGGCGCAGGTAGATCCGACAACCTTCATCCTTTTTTTCTTTTTTTTTTTTTTTTTTTTTTTTTTTTTTGTCTCGTTAGCTTCCACAAAACGCGCCGAGGGGGTTTGGGAGAGTTTGAGGTCAAAAGAAAAGCGCACACCCCCCACGCGCACACACAAATAACACACACACACACACCAACACACACACACACAATTTGAATCGAGCGTCTTTCCCTTCCTCTCGGAGGTGATGTCTACAAGTCTGTGTTGACACTTCGCGACGTCCACATGGGGGGAAAAGCCTCCTCGGCCTTTTATAGGACGGCAGCGTGCGGGGGGGGGGGGGGGGGGGGGCGTGGCCGAGCCGTCCCGTTTTGAAGGGAGGCGGCCAATGAGAGGCGCTCCGAAGGCGCGCCGTCAGCCAATGTCTGCGCTCCGGGCTGGTTATCGGAATTTACAATCTGTTTGAGGGATGGCGTTACAAATGGAAACAAATGTGTGTCTTTTATGGGTAATATGTGGGAATCCAGCTGTCCACGGCTTGGGGACTCTGCAGGTGTGGATTGCCTGGAGGTGGTGGTGGTGGGGGGGGGGGGGGGGGGGGGGGGGGGGTTTGGGGGGACAGTCCAATCCAATGGGTGGTGAATGCCGGGGATGTGTGTGTGACGGGACGGAGCTGAATGGGATGAATGGTTAATGACAATTAGGCCACCGCGGTGCCCCAGATTTGCCTTTGACGGCCGCTGATGGCGCTGCAGATGTGCAGGACAATGGTACAGTAAGTTTAGAGGAATTCATCACACAGGCTGAGGAGAATGGGCTCCTCTTTTTTATATACTTTTTACATTTGTCCTAACAGGAGTGTCTCGATTATGATGGAAGAGCCGGCCCAAGGCAGAAGAGAAGTAAGGAGCAAAGCCTGAATGCCACAAGGTCCATAAAAAGTTGTATTCTCTAATTAGAATATATTTACTCTTTAGTTGTCCTAACACATAGAAAACACATAGAAGTGCAAAAAATATATATATTGGTTTACCTGTTCAATTTATCCCCTAATTCCACATTTTAAGTTGTAATATGCACAATATTATCATCTTCCTGTAACATAATTTTGTATTTGCCTATGCAGTGCTTCTTAAAGTTAGTGAGCTTTTATCAAGCATTTAGTCTCATGCACAAACATGTCTGTGCAAAATTCTTTCATCAACACTTCTCCCATATTTTCCTTTAAAGTAGTCGGAGTGGCTCCTCAAAGAGGATTTTCAGGTGCCGTTGCTTGTCAAAGGTCTGCGTTTTTTCTAATATGTGAAACATATCACCCGTCTGCAAGAGGAATGGGTTTGACAGCTCTTAGTAAAAGCACTTTTTAAATCAATTGTTTGCATCTGGCATCAAATGAGGATTTTTTTACTGTAATCGTAGCTTGTAAAGCCTTTTGGTCGCCCTCGGCAAAATTAGCCCAGAGAATAAATACGTCTGTTTACTCACAGTGACTGATTTGTAAAAACACAACGTTGTTTATCCATTGAACACGTTTACAGAACAGCTCAGCAAAAACCCATAAAAGTCATATTTTCATGCTGGCAGTCTCTAATTTTGATTCAGTCAGTCTTTTTTTATTTATTGTGTTTGTCTCAATGAGATCTAATTTATGAGGAAGATCTGGCACAAATAACTGCGCTACATCATCCTCATTGTGTCACTCTGATCACACAATACAGCTGCAAATTACATAATAATAATAATAATGCTGGCACACAATTATCATAGATGCTATTTTTATTTATTTTACAAAGGCTTGACAGAGCAAGTTTTCTTTTTCTGGGAAATAAGTTTTGTAAATAAATAAATAAATAAATAACTGGTGCTCATCTCCAATGAACAAAGAGAAAAACCAATATTTTTTCCCCCTTAGTGTAATTAGGACTTTTTTTTCTCCAAGTAATGAGATTGAAAATAAAAACATATTTGTTGATTTAGTTCATTAAATCTATAACAGCTGTGAAACTGAAAGTTGGCCCCCAAAGGACATGCCACCCTGGGCCCCGTTTAACTTCGGACTGCCTCTGGCTGGTAGAGTTTTCTCACTCTGAGAGTTTATTGAATTGACCTGATAGTTATGGACTTACAAGTGTTACGATCTGTTTTACTGATCTGGAAAATTCATCCCAACGTCACCGGCGCTCTCTGGGTGAAATCTGCGGTCATTAAACTCAAAGCTTCCTTTATGTTCACAAAAAGCACACAGTTCCCCCCCCCCCAAACCCCGCTTTTTTAGCGACTAGCTGAAGGAGAGCCAGTGTGAGCAGCACGGATTCCTTCACATGTTTCTGCAGTGTGTGCTCAGCCTTGTGTGCATACGAGCTCAGATCACATCGCTCTGTTCCGAGCCTTCCTCCTCCTCCTCCTCCTCCTCCTCCTCCTCCTCCTCCTCCTCCCAGATTGTCCAAACAAGCCAGAGCAGACTGGCAGGCGCCAGCGCGCTGACGTCACCCATTCATCCGAGCCTTGACGCCTGTCAGCCTGGCGCCGCTCGGGCGGTCTCCATGGAGATTTTAAACAAGAGGGCTCGCGCTCTGCAACTCCTCCATTCACCTGCGTGGAGGAGCAGCAGCCATGAGAACAAACCGGCTCCGGAGCTTTTTTTCTCTCTCTCTCTCTCTCTCTCTCTTCTCTCTCTCTCTCTCTCTCTCTCTCTCTCTCTCTCTCTCTCTCTCTTTTCTCTCTCTCTCTTTTTTTTTTTTTTTTTTCTTTCTCTCCTCCATTTATCACCTTAAAGCAGCGGGATGAGATTACCGCCCAGCGCACCTGCGGAGCAAAGCGCTGTCAGCCGGTTAACAGCGGGGCAACAAAGGAGGAAGGCTCGTCATTATGCTGTTTTAACAGGGAATAAGTGCAGCATTCCTTCAGACAGCCCACTTTCACTGCTTTATGTCCTTGTGGTTGCTATAAAGGCTCAAAGCATGCATTTTATTTCAACTGCTGGAATTTTCAGCTTTATTTCTGCAGAGCTTTATAAGCTCAACACAAAGTGTAGCATAGCACAGACGGGAAAAGACACAGGCTTGCCCTTTTCAGATTTATCTACTAAAGCTGCGTACAAAAATGTAATTTCAGCAACACAAAATAAGTTTTATGCTTAACCACTGACCCAAGTTTCATTCTTATCTCCTGAGCAAACATTATAGCAAAACGGTAATGAAACACATTACATAATACAGATTATGTTTCTGTTAATTTTAAATACACTTTGTAAAGGTAAAGCCAGCACTATTGTGTTAAAATAACCCTACTTTAGTTCATAGCACCATGAAATATTGTGTGTGTGTGTGTCTCTCTCTCTGTGTGTGTGTGTGGTGTGTGTGTGTGTGTGTGTGTGTGTGTGTGTGTGTGTCTGTGTGTGTCTGTGTGTGTCTGTGTGTGTGTGTATTGACATTATGACCAACTCTGGCCAAAGTTTGATAGTTCAACACATAGTTAGCACTAACTTGCGCTAACTACTTACTGGGTGAAAGGCTAATGTTAGCTTAGGTGAACAAACTTGTTTTATTGACACATCTCACTAAAATCAACAGCACATAAGATATCATTTTATGATGTTACTTCTTTTTTTTCCTTTTACCCCATGTTAGTCTCATGAGGTTGTTGTATAGTTTAAAATGGCAGCCTGTGAAGAACGACCAGGCTCCACTTTGTCTCTTCTCTAACCCCAAAAGCCCAGCGTCTGACCCAATAGTCTGTTAAAATGACCCAACTCCTGTCCGCTGCAGTTAAAGTCAGCATTGTGCTTTAAGATAAACACCCAGTAGGATTTAATGGGTGTCAGAATTATACACTTGTAAGTAATTATGTCCTTTGTTAGAATGTGTTTTGAGGTACGTTGGCACCTCTGTTACCGCAGGATTTTCCCTTCGTTCTGTGCTGTCAGTTTTCATAAAGTAAGTCATGCACGTCACGTTATAAGAAAAAAAATGACAGAGTATAAGCATATTTTATAAATCAGGCTTAGTGACACTAATGCGGGAAATGTTACTCAAATAATGACGGAATAAAACCTCCTATTGCACTCCAACACGGGCAAATATACTTTCTTTTTTTTTCTTTTTTTTGGTGGGGGATTATGTCTGATTCAGCAAATGTAGCATGCAAAGCTGTCTTACGCAGAGCATGAAATGTAATTTTGTCATCTGCAAAATTGTTGCCTAATACCAAGTGTAACAAAGTTAACAGCCACTAGATATTTCTTTGAGTTGACCCAGTAGCTTGTAACTAGTTTTCTGAAAACTTTTTTTTTTTTGCCCTGTCTCTCTCTCTCTCTCTCCCTCTTTTTGCCCTCTGTCCCAGGTCGCAGCTGACAGGGCGGAGGGAAGGGCCGGGTGGGCAGAACAATGGGAGTGCGGTGCAGGGATTGTGGGAGAGAATCTAGGCTGGAGCCACAGTGTCTGGAGCGCCCCTCCACTCCCCTCATCCAGCTTTTGTTCAGCTGCAAAAGCTATCAGCACTTCCTACTGACACCAACAATAACTCCACACAGCTGGGCCCTTTTTAGCCTGTTTACAGCACATCAAGGCAAGGGGAGAGAGCGAGAGAGAAGACAGAGTGAGAGAGGCAGAGGAGGGGAATGAAAAGTGAAACATATTAGCTCCTGATTTTAGCTGACAGAATGTCAGTGCCCCTCTCCCAGACACTGGATTCATTTCCCTGCGGACCCCTTACATGTGAGCTGATTATCGCTCGGTGCTCTGCCGCCGCGACAGGCTACTGTTTGTGCAAGGGGCTGTTGCGACATCGCACATCCATCAAGCAGCAGAAAGGCAACACTTGTACTCTGTTACATCACACTGTGTGTCTCGGTTATATTTAAAACTCCTTCCCGGTAGCATTTCTCTGGAGTAAATTGTATTTGTTGGAGGGGGAAGTACATTAGCCGATACGCCCTCTTTGTCACTGCAGCAGCGAGGGAAGATCGACAAAAAGTGGCCTACAGGAAGCCACGTCGGTGCAGGAATTCACTCATAGGAAATAGGACATTCCAGCAATGCCTTGACACTTTTGCTGCTGGTTTTTATTGCTGTGAGAACAATGTGTAGTACTCCGAGCGCTTCCTGAAACATGAAAGTGAGCAAAGCGCTTGAATAAACCCTTTTCTTCGACGGATTATACCTTTTGAGACGCGCTCTGGGGAAGAATTTGATTATGAGACCAGAAGTTTTCAACAATTTTCACTAACGCGCGCTCCTGCACATAGGTCATCTCCTCGCAGCTGTGGGATTAGTTTCCAGTTCCCAGTCAGGCTCTTCCTGTTTGCTCGATAATGATCACACCTGTGCGCAGGTGTGTGTGTGTGTGTGCGGAGAGGCTCACACGGGGCGGGAGGGGTGAGTGTGGTGTCAGATACAACACACGGCAGTGTCACCATCTGAATGATGATTGAGTGGCGACATTTGATACGCATCAGCAGCAGGCACAAGTGCAGGAAGTTCGTGGATGTTTGTAAAGCTGCAGTGGCTGTGCTGTGTGTGAGTGTGTGTGTGTATGTGGGATTCCTGGCCTGGCCTGGCCTGGTCTGGCCTGGTTGCTGCATGGGCAGCCGGAGGACCTGTAATGACTGAGGACCAGTGGTTAGGACTCACTTCCTGTGGGAGTCCTGGTTTAGAGATGTGTCATCGGCAGGGCAGACCGACTGGAGCCTCGCTGCCTCCTGTTGGGTGTTTTCCCTGTGTTCAGACAGGCAGACTTGGCGGGTGGATGCATGCCCTTTCCTGAGAGCCAGGCGTAGGTTACAAGGCCGCTATCTGCCATCTGATAGCTGGCGCCCGCCGGAACTTTGCAGGGATCCTTGAAACCCCACAGGTGTCCTCCGCCGTTCGTCCTTGGCCAGCTTGTTCCTTCTGTATCTCGTCTCCTGGACCCAAACCTCACCCCTCCTTTACATCCCTGTGGCCATCGCCCTCCGCCTGGTTCCCACACACACTATCAAAGCCCTTTAATGGCTTCTAATTAGCTCCCCATCTGTTGGTGACAGCGCACTGGTGGCATGCTAAAGCACCCATTGAGAGCACGGGCATTGTGCTCTGGAATACTTTCCACTCCAGTGGCAATTGCCTGGAGAGAGAGCTTTAGTTTGGATGTGGGGGTGGGGGGGGATGAGTGTGCATGTTTACGTGCATGTGTGTGCTAGATGGAAGTGCGGGGCAAAGGGAGGGGTGTTCAGGGAAGACTCGCAGTTTTCTCGCTGTGCTCTGGGGCCTCGGGGAGAAAAGGAGGAAGGTGGAGGGAGACACAATGGGTGACAGTGTTACGGCTTGTTGCAAATCTAATAACGCCAGAGCCTTGTTTCCGTTCAGCGGTCATCACCCCCTGCACAACTAGCAGCTATTTAACAATTCCACCTCACCCCCTCCACCGGGTTGTTTAAACATAGCAACAGTTTGCCATCGACGTCACGCTCTGGTCCGGCAGAGGAGTCGCTGTGGGTTTTGCGGTGATGATGACGGGGAAGCTGGAGACTAAACCTGGAGAGGTGCGCCGCTGTCCCCAGAGGCTCTACCTCACCTCCCAGACCCAACAATTGGCGCGTCTCTATAGGAACTGTAAATGAAGCCTAATGAGCCTTATTCGTTAGCACGGCCTGTCTTTGAGTGAATGTTGCTTGTTTGTCACATGCCTATGAGGCCCTCTCCTTTGCAGGGCTTCCAGCAGGGCCTGGTTGTGCTGGTAGCAGAAGGGGAGACCAGCTGTTCCCAGCTGGTAGCCAGAGGATGCCTATGGGGGACAGAGCTGATTGCTGTTGGCCAGCTGCCCCCCTGCTGTAAGAGGAAGATGGGGAACAAATAAATAGGCTCTTCTGTTCTCGCACCATTTCTAATTTCCTCCTCCAGCATGATTGTTAGACTAGATGGGCATAATTAGGGATGCAAATCTTGCGGGGGTTTTGTTGCTTTGTGTTGTTTTGTTTTACTCCTGTGCAGCACAGGTAACCAGATGTTTTTGTTGTTGTCGCAAACTCCAGAACCACCGAGTGAGTAAGTTCAACCAACAGTCGTCGGAGAATTCCTTTACACATGTGATTTCTTTATCGTCATGTTTACCGGATGACGCCGAACTCAAAAACGGGCATTCATGCTGTTGTCCTTCAAACTCCTTGGCAACCTGAACGCCCTGCTTTGAAATGACAAGTAAGGCCCCGCGTTAAGCCACATATTTGTGTGTTTCCCCTGTGAGTTGTGAGACAAATGGCTCGTCACCTGACCTCTCTCTCTCTCCGTCCCATCACACACACACACACACACACACACATTCGCACATCCCCACAGCTGCACAGAGGCGTCCAGTCAGCACGGCCAGGGGGACATGGGAGCCAAAGTCCATAGATGGAGCGTGGACAGTGGCAGCTGGTGAGCTGACAAAGCCCCATTCAGAGGGCCCAGGCCTTGGGGACAATGGCCCGGCCAGGCTGAGCCCTCTCCTCTACTCCTCCACCAAAAGATTAATACTTCAGATGGGCTTCCCGGTGGCAGGCAGGGGTAAAAAGGAGAGTCCTCCTGTTTGTCACCGGGCTTTGTGCGAGTTGCCTGAGAACCAACCTCTTGGATGGGCTTGACAAATGAGAGCCGCCATTGACAGTGAACAGATTGGGGCTGCCACTTTTGTTTTGATTGTGGTGCCGGTATAATCAAGTTATTTGGGCCTCCGGGAGTTTTTTGTTTCTTTCTCCCGACGCTCTTGACGCCTGAGTCCCACCTCAACAGCCCATTGCTGACCCAGCTGTGGTCAGAGCGTCCTCCAGCTCCTCTCCTTCTCCTCCCTCCCTCCCCCGCTGTTTGTTGTTTCTGTTTGTCAAAGCCGTGGAGGAAGTGAATTTACTTGGGTGTGGGAATCTTTTCAGGCTTCCCACATAAGGCGGCACAGGTGCAACAGGTGTAGGTGTGTGCGTTCTTGTCACAGGAGAAGGTTATTGTAATGTTTTTCTATGCCTACGCTCCCCATACACCTGACCTGGATTGTTTGCAAAAGAGCAGCAGCTCGTACGGGGCACTACGGTAACCAGAAACCCTTTTCAAGTAAAGGTGCAGGCAGCTAACTTGTGCCTCCCACCCAATCCATTCTCTGAAACCCTGTCAGCACAGCGCAGGTGTTTAGCCCCCAGCAAGGCAGCATTTCAGGTTAAACTGTAGGAACGCTGCCCCGCCTTTTTTGCACTGGGAACTGGAAGTGGCTGCAGAGCACACGACATCGCACCTGCGCACCTGGGAGTGTGTGCTTGGCTACTGTTGATCCCGTCACATGACTTCGCAACAGGAAATGTCCTGGCGGAGAATCTTTGCAGGGAAGAAAGCTCACATTCAGCCGGCATTTTACATGCAAATGCCATTTTTCTGGGCCTCGTAGCCAAATTCTACTAGCCTAAACTCTCCCCCCCCCTTATCTTCCCACCTCAATGACAGAACTATTGTTCTCCTGTTCTGTCGCTGCAGGCCATCTGTCCTGTCTGTCCCTGTGTTGTTTGCTAAGCATCAAGCAGCCATTCTCACGGCAAAGGAATGCGTCCTTCCTGTAAACATACTGTACGTTGACCTCCCCTTCGAGCTCCATAAGCTTCATCCCTTATCCTTGTTCCCACCCATCAGTACATCGGCTTCTCATCCCCCCTCTAGCTTTGGTCTGGCATCCCCTCCTGCCCCCTCCCTTATACTGCCAGTCTCCCTGTCTCCTTTTGGCTGCCCAGAGACGATCCTCCTCTGGTTCCCACGTCCGGTAGACGAACGCACCGTTAAGACAAGAGTCCTGCTTCTTTTTCTTGCAGAGGGCTCTCTGCCAGGAATCTCCTTGTGTGAATCTTTGATGCGGCAGAAGGTGCCCTACTTTTAAACCTCATTCTTCTTGCT
This sequence comes from Poecilia picta, assembly GCA_033032245.1. NCBI lineage: Eukaryota > Metazoa > Chordata > Actinopteri > Cyprinodontiformes > Poeciliidae > Poecilia > Poecilia picta. The sequence goes on along the minus strand of CM065357.1, from coordinate 7,318,002 downwards.
TCTTGGATTTTTGTTTTCTTTAAACAAAGGGCAAAAGAGCCTATGCGTGGGTCAGCGTGGGTGTGTGCATCTAGGCTGGACACGTCTCATGCATGTGTGTGTGTGCACGTGAGGGCCGGGCTTTGGGATTATAAAGAGGAAGTGAATGGGAAGTACACACTCAGCGACAAAGTAAGAGGGAGACATTCCTTTGCTGTCCCCCCTCTCCGTCCCTCTTTCTCCTCTCTCCCTCCACAGTGGCAGGGCCCTGGGAAAATCAAACAGGTGGTTTGTGCCTGGCAGGAAAGCTGGCCGGGCCCGGGGTGGGCAGGCCTACAGGCTGCTGGGGGCTATCAAAAGCTCTTAGCCCCAGCTTTAGGCCAGCGCCATGAATGGCCCAGGGCTTCATTATCATGTGAATTCTGGGAACTGCCCTGGGGCCCCAGTAACACCAGCGAGCTGCCCATATGCTGTTCGCTTGGCAACTACGGAGACCTCGGCTCTCCACTCTGGGACCCCCACCCTTTCCTTCAGCTCTCTCTCTCTTTCTCCATTCCAGCACTTCTGATATCAAGGAGATGAAGGAGCATCACTCCGCTCTCAGGGGGAGGAAGACATGAAGGGGGTGAGAGCGGACCACACAGAGCAGCGCCCACCGGTCCTCGGGGACGCCGGGGGTGACACTGCTGCCCTGAAGGGCAACGCCATTCTGCGCGCCCAACTCTGGGTGGATTTAGCTATTCAGTTACCATTAGAGACTCAATTTGAAAGCTGTCACGTTTGCATCAGAAGGCCTGGGTTTTGACAGATAAAGACGTCAACGCCCTTTCCGGCTTCTTCTTTCCACATGCCATCACAGGTTGTAGTTGTGTGTTTTTTTTGACTGAAGCGGAATTTAACTCTGAATCATCGTCGTTATTGCCCAATCACAAACGAAACTCATGAAATTCATCCATGTACGTTTGTTTTGTTGCAACTCTAAAATTTCAGTGAGCGTTCAGACGTTAGACAGATCCATTGTCAGTGGCAAAACGTGCTTAACGCTTTCTTTAAGTCGCATTTGTCATGTTTTGCATCAGACCATGCCGCCTTGTAGCAGTATTTATTTAACTTTTCCATATTTTGTCACATTACAAACACAACATGCAACATATTTTAATGTGATAAATGTTTGCAATCATACTCCCTCCTCTCCCCCTGCATCCCAAAGACCTTTTTTCTGTTCTCTTAGGCCAACTCAGTGCATATCTATGAAGTGAGTTAACGTGTAATGTCCAAAAACAACAAAGGTGTGCATTCAGTTTTGTTTCCATTAGCAACTAGACAAAAAGTCCACTTCCAGAAGATAATTTGCAACTTGCGTTAGCAATCATCTCAGAATCTGATCGCTTCTGTTGGGACATTGTCACATTTCTACTTGCCGAACAATCACATTTCTTTGCTTTGCCTTCAGTAAGGCAACATTTCTTTGCTTTGCCTTCAGTAAGGCAACATTTCTTTGCTTTGCCTTCAGTAAGGCAACATTTCTTGCTTTGCCTTCATAAGGCAACATTTCTTTGCTTTGCCTTCAGTAAGGCATTCTTCAGGGCAGCGTTTCGGAAACCCTAAACAGGATCCACGCATCAGGTAAGGAACCCGATGAGTCATGCGGCTTTTCCTGGCTGAGGATGAGGACACTTCTGCAGAGGAGATGTCACTTAACAACTGAGCGGGAATGCAGCAGGCGGCCCACCTGCACAGCGGCGACAGAACCAAGAAGAGGAAGTGTGTGAGCGGTGTGGGTTTAAAAAAATAAAAAACGCCACATGACCTCATGCTGACGAGGAGACTCTGGATGGCTCTGGCATTGTTCATTGTGATCACCGAGGTGTGTTGCTATGTGCGTGGGGATGCTGCACATGTGGCCAATTCTGGTGCGCTTACTTCACCGCTTGCACCTGCGACTGGGAAGGTGAGGTATGGAAAACAGAGGGCGGGGAGTGGAGGGAAGGAGGAAGATGTGTGTGTGTGTGGTAGAGAGAGAGAGAGAACTGAAAGTGTGATCTGACTTCTGAGGAACTCTGAGTGATTCATGCTGTTACACATGGAGCGATTCACTCCCTCTGCAGCTGTGCTGGCCACATGCGCAATATGATTTCACAACATCTTCCCCGTCCTTGGAAATTCCTTTTTTTTTTTTTCATCATACAGACCTCTCACCCTCTTTTCCTCCTGTCAGATTGCTGCTGCTGCTGTTCTCCTAACGGAGAAGCAGGTGCATGACTTAGTCATTCTCCTGTTCCTTGAACGGCTCAGGATTTTCACTGAGGCAGAGAACCCCAGCACAGACTTGTGTGTTTATCACACAGTTGGCTCCGCGGCGCTGCGGGTGATGGCATTGTTGATATCTCTCTGCGAACCAGCAGCCAGCTGGGAGAAGAACAGAAATCTCTCTCAGCCTGACAAACTCAAGTGACTCAGCGTTTCTTGGTATCAGCTCCCCGATTCCTGCGAGCAAAGAAGTTTGATTTTATGTTCATGGGTACAGAACTGTGAATCTATCTAGATTTTTTTTTCTAGATAGAATTTTTTTTTGGTAACATCTTTAGGATCCCACCCAGTGGTGTGTGTGTGTGTGTGTGTGTGTGTGTGTGTGTGTGTGTGTGTGTGTGTGTGTGTGTGTGTGTGTGTGTGTGTGTATGTGTGTGTGTGTGTGTGGGGCGCGCGCGCGTGTGTGTGTGTGTGTACAAAGCCACCAACAGCAAATCCAGAGTTCATATTTTCTGATCGCATGGAGCTCTATAAGCAAAATTAGCCTCATGTTTACTTAGAACGTTTACCATGCTAGGGGGAAAATAAGTATTGAACACTTTGATATTCTTTGCACAAAAAAAAATTATTTCTAATATTTTTACTGACCAGAATTTGCAACAACCCAAGTAGTCTGGATTATGCAGGTAAATCAAAACTAATTGCAGAAAAAATACCATAATTAATAATGATACAGGTAATAGAATCTGGAGACTTTAAGGAAAGGAAACATGAATGGAGAAAGTTAAGAACACAACTTAAAATTTTTATTATTCCATAAGTATTCCTGTTGCGATCTACATGGCAACATCAGCTGGTTTAATATAAACTGACTGAATAGTGATAGAAGTTAACACTCATTGCACAAGACTCCACTGTTGAAGAAAAAGCGTGTTAAAGCTGAAGCAGAAGATCAGGACAGGTCAGTGAAATATAAGAAAAAGATTGTTAGATAAAAGCCAAAATCCATCCTCTGGGAGTTTTTTACACATAGCATATTTGGAGACAGATTGATCCTCCAAAAGCATCCATACAAAAAAAGGAAAAAATACAGGTTGAAGCATTACGGTGTAGAATATCGTACAACAAGAAGATACTGGCTTAGAATCCCAACCCAGGGTTTTTCTTTCTGTGCATGCCTGACTTCTTCCCACAGTCCAACCTTTAGGTTAAGTGGCCTCTAAACTGCCCTTAGGTATGGGTGTGTGTGTATTTGTGAGGGAATTGTTATTTGTCCTGTGGGTCTCTGCGTTGCCTGGTGATGGACCGGCATCTTGTCCAAGTTGTATCCTGCCTCCCACCCCATGACCCCTAGAGGTAGAGACCAACTTCACAACCTGCAAGATAAAACATCTAGAGAAGATAGCCGGATAAATGTCTTTTTACACAGATTTTACAAATTCCCTGTGGAGAAAACAACAAGAATGCCCCCTAAAGTTGGAATTATGACTGGGAAAGTCGGTGACAAATCCAAATTTAGTCTCCAACTTGGCTGCCAGTTATAGAAAAGTAAAGCTGCCAGGATAAACCATTAATTAGCACTCATTCTTGCATTCACACTAGCGCTGTTTAGTCCACTTTAATGAAACTCTAGTTCGCTTGGGGAGGTGTGAATTGGCAATCAAACCCTGATGCAGACTCTGATCTGCCTAAAAACCTGGGTCTTGATTCAGTTGAAGTAAACTCTGGTACGGTTTGAATTCATATGTGAACGCAAGCGGTTCGAATTCTGCTCCAAAAACTGGAAGTGGATTTTGGGTGAATACAAACAAAACAAACGCGCAAACCTAGCGCTAGTTGCAGAAATGGCTCTCTGATTGGCTAAGCAATGTAACGTGATCCTCTGCAGCAAGTGATGGCAAAGTGGGGCGTCATCACGACTTTATACAAGTGTGTCTTTACCTCCGTGGCCGAGGCTCCGCCAAACCCCTGAGACCGACTCATCAAACCCCTGGGGTTCGATCGAACCCAGGTTAAGAACCACTGCTCTAGGGGTTCTGTGTGCTGCGCCACCACAGGCTTTTCGAAGGGTTTGGATCGTGTCACACAATACAGTTTGAAAGCGAACCACACCAGCTGAAAACGTAACAAAATCTTGCAAGCAGTGTGGAAAAACCCTACTACTCTATACAACCTCTGTTTGTCCCTGTGACGCATTATCATGCTGTGTTGCTGATTGTAGCTAGTACCGCAGCAAAGAACAACTTCATATTGTTTGTCTAATTTCCACAAAAAAACATTCAGGTGTGACATCATTCCCAGATCGAGCTTCTTCTTCTTCTCAAACAAATCAAATGCTCTTGTGGGTCTTCTGATGGCCTGGAGGCCCTAAGCAGCAGCTTAGTTCTTAAGCCTTAAACGGCCCCGCAACAATGAGTGGCTAAGATCAGCTGAGAAAAATAAACCGCTTTAGCACTTGGTGGCTATTATGAAGCCATATTCCTTTATCCGGGTGACATTATTGTCTGACAGGTAAGGCTTCGTTCACCTGAGACTTCTTCAGCAAAACACAACTTCTGTTTTGAAGACACTCCGCAGCAGTGAACTTAAGAATAGGGTATCTATCTATCTGTCTGTCTGTCTGTCTGTCTGTCTATCAATCAATCAAGTTTGTTTGTGTAGCACATTTCAGGAACAAGGGAGTTCAAAGTGCTTTGCATCATGAAAACACAAGAGTAAGAAATCATGAAAACAATTGAGAAACCAGTGGCAAACATTACATTTTGCCTTCACTAAAATCATCAATACACATCAAACATGTTGGTCAAAGTTGCATTTATTGTGGTTCAGAAGCAACTCTGAACAGGTGGAGTTTCAGAACTGAAGGAACTCAGATTTTAATTTATTTTTTATTAAATTAATACGTGACGATACGAGACGATGTGAGATTCCTTTATCATAAGAACAAGCCTGAATTTTTTCATGTCTGAAGTAAATCTGACTAATCAAAGAGGTTTGATAGGTTTTCCTCCATGACGTTCCAATCAATGAATCTTTGTTTTGCTTGGACTGTTTCTGGACAATGAGCCCACTTACAATCTTTTCAGATTCCAGTGCACACTGTAGGTAAAATGAGATTGCAGTTCTTTGCAAAACAAGCCTTGACACTGACTTTATTAAGCTGATCTGATAGCAGATCTGGACACATCCATATCTGCGCTTCCCCTTCATAGGTAATACAGAACGTCTACTCTCACAAATCTGCTTCGAATCACAGCTTAGCATGAGATTATACAAGTTTACAACTCGTATAAGTTTGTGGCACGTCGTATTAAATTTGGGCTTTTGATGCATTTGTTTGTCTGGACTAGTGAAGCATCGCACTACTTGACTGATAAGGAGCATAAACCTGCAAAAACCTACACATACAGACTCGAAGAAAGAAGCAGAGAATGAAGGAAAGCTATCGCCAGAAGCCATGTAGAGCATGCAGCAAACATGTGGAACAAGGCGCTCTGATCAGATAACAGCAAACTTTTTTGGCTCACGTGCAAGTCACTGTGTCACGGAAAATTAACGCTGCACATCACCCTGAACACACCGCCTCCTCAGTAAAACATGGTGGTGGCAGAATCATGCTGTGAGTATACCTTTTATGGGTTGATGTAGGTGTGCAAGTTCACTCATTTTCCTTATGGGTCAAATCAAATTTGTGGAGAAAATTATGGATATATTTTGGAGCCTACAGGGCCTCACCAGATCTGGCCCCCGGGCCTTGAGTTTGACACACGTGTTATAAGGCATCAGCTAGACAAACTGTGGACATTTGTCCCATTTCAACATGCAACCAAGAAACCGAAAGTACAACAAGTGATTTACTTAATATTACTCATCATGACAACATGATGAGACATGACAGCAGCTGGGTATCTTAGTGACTACTGCCGACAGCAGGAAACAAACGTCTGCTCCTTGCTGTAAATTTCCACCTTTGCTTTCAAAATTATTTATTTTTTTTTAAATGACTCATCTTTTTGTCAAAACTTTGTGTCCGTTTTATAAACCGTCAGACTTGTTTCTTTTAGTCACCAGTTGCACTCAAGTACTGATTTTCTCCAATGCACTCCAAATGTTCCAGCAGATCTTTCCCGCCTCTATAAATCTGTGATGAATTAACCATTTTGATTTAGCGATGTTTAGTATCTATAAAGGGCCATTTTCCCCAGTTCTTAATCTGCCTCTTCACCCGCCCTTGCACACACGAACGTCCCTTATCCACCCCCTCTGTCGGCGCCAAAAGAGCCGGTGGAGGAGAGAACGGGAAGAAGAATGGGCCGTCGAAAGGCTGGGGATGAGAGCTGAGTTGAGGAACAAGTGATGGAGCGAGAGAATGAGAAAATAAGAAGGAGAGGCAGCATTGAGTCCATTCTTTGCAGGGCCTTAAAGACATGTTTCCCTCAGATGTTGGCGCTTCTTCAGATGCTAATGGCTCACTCTTATTCCCAAGCTGTGCCTTAGCATAACAATGGCGTGGAAGTGAAAGAGCTAAACCTCTGCTTTCTTTAAGAAGCCAAAGCTGGAGGCCTTTTATTTCTTTTTTTTTTTTCGTGCGCTACTGACGCCCCGCTCCCCTCTCTTTGTGCTCCAACTGAAAAGCCCGCGGAACGCAAAAAAGGCAAGGTGATCACAGAGTTTACTGAAAGTGAGACTGAAACAACACAGTAAAAAAAAAAAAAAAAACTTAGGTGAAGTCATCTAGAGCCGAGAGAAATACCAAATATAGAGCAGTGAACAGTCCCCTTTTCCCAGCAGTCGTTTTGAATATTATCAGCCGTTTGCTTTCAAAGCTGTGTTGAATTATGTCTGTTGGGAAGACTCCAAGCCTGGTGTTGTGACTGCGCGTCCCGTGCTGACTCCAGGACGCCATCAGGCCCCGTCTGACGAGCGGCGGAGGGACGGAGCGTATAGTGGCCTTGCTGGGTTCGTGGCAGGATAGCGCTGGGCTCGATACCTCCGATAACAAACGCAGAACGTGTGTTTGGCTTTATCGTTTGCCACTGATTAGGCATAGAGGACACACAGATAACCGCACGACGCTCTGGCTGCACAGAGACTTGATGACTTGGGCTTATCCGTGTTTGCTGAGACTCTCGTATCGTTTGGTATCGTGACTTTTTGTAAGAAGAAAAAGGGTTTTCCTATAAATCATAAAGGATAAACATTCAGATGTGGTTTCAGGGCTGGCTCACAGGTGAACCATGAAGAGCCTTACACACTTACTGTCATGATCCTGAAAACGTTGGCATAATCGTTTCAGGTTTCCATGTTGTCCTTTTGTTATTTTTCCGTTGTCCTGACTTTTGGTCTTTGCTCTAAAGAAGTTGGTTTTAATGACTGACTGGCTCTCCAGGGATTCAAACCCGCTCCATTATTTTAGGTCTGTCAAATAACAACCACAACTACTAGTTGAATCAGCTTCTAACAGGTTTTATTACAGGATCTCCCTCTATCTTCCCTGTAGCTGCTGAATGAAATCATCCCAGCAGCAAAATGCTACCACCGCCATATTCCACCATGGGGACGGTGCATTCAGGCTGATCTGTAGTAGGGCTTTAACGCTTCCTCCAGTGATTCGAGTACCTCGATTATTAAAATTCCTTAACGAAAATTACCTGCCTTGAAACTTTGTTAAATTATGTTTTATTATTTAGCACGCCGTGTTCCAGCCGGGTGATTATTTGTGTTGTGCAACGTTCTCACTTCCGCCTAAGCTAAGTGCTAGCAGCATAACGTCCAATTTTCAAGTTTGGTCTGATGATAATGACCGGGTTACTGGGGAACCAGTAATCATCCTTAAATTGACTGGCAGGAAGTCTGGAGTATGGCAGCCTTTCTCCTCTGGAGCTGCTGCCTGGTGGCGGTGAAGAGCACGGTGGGAGTATTTATACAGGTGAGCAGATAGACTGAACACGGCGGGCGGCTGTTCTGTAGTTGATGCTTAACCTTAGTGTAGCTTTACGAACGAACCGGAAAATAAATGTACCACCTTCCCGGTTTCAACAAACGTGGCAATACATAACTGGTTGGATGTTTCTGTGTGAAGGGACCAAATCCAGTTGTATGGACCTAAAGATTTAACCAGAATGAGAGTTCACCTATTAAATCGACTAAGACAAATACTTAAGCTAAAAACTGGAGTATAGACATTTCATTGTAAGTGTTTTTGTGATCCTACCTCTTTATTATTAAATTGAATACAGTTTCAGATTTTTGTATAATTTTTGTCTGGGTTAACTGTTATTGTTACTGGTTAGTTTTCTAAACTACAGGAAAGTTATTTTGGGGATGCTCAAATATGAAAATTTGAGTTGATATCCAATAATAACATTACTGTTATGGTAGAATTTACCAACAATTAATATTTATCAAATTTTTTATTCAATTACTCAGAGTAATCAATAGAATACTTGATTACTAAAATAACCGTTAAAGACAGACCTAATTTTTAGTGTTACTTTCTCACAAGTAGCGCTTTGCTTATAGGTAAGTAAAAAAAGTAACGTTTTGGTCTCATCTGACTTCTTTCACATTTGCTGTGTCCGCTCTATTATTTACGGAAAACTGCAATGTGAGCTTTTTGTAGCTTTCTGTTTTCTTTTCACTGCTTTTTATTAAAGGCTCCATGTTTGTAGAGCACTCGGCTTCTGTCCTGAGGACAGATCATGCTTGTTCCGGTTCCAGCCATGTCCTTTACATTTTCAGATGATGGTTTGAACAGAGCTCAGACAAAGGCTGGGACATTGTTTGATAACCTCACTCTCCTTTTAACATCTCTCTCTCCATGACCTTTCTGTTGCGTTCCTTGGTTTTTGTTCACTAATGTTTCTCTAATAATCCTCTGAGGCCTGACCTGCATTTTCTACTTAGATTAAATTACCCAGTTTGACTCTAATTTTCAAAATTAGTGGCTTCTGAAGGTAATTGGTTAAACCATTAACTATTTTCTCCCAGCTTTGCACTTAGGTGATTCTTTGTAGAGGTTTGCGATGCCTCATGTTTTGATTCCAGGTATATACAGGGCCCGTAACAATGTACCGATACCAATACTGATACTGATACATTTTGAGTCCAACGTGTCATCAGACATATGACCTTAAGGTGTTTTTGTGTTTTTACCTTTTCAACTATTTTGCTCAGATCTCCAACAGAATTTATATAAAGTCTGTAGATGTCTAAAAAAAGAATAACACACTAACATGATTTGTGTGCATTTTCCCCAAATAAAGTACAGAAATTGACCATTTGAAACAAAATCTTTTTTTGAGGCAGAGTTGAGAAACGACAATACAGAAATAAAACAAATCTGAAACTCAAGGATTGATCTTATCGTCTCAACCTGGTACCAGTATCGGCTTAGTATCAATATTATCGTTATTTTATGTCAATCTGTTTATTTCTGCTTCTTTGACCTGGTCTTTCACATGAACACCTGGTATATTATAGGGAAGTGTGTTGTTGGAGCTTTAAAAAAAAGTACAAAAAAAAATAAAATCATAGGACGTTAATAGCATTTCAAGACAATGTATGTCACGTGTCAAACTCAAGGCCCTGTGGTCTCTACGGGGACACATACGTCAACGTGAAAATATGTTCAGTATTATTTAGCTTCAAGCATGGAATACAGACACAGCTAGGTATTAATATTTTAACGGTTTATTCAGGTTTTCTCGATACATTTGTTCAAAATCGACCCTTTGAGTAATTTCAGGACCATGACAAGGCCCAAAATTACAAATATTTGAATATGTCACATCACCTTGGTACACTTGGTACACAGAGAATTCAGGTTGTTATTTTTTGTGGAGGGGGGGGGGGGGTTGTGAGCCAGAGAAGAAAGCCCCCTACTACTGAAGAAAATGTTGGACTTTTAAATTCTGCAACATGCGTCGATTAGCTGTTCCTCCAATTAGCTCCTCCTCTAACGCCTCCAGTGTTCTCCATCTTTCGCTGGCCTCCTCTCATGTAGATGAGCAGTTGGTCCAGGTGCAGCTCAGAGAGGAAGTTAGCACCTCCTCAGCACAGTGACACACTCTATTTACATGCAAAACACTGGGCTAAGTCTGGGAAATGTGTGAACACAGGTGTGCGTGCGTGTGGGTGTGCGTGTGTGTGTGGGAGCAGGACGCTGGTGGGGATGTTGTTGCTGGAGCCACTAATCTGTTTGTCCTGACGTACTCTGCGTTAGCCGTGATGCTGCTGAATGGCTGCATTGTGTAATTAGACGCTTTGTGGGAACACATTTTGGTTTTCTGTTGCAGAAGAAGAGGCTGGAAATTCAACTCTCACAAACAAACGCAAAGCCTGCATTTTACTTGTGCTGAGGCAAACTTTTTTCTTTCCTTTTCTCTGTTTTGTGTGTGTGTGTGTGTGCTCTCTTATTTGTGTATGTGTGTAGGCTGAGAGGAAGTCGGCGGTGGCACCCAGTGTCATTTGAAGCGGAGAGCCTGGCGCCACGGCATCAGGAACATCACTCTCCTGGTGCCAGGCTCGTTTTTATAAGCTCTCAGTAAATGACACACAGCTGGCGGCGCAGAGACAGCTGTCACTGCCGTCACTACGCCCTAATCTGCCTCTGCCTTTTTTCCTCCTCTTTTCCTCCTCTCTCACACTCTGGCGTTCAGCTGGGCTGCCTCCCATCCTCCTCCCCTCTTTCCCTCCCCTCGGGGTCCAGACTTCGTGGAGCCGAAACTGCAAAAAAAAAAAAAAAACAGAAAAAAAATGCACTTCCTGGAGCTGGTGCTCACTTCCTTTCCTTTTTTGTTGGACTTCCTGCGCTGCCTCTGTGATCAAGCCAGCCAGAGTTGACTCTCTGGGAGAGACTTCCTGATGCACAGACAGCTGGGGAGATAATTCTCGACTTTCTGCTTTTGTCAGGATTTTTTCTCTTTTTTTTTTGCCTCATTTTCTGCGTCCCCAGAGGTCTCCCCTCCACCTCTGTAATGTTTTTCCATTTTCTCTGCTGTTGTGAAGCAAGTTTGTTTTGACGTGATGCAAAGCAAACCTGAGAAACAGAGCCCTTGTTCGGCTACGTGGCTTCACGTTTTTGCAATTTCTGTCCAGTATTTTTGATGTACTGACATTTTTCAGCGACACACCAACGCAAATGTTCTTGTACAGATATGTTCGGAACATCTCTGATATTTAATAATGTTCAACACTCTACCAATCAAACTGGCAGCATCAGAGTACAGAGCAGCAGAGTCACAATAGAGTCAATACAATAAAAGTTGCCATTTCAAATCCACAAATTTCTAAACAAGCCTGAAATAACTGAGAATCACTCAGAGAACCAGAACCAAACATGGAGAAGCAGATTTCAGCTTCTATGCACTACAAATCTGGAACAAACTTCCAGAAAACTGCAAAACAGCCGAAACACCGAGTACCTTTAAACCAAAGCTTAAAAAAAACCTTTTAAGAGTTGCTTTTGAACCATAGCATACAGAAAAATGACCAACATATTTGATGTGTATTGATGATTTTAATGATGCCACTTGACAAAATGCTATGCCTGTTATTGTTTTAACAAATATTTTCTATACTGTCTGTTTATGCTGGGTTTTTTTAAGTTTTCACGATTGATTTGTTAAAAGAACTTGTTGAGCAAAATTGCAAAAATGCCCAGCATTGGTAATATAATCCATAAATACTTCAATGTAAAACTTTGTAAAACAAACAACATAAAAAAGAATTCAGAAGGGCACCTTTTTTTTGTCCAGAGGAAAACGGATGAATGATTTAAGGTCCAAACCTAAATCCAATTGATTTTCGTTTAAATTTAGATCTGCGGCTTGGATTTGGTGTCTCAGAGTTCAGACCTGTGGAAGTCAACTTTACAATGAAATAAGGGATTTCATTCATCGTACAGTTTTATTACACCGCAGTCCATACCTGCTGGTTAGGATAAAATAAACTGGAAAATTGCACAAGAGCTTATCATCTGTAAGGACTGATGTTCACCTTGCCCTCCCCTCTGGCTGACAGTGGTGGAATGCAGTGGGTGTGTGGGCCTGGGCGATACCGGCAGCCTGGTTCTAAACGGTATAGACAGGATTATGAGCTGATACAGGAATGGAGGATGAGCAGAAGGACTGATAGCAGAGGAGAGAATATGGCGGTAGATGCCTCTCTGTCTGAACTTGCTACATAGCACCTGCCAGTAATGCTATCACCACTTGTGATGCAACATCGCTAACTTGTAGCCAAAAAGAGAACAAAAGTGCCAGTGCGTGCAACTTAGAAACATCATGTTTGGTACGACTCGTCCCAGTGAGGCACGAGGCCCCCGGGAGGAGCATCAGGACCAGCCAATAGGAACAGGTGTGCTGGTAATATATATATATACCAGCTATATATATATATATATCTATGTGTGTATATATACAGTATATATCTATATAGATATATATATCTCTATATATATATCTATAGATATATATATCTATCTATATATATATATAGATAGATATATACTGTATATCTATAGATAGATATATATATAGAGATATATATATCTATCTATAGATATATATAGATATCTATATATATATATCTATATATAGATTTAGAGTTCTTAGCCTTATATAGTATATATATATATATATATATATATATATATATATATATATAGAGAGAGAGAGAGAGAGAGAGAGATATAGATATATATATAATATAACTGCTTTGACACACTGAGCCACAGCAGCATCCACTGTCACAGAGGCCAAACTGAAAAATGGAGAGCTGCTGCTCCCACATGGGTCCAGCAGGAACTCAGTCAGGGTCACACAGCTCCAGGTGTGTGTAACGGACTAAAGGGTATTTTTGCCCAGCTGCTGCCCCACATTTGAGGTTTTCTCAGGGAACGACCTGCCAGGGGCAATAAATAACTGAGCCGGACAACTGGCGCCAAACATGTCTGAAGGATCCCATGCAGCTCTGTTTTACACATATTGATCATGTCGGTGTGCTAAGAGTGCTACAAGTTGTGGTTGAAGGCTGCATGAAGCAGAAAACGGTTCTGTAGCAACGGTTCTGTGTGTTTCACCTGTAATCCAAACCTTCTGTGATGTCCGTCAAGATGGATTTGACAATATGATGGAGGCCCTTTTATTGGGATTTCTGTGGTAGATCGATATAAGATGTAACGTGCTGAGAGCTCTACCATCCCGTTGTAGTTCTCACTGAGTTCTTAGCCTTGTAGTCTTATGGTACAGCAGCTAATTGAAAATTTCACCAAAATGTTTCACATGATGAGATATGACCCCGACTTAGCACTGATGTTCCCAAGAGCTTGCTTTTTTTTTGGGGGGAAAGGGGATGTTAGGTACTGAAAAATTCAACATGCCTCCCATTTTTCAAGATGGCAGCCATGATCGACCTGCTGATATTTATTACAGGTGAATACTTGTAGGGTTGAGTCATACATTAGTGGTAATTTTTTGGATTTTTCAAGATTGCTACCATGGTTGTCATGAAAAATTGATTTTAGTTATTGCTAATAATGGGAACAGCTAATAAAAAAGTTAGGTTCACTAAGCACTAATTCAACAGGAAAGACTTTTAGCAATGCTAACACTTACATGCTAAGCATAAGAAATGAGTAGAAGTTAATGGTAAACCTCTAAACACAAAAACATTAGCATAAACTAATGCTAAACTGCCAAACATAAAAAATTAGTTGAAGTTGACTAGTAAGATGACCGTCTCATAAGCTGTGATACGGATCTTCATTTCCTTTAATATGACGACTGGTGTGAGACTCGCAAACAGCTAAGTCCTCAGTTTCTGATTTTGCTACATATTATTATTTTAAAGTTGTATGAATAACGTGATAAAAGTCGAAAACATATAATGTGACATGAAGTCCATCCAGGTCATGAGAATAGGTAACATTTTGTGACAGTAATTGCCTTAAAGAGGCAGTGTGTGTGTTTCACTGCGTTAACATTTTTACCAAAATGCTCAAACATGAAGGAAGAAATTTGATGATTTAAATTAATGTTTTGAAATTCGGTCTCTGTGATAAGAATCACACTTTTTTTTTTTCATTTTACAGTCACTTGTGTCCTGAAGTAACCTATTTCCAGATGGGGATCTGTGTTTGTGGGGCTACAATTCCTTAAAAAGGATTGAAGATAAGTTTTTACCGTCACTTTCATTGAACTACCACAGAACATCACGATGAGGTTTTAGGTTAATTTGGCCCCTTGTGTCATAGTATTTCTGTTTTCAGAAGACGGATTGAAGAGCTTTGGGATATTGTTTCATAACCTAAATAAAGCCTCAAACTTTTCCACAGCTTCGTTTCTGACCTGTTTGTCGGACTCCTGGTCTTCTGGTAAAAGTACAGAATGTGTTCATCTGAGGACTGTTTCCCAAGAATACTTAATATTTGAATTTATAATGAATTACATGCTACCAGCAATTCCAGTTCCTTCATTGTTTCCTGGCACACGTGTCTAATCTTTACAAGGCGGTCGGGGCCTGTCTCGACAGAATTTAGCTCATTTACAACTCGCCTGATTATTTGCGAAGGAAAACAGCAAATAGGAGTCTTTCTGTCCAGACAAAAAGTAGTCCATATCACTTTAAAAACAAAAAGGGGAATTAAAATAAATCATAAAGCGAAAAAGACAAACACACCCCTCGCAAAGCAAACAGTTACTCCAATACTTAAAAAAAAGAGCTACATGCTAAAGTTAGCAAAGCTCTTGCTATTAAGTTGTTTGACACATTCAAATGGCACATAAATTTATACGTGTAGCTCCTTAGAAAGGCGTTAAAGGTTGAGACGTTGCTCGTGTCAGACTTTTGATATGCGGGAGTCCATCTTGGAAGTCAAAATAACTCAAAATAAATCTCTTATCCGGGAATTATAACTGGATTCTGATTAAACTATTCCATTGTGTGTGTTTTTCTTTTTAAAACTCAAATCATCTAAATGTGGTTTAAGAAAACTACAACAATGAATCCCAACACTTCCAAAGGTAGTGAGTGGCTTATCTGAGAGTTTCATATTAAAGGAGATGCTTGAGAGGAACCGGGGATGAATGTGTAATGAGCTCAAAATAACCTAAACTCTTGTCTCTCTCTCTCTCTTTCTCTCATTTTTCTCCCTCCTCTCTGTGTCCTCCCTCCTCCCCTCTCTGTCTTTTTTTTTTTCTCCTCTTTTGGGAAACATGCCTTTCCCAGCTGCACAGCCCCCACAGCGCGAGGCCAGGCCAGGAGCACAGCTGGCCAGACTTGGTGGAGCCAGTCGACAGGCGCATGGAGCGCAGCCCGCCCAGGGCCCGCTTCCTCCGCAAACATGCCCAGGTGTGGGGCCTCTGAGCTGGGCTTCTGATCTCCACCAAACAACACTGTGTGTGTGTGTGTTGTGTGTGTGTGTGTGTGTGTGTGTGTGTGTGTGTGTGTGTGTGTGTGTGTGTGCATGCGTGTGTGTGCGTGTATGTAGAGGGATGAGGGATCAAGAAGGCAAAGATGGGGGAGGCGGAGGGGGGTTGTCATGGGGTTGTGGGGTGGGAGGTGGAGGGGTTGTCCCTGCTGAAGCTGTGTCAACATTGTGTGCTAATGTGTGTGATTCTGTGCATCTGTATCTGCATGTGTTTGTGTTTCGGGAAGTGAGGGGTCACCCCTGGGTGGGGGTGGAGGGGTGGGACAGGGGGAGACGATGGGCAACAACAATTACTGCGGCATTGTAGCTAAATTGTGTCTGAATTGTGGGTCCCTGGCCACAGGCGGCCAGCCGGTGCCAGCCGGAGAGAGGGACGCGCGGAGCGGGGGACGTAATTGCTTGTTTGAAAGATGCAACGCGGCTCGTTAGCATATAATGAAACATAAACGATCACCTGCAGGACGAGCGGCTGCTCCGAGACTGGAAATATTGTCCCTCTGCTGGCTATTTACCACATTGGCTGGAGAGCGAAGCGCCCAAACTAGTTGTGCAAACAAACAATTGAAAGCCATTTTTCTTTTTCACCTCCTGCAGATTCATTATTGCGGGCCTTTTTCACGTCTGCACGCTCTCTGTGGACTCCAGCGACCAGGTTTTACCTGCTGAGCTGTCCTCTTAACACACTTAAACGGAAACACACTCCAGCTCGGGCCACAGAGATCGCCTGCATAGCATTCCCATAATTCACTTCATAAATCAGAGCACAAATGTACGCTTAAACGATTTCAGCTTTCACTGTAGCAGTAAGATTACATGTGGCTGATTTGAACTGAACTGCACCCATCCGACTCCACGCCCCCCGCCCCCCCACCCCCACCCACCCTCACTTATTTAACTGTGTTACGGCCGGCGGTGACCTCACTGTGGCCTGGTTGACATCCAAGTCAAGCGTTTAACTTTATAACCAGATTCCAGCATGCATGCACACCTTCAGACGGACGCGCGCGCGGCCTCCCGGATGAAACGCGGCCCAACGGGAGGCATGTGAGCCGGGGGTCAGATCAGATAAGGCGAGGCCAGACGGCCTCAGATAAGCTCTTTGAACGACTCTATCTGCACCGTCGGGGAGATGTTCCCCCCTACAGCCGTTTCACATGACGACGGCTAGCCAAGCGGCCCGCGGCTGGCCTGTTTGTGTCCAGGCCCTGCTACTAATTAACTGGGGGGAGCCCAGGGCCGTCTGACTGACTGCCTTGTCTCCAGCGCCCTCACCCTCCTCCGCCTCTCCTCCCTAGCCCTCACTCAGGATTGCTCATGCATGCATGCTAGCTGACACTCAAGTAAATACACACATAGACAGAGAGACGCCTATCTGTCTTGTGGCCCCTGAGAGGATCTCACACGGTGTAGGTGGCCCCCTTGTGGAGCAAAATCCAGTTTGTTGGAAAAACGGTTTGTGAATCCCTTTTTTTTTTTTTTTTTTTTTTTTTTTTGCAATTGTCCATTTTAGAAAGTGTCCTCGAGTTAAAGTGGCTGAATTATTGCTACTTTTTGTTTATTTCAAAAGGGACAATGATGTCCATGATATGCCAGAATTAGCCGTAAAGGCTATTTCCCATCTATAGACCCTCCAGGTGAAATTATGTAAATACAACATGTTGCAGTGTAATACAAACAACTTAACAAGTTTCTTTCAGAAAAAAGATATACTACTGCTAAAAATAATAATAATAATAGTAAAGCATATCTAGTTACAAAATTATAAAGAAAAAATGCGTATTATGCAAAAGTTATATGCACAAAAAAAACGGAATAAGAAAAAGATATAGTACAAATATCTTGATATCTGTTAGGAAACTTTTAAATAAGAAATAAGAAAATAAGAAACTTTTAAATAAGAAACTTTTAAATAAGTTTCTGAATAAGAAACTTTAAAGTTTCTTTTAAGAAATATATAAGCCAGGTTTTCTGCACCAAATCACATTAAGTTGTGCAGTTTTGTTTTAAATAATGTAATTATTTTTTTAAAAATTGATTAATCTTTCTATAATAAACATTGTTATATCTGTGTATGCAGATTCATAGAAAACATTATTTTATGTAGTTATTTATAAAAGAGAAGTGTACATTAATTATATCGAGGAGTTTCGCTCATCCAGGTGTCCAGGTGCCAGATTTAGCCACAAACGCTCATTTTCATGCATGACCCCTGGCATGTCGACCGAAATAAAACAAAACTAGAAAACTGAATTTAGTTCAAAACAAGATGAAAGACAGTCAGTCTGCATCTTCCACACTGATTTTGAAAATTGTTTGTAAAATCTGATGCTCCTCAACTCTGTTGGTACATTACTCTGAGTGTTTGGAGAATGCTGACTGCCTTTTTATTTTTTTTGCTTGGGGGTTTTTACAGACCCCTCTGGTTATAGCGCTCATGGAAAATTTCATCTTGGTCAATGAAATTATTCAGTAGAGGAGGGAGGAAAACCCTGCAACGTTATATAAATTGGTGAAATATCTTAAAAGTTGATCTTGTTAAGAAAAATATGTAATGCTAAAATGTTGCAGTAATACTATGACCTTGACTTTTTATTTGCATTTATTTGCTTTTAGAGTTTTTCTACTAGTTGTAGAAAATTGTACAATAATTGACATGGAAAAAAATTATGCCATATATTTGAGTTCCTTTTGTGTATTAAATTAATCAAATCCAATTCTATTTGTGAATCTACTGCTGCACAAAATATTTTTTTTCTGTTGACAATTGTTTATTTGAAACTGTAACACTTGGATGTGGATCTCAGTCTCTAGAACTAGGAAGGCAAATGCAGACAATGTGATCAGGGTTGAGTTGTAGGCATATAATCAGGCAGAGATCCCAATAAATGCATCAGTTTGAGTGTTAATATGCAACAATAACTAATAAAGTAACATGAGGAACTTAAACTTCCCAATGGTCAATAACAAGTAAAGTAAAAATCAATGGACCAAATGTAGAACCCTGAGGAACACCAACACCATCACCTATCATTTTTACAGTGATTGAAATCTGATATCAGACTACAGACAAAATAACTCCAACATTTACTGTAAAAATTAGATATTTATTAGAAATGTTGCGTTCCTGTGAGTCTTTGACCAAACATTTAGTTCCATTGCCGATGTTTCAGAAACTTGCTTCACATCTATTTTGCTTGGATGCGGCCAACATTAAAGTATTCCAATGCAGGACTACTAGATTGGATTCTATGACTGCTTTCCTTTTCTTGTGTTTTGCTGAGAACATCTAAGGTTAAAGTCTGGGCATCATGCCGGCTACTCCAGAAGGTTAATCTTGTTGGTGTGAAACCAGGAAGCATCTTAATTACTGGTGTGCTTGGGGTTGTTGTCTTGTTGGAACATCAGTTTCAAGGACCTTTTTCCTCTTTGGCTTCAGGGTAACAGGTTTTTGGTGTTGGTTTTCAGAACTGATGCATGATCTTTGTTATGCAGTAAATAGAACTGACAGCAGAATAAGAAAAAGCTATTGATATGGTTTGTGATTTTGGACTCTGTTCGTTGTGGGTGCTGTCTTGCAAAGAAGTAATATTTCTACACCTTTCCCAGCAATGTTTTCTGTTTAGCTTTTGTTTTGTCACATAGTGGTAATTACTTTGATCAGACTGAAAGAGCATAGAGGTTAAAACAGAGAGAGGAAAGATAGACAATGGTGAGAAGATGGACCTTACCAATAAATGTTTGAGTATTCTGCAAAATGCAACGCTTAAAAAAGAAAAACTACAACTGCAAATCTCTTTTGTCGTAAGACGTCCTTCAAATAGCCCAGAATGAGCCAGAGCGACAATGAGGATGAAGGATGCATGGAAGGAAAGAGCTACATTAATTGTTATTTAAATGATTTAATTATTATTACTGCTGCTTCTGCTGGCTTTAAGCAACATATATTGGTGTTTGCATTCAGCACTGACCCTTCTCTGAGGAACCACAATACCTTAGAAGAAGAAGAAGCCGTAATTTGCTCTACACTCTCACTAATGGAAGCAGGTATTTTGGGTGCCAATTACCTCACTGGACCAACTGTACTGAAAGGTCAAAACGGCAAACTGTGGAGCAAATGTGGAACAAAAATCATTGTAATTACACAAAACGGACTGCTCCCAAAGTGTTGTTTGCTTGGGGAAAATGTTACTTTGTGTGTCTTGATTTATCCAAGAAATAAAGTAAAACGGGAAGCGAGATTATGCCGCAGGTTGGGACATTGTGAAGATTTTCAGACAGCTTTATGAGCTGCGGGGAGATAAACTGCAACAGCACTGGATAAATGTGATCTATTCTCCATGCTTTATTTTGCTTTTGGCTCTTTTTTTCCAGATATCAAAAAGCTCAAGTGAAACCAAGGACATGCGATGGAGGACAAAGTGACCTATGAAAGTTTACAGAAATGCAGAAAAAATAAAGAGAGTGAAGGGTACAATCTGCTGTGTGATCATTTACCAATGATTTATACATGAGAGACAAATCTCTTCACCTCCTCTGTCAGTCCCAGTCCAGTACTTAAAGTTAATAAGATCAAATTACATCTAGCTGCAGGAGAGCCTCAAAATGCTGCATCTACAGAGGATAAACTGTTTGGAAACTACTTTAATCTAGGCTAACTTTAGCTTATTTACTCTGTTTTGATACTACCCTTTGATAATTTAACTCATAACATTTTTTTGGTATGGTCAGTTACTTTTAGCAAATGTTGTTTTTCTTCTTCATAGCTACAGTTTGGTTTGAATATCATACAACTCAGTACATGACATAGACTAACAAGAAGCTGCTGCAGCCAGTTCACTCTCACTCTCCTCGTGAATGTCACTCTAACACAGAGGGTAAAACACTTAAATCATCTGGGAAAACTTTAATGTGACTGGTCTAAAATACAGTTTTGCAAGCCGTCTCTGATTGTTCAAAATGTGAGCACAACAGACCATGTTTGACTGTCCATGTAATGTTTTTATCTCTGAGAAGCCGTGTTGGTTTCAGACTATAAATGTAGCGCAACACTCACTTTCCAAAAGGTTACATTTGTATCCAAAGATTATTCTTCTAAAAGGGATCAAATGTTTTCCATCAGATGTGAGAAAGGCCTTCAACGTTCATGTCGGAACTCCTCGCTTCGTCTTGTTCTTTTTGTTGAATCCTGAGCACCGATGTTAACGAAGGAAGTGAAGTCTGCTGAATCTGTGCGAGTCGAGATGCTGAGCTCTTGCAGTAATTTTGGAAGGCTGGCCACGCCTGTGGAGGTTCCCTATCGTTCCATGTGTTCTCCATTCGTAAACAATGGCTATCGCTGAAGTTTGCGATAGCCGTTTCTGTGGCTGCAGAAACGACTTTGCAACTTTTGATAGACTGATAGACGCCATTGACTTCTCATTTTTGCTTGAATTTCTTAAGATGAGTGCATGAAACATTTTTGCCTACTTCATGTTGTCAGAGAGGTTCTATTGAAGTTTGGCGAGATGCTATAAATAAACCAAATTAAACAGATTTTGTTTGGATAACTTAATCCCAGCACTCCAATGTCTTTGTCCAATGATGAAATCAAATTGATGATCTGAAACATTTAGGGATGATAAGAAAAAAAAAAGCAAAAAAAAAGAGGGATCCAACACTTTCTCCTGGTGTTTGGCTCGAACAGACGAGAAGGACTGGGGTTTTAAAGTGTTTGTTTGGATGACTGTTTAATATAATCCCACAAACACCCTGATGTAAAAATCAGGTGATAGTTTATAAATCTCAAATCAGCCTGGCGGCGCCCATGCTGCCGAGCAGAGAACCCTTGATCAGCTCGTGTAATCTCTTGACGACAGCTTGGTCAGAGGTCTGCTCCGCGTTCCAGTGGTGCTCCCCTCCCACGGTGCCGAGGTTAAAGCCCAGTTAACCTCATGCATCCGACAGCATTCCAGGGACCGTCAGCTGTTTTTTCCCCGCGGCGTCCCGTCGAGCGCCCCGTGCCTCGATGCCGAGAGAGACGAGACGGAGGGGAGGTTAAGGGGGCAAGCCTGTCGAGATGTTTCAACAACCATTTAGTCAAAGCCTGTACTCATGTAGCGTCTGAGATGGCTGCCATAGCTGGAAAACAGACCAGTGAGTGAGGAGTGAGGAGGAGAGCTGTGTTTTGGAGGATCAGCTGGGATTTGTGTGTGTGGGACTGTAAATAGGTGTTACAGTTACGGTGTTTGTGTCCACTAATAAAAGGACTCACTCATCTGTTCACACAGAGAGCTTAACAGAAGCATAAAAGGCCTCTTTTTAATTCACGGCTAAATGACACGCAGGCAAATAGACATACTTAGTGACCATCAGACCAGTTCCCCCCCCCCCCCCCCCCCCCCCCCCACCTTCGCTTCACCTGTTTATTCAGAGGCTGTTTGTCTGTTTGAACAGCTTAGACTTTAGCATGTTATGCTATCGTCCGGTATTGGGTTTGGAAATGGATGCGGGCCTCCCCTCTTTATGCTCCCGATGCTAAGTTGGGTTTGGATGTGTATGACTTGCTCAAAAACTTTGTTTCTCCCTCCAAAATAGCTCTCTCTCTCTCTCTCTGCTCCAACAAAGTACAATAAGAAATCTGGTTTTAAGTGCATGTTTGTGGTCTGCATTGCTTACTATATATGGGCCTAGCCTCTAAGTTCAACGTCTAATTATGTGTTGAGCGCTGATGGGAAAAGGGCTGCGCAGACACACACGCGCACACGTTCAGCAGGAATCTGTAATTGTGTGAATGGATCCCGGAGTGGATGTGAAAGTTTGGGATGCAGGGTGCAATTGAAGGAATGCCCTGGTGCCAGTGAGACTCGGGAGCAGGACGGCAGACGAGCTGCGGTCGAGCTAAATGAGGAGAGGCGGCTGGGTTTATGATGCAGAGCCTTGCTGCTCTCTGTTCTACAGTACGGTGGGTATCGTCCATGTCTAGAGCGGCGCCTACAGTTGAAACCAGATATTTACATATGCTAATTAAAAAAAAGTCAAGCTTTTTTTTAAAAATTTTTTTATGATGTTCTGACGCTAAGCCAAACTTTTCCTGGCTTGTGTCGGTTAGGATTACAAAAGCAGGAAACGTCAGAGTAAGAGAAAAAAATTGTTTTAAATGTTTTTTTTAATGAAATTCAGAAGGTTAGGTCGATGTCCTTAGTAACTGGGTAGGATTACAACTGTGGGTGTTTTCACGCCTGATAGTCCAGTAGACTCGGTTCGATTAGGTACTAAGATTCCAACATTTGCTACATTTTCACTTGGTGACTTTAGCTTCCAGGCCACACTGTGTCAAATAAACCAAACCCTTTGACAAAACCTGTTCCCTCTCTCGCCTGTGGTGGCGCTGCACTGAGAACTACCGAAGGAAACGACACAAAACATCAGAAGAAGACACTGACGGAAACTCAAACGGAATAGCTCAGATTCTCGCGGCTGTAGTGTTTCTCTTTTGTGTTTGGCGCTGGACATGCGCATTTGTTTTGGCTGTATTTACCTAAACAACATTTTCTCCATTCAAACTTCCATTTATATGCATTCAAACTACACCAGAGTTCACTTCCGCCGAACTAAGACATTGGTTTTAAGGCCGAGTTTGGTTGCGCATTCACAGCGCTGCAGATGAACCGAACTTTCTTCTCAAACAAACTATCCATCCATTTTCTTTACAACCCTGTCCCTAATTTTGTCTGGAGTGGTGCTGGTGTCTATCTCCATCCAGCGAGACATTCTGGTCCAGAGGCAGGATATACTAAAAAATTTAAAATGACAGAAAATGTCTCAAAAACCTGACTTTTATTTAAATAATTCCATCCGTGATTTGACCTAAATTTAAAGTCGAAATTAATAGAAGCTGTAAAACAAGCTCGTCAAAAAAGATGGCAGTTCTTGGGTGAGCTAACATCACTGTTAATTTTCGACACACTAGGAGTACATTGTTACAAAAAACAATAAATTAAGGTTTTCCAAAAATCAGAAAATTTGATTAATTGATAAAATTGATTTGTTGCTCTGCCCTACTATGACATTATCATCTGGGATTTTCTGAATAATTTTAAGGCATATCCCAATAAAAGTACATTTAATCTTTAAGCTTTGCAAAAAATAAAAGAAATATTCTGTATCACAATTCTGGTATTTAGCAAGTAGAAATGACCTCGATAATCCAAACTAACCTAAACCAGGAAAACTTTAGACTGACTTGACGTCAGATGAAGAGAAAAAATTAAAAGTTGTGCGTCCTTTCACACAGTGGTACGCTGAATGTGGGGCTCCAGCTGTGCATACAAATGCAAAAAGGAAGGTAAAAGAAAGGTGAACATGGAAAAGGGTAGTCACTTCTTTTTTTTTCTTTAACAGTTTCCATTTTAAACAGGCAGAGCGGGGAGGCCATTAAAAGACGTAAGGCTGTTCGGCGGGCTCATCGGCGTCCGTCTGTCGCTGGCCGGCCTGCTCTGGGGGTCCGGGCGGAGGGGTTTTGTGGCTGCGGTGCTGCCTGAGGCCTGGCTGGGCTGATTTACAGGCGGCGTGGGGACATGTGTTGGGGATACTCCCAACGCAGCCTGGTGGGGGCCAAAGCACCCACTCTGCTGCTGCCGGAACATCTGGAGTCTAGACTCAGTGGCTCTGCTGAGCGCCTCGCTCTCTTCCTTCTCCCACATCCATCCATCTATCCATCCCTCTCTGCCTCAGCTACTCACCCCCTCCAAACCCTGTGAAACTCAGCTTTCAGTCACAGTGTTTGTGTAGCTGTTTGGATTGGAGGGGGGGGGGAGGTACAGAGAAACAACAATTATTTTTTAAAAATCTCTCAGATTTTCACATCACTTGCCTTTTCTAACCCCTCTGTGTTGTTCTCCCCTTTGTCAGTCTTGTCCAAACTCCAGCACATCTGATGAAGGACACAACAGCCAGAAAAAAAAAAAAACGAGAGAGCGGATCATGAAGCACATGTGGAAGATATCATAGAGAGGATTGTTATTCCCTTCGCTCTAAAGGCTGGAGCCAAGTGTTCACAGAGGGACCCCTCCAGTGGTCTTTCAACCGATTGGCTCCCAAGCCAAAGAGCGGTCGCATAAACACATTGGCTCTGACATACATATTAAACAGCTGTGATAAACACGATACCTCCCCCGCCCCCGGGGGCTCCAACACACACCGCCTTGTTTGAAAGGTGGCTCCTGTTGGGTTCTGTCATGACAAATGTTCCTTATTCTGTTGGTGACCTGGTGGAACATCCAGCCTGACGCTCCGGCTCTCTGTCCTCCCTTGCTTTACCTTCCCACTTTAAATATAAACACCCACTTCTCTTCCTCAACCATCCATCCGTCCTTATTTGGCCTCACGCTCACACACAAGAACAGCTCCTTAAAGGTATAAAAAGCAGAGAACGCTTGCCAGATTTAGAAAATCTAGCTCCCCTTTTTCTATGTTCAGCATGTAAAAATGTAATGTGCAAACACAGAACCTTTTATATTTATATAGTTATTCACCTATGTCAATCTTTTCAGGATTTACTCTACCTTGTATTCACTCCCAGTGGACTTACTTCTCCATCGGTGTATTTGATTGGGATTGACAAAAATCAGATGTGGGTAGAGAAAGCAAAAATTATACCAGTGTAAGAACAGCATAACTTCAACATGCTTTTATTCAAGTAAAAGAAAAACTTTCCAAGAAATTACTCAAATAAGAGTAGAAAGGTACTGAATATCAAACAATTACATCAGCAGGCAGACCAAAATATAAAGTTAGTAGAAATATTGGTATTTTTAAATACAAAATAACAGAATCGGGCAAAAGTAAAAATTTTCCAGATCATTTTCTTTCAGGGCAAAACTTTGAAGTTGTAACTGAAAACTGTAGCTGAATTTTTGTTTGCAATAAACCTGTTATTCATTCAGTGAAGTTACTCACAGTGCACAGAGTATCCAGAAATTTTACTCAAGTAAGAGTAGAGATACTACATTTAAAAAAAAATGACTCAAGTTAAAGTAAACAGTACAGCATGGTAAAAGTACTCATAAAAGTAACATTTTTCCTTTAAAAATTGCTAAAGTAAATATAACTGAGTTAGTTAGTACCCAACTCTGGCGAAGTGTGGCGTATAATAATGAAATGGAAGGAAAACAATGTGTACTTTCATATTTGTTTTTTCATAGACAAAGTGTTGATTGCATCTTCAATACTTTGTAGCACCATTTTATTTTCTGCAAACAGAGATCCAAATCTTTTGGAGTATGGTCTGTATAAGATTAGCACAGGTAAAGTCCTAAAATGTTGGTCCATTCTTTACAAAGTAGCAGAAGATCAGTCACATTGGATGAAGACAGTCAGTGATAATCTCTTGCCTTTGTTGTATAGCATGTTAATTTTGGTCTCATTTTATGAGAATTTAGTACATTTTGAATGTGCTTTTTTTCATTAAAAAGCACATTCAAAACTATGCATCCTACTACTTATTTGTCACAATTATGTGCTAGTTTGTGCTTCATCTCCTACATGAAACTAGCAGAACATTCTAATGGTTTTTATTGTAACATAAAAATGTTCAAGCAGTTTGGATGCTTTTACGTCGTTTGGGTCGTTTAGGGAGTCTTAAGGGAAAATTAGGAGCTAGCTGGGATTGTTATGCAAATTATAGATTGTTCCTGACGATGTCTGTTTTAAATTTCAGGCCTGGCTCGCCGGTAAACAGCATAAATCAGGGTTTCCCTTTGGCACAGGATGAAAACTACAACGGCACTTTTCCTCTCAAACAGTGGAAAACTTGTGACAGAATCAACCTCTTTCTGAGAGGCAGGCGTCACAGGCGCTCACGGCGAGGAAACTTTACGTTGCATTATGTGAGCGTCTCTGTTGTTGTTGTTGTTGTCGTTCTTCTTCACTGCGTTACGACATTCACGCCACGTCCTACCCTGCATGGGGAATAAGACCCTGTTAAATTATGCATTACTGGTAAACAGGTCTATGTGATATTCTCCACAAAGCTGCAGCCTGATTGCCTCCCCTCCGCTGCCCCAAAATGGAACAGACTGTACAGCCACTTTAGTAGAAAACAAGGCAATCCTCATTTAAGTGAGGCGTCAAGAGAAGGAGCAACTACTGATTGCATCTGGGCAGCGCTGGTTGGTGTTTGCCTTCTCTGGAAGCCATTATGAGAAATGGTTCCCCTGCTCTCCTCTCCATTCTCACGTTTCACTCTCCTGGTTGAACCTTTGCACATCCCTCTCTCACCACCTGTATCAGCTCCGGTTCCCACCCTAGTTCTTTTTTTTTTTTTTGTTAGAGGACAGATGCGAAGGGCAAGAGATGGGAGGAAGACACCAGATACACAAGAGGGAGGGAGCTTTGCATGACAGACAAAGAGAACAAGTTGTCCCGAGTGCTCGGTGTGACCTCAGCTCTTCGGATTACAGGTGTGAACTATCGGCGCGGCTCCCACCTGCGTCAAGGCCTCAGGGACGGAGCGGCTCGCGCGAGGAACTCTGTGAACCAAACTTTCGAGAGCTTTATTGACACGTATCGTATGTAAAAACAAAAATGTTGATGACAACACTGCTTTTTGGTAACTGAAGCTTTATATTCAATAGTTTCCCCACAGACATTCTGAATAGGAATTGGGTTTGGACCAGGGGTGGAGCCAGAAATCCTTCATGGGGCGAATGCTAGCAACGTTAGCAAAACATCGGTATTTTCCAAATAATCCACTAAAGACAGAAATATTATTTTGAATTAAATGCATATACTCCAACAATAATATATTTCTGCAGTCTGTGCATATTTAGTTTAGGTTTCTTTCTTTATATTTCATAAATTTATGGTATGAAACATATTCCAGGGAGTGGGTGGAAGTACAAATTTATCAAAACTCCCTTTCCTTAATCTGCTTAAGTGATATTTCACTGCTGCCACCAACTACTGTTTCAGAGTGGGACCTGGTCTGGACTTTGACTGGACCGTTCCATCAGCTGAACCACATCCATCTAAACCACCTGTGTCCATCTATGAGGGTCAAAATCACAAGTTAAAAGTGCTAGCTTTCTCTAAATAATTTACTTTCTTCCTGAATGATTCTGTTTTCACCTGTCACATTTTACATGCAATATTTTAAAGACACAAACAGAGCAGCCTGAATCACCAACTCACTGTGGATGTGAAGCGTAAAACATCCCTTTGGTGTTTGATAATGTTAGAGAAAGGAAACAATAACTTTTATTATTGTTCACACTCTCAGCTTAGGGTCATTATTGTACCGGAAGATGATGCTATGAAGCAGTCGTAATTAACTCCATTTATTCTCATTGTCTGTGCATTATTTGCACAGAGACGATGTACAATATTTTATTAACTTTTTTAAAAGGAGAAATGCATGGCACCAGGTCATAGTGACTAAAATGCTACAACTTCAGTCTCTGGGCAGGTTGATGTAATCAAGTATGATTTAACAGATCACGAATTGGTGAAAAACCAGAATAATAATTAATTACACATACATTACTATTATCCATTACTTAGATCTTGCTAAAAACCAATCAAACTACAAACCGACAGAATTCATAAAACAATTTGGTGTGAATTCATCAATAATGGACACAAATCTATTTATTTAATCAAATGTGCAAACATTTTATGCTATCTTTATTGTTTATCTTCCCATC
This sequence comes from Poecilia picta, assembly GCA_033032245.1. NCBI lineage: Eukaryota > Metazoa > Chordata > Actinopteri > Cyprinodontiformes > Poeciliidae > Poecilia > Poecilia picta. Next base: position 7,289,661 of record CM065357.1, on the reverse strand, counting down.
AGCTCTGACCAGATTTCTTCTCCCTAGTGCCAAGAGTCATGATGCTGCCACTACGGTGCTTTATGGCAGTGAAACACAATGTGGCTTCCTCCACCACACTGCGTTAAACACACAGTCCTAACAGTTTCGTTTTGGCTTCATCTGACCAGCACACAGTTTCCCACACATTTTTTGTGTGTGTGTGTGTGTGTGTGTGTGTGTGTGTGTGTGTGTGTGCGTGTGTGTGTAAACTGCAAGCAGGACTTCTTTAACAAAACATACTTACTGACACTGGGATTAAATTACGCTCCATTGGACTTATTAGGCGATTTATTACCAATCACGTGCACTGTATTTAATTTGGATGCACCAGAGTAAAATGGGCTTAAGCGCAAATACACATTACACACGAACAGGCTACATACGCCACAGTCAGCTTTTAGTTTCAAACTAATAAATCTGCAAGGATGAGGGAATTTGTCCTTCTGTTGCACAATAAGGCATCATCCCGCTGGCTGGGCAGGGCAGGTGTGTGCTGATGGTGTGTTGAGACCCGCAAATTGGCACCAGATCACGTGTGAATCATCAGGCTTACCAAAGGCCAACACAATCGTCTGCACAAGCGTTCCCAGCATCCCACCGGGAGAGGCTCAACTGACTTAGTGGTGCACAAGGGCTGGTTTTAGCTGTGTTTGTGTTCACAGAGTTGGGCAAATAAAGGTTTAAGTCAGCTATTAGGGTAAACCATCCAACCGATAGCAGGGAAAGAGTCATTCACGTATGATTTGACTTCTCATGAAGGGACGATGATGGCGAGGAGGCAGGGCAAAGAAAGGTGACTACTTACCAGTAATATGAGTAAGAGGAATCAAGTTAATAGTATCATTTTGAGTAGAGGAACAATATGAGGCTGAACAATATGAGGCTGACCAAATGATTGATTTCTATAAAGTGTAGTTGATTTATATGAAAAAAAATGTAAAAAGCCAGAGCTCTGTGCTGTGCTGAAGTTAAACAGGATCACTGATGTTGTAATGCGCTATTGTGTTTCAATGGCAAAGAAAGAAACCTCAGATCATTTGTTTTGTTCAGTGAGCTACACTCCTCATTGAGCTACTTTGTAAGGTGTAAATCTGCAACCGATGGCACTTTAAGAGCCAACAGGGGAACAAGTTTGACATAGAACAAATCAAAAGAGGACTATCAATTTGTCGTTAAAGTACTAAATGCATTTGGACGGCCTGCCTGCCTGCATGAGCGTCACCTCCAGCAGTTTTAGTGATGTCATGAGCTTTGGCACTTACTGCAGAATCTTACAGGACTTAACCTGTAAAACGTACTGGCGAGAAATTATAATAACTCCTGTCACATATCACAATGGAAGGTGCCAGACTGCATGACTTATTGCTGCAGCGTTAAGCGTCCGACAGATCCGACAGCTTTTAGTCTATCAATAAAAGAACTGCAAGTTACGCATATCGACATGCTCACTGTTAGAGATGGATGCTGAAAGAAAGGAAGAGGGGAAGGAAGCAGGATGAAGAGAATTGGCAAACAGAAGACACTGCTAGATGGTTAGCAGCTTGATTTTGGTGGTGGCAGAATCAAATCGCCTGTTGCAGTGTCTGCCGTGCTAAACGTGACCAGACCACCGATTCAAGCTCAGGGTCTGTAAAAACTACATCATGAAAGTACAGGAAGGTGGCTGGGTTTTGAAAATGCAGCTCTTTACTCTTTACTCTGGCCCGTTAATGTTCGCCGGCTGGAGGCCAACTTTAACGGGCCAACGATGACTTTCACCAGGTAAGTACTTTATAAAAAACACATTGTATTGCAGTTTTGTGTTTGTTTTGTGGCCAAAAATATATTTTATGTAGTTATATTGAGCTACTGTTGCTTCTATTGCATTGTTTGCTAAAGCTAATTTACAGTAAAACTGTGGTAAATTTACAGTAAGACTGTAATAGAATTTCACAGTAAGACTGCAATGAAATTATAGTAAAACTAAGATAAGATTACAGTACAGCTACTGTACAAAAAAATCACAGTATCTGGGTGGCAACCCTGCTGCCACAAAGTTACTGTAAATCCTACAGTGACTTTTTCAACAGTGAGTCCAAGTGCTTTACTGGCTGTAAACATCCCCGGTGTGCTAACTTGGACTCTAACTAACTATCCTACCAGGGGTCTTTACATCTCTGTTATAACATCACCGATGGCCTGTTGTCTGCAGGTGGCACTTAGCCTTTCACTCAACTCTCCTCGCTTCCCTGGCTCCGTTTCCCCCTCGGTGAGCCTAATCCTGCAGTCGACTCGCTCGGTCCGGGGCCGCGATGGAGTGAAACCATCTGGGCTCTATCTATCACCCAGCTGCTGTTGCCGTCTGTGATCTCAGCAACCCTTTGTCACATTCGCAGTAATGCCTGTAATAACACTTCTGCCGGGAATGACAACAACAATTCTCAGAGACATATTTAAAAAGATCATGGGCTTCTCTCCGTATAGGTGTGGCCTGTTGTTACAGGCTCCACGCCACTCCATGGGAAAACTGAAACCCAGCTGAGGGAGCGGAGATGTTGTTCGCCCTTCGTAGCGAGTGGCGGTGCGCTTTCTAGAGGAAGGATGGCTTAGATGAAGCAAGCAGGTTAGAGGAGGTGTTGTTATGAGACCGTCCTTTTCCAGGAGCTCTTTGCCTTTAGGGGAAAAAAATATAAAAAAAATAAATAAACACATGGCCTTGATGTTGACTTAAGGAGACATGATCCACAGGTTATTACTGCTCTCTGCTTTCTCTCGCTCTCCCATGACTCCTGGATGAGTTTATGTAAGCTAAGCAGATTGCCTCCCGCCTGTCTAAACCCCACATACTCACACACACACACACACACACACACACACACACACACACACACACACACACACACACACACACACACACACATGTTAGCCTTCAGGGCAATGGAAGGCAGATGCTGCTGTCATATCTCATTTACACCTATTGCTGTGCAGCTGTAATGGATAGATGGTGAGTGTTTGTGATACAAGTCTTTGCAAGCTGACATTTCCCACCTGAAGGAAGGTTTCAGCATACCTGGTTTACTTGCTTGAAATAACAAAAAGGGACAAATACATCTTAGTTATTTACAGATGCATTTAAAAAGGTAAATGATTTGTAATTCAGATTTAATTTGGATAAAAAGTCCAAAGATGGTGATGAAGAAAGAAAATATGTTTTCACAAATCTCACTATTCTGTTTGTTTCGCAAACATTTGGGAGAGAAAAAAAAGGGCTTCTCTGAACGCTGCCACAAAACTTAAAAGCCTGAAAAACTGATTGGACCAGAACTAAAGATGAGAAGACGGTGAGCTGGTGGCGCCATCTTGTGGCCGATATGAAACAACTACCACCTCAGTGGAAGCATTAAAACAGCTTTATAATGTGACCCTGATCTTTTTAATCTGTAATATTACACTAACAAAAAAATAGCAGGAAGAATAACATTCTTATTTACTGGCACCTCTCTGTTTTGTAAGAGATAAACCTCTGAGTGCATCTCATCTGTACTCCAAAGTATGAGATTTCAATGAAACAATGAACAAATATTTAACCCCAAAGTCAGAATTTAAAGTAGTCAGGGGTAAAACCGTAATCTCAAAATCCAATATGTCTGCCTCGCATTTAAAGCCTAGTGGTAACCATGATTAAGTAAGTATTAGCAGTCTCTTTTGAATCTTTTGCATATTGTGATTCAACATCCTCTGCTGAGCAAACCAAGCAGTTTGGAGAGCGTGGTAAAGAGGAGGATGTTGTTATCTATCATGGCTAACCCTGATCACCCTCAGAGCAGCCAAGTGTCTCCTTAAACACTTCTCCAACTGCGCTGCCATGGCAACAGGTACAGGAAATCACTCCTGCCTCAGGCCATGACAACATGCAACAGTCACCTCTGACTGCAATGCTGATGCCTCTTTTGCACTCAACTATTTACACGGGTTTGTCATTCCTACTTCAAGCAGAAATGTATCTTTTGTGCATGTTGTTTGTATAAAGTATACTTTGTTCTTGTCTTATTATTTGTATTATGGATGTGCTTATCTACCTGCTTACCTCATTATTACCTTTTGAAGATTTAGGATCGAAAGGATCTTTTTCTTTTATCAACATGTTTCTTCAACGTTATAGTGAATCCACTAGAGAATCTATGGGAGCATAGTAACTTTTTAATAACATTTAAACAGAAAAATATTTTTTGTTTCAAAACTGACAATCTTTTTGCTTTTTTATATAATATTTTGAAAAACACCAGATTTTTCCTATCAGAATCAAACTTGCCAATTGCCAATGTGTTAACCTGGTTATCAAGTATCTCATCACATTCTTTAATATCACTTAACTGAAATATTTTACATTTTGTTATTAAGAATGTATGTCAAGCTCCAACTTCAGTGTCAACATGCATATTTCTGGTGTATTGGTCTCCTTAGTTCTCATTCACACTATGATTTTTTAAGTACATAGTCTTAAGAGTTTTATTGAAAGGTTTGATGAGAAAAGGTCGATGTGCTTGAAAGAAAATACACCATTTTTGTTTGCTGGAGCTTAATAGCTCAACATTTAATTTGTTGGGGTTAGCTTGAAAATAATAGCAACCACAAGAAAACAAACCTTTCCACGAAGCATTGTGATATGTTTTTCTAGTTTTAAAATGTCACGGTAGGTGTAGCAGCATCAAATGCGTCCCTGCTTCCCTGTTCAGAAAGCTGCGCAGCCTTAATTAGCCTGATTGGTAACACCTGCGCTCTTCCGGCTCCTCCAGGTCGTCATGGCAGCGATGCAGAAGCTCTGCGGTCGGAAGAGGTCGCTGCGGGTTTAAGCTAGCCCGAACCAGAGGGGCTCTATGTTCCGTCTGCTAACAGGGTATTTTTCAGGTGAGAACAGCTTGTCACTTGCCAAAAGAACACCGAGTGTTTCTCTTGGTGCGAAAGCACCCGAAAAGTTGCTCCGTCGCTGAGCTAAACTTTTCTGGTTTGAAAAGCAAGACATAGGCGTAGGAGTCTGCAGCCTGCGGCTCCGGAACCGGCTTCCCACAATATGGCTCTTAATAACTTGTAGAACCAACAATTTAAAAAAAAGGAAAAAAGTATAGCAACAATAATAAATTGGGATTTTACTAGTTTTTTTCTGCATTGAATTTACGCAACGAAATCACTTTAAAAGTACCAGCGATAGTATTTTTTTGTCATGTGGGAAACGGTATTTTGCCACAAACACCAATAATCAATAATAGAAAATGCATCCATCCTCTCTTTGCATTTTTTTCCCTTTTGTTATCTTAAAACCCAAAATTAAAGATAAAATAGGGGGGGGGGGGGTTGAATTACCTAAAACTGTCAACATTTTACACTTTATCAAAAAATATTCTCAAAATACACAGTCCAGTCACATTAATGTGACCACCACGTACTTTCCACTTCAGAGTTAAATAACCAATCACAGAAGGCAGGTGGCAGCACAGTGCAGTTGAGCGTATATAAAGGGTGTGTGTGGGCTTCGGAAAACATTTCAATCGTTGGCGTAATGCAGAAACGAAGCGATTTATCCGACGTCCAAAAGGGCATGATCATTGGCTTTCGGGCCAAGGGTGGAAGCATTTCCGAAACGGCTGAGTTTGTGAACTGTTCGCGTGCCGCCGTGGTAAAAGTGTACCGTGCATGGCAAAATGGGACTGTCCAAAATCAACGACGTGGCAAATGTGGTGCACCACGGGCCATAGATGACAGAGGCGAACGACGGTTGCGGAGATGCGTTCGGGCAGATAGACGGGCTACCGTTGAGCAACTGACCACTAAAATGAACCAAGGGGCTACCACAAGTGTCTCCCAAACCACTATTCAGCGAACATTGCTGCGTCTGGGCCTCCGAAGCGGACGCCTGGTTCGTGCACCTATGCTGACTGGTGTTCATCGACGACGAAGGCTAGAATTTGCACGCCAGTACAGCAGCTGGACGTCCACTGAGTGGCGACAGGTAGCGTTTTCAGATGAATCGCGTTTTATGCTCCATCGGACAGATGGACGTTGGCGTATAAGGCGTGAAACCTCTGAAAGGAACCACCCTGCAACCATTGCAGGAACGGTCCAAGCTGGAGGCGGGAGCATTATGGTCTGGGGAATGTTTTCCTGGCATTCTCTGGGTTCACTGATTATTGTGGAAGGCACGATGGATCAATACAAGTACGCATCTGTCCTTGCGGACCATGTCCACCCCTACATGCGCATTGTTTTTCCTCAGGATGATGGCATCTTCCAGCAGGACAATGCGAGGTGCCATACAGCTGCCAGTGTACGTGCGTGGTTCGAAGAGCACCAGGATGAGTTTACCGTCCTCCCCTGGCCAGCAAACTCACCTGACTTAAACCCAATCGAGCATCTGTGGGACCATCTCGATCGAGTTGTTCGCGCCATGGATCCTCAACCGCGTAATCTAGCGCAGCTGGCCACGGCATTAGAGTCGGCATGGCTCAACATCCCAGAGAAGACCTTCAGGGACCTAAGTGACTCTCTTCCTGCACGTCTCGTAGCAGTTCGCTCTGCGAAAGGTGGTTATTCTGGCTTTTGACAGATGGTCACATTAATGTGACTGGACTGTGTATAATGTAACAGTCGCTCTCTGGTTTGTAAATTTTGCAGACTCCTGACCTTACAATTATACCAGTCTCTCCAACAATGCAACAAAGATGGATGCAGCGTTTCAGGCAAAAGGAACCGGGTCAAGTTTTGAGTAAATGGAATGTATTATGCTTCAAACTTGTACAATAACCAAGATGTAACCAAAATTTTTGTCTAGCATATTGTGAGCAGTGAAATGTTATCAGTAGCAGATGGATACAATTTTAATCATTGACTAAATGTGGCAAATGCATGTGCATATTGTTTTAATGTTGTACTGTTTCCTCAAATAAATTCTGTTTGTAAGAATGAAGAACAAAATTCGATGAAAATACAAAAATGAAATAAAGCTATTACAATGCAAATGACCAAAGTAAAAGAAAAGAACAAAGTGTTCTTAAAGAGAAGTTTAAACCTGAGTCATTGGAAACACAAGCTGCCTGAGGATTCAAAACATATTATTTTAAGATCTTCTCTTTCATTCAAAGTGTGTGGATGTGCACCATTTGTCACCTGGACAACAGAGCGGTTAGAAACAGTTAGAAAGAGTTTGAGTCCAGTTTGAAACTGTTTATTGGCTGGAGATCAGCTTCCAGAGAATGGTGTTTTAAATAATAAAGCTGTTAAATCTGCAAAAACATGATTAAATCCCAGTTTGAACATTAACCACAAAGTGATCTCTTGCAGAGTTATCTTGTTAGTTCTCCCTTACTTTGTCAGGTTATTGACGCCGTGCTCTCAGATTCCTCTGACCTTGTGTTGTTACCAAATTCCTTCATCTCTAATTAAGAAGAAAACTTGTCCTTAACTGCTTCATCATCACTAAAGGAGTGCGCCCTTTGGGTCCCTGCCAGGGTGAGTAAGAGGCCTCTTTGCACGGTTGTGCCTATGGGGTCATTTCTTTTCATAATCCAACCATGTTTGAGACATTTATGATTTACATGGGCCCTTGAATTACATTGTTAAAAACAGCAGATCTGAGGGAAATTATGCACAAATTCTACAAAAAAAAAAATCCCCCCAAAATTGGGGCGTCTGATGACGATAGTCTGTCTCTTTTACTGGTTTAAATATTGCCTGTAAAATTACTTGTATGAACAAATAATTAACTAATGGGGTCTGTATAATAACCTTTTCATCTAACTGCAGGTCCTTGAAATTGGTACCAATAGTCCGTGTGGGATGTTTATGGATTCAATAAAGTGCATTAATTATAGATGGTTTGTCCTTAAAAGTTTTACTAAAATGTTTGAACAAAGCACTGGAGACATTGAGAATGGCTCAGCTTTCTTCCAAACTGCCCCAAGACTTTCCATCCGCAGAGAGGGAGACAGGCTGCTGTGATAAAATATTCTTGTAGAGTTTCCTGGATCCTGTCCCTCTGTCTTGCTCTTTTCTTGATAGAGAGACAGCCACACAGTGTCTGTAATCTGACTCAGTCAGTTGTTGTGTTTTTTGGGACAGTTGTCTTGACTTAGTTGCCATAGAAAGGTCTTCCATCCAATCACTGAATTAAAATACATTATTCTCTTTATAGATCCCCAAACACTGTCAAGGGACTTGGCTCAATAAAGATCTCAAAATAAAGAACACAGTATTGGTTTTGAAATCAACCACACATAACACACTTAGGAAATGAGACATATTTTGGCACAGCTGTTTGGCCAAAGTTTGATATTGTCTTCTTAAAGGAACGGCTAGATTTCTTTCTTAATAAAAAGTGTCTGTCGTTTTTTTCTTAATGAAGTTAGTAACAGTGACATGAACCTCAATCTGTGATAGTTGGGCACACAAATCGCTGCACTGTTGCTAAGTGGATTCTGATCATTTTGAAAACTACTAATCATCGGCAGCAGCGTTACAACATAAATAAAATGTGGAACAGAATCAGGTGCCACTGCTACAGAAGTCATGCAGGTATGACACTATTGTGACTGGAGAATTATCTTTTCTCCAGCGAGGTTCGTATGAGGTGGAAGAAGAGTCAGTGAGTTGAGGTCATCAATTCCTTTTATAAAGACTAAAATGCAGCGCTGGTCCATTTTCTTTATGCTGTCCTTACGGGCTAACAGAACAAAATGGCATCTAACAACAGTTTCTAGTTCTCTTTGTTGGCCTCCATCTAAGCTATATGGAGGACCAAAACTGACATAATAATAAATATATAAATAAATAAAAGTCATTTGATTAAAACCTTAGTTTTGTGTGTGTGTGTGTGTGTGTGGTGTGTGTGTGTGTGTGTGTGTGTGTGTGTGTGTGTACGAACATGCAAATAGGAAGTTGACCAAGGTGTCGGTGTGTTGCTTCTCCACAGGTTTGCTGACATGGACTGGCTGAGTTCTTCCTCATCTCCAGGCCCATCACCGACAGCCGAGACTTCACCAGCTCACTGGCCCCTGGATGTTGCTCTGTGGCCCCCCGTTGGCCTGCCGGGGGCCCAGGTGTTCTTTAACCATCTTCTGCAGTGATCGCATGCAGACAGGGATGAGGCGGTCGATGTAGCTACTGTTGTAGCTCCAGGCTGACATCACGATAATCGGAGTTCCTAACAGCTGGGTAGGGTTGGTGTTGCTGGTTGCCTTCTTGTAGTTGGTCAATCCTCAATGGATGACTTTCCTCACAGTGACTGGTGAGACTCCAACTCTCCTCGTACTTGGAGGCAATGCTGAACGGCCCAGTGGGGAGATGATCATGAGGCGGGACAGCAGGCAGTGAACGGGAACCTTTTGAAGATGACTTAAGAGAGACTGCTGTGTGAAAGTGTGTGTGGATCATTCCTAATTGAATTTTCCATCCAGTAATAGAACTGAGGAAAACAACGGTAGTTATTTCATTTTGTTTTAAAATAGACAAATTTATGTTGTGATACAAGCGTTTCCATGGTTACATGGATCAGTCACATTTTGTAATTTTTTTTTCTGATAAAATTGCAATAATAGAAACCTCTGCATTGCAGAAATTATTAAATATTTTTCATATTTTACAACATAAGCTTTCACAAGCATAGGCGGAAAAAAGGCAATTTTACTTCACACGGGGTATAAAATCCTTTTTTTTTCTGCCAGCGTAGTTATTGCATCTCTAGAAATAAGATTAAGTACGCAGTCAGTCTTGCACCCCCACCCCCATTCTGCTCCCCCACAGACTGAATTAGGTTCAGTGTCTCTAAATAAAACACCCGCACTTCTAAAAACGTTATTTGTGGATTCTCTTAAAAATGATTTTGCTATTTCTGTGTGATGAATTATGGTAAAAATCGATAACATTTAATAAACAGCCTCTCTCGGGTTCTCTCTGTCCTCATCTTGCACACCGTGTCCTGGAAACATTATTTACCAAGTGAATAAATTTTAACCGAGAGGTCCTGTTCCTGTAGACAGTAACTCTGTAGTATCTTCTCTCATCTAGCAGTCTGCCGGTGCTGCACTGTGAAGTCAATAAGCAACTTTTCTAAAAAAAAAAAAAAAAATCCAATCAAAGTTGAATAATATCTAATTGAGCTAACAGTTAATAAACATTTTATCCACAAAAAAATGAAGAAAACCTGTTACTATACTGAAGCACAGCAAAATGTCAATAATAGACATGCTTTTATAGCTCTTTTGTAAGCTTTAAGTGTCAGGCCTCCTTAATTATAGGTGACCTTGTGAGTAACTCAGTGGCCACTAAGTAAAAGACATAAGGAGCAACAATGGGGAGAACAGATGTGTGCATTAGACAGTTAAGGTAGTTGGGAACAAAGAGAGAGGATATGCTGGCACACACAAGGACCATAAAGAGCATAAATATAGCAGCAGCTGTCCTGTTTGCTTCCAGTGGAGGGCTTTATTGCAGATTAAAAAATATATTTGGAGGGCTGCCATGTAAAAGCTGACCCACTAAAGCACCCATTTTCTATTGCACATTAATCAAAGAGTATGGGTGTTATTAGTCATCAGAAATGACAGTGGTGTGCAGCACAGGATGTGGACAGAAAAAAAAGTCTGTTTATTAAACTTTATTGATTTTTTTTCCTTTAAAGTACTCAGAAATGGCATGATGGGAAAATATCTGCTTATTCTTCCTATATTGGAGAGTTTCCAAGAGTCCATAAATCTTGTTTTTTGTGGACTTTCTGTGTCATCAAAAGATAGAAACCTTTAGTCTGTATACTGCAGATGGAGTAAAAGCTGCTCTGCTGTTAAAACTGCATATTGGCATTCTCTTTGTACAAATGTTTTCGATAAGTGTAGTAAGACATTTTCTCTTCAGTGGACGTCCTCTTTTGCTTTCAATTTCCTCTTTAAAAGTAAAAAAAATCATTGATTCTTTAATTTACCTTTTTTTTCAAAGCTTGAAAGGAAACTCACAATCGGCAGAGTGATATTTTTCCCAGTTGGCGGACATCTGTGGTCATGCTTTTATTTTCCGTTTTAGGCTGGTCAGTCCTTATCTTTATAAATACTGGAAAAATTAGAGATAGCGTTTTCTATGTAATGCAATGTCCAAATTAAGCTCCACACAGATGTTGAAAGTCATATTTGGTTTAAGCAAATGATCAAATCATTTTTGAACTACATTAAGTTATGCTTATATCTGTTTACCTGTTACTTGGTTTAAAAAGGTTCAGTATTTAAATGACACATTGACCAAAAAAGCCCAAGTCTAAAACTATATTAAGTTAAATTTGTTTAAATTCAATGAAAAAAACTAAAAATACAAAAATTTAAAAACTTTTGGAATTGGAATATTTTTTTTGTTTCAAACAAAAAAGAAAACTTACCTAAAAAACCAAAAAACGTTTTGTTTAAAAAACTATTTTTTTTTAAAATTAAAATCACTAATTTTTATCTCATGAAGTGAAAAAGTTATTTGCAGAACATAAACTTTTATTTCCGCATGTCAGAATGTTTTGGTTGACAGCCTAAGTTTTTGACGGACCCTTTTATGATTGAACTCGAAGAGTTTTGATTGGTGGAAACATGAACATCCTGGGCGGGGCCTAAAGACGAGCGTTGCAAGATGTGTTCCTATTGGTTAGCGCTGACTAAGACGGATGACTCTGACTCTGCTCTGTCAGAACTCTGCCCTGAGCTGCAGGGTTTGCGCCCTCGCGTCAGTGACAGGACACAGAATGTGAATGGTAAGCAAGCTTCACAAAATTTCACAGTTAACGGCTACTAAAGTGTCCTGCCCTTTTTCAAAGAAGAAATTTTACATAACTTATGACGACAGTCTCATATCTTGTCTGACGCATTCCCTGTTAACATATCATGCTAGCTAATGTTAGCACTAGGTAAAGTACATAAACTAGGCTTGTGTAACGTTCGCCTGTCTTTATGTTGAATTCGTTAACCAGCGCACCTTTGTCGAGTGGCATTAAGCGTGGAAAATACCAAATGTAATGGAGGAATATATGTTAAAAACTGTTATGTAATGCCTCCGTGTGTTTATTAACTAACAGCGAAGTCCGGTGTGTTTTCCCACTTTAGCTTTGCTGCTAGATTTTTAAGTGAATTTTTTTTTTCTTTTTGTTTGAAACAAAAACAAAAATATTACAATTCCAAAAGTTTTGAACACAACTTCATTTATTTTTTGATGGAATAATTGTGGAACACATTTAGGAGAGAACTGAATGGCGCCATCAAGTCGTTGAGCTCTGGAAGCGGCACTGCAGCCCAGAACATTCCGCTGCCACAATGTGCTGCTGGAGTAATTATGGCTCCTCCTGGGAAGGTCCAGTCCTGTGATGGGTTTTTTTTTATGTGTGAATGATTGCCTTCACTGCGCGTCACTAGGACCCCAAAGCCTTTGTAACCCCTTCTAGACAAAATTCAACCCAAAATGTGGATAATAACAGTTAATTCATGATTTAATAGTGGAAAATATATTAATCTTAGCAAAACACCAGATTGGCCTGGGTTGCTTTTTTTTCCATTGGTAAATAAAAACATTACTCATTACTTGGGTTATCTTTATCCGACATCAAAATTAATTTGATTTGAAATGGGTAAAGTGGTGACTTTGTCTTCACTGCAGTGAAGCTCTTTGACTGTGGATCTGTGGTCAGAAGGTGATTTAATCTCCCGCCTCAGCAGCCTCCTGTATGAGTAGGTGTGTGTGTGAATGAATGTAATAAGGTATTATAAATTGTGTAGGGGGATAGAAAAAGAAAGTCCTTCAACCTTATCTTACATTTCAAGGTTACAGGCATATGCTGACTTATAGTACCTATAATTACCAAAATCCTGTAATACCCACACCTTCCAGGTGCTTAAAACTACTTCCAGACTCTTGAATGTGTATAGAAGCGATTAGGACTATGTGATTAACTTATTGGACTCCAATATGCGTGACATTTAACTCCTCCCGCACTCCTTTTCAGAAGCGTTCATGTTTTCAGATCGTCTGGAGACTCTCTTGCTCTCTCGCCAATCTCACCGTCGTTTTGCGGCGAACACAAAGTTGTCTCTGCTCCGTTGACGTGCCTTTGTTTCTCCCAGCGTACCCTCCCACCTATCCATCTGTGCTCTTCCTTGGCTGACTTTGTGTCTCTCCTCTGAGTGTGTTCCAGCCATATTGCAGCTTGAAGTCTCTCTCTCCTTCTAATGAGCCAATTGTTCCCGTGTTTTGTTCCCCCCAGGGAATGTGGCGCAGCTAACAACATTCTGCTCACAACCATTTTAAAACACATTCACTGCACTGGGGAGGGATCGGGGCCAACAAAACAATAATGCCTTGGAGCACGTACCAAAAAAAAAAAGACAAATGTGTTAATGACAGTCGCACCAGCAAAGTGACAGCGCATTGTTTTTCTGTCAATTAGACCTTGGTTATTCAAAAGAAATTTGCAACTCCCCGCAGAGTAAACGGCGTGGCATCTCCCGGCCCTGCTGTGGGTTGCGTAAATGATGTATTCATTCCCTTTCTCTGCGTGTGTCCCAGTGTGACACATCAGTCTGGAGACAAGTGACAATATTTTATCCACATATTGCTGCTCCTGCAAATATAGAGAAAAGTGTACATCCATTTTTTGAAATGTGGCTCCACAGTAGTGTTGTAAAGAGTAATGAAGCAGATGGCATTCAAGGCCTGATTAACTGTTATGGCGTTTGGCTTTTCTCCGTAAATGCTACATCCCAGGTGGACTACTCCGTTAACAGAAGACCGGCCTCTGTCTGTCACTTTTTTTTCCCTGTCTCTTTCTTGCCTTTTCTCTTATTCCTCTGCTTGATAGGAGCTCAACTCTGTTCATTAGTTGGGCATAGACTGAATACAAACTGTGCCCTACAACATTATTCCTCCTATTGGTCCTTTTCTCATTTTGTCACACCACAACCTTTATAAATCTCAATAGATTGTACCGTAAATATAATCCTGTGTAAGCAACAGCCCATTGAATAAGTAAGAACACTTGTGTGTAATTTAATGTCGGCATCATGAAGATCAAATAACACAGAAGACGGGTCAGGAATGAAGTTGAGGAGTGTTAAAGTAAGCTTGGATTATTATGGCTTAACGGCAAATAAAGCAGCCAGGAGGCCTGTGGTATTTGTGGATGATCTGCTGAAATCTACAGCGCTGGTGTGTGAATAACTGAGTCGTTTCCCTAAACATTTCCCTAAAAATGGCAGAAAGAAAGTTATTGTGGAAAGAGGGTCATTAGAAGACCTGTTTAAAGTTTGCTGCACTGCAAAAACACAAAATCTTAACTGTTTTTACTTTATAGTGCAAATATCCAAGTACACATGAAGTAATACAAAATTATTTCATAATTAACTTTTCAGTGACGTATAGGAGCTTGTTTTGAAGTCAATTATCCCCAATACTGATTTTAAAAAAGTGCGTATTTCCCTGGCAGATTATTTCATTTATAATAAAGTTAAGTGAAATAATTTACCAGTGGAACTAGTTCATTTTAAAAATCAATATTAAGGAATTATTTGCTTAAAACAAGCTCATATATCCTTATTAAAAAGTTACTTGTAAATTAGTTCTACCTTATCTCAAGTGTCGAAGAAATTACGTCAAAAATATTTTTGTTAAATGTCATAATCAGAATAATCAACCAAATCCACGTCAGACTGAACAAAGTTCCACTTACTATTAATCAAAGGCAACTCGGGTGAGTTTTCAGCCTTGATATCAAGGAACACAGTTTTTTTTGGCTGTTTTCTGGATGTTTGTTCCCTAGTGGAGCATAAAAAAATGAATTGGTAAATGTGCAAATCAGTTGGAGACAAAACCCAAAGAGGTGGAACAAAAGGTTGTTCTGCAAGGCTCTGATTTATGAGAGTTGCATATAAAAGCATACTTCACTTATCAGTTTTTACATGTGCAATACAGCATTACTTTCCAATATTTTCATTCTACTTTGCAAAAAGCTCTGTCGGTTTATCACAAAATAAATTCACAGAAGTTACAAGCTGTTGCTTTAAGAAATATAAAAAAGTTCAAGAGGTGTTTTTATTTTTGGAGATGAGTGTAGATGTCCATTTCATTTTTGACAGGTTTGTCAAGAGTTGGCTTGAATAAAACTCGGCTTGCTCTCTAATTACGTCAACATTGGTTTAGTGGCGGCGTTATATTCTCACCGCTGACTCCTTAATCTGCATTAAATACGTCAGGATAAAGGTCTGTCTTCGCTTGTCCGCACCCTTTGCACCTCACTTCAATTTGTCTTCACATCTCGAGCAGAAAAGACAGATATGAGGAATTAGCTCTTTTACTTGAGTGAATTACTTTGCTCTATCTTAATGAGGTTCGCCATGTCGGAGGGAGCGCTTCACAGCGAGCATGCTAAATAGACTCATGCTGGAAAAGAGTATTAGTCCCTAACTGCATAAATAAATTTTCTCTCCAGCTCTAATTCTGCCACTGCTGCCACGCAATTAGCCCCATACACAATTTTATCTTGTCACTTCCAAATGGGAATATTTCCTATTCTAAGCACAAGAGGAATCATCCTCTTTTTTTTTTTTTTTTTCTTTTAGAAAAACTAATTCCAGAATCTAATTAACTGTAGAAGAAAACATGTCACCCATTTGGCTAGAAACATCAAATGTAGTTATGTAAATAGCCCTGCAGATTGTAGCATGTGCTTGGACAGAGCTTCATCGTGGATGATGTGGGCCCCAGATAGAAAGATTATTCAGCCATGTCTACGGGGAGACGAACAGGGAGAAATAAGCCTGGTAATTTATTGTGCTGGTATTTCTCCTGTTTCACTTCAGACAGCTCATTAAAGGAACGGGTGTCACCCAGTTGGACAGAAAGACAGACAGGAGCCTCTCTCTAATGGTCCCTCCTCTGCTCCGGCTGCATCAGCTCTTTTCTGGCTTTTGCGTTGCTAGCTTAATCTGTCTTTTTTTTTTTTCTTTTTATTTGAGTTGCCAAATAGGATTTAGCACAATTCATCATTTTACTCCTTGCAGGGTAGAGGGAGGAGCCGCCTCATATCCTCCCTCCTGATGCAGTCTGCTTAGCTGGCTGTTTTGGGGAACCCATGGAGACATGGCCACAGGGTAAGGAAGACAAGTCCTTACAGTTTTTGTAGGATGCAGTGGACAGACACAGATAACTTCATTAATATGCTGTACAGGCGTCATTCTGTTGTAGCACACTGGAGACTCTGTTGGCAGTAAGTGGTTCGTGTGTTGAGAGAATCCTGCAGCTTCTCCTTAGACTGTGCTCGCATGCAGTGCGTTGCAAATGTACTCTTACCTGTCAAACGTTTGTTTTGCATTTCATCGCTTTACGACTACAATCTTCAATGTGTTTCATTTGCATACACTGACACAAAATTGTGTCTAATTTTGAAGTGGAAGGAAAATGACAGATGTTTTCTTTTATTAATATTATTCTACAGTTCAGTCTTTTGGGCTAGGTAGGGAGAAAGACAACTTTTACACATGTAAAGAGTGAATTTTTTGCTCATACATTTTTGGTTTATATCTCCAGCTCCGATTGGATGGACATCAACTTCTAAGTGTTGCAATAGATGTCAAATGGATTTAGGCCTGAACTTTGACTGGGCCATGTTAACACCTGATTATGAGTCGATCATCAGGTGTGGCAGATAAATTCACTTATAACAACAAAACATTTTCCCTGTTATAAGTGAAATAATCTACCAGTGAAATTAGCACAGTTTCCTCAATATTAAAACAAGCTCCTACATGTTGCTGAAAAGTTACTTGTAAGTTAGTTTTTTCCTATTTCAAGTGCACTAAGATATTTGCACTAGCAACTAGACCTAAAATACTTGGTAATATTTTGTGTTTTTGCAGTGTTATGCCCCAGTGCCAGGTGAAAGACAGCACGTTGTTTCCTCCACCATGTTTCACCAAGTAGATTTTAGTAGCTAATGTGACCAGAAGAGCTTCTGTTTGGTGTGTCTCCTACAATGCTTGGAAACTGCAAAATGACTACTTGACCTTTCTCTTCTGTAATAACTTTCTGTTTGACCTCCTCCTCCATAAAGACTAAATTTAAATTGTGCATAACTAATAGATCCTTCTGCTTTCTCTGCAACTCCTCCAGAGTTTCCACAGACCTTTTGGCTGCTTCTGTGACCAGAACTCTCCATCTTGGTCTGCCAGTTCAGATACACGGTCCTGTCTTGTATTTTGATTGATGGATTCAGCAGTGAGATGTTCAGATCTTGGGATACTGCGTTATTCCCTGGCCCTGCTTAACTCTATCTCTGACCACACCCCGTTGCCTCGTTGTTAACTTTTCCTTCTGATGTCGGACTTCACAGCAGGCTCTTCTGCTGCTCTCCTCACATCTCTACATGCCAGCCAGTGTTTGTTTGCAGACACAAAGGCACACAGAAAAGAAGTTGGGTCCACTCAGTAGCAAACAAGTAATTAATTATTGAGGACTCCAAACACAACCCGTCACTGATCTACATGGCCGTTTAGGGCCGGTTGATCCATAATTCACGCCACTCTTTCACTCCAGTGAGTGGTGAGATCGAAAGGCCACACGTCAGAGCTCTCGAGACTTAGCCGTCCTTCGTTGTACCTCCAAATCACACTGCATGAGCCAGGCTGTTTGAGAGTCAAGAGCAATCAAGTTCGCACAAGTCTTTTGTTTTAATTAAGTTTTAAATTCACCTTTTTTCTTTTTTTTTTTGAGTAATTAACCTTCTCTGTGTAGTTGTTCTCACAGCATTTTAAAGTGATTACCAATGCATTTGTGCTGAAAGCACTGGGGTGCCTTTTTAGACAAACCCACAAGCTTCTTGTTTAATATGTGAAGCAGATACTTTCCAAGTGCTGTACATCAAGAATGCAAATAGCGTGGTGTCAAAGGGGGTTTGGTTAATTAGCTGGGGATGTGATGCTGGCTCTTGCCCATAGCGGCTTGTGTTCCTTGGGACTGCAGTCCTCAACAGGGGGGCTGTTCTTTGATCTGCGGATCCCACGGTCTGCCAACATTTCCACAACCTCTGCAGCGCTGGAGAACAGACTGACGGGAACAAAGTGTGTGCGCCTCTGTGGGTGTGTGTTTGTCTCTATGACGGATCCAATTAGTTTACAGTTTTCCTTTGCCAAACTATCCTTTTCTGTCAGCTTCTAACTGTCAGGTTGAATTAACTTTTCATGTTTGACTATTGATCATTTATGTTGTTTGTCTTCAGAAAGAGGAAACAACAGAAGATTTTATTCTTTTTCAGCTCATTTTCAGTTGTGCGAGTTCTACATTTGTCACAGCTTGAGATTTTTCTTAGTTGCAGCAAAAAAACCAACAAACTACTATTTTCTAAACGGGTTATTAATCCCAACACTATCTTCTCCCTTCAAACAACATGTTATATAATATAATATACACAGACTTGTTAAAATGGAAAAATAGTTTACAGCACTGCGATTATAGATCATCTTAATGGGATTTCTTTTTAAATCAGATTCAAATCTTTTGACTGGATGAAATTAATTTTTAATCCAAATCTGCCAGTGATTAGAGTAATTATACTCTCATCTTTATATGTTAATGATCTGGGATTATTTATCTCAACCCTTAGTCTGTCAATCTGTGTGAATTCAGTCTGTATTCACTAGTACATACAGACTTTAACTGAGAGATTTCCTAAAAGTTTACATTTCTAAGTGCAACACATTCATTAATGGACAGACATTGAAAGTTCAACACACAATAAAACCAAGCAA
Source organism: Poecilia picta (assembly GCA_033032245.1). Lineage (NCBI taxonomy): Eukaryota > Metazoa > Chordata > Actinopteri > Cyprinodontiformes > Poeciliidae > Poecilia > Poecilia picta. Next base: position 7,270,858 of record CM065357.1, on the reverse strand, counting down.
CTTTGACGCAACACATTCATCTTGCTTAGTGTCTGTTTTACGTCTCACTCCCTGTTACAGTTTACGAGCTGCCTGGATGAAAACGTGTTTAACAGTAGTTTCCTTTTAAACACCCTCTTACAGCTTTTGTTCTTCCTCGGACTTCGTTTTTAAAACCTCCCTGATAGCGAAGATGCATCACTGAGAAAAAAGTATTTTGTCTCAAGTAACTCAGATCATCAAACAACTCTTAAAGTCATACAAAGAAAATCTGATTGCATACAAAGTGCAGTTTTGAAATGGTAGTTATATTTATTAAGGAGAGGAAGCAATTCAAAGCAACTCAGCTCTATTTGGAAAAAGCAATTGCCCTCTTTGTTAAATCACGAGTTAACGTTGATTAATGACATTTTCTTTTGTTCAATTTCACTAACCACATGCAGGCCTGATTACTACCAGACCTGAATAATAAAAATGCACTCAAAAGGAACCTGGCTGACAAGCTGAAAGATCTGGAAAACCAACACTTGATGCTCTGATCTGAAATAAATTAGAAACAATCGAGAAACATCTTTTTCCCTTCTCAGAGCATCCGTTTTTTTCTGTAGTCTATACATCTTTACTACGCCTCATGATCATCTGAAATGTCCAACATGGATGGAGAATGAAGTCCACAATAGTATTACACCCATCCACTTGGGGAGGTAGTGCTAAACCGTAACCACTATGAATTGACAGCTAAAATGGGGGTACAAACCCAGGCAGCAGCTACTGGAGGAGCATGAGGCACACAGTGTTGACGGCAGACTATTCCCCAATTTCTGATCTGAGAAATGAGCAAGTTAATAACTTGCCTGTTGACATTGGGCCTCCATGAGGAGCGAAACAAAGTTCTTCACTGTATGTCATATCCAAATGAAGGGTTGCCACCCCACTTTGGTTCCATAGTCCGAAAGCATAAAGAAAAACGATTTTGTAAAGAAGAGTGTAATTTATCCAGTGATGCTAAAGACTTTAAGGCAGACAGTTGTTGCCTCCCAACTACTTCATATCCAGCCAGTTTGACTGGAAAAGTTTATTTTCTTCAGGGTTTCCCCCAGTGTATTATAGGCAAGGCGGCCCGCCATGCCTAGCTACCCCTGCCGCCAGGCCTAGTGTTTCAGCTGTTTGGGATTCCCCTCGGTAATTTCCCCTCAGAAAGCAGGCGGTTGATCTGCGCTTTCTGATTGGCTCTCGTTAAGTCACCCCGCCCCTCCCTTCAACAGAATTGTCGGATCTCGCGTGATGTCTACCTGGTCAAGCTATAGGACAACAGAGCAACACTGGCAACCAACAGGCGTCGCTTTAAGGCTTGAGTGGCTTTAGACAATTGACGAATGAATGATTTATACTTTGAAGTGTGACAAGAAATCAAGATCAGTGGAAATCTGCAAAGGAGAATGTTACATTTTCAAAGCACTCAACTTGAATCTTCTGTCAGTAACAATTTTTTCACTGGAGAGTGAACTGATTCTGTTCCAGTCTCTCTGCCCATGTCGAATGAATCTTATGCCCAGGAACTCTTGGATGAAATCTTGGCATCGTATTTTAAAAATCGAGAGCAAATGAAATCAGCATAGTGTCTTGTATTCATGTGAAAATAACAAGAAATGTTGAAGGATGCGACTCAGCAAGAGTGACAATATTTAAGTCATTTTCTGTTATAAAGATATTCAGAGGTATAAACTATGATGCATGGAATAAAGTTAATTTTGCCAATATCTGACTTGGTGAATTCATTGCATTGTGCGTCCTGTGACAACCGGTTAGCACAGCCTTGATGATACCAAAGACCTTACATTGTGTCACACATATTCAGCTGAAACGACTAATTTGCCTTTCTTGTGTTTTTTGTTGTTTTTGAATGAATTATGGCATTACCCGAGGATGTGGAACAATGCATCAAAAACAACACGTGCTTCTGCTATTTATGTTCTCAGTGGCACCCTTGGAAATTATGACAGAAGAGCTGAATTGAATTCATTATACCAGGGCGATGTTTGATGTGTGTTAGAATGCATAATGTGGTCTTGGAGTGATGGGCACAGCTGGACGTGTTTAACCCTGTGACGGTTGTGTCTTTAGTAGGTCAGGACATTTTCTATGAATGGAAACTGAAGTTTAGAACATGTCTGAGCCTTAGCATGCTCGGTAAGAGGCACAGATACGCGTCTGCCTGCCTCAAGCCTCAAGCAATGCACTCAGAGGATAAATGAGAACTTGCTGCAGCCCGTGTGCTGTTTGCACCAGAAAGGCTCTGCAACTCTGCTCTCCTCCTCTGCTCTACCGATCCCTTGTCCTTGAGTCTTTACATTTTTAGCTTCTGGAACTTTTCCTCACCAGCTCTGTTTCTCATCATAATGTAGTCATGGTGACATAGACATTCAACAAGGGATTTATGCTGAACAGAGGACAGCCCGCTGGGGATATGTCTGTGCGCCTGTTCGGCGGCGATGAGGAGAAGTCAGCCTTGAACCAACGAGCCCAGGCTGCAATAATAATAGGAGTAAAACTCTGAGAGATGGGAGAGTTGGTGAAAGGAAGGCATTGAGGTGGTCTGCCTAATATGCAGCGAGACCTTTTCCTCTTTATGCTGCCAGCTGACAGGGGGATATTTTTATTAGCCTGGCCCACAAAGTGCACGAGGAGGAACAAATTCATTTGTTACAACATACTTGAAGCCAAGGACAAGATCTCGGCCTGATAGGACATGGCTGTCTTTCTGTCCTATCTGAGGAGAAATCCTTCAGTTTTATTTATGGATCTGCCCTGACATTATCATGCAAAGGCTTGTTCACAAAGCCTCTCCCACTTTGTATTCAATGAAGCAGAAAACAGAAAAGCAAAACGTGTTCCCCAAGGTCTGGTCTCTCTGAGGCATTAAGCTGTGATTATTATTATTATTATTATTATTATAATTTTTTTTTTTTCTTTTTTGTCTAACATTAAGACTTTTTTTCTAGTGTGGACTAACTACCTTTCTATGTTTTACAGCTTTTATTGAGGTGCTTTTTTTAATTACTTTTCTGTCCTGGGTGATATCTGTTGAGATGAATCCCAGCTGCATAAGCAACTCTGTTCACGATTGATTTGATGGAAGACGCATCTGTTGATCTGTTTTGAGCCCAATTAGAAGTCAGCAGCTTGACACAGCTTTAAGTGCATTTGAGAGGGACCGAGAGAGCGCGAACATGAATAAACCATGTGCTTAAGTGGTGTCACTGGGCTGCTGTGTTGGCATGCTGGCATGGCTCTGGAAAAACATAGCTGCGTCTGGGGAATCGTCTGTAATCTATCATGTAAGAGCCCTAAGATGGCTTCTTTATGTGACTAATACATGCACATGTTGGAGAATTTAATTTCTCGACTTTATGTATATTTGTTAGAATCTTAATCCACAATGATATCTTGTCAAGTTTTTATGACTCTTGAACTTTTCCACCTTTTTTTCTGTGTTATAGCCACAAATAGCAAAGTATTGTTTGGTATTTTTTTTTTACACACAAGCACAAAGTAGTACTTAAATCTGGAGGATGTAACTTTTACACAAATGTTTGTTTTTTTTTCTCATTTGTTAAATCCGTCACCATGTTGTGATAATATAATACGACGGGCGATCTGTGAAAAGGTCGCATTGCTTCAGTGTTACTACTGAAGAAATGCGCTGCTTCCAGTCAAAAACAACCAATCAGAGCCAGGAGGAGGGTCTTGGCGCTGTCAATAAACCATGTGTGCATGCTACTAAATACGCTAATGACAGAGAAACAAATTATTGTTCCAAGAAAAGTGTTTATCTGCCATCAGCAGCAGCTATGCTAGCTAGTCTGTTCATGGCAGAGGTTGTATTGTGGTGGAGGGTTTGAGCAGCACGTACACGTCTCATATTCTACTGTAGTTTTAACAAATGTATATAAAAACATTTTTTGTAAAAGTTGCATACTTCAGCTTTAACTATGAAGTGGTGGGGAAAACTCTTTTTAAACCTACCTTTCACTGTAATTACAGTTGCAAGTCTTTTAGGTTGCTCCTCCACCTAATTTGCACTTTAAAGGTGAGCCGTCACCACAGCCACAGAATGAATATTTCAGCTGATATTTTCTCCTGTTGTATTTCAAATTGGCGTATCATTGTTTTGAAATAAACAGACGGTAATTGGGACGACTGCTAAAGCCTTTATTCATTTATCAGCTGAATTACATGGGTGGTTTTTGTCTGTGTGTTGATGTGTGTTTCTGTGGCCACGCTCGTTCAGCTCGGTGTCGACCTGCGCCTCTTCACAGCAGCGTTCACCTTCCTTATACAAGACCCATGTTAATGTACCGCACATTTTTTTGGGTTAAATACGATAGATGTTAAGAATACTAAGATAGTGTTTTAAAGAAATGGGTTTTTTTTGTCTTCTACCTGTCATTGATGCTTCCTGGTTCTCGTGTTGAGAGTAAGGCTTCGATCACACAGCAGGTCTTGATACGATATTCCTATTTATTTTTAGTTAATTTTTTTGTGTGTGTGTGGCTGTACGTGTTAATTAAATCAGACTCTTGTGTGAACGGTTTACGACCAGGAGTGGTGGAACCGCGATGTGATGCGCTTCACTGAGAACGCTGAATTCATTCATAATTTATTTTCATTCTAGGCACTTCTTGCTTCATCCGTTGTTTACATCCAGCTCTCTGATGCAAAGTTGGCACGTTTGCAAGTTTTTACTGTAACTTTTCTTTTAAGTGTCATTATTTACCAAATAATGCAAATTTGACACCTGTGATACCTTTTTAATGCATATTTGCGTTAAAAAATGCCATTATATAGTGAATGACACTTCATGACAGCAGTTATAAAGACTCCTTCATGTTCATGATGGGTGTTATGTCCTGTTTAAAATGATGGTGTCATGTCAGTCTTATGCACAGACTTTCAAATAAAGTGTTACCTAAATTGTGTTTTTCATAAAATGATAAATGTTGCTTATTTTAAATGTAGTATGAGTTAATGTTTGTATTGTAATTTTATAAACACCTGCCTTTCATTATGTGACGTTTTTTGCATGATTTGTAGTCCTGGATGTATAATGGTTCAGTCCAGGTAGTGGAATATCCTGTGAAGTCATTAAGCCCGTCTGTCCTATTCAGTCATAAAAACCGAAGGATGGTGTTTAGAATCATGCTGTTACTTTCCATCTGCATTAAAAATGTCACTATATAATGAATGACATGTCATTGCTGAATAAGTGAGCTTCTGAAAGGTCGTCTTGACTTTTTGGTCCTTGTGTTGCACATAGGACAACATCAAAACATGTGAACATTTTGAAAGTCCTATTAAAAATTTGTTAAGCTCTGACAGACTGGATAGATATAAACTTCAAGCATCAATTTTTAAATCTTTTAATTGGATACTGGGCATTGACTAGACCTTTTTAACACATAAATATGCTTTCATCCAAACCTTTCCATTGTACTGGCTTTGTGATTGTGGCTCTTGTTCTGCTGAAAGGCAAAGCTCTGCGTCAGCAGCACATCTTTTTTAAAGCCTATCTGACTCCCTTCGTTTTCATCTCCCTGTCATCACTGAAGCAACGTATCTCCACAGCATGCTGCCTCCTCAATGATTCACTGTGGGGATATTGTAATTAGACTGTTTCGCACATAAACGAGAAATTTCAATTTGGCTCTCGTCTGACTTAGAGCATCTCTTCTACCTGTGTGCTGTCTGCTCCCTTTGTGGGTAAACCATTTGTTTTTGCCTCCTTCCGAAACAATCCTGCTCAGAGAAATGCAGTTTTGATTTTGATTTTCTTCCCTGCTCAGCATGGTTTCATCTCACCACAGCGACACAAATAACCTGTTTAGCCCCGCTGACACGCAGATGATCCATAGCCGACTCTGTAATTGAAAACATCGAGAGGAGTGGGACAATTACTCTTTTTTTCTCTCTCTCTCTCTGTTCTTCATATTTCCATGAAGAAATGCCTCAAAATGCTGATTATAGATAAGAGTGTTATTGATTAGATGAGGTGGGAGGAGAGGCAGAGAGGTGCAGAAGTTTCCCATCACTAATCTTTCTGGCTGTGACTGCATCTAAATAACCTGCAGAGAGGGATAAACAGGCGCATCCATCATGGGACGGCTGGAGCAGACAGAGACGGATGCCTCCGCCCTCTGCTACCCTCCGTCGCACCTCTTCCTTCTGGTCAGAAATAGGAGGTGACGCCCGCACTCAGGAGGAATATCTAGCCAAAGCCGGGCTAGAAAATGCCATTTTTTTTGTTTTTTTGGCCAACTAAATAGAGACTTTTTAAAAATTGTCCCATTTTTTTTCCATCATCTTGTCATTTACGTTTATTCACTTTTTTGGCACTACTTTGTCAGGGAAGTGTTCTTCTTTGTTATTGTGTGTGTGTGTTTTTTGTGAACACGGCCGTTTTTACTTTTTGTTCCGTTTCTGTATAAATTGATTTGGGTGTGCGTTTTTCTGTCTGCATGCTCAAACGCTGTGAGCCAAATCCCCTTCAATGCCTGAACCCAGTGAGCAGGCGTGCCCATGCCAGCTCTCTTCAGAGGTGCCAGCCTGACAGATATGTGTGTGTGTGTGAGAGAGAGAGAGAGAGAGAGAAAGTGTGTTTGCCACGCCGCGTTTTCCCTCCTCAACCCTGCAGAGTTGAGATTGATCCTTCGTTCCCTCCCATTCCTTTCTCTTTTGCTCCTCTGTGTGCCTCTGCCTTAATGAGACTGTGAATAGGTGAAGCTCACAGGCTCCAACAGATGGCCAGAGCTGCCCTGGTTCAGTGTCTGCACACTCACACGCCCGCACACACGCAACACACTTGCATACACACATGCAACTCTGCAGCATGTTTGCTCATGAATGAGAGCCCAAAAAGCCTGAAGAGGCAGAGGGAAAATGCGACACGGAGAAAGAATAAACAGGAAGCAACCCAGGAGAAGAAAGAGTCAAACTAATGGAAACCATTGACAAATAACACGCAGGAGGGGGGGAAAAGGGAAGGGAAAAAAAAAGAGAGGGAGCGCTTAAAAATACAGAGAATATGCTAAAAGAAGAGGAGGACAAAACGGTGCTGAAAAGAGAGTGAGGGCAAAATTGAATTGTAGATTGAGGGAGCCTCTCTCCTCCCTCTCTCCCTCCCTCTTTTATTTATCTCATGTGAAGCCACGCCTCCCTCTTTTCACTTGTCAGTGCATCCATAACAGTGAGCTGTCTGCACCGGGCTGCGTGGGGGGTGAGACTCGCTCCTCACTTTTGCCAGTGCAAGCCGACCGGATCCGAGCAGAGCAAGACGGGAGTGGACGGTGTATAATCCGGCCAAACAGGTGCGTGAACAAATATCTGACGGCTAATGTCTGTTTATAACAGCTGACATGCAGCAGCATGTGTACGTATCTCTGCCCCCTCCCTCCACCTCTCCTGCCCGTGTGCCGGATCTCGGTCTTCTGCAGGACTTGCTTCCTTCTTTCCAAGAGTAGCGCATCCAGAAGGTACAGTGCTGGAGCTTTGCCCCAGTTTTACACTTGAACGCTCTGATCCGTTTTGTTCGCCTCTGAGATTTATGCGTGCCGCTAACGGCGCCGCTCATTGGGCTAAAAGAGATCAGACCTCTCGCTCATAACGGATGCTCCGCAGGATCTGGCTCGGAGTCAGGGCAGTGAGCGGATAGGCGTTTCGCTTTGCGAACGAAGTTTGGAGTTTCAAAAGCGGATGCTGTTAACATGTGATCTCTGTGTCTCGGTTTGGTTTTTAAGCAGCTCCTCGCAGCTGATGCTGTTTTTGAGTTTATCTTTGGTTTTGAGAATCGACCATTAGATTGCACTTCATATGTTTAGTGGTTCTTTTGTCTATTTTGGTGTTTGGTTTTGTTCTCCTGGAGTAGAAAAACAACAAAAGTGAAAATGCTACTACTTTTAAAGTTTGGTGCAGGTCTGTGTGGAATAATTTACATTGTGGCAACCATTTTTTTCTGGAAGCCAATTAGGTATCCACCAGTCGGCATTCATTCAAGAGTCGCCATTTCAACAGTTGCAGCTGTCTGCCGCCCTCCCGACAACTGGTCTCAGTGAATGTACTCACTATCATTGTTTTGTCAATAGCTTTATGGGTCAAAAGTCTGTGTCATCACCAAGCGGTGGCGGTTAAGAGTAGCCGAAGGGAGGAGGGTGTGATAGCTGACCTGAAGGCTGAAATATTTATGACAGAAGCTTCTGAACGCCCCTGAATGCTGTCTTTGGTGCTCCTGGTGGGTGGATGAATGAATGCAGAGATGGATGGACGGATGGATGGAAAGAAAAGAAGCTTCAGGGATCTCTTCCTTAAGCATTCATTATTTATTCCTACACACTCACGGAAGCTGTAACCCCACATCAACTGGCCTCTTTTCTCGCCGAAATGTCAGTGGACCAAAGGAGGATACTCCGGCTTACTCTACCTGTAAGCATGTCGGAACTGCATACTGCCTCTGAGCCCAGATGGACACATTTATGCTCACACGCACACACTCATCCTCCCAGGCATAATTGCTTGGTTACCCTCACCAATGCTGTGGGAAAAGAAATAAAACCACAACCGCCGACTTGCACTAAATTAGTTGCACGCACGCATCTAATACGCTCACGCTGCTTAAAATGACGCTCACGCAGAACACCATCGGCCATTTTCTCCATTTTGTTGTTCCCTCACCATTTTTTAAGACTTGAACTCCTCACACATGCCAACATGCAGACAAAAAAAGAGGAGGTAATGACCTTGAGACCTGTTGACATATTTTTTATTTTTTCCCCCTGCGGCGGCCTTGTTGAGAATACACAAGAGGCCTGCGAGACTCCTGGAGAAAATGCTTGACATGCTGATTGTAAAATTGGCTCAAAATGTGTGAGAGGAGCTGCTTGATGCAGTCAAAGGAAAAACGCACATGAATATGGATTGTATGCTAATGCTGCACGCTGTAGCTGCTGTCAAAGGCAGAGGAACGCGTTCCTCCGATCTCCACCCCTCGAAGTGCTACTGACGGACCTGTTGTCAGCCGGGCCTCCTCCCCTGGCTGGAGGGTGGTGTTGTGGTAGATATCAGCAGTCAAGGTGACACTGCAGGGCGTCTGGGCAGCTCTAATGTCTGCTCGTTTTACCACCAGCTTAGCCTTTTGTGGTCAGATAATGGTTTGGATAAGGTCACATTAAGAGGCCTAAATCTAGCATCCTAGTTAGTTTATTGGAGCTGTTCAGACGTGTTTCATCCACAATGCTTAATTTCTATCCCACAACATCTAAACAGATGTATGTCATTCTTAAGTGATTTTTTACAGGGATGTGCTGATCGGGATTTTCTGCAATTCATGATGATCTGAATCAAAGTTTGATTCTTCATTAAAGTTAATATTGTCAAGGGCAACTATTTGCTTTTAAACTTAACTTAAAGATGTAGGACTGTAACATTATCATTTTTTTATTAGTTATATGATTCAATATATAAGTTTACCATCTTGAATATACTCCCATCTCAGTCCTGTTGATAGGTTGCTAGAAAGCCAGTTCAGCCAATTACACTAGCAGAAGATGAGTTTGTTTTTAAAAGTCCTGAGCAGATCTGTGCTATTAATCTTGCACTGCTTACTGTGCAGTGACAATAAAGCTAATCTAATCTAATCTAAGCAGCTAATGTCAGCATGTTAATTCTGATTGATCTGTTGGTGATTTATTTCAACCGCAGACCCAACAACGACTTGGGACTTGGGCTGTGTTCACACTGCAGCCTGAAGTGACCCAATACAAATTTTTTTTACGTAATGTGACTCATATCTGATCTGTTCTTGACAGTCTGAACAATACAGGTCGGATTCTTTTTGAACACGACCCAGGGTACTTGGGTATCCGATACGTATCCGATTTAGATGCATCCTAACGTCCATGTCTCATTCATCCGACCTGAACGTCATTGATACTTGACAAACGTCACTATTCTGCACCTGATACAGGCAAGCAGAGAAAAAAACAATTATGATGGACTGTAATGAGGATTTAATTGTTAAAGTGCTGCTCCTGTCAGATAACCACTTCAAAATCGTAAGCTATGCTCAGTTGTTAGCATCTATGTTTACTTCCGCAAACACTGAGCACTTCTTTTTATGGCAGTTGGCGAAACATTGAGCACGCTCTCTATGTGTGACATTACTGCGACCTTTACTGCGCATTCGGGACACTTTCAGGTTGTCTGCCCGTTCAGACTGGAGATTACATACAGGTCACATATAAGTGTGAACGTCTACTTAAAAAAAATCCAATTTGACTAAAAATCGTAATTAGGTCATTTTAGGCTGCAGTGTGAACGCAGTCTTAGATTGTATTTGGTCCTATAAAGTGGCCTGGTGACAGACCAGGCACACTCGGCACCCATCCGGCAGGAGTGTAACGGCACAAGGTTTTTCACAAAAAATATTCTGTACAACCCTGTTGATTCCGTACATACGAGTATGAAGCAAATATGTTATATACATGAGCACATGGTATATGTGGTAAATGTACCCAATGTTCAGCGGGCAGCCTTAAATAGTAAAAACAAAACCAAGGACTCCCAGCTATCGCTAAGCTCTGCTATGTGGAAACATGAAGGTTCCTCATGCAGCTAGAGGAGAAAACATGTAGAACAAACAACTTTATCACCATACAGCAGTAAAGTACACACCCAGCTCTCCACTTAGCTGAAAAACTCACCTGAAACAAAGTCAAGATGAATATAGATATCACAGTTAATGGAGAAAAATATCTGACTTCAAACCTGCAGCATCCAATCAGACCGAACTCTGTACGTCGTTTAAAATGCAAGAATCTCTGGTGATGAGACGAGATAATCAAAGCAGCTGCACAGGCTGCATTCAGGTACAGCTGGGACACCGGCTTGTTGAAATATAAAAACAACTTGAAAGCAATCTAAACATATTTTGTGCTGAAATGTAGACGCTCTTATTCAAAGATTTCTATGCATCATCATGAACGTTTTCAAGTGGTTATATTGTACCTTAGTTTATCTTTTCTCCCATTGGCTTTGAAATAATCCTGCAAGCTCTAAATCTTCCCCCTTTTTTAAGTTTTAGAACATAATAAAACCAAATTGTTTACTGCAGATCAAAGTAAAAAGAAAACTCATGTTTTTATTCCTGTTTTTAAAAAAAAACAAAACAAAAAATACGGAGAGTATTGAAAACATTCAACGGCGTGACTTTGAAATCCAAATACATACTCAGTCGTGATTTTATCAGAGGAATGCCCTGGACAGTACAATCTCAGGGCAACAGAGAGACTGTGTGTTGAAATATTAAGAACCAACATAAACCCACAGTGTAGCTTGAATGCTAAATTAGGCTGTTTGAAGCCCCTGAAAATGAAATGTTTTAACATATATAAGTTTTTCCCCCTAGAAATTCATCACTAACTCATGAGACAAACTGCTATTGTTGCACTATTTATTCACTTTCTCACAGCGACTCTTCTGAATCGTTTTTTACGCAGTTTGATAGTCAGCAGTACTAAACCGAATCCGTGTTTGTCTGAAAAATATACGAGTCGCCATTAGTGCATCCTGCGATGAGGCGACTTTAGAGGATCAGCATTTGAGACCGGTGTTTCTGCTCCCGTCAGCTCTAATAAAAGAGAGACTGAAGGGCGTTTCGACAATGCCTCTCTCAGACTCTCCTCTGCGAGAATAGTCGGATAGAACGACAACGGGTGAGGCTTTTGATTGGGCGCGCGCTCGTTCATTCGCTCGTGCCAGATGCAGACCGGCATGCACGACGTGTGCGCGTTCACCGTTGACGTGTGGACATTTGATGGCTGCGCGTGAGTGCAATCAGATTTCAATCTCTCCCCTCTATATGGCTGAGTTGGTACAGCAGAGGTGCCCCTCGGGAAAATGTAATTATACCCTGCTGGCCACAGAGTGCGGGCTTCACTGCCCTATCTATCCCGAGAGACAGCAGCTTGAGGCCCCTTCTCACTGCTAATATCAAACAGCAGCAACATTGCTAAAGAAAGCCATGTTACATCTTAAAACGCAGCTTTCAATTCTCTACCCTGTGGCCGCCTCCAATCGGCTTCATCTGTGATTTTGTTACAGCTGGGGTTAATTTATTGTAGAATTAACTAATGGTTACGAGCGACAATTATGAGAATCGTTTAAAACCAGATTGTCTGTCTGATAAGCAAGGCTTTATCGGGTCTGGGTTGATTGTTACCTTAAGAATCGTCCTCAGCTTTCACTCCTCCTGAGTTGCTGACACAAAAATATGATTCATTGATTTTTTTTTTTTTTTTTTTTTAAGACTGTTTTATATTCCTTTTTTCTCTGGAAGTGTTTCTTTCTTTTCATCTCTGTGTTTGCTCTGCCGCTCGCTTTTGGCTGAGGTGCATGCTGAGATGGTGTCCATTAGCGAGGCAAAACAAACAGACACACCCCACTCTCCTGAATTTCGGCAGGCAATCAATGTGTGCACTCGGATAGCAGTAGACTAAGTAGGCCATTAAAGTCACAATTAAATGAATCTAGGACTGCAGGACTCATTGGAAGAGGGTAAGACACTCTGACCCAAAACAACTCAAAATAGCTTTTTTCTCTGCTGTAATTTGTTCTTCAAAAAGGCACGTTTGGCTTGTGTTGCCTTCGAAAAAGGTCAAATGTAAAATTGATAAAACGGGAAAAAGGGAACTTAAATGGCTGCAGAGAAAATGCTCACTGGAAATGGAGATGGAGAGGCTGAAGAATTTAAAATGAAACCCACCAAAACCTTTGCGTTATCCATTTCATTATGCTGTCACTCGTCATGGCAACTCAACATGAGGTTAAGTACGACAGGCCTCGCTGCAACCAATTTGGTCACAGATGCAACCCAATTTCTCAATAGTGCGCCTGAAAAAAAAAACAAATCTGAGATGTCACCGGTACGAACCCGCGAACGTTTGCCTAGCAAGAGGACATTTACGTCTGTGTAAACTCAACTCATAGAAACATTAATGCTCAATATATACTATCCTCAGCAAATAAATGACTCCATTCATTTCAAAAGTCCTACTGGCTCTGATTGCTTCGTGCCTCTAAACACTTTGTATGCTGGAAACAAAAATCCACCTTCCTGACTTCATTACGAATAACAGCTGCTGACTTCATTCCTGTAAAACACATTCTTGCAGCTCAATAGACATGAATGGATTATATTAAACACATCCCAATATATAAACAAATAAAAATGGGGGGGGGGGTGCGATCAGGGGTTTTCTCGACTGGGAGCTTAACGCTGAATGTGACAGGCAGCCAATCAGAAAGCGTGGATTCTCCGCCTGCTTTCTGAGGGGAAATTACCGAGGGGAATCCCAAACAGCTGAAACAGCGCAATGCTAAGCCTGGCGGCGGGGCTAGCAAAGCATAGTGGGCGCCATGCTTATAATACACTGGGGGAAACCCTGAATTTCAGCCAGAAATGTTTCTTAACTCTGGCAGATCTAGATTTAAAGTGATTTCAGTTCAATCAAGAAGTAGGTAGGATACGGATCGGTTATCTAAGTATACTCTCCATCTCAGTGGAAAACGTTTTATTGCTGTTAAAGTATTCAAACCCCTCTATTGGCTACTTACCAAGTTTTTGCATGTTTGACAACTTTCTTGGGCAAAGAGAGTCGCACCTTCACCATAATCTCCAGCTGCCTGCACAGATTTTCCATTAGATTGAAGACGGGACCTGTCTTGCAGCGGCATCAAACTCATTTTTGTTTTGGGCTAAAGTAAGGTCATGAAGGCTCTTAAAGGGCCGGTTGTGCCAGAATGTATCGATCAAACCCATTGACCAATTGTTAAAATATCAACAAATCCTTAAAATTAAATATTATTGTCGAACATTTTTTCAGTTCCTCCAGAATTTTGTTATTCTTCTTTTTTTTTTACAATAAAAATCAACTTGTTTGTGGTACTAATTTGGAAATATTTGCAGATATTAGTGCTTATTTATGCTGGTAAATTTTTACATTTTTAAATACTGGCTGTATAGATTGTGGACTGTAATCTGACATGAATTAAGGCTGAGGCAGCTCTTTAGTACAAGTAAGAAAGTTTGTCAATTTTTGAGAAAAATCTGCAATAAACTCCCAGTTATTAGCACAATTTGTTGATTTTGTGTCAATAATTCTCAAGAAACCAGAGGAACTGATTGATATAATTTGGCAGTAAATGGATAAAAACTGCATTGATTTGATTGATAACATAATATTTAAGCACTCTTAGTATTTAGTCTAGAATCTAGAGGACCACATAAAAAAATACTATGATGGGCCAGGTATGGCCCACAGACCTCGAGTTTGACACGTTTTAAAAAAAAAAAAAGATTTAAAAAAAATGAACATGTAAACATGAGATGTTAAAGGAGATGTGAAAATTTTTGATGCACCTAATTTTGGTGGTGGTGAAACTAAGAGTAAAAGTTGGACTGGAGTCCTGGACTATTCAAAACATAACTACCAGAGGGCCAAAATGGAGAGAAAAATGGTTAGTCCTGGACTTCTCCCCCCTCTTTTTACATGTTTGACAACTTGACATCCAGATCAGGCCACACGTGCAAGTACAGGTGCTCACTGCTTTATTTTATGTGAAGATGCTTTACCTATTTTTTGTGTCATTTATCTTGCTAGGGTGATGAAGAGTTTGTGTTGCAGTCCTAAAGAGGACGGCATTCATGACACGACTACTTCAGTTAGCCTATAGCTAGTTTTTCCTTTCAGTTGAGTCAATCAATCAATCTAATTTTATTTGTATAGCACATTTCAGCAACAAGGCATTTCAAAGTGTTTTACATAGAATCAGCAATGGAATCATTACATTTAGTCAAGTACCATCGTTAAATTAGTCGATTTTGCTACAAAATCAACTATAAGCAGGTGAGTTTTTAGTCTGGATTTTAAGGAGCTCAGTGTTTCAGCTGCAGTTTGTTTCAGATCGTTGGTGAATAGAAACCGAATGCTGCTTCTCCTTGTTTGGTTCTGCTTCTCCTCAAATGATCTCAAACATACCTGTTCTTTGCTTTGCCACTGATGTGTCTAAAGTCCAGCTCAGGCTACTCAAATTTTGTGTTCTATTAATCTTTTTTTTTTCCCCTTTTCTCTTTTTTTTCTCCCAAAAATGGTGTTCCATCTTCTTTGTTTTACAACAACAGCCTGTTCTTTCTCTCCCTTGGGGTGGTGCGGCCGCTGCTGTGCCTAATATTATTTATGGTCCTACAGCTATCTGAAATTGGATTTTTCTCACTCTACCAAAGCAATGGGATTACAAGTTTAAACATAAGGGTGGAAACGTGGGGTGGAGGGAGGGCTGAAATTTCTGAGTGTGAACATCTCAAATAAAAGTTTCCCCCAGAACGTGGCCAGACTAGAGGATAACACGCCGATGGTTCTGGGGGGGGGAAAAAGACGACGATGTAGGCAGATTCCTTGGACGTGGATGTTCTGAGCAATTAAAGCCGCTCCTAGTCAGTCGGCTTTTTGGCTCTGCAGCCTATATTTCTATTCCTCTCATGTCGACCACGTTCCCTCTTACACCTCCTCTGTGCGTCCGCACAACTTCAGCTGTGTTTGATCTAATTCTCATCTAATGAATCTTTTGATCTTCCTCGCCTGACACTCAGACACATCCCCGATTTTTGCGTCCAAAATACCTCCGTTCGTTCTGATCCCTTCAGATATCTGGCTGCAGGGTAAACAGCCGGGTCTGTCTACGCTGTGATTTTTAAACCGTGTGCAGCGAGTTTTATCTTTTAAAGAAAGGGGAGCTTTTCTTGCACCTCTCAACACCCTGTAATATCACGAGATCGACGTCGTTCTTAACGTTCGGTGACGATTGCAACTGCAGGTTGAGAAGTGCCAAATTAAAAACAACAGAAGAAGTAAACACAGCAGAGACTTTTGGCAGTGAAGAGGAAATAATTAAGAGTTGTTTTTTAGTGAACTCTTAATTGGTGAGGAGACAGGGCTGGAGATAAGGGATCGATGGAGGCAAAAGCAAGGGTTTCAGCCCAGTGAAATCAATCGGCCTTCTCTCTGGCTTGGAGAAGGAAAACAGAGCCTCGGGCTGCTGCTTACTTACTCCTTTGATCAAACTTTCAACAGGATCGACCTGAGCGCAGGACCTGCTCCTACTTATCTCAGTCAAGAAGAGCATCAGCTTGCATTGCTGATTCCAGCAAGTTGATCTGGTCGTCCCGAAATCAGCGTTCAGAATTTGGTTTTGGAGAAAATATTGGAATGACAAAATGTTCTGATGAAAAGGAATATCAAGTAAAGCGCTGGTGTATTTTTACTCTACTGCTAAAAATAGTCACTTTCTACTCTTGCTCCCTATTTTCCTTGCTCTTTGGCAGGGTAATAACCATCTTTCTGCTCTGTCACTTTTTGATGCATCATCCTCTTATTCACATCAAGGACAAGGCCAGGTGTCGCATTTTCCCCCCAGTTGCTACGCTCGTCACAGCGCCTTGTCACCCGCAGCCTATACCGGTCCCCTCTTACTCCCTCCTTTCTCCTCTTCGCTTATTTATATTAAATCTGTCATTCTTCTATTTTATTGGGAGAAAAAGAAGTAAGTCATTTGCAGCCTGCTGTGTCTGCTGAATGCAGCAAGCATGTGAGTGTCAATTTTTGGCCTTGTGAAAAAGCTATCAGAACCAATTTTGTCTCTACGGCTTTGTTTCTTTGTGATGACTAAAGAACTTGCTCCTCATGTGTCCTTGTTTTAAATACCAATGCCATTTACTTTTCAACTTCCCTTTTTAAAGTTTCAGGCGGATGTAAACTTCTCGCAAAAGTATTCATGCGCCTTCAAATTTTTCACATATGTCTGGTTAAAACCACAACAGATGTGTTTTACAAAGTGGGACATAATGGTGGAGAGGTAGGAAAATTTGTGGTTGTGACATGACAAATGCGTCCATATGACGAGGCACATTGTCTAGATTAGCGGTTCTCAACGTGGGCGGTACCGCCCCCCAGGGGCGTTCAGAGGACGGCAGGGGGCGCTGGCGGACATTTTTACAAAAGGGGGGCGCTGGGATGCCTTTGGGGGGCGTTTGGTCGAAGGTAAACTTTACACCTTAAATTCACAACAATGCCAATTTAGACTTTGAGCAACTTGGTAAAACTGTATTGTGTAACATTAAATCATGCTTGGCTGCAACTGTATCGATGGCAGCTCTCCTTCTATTCAATGTTTGTAGCTTCTTGGCGCAGCTCCGTTCTCCTGCTACTGGTAGCTAAAATCATGATACCCTCACTGTGTCTCCCTCTGAAAAATGAACCCATTTAAATAAATAAATCCCTCCATGGTGATACCACGATAGAGAGCGTTCATTGTATAGCGTTAACACCGGAGCTGTAAGTGGTTCGATATGAAATGGGGTGATAGAACAACACAGAGCTTTTACATTTCAATAATCAGAATGCAGAAATGCCTTTTCCGCATCGATACGCTTCCTGACCGCCCTGCACCATATGCGGTAAAAAAAAAAAAAAAGACGCGCACATTGCGCAAAACGGAGCGACGAACTAGATGTGAATTATGGCATAAAAACAGAGAATCCGACGCTGAACAGTGAAAAAATCAAAACATGATGTGAAACACATGATGATTAGACGGCGCAGCAGGTGATGAGTTCAGCGTCAATATAACTTATTGACGCTGATGGTGAGCGTCAATAAAGATAAAATAAATCTAGCAACAGGAAAGAAACTAAAGTGGAAATAACAATAAATAAATAATAAAGAGAGGATAATACTATTCAGATTAAACTAAATGGAAATGAATGAAGAACAAAACGCAGGAATAAACTAAGAAACTAAAGTAAATACAGAGGAATAAACTGGTATGGCAAGACCTTTTGAGCAATAATTAATACAGAGGACTGTATGGCAAGAATAAACAGACACTATTTCTAGATAAAAGGTAAAAAAATATTGTTGAAGAACCGTGGGTTTGTTGAGACCATATCTAGTACTGAAAATAAATATATCTTACAGACCATAACAGTAAAGAACTGATCACTAATTTATGTTTTTAATTAGATTTTATATTTTTATTTCTTCAATATTATTTTTCATGTCAGTGTTAATCTCATGAGGCTGATGACAATATGACACTTTCAATTTGACTCATTAGGATTTGATTAAGAACCAGATTTGTTCTTTGTAATTTCTGTCCAGTAAAACTATTTATCTATAAACCAATAGTCAGGTCTATATAAAGATATAATCCATGTTTCTGTCTCATATTTGTGTCGCATTAAAAGGACCTGAAACTTTTGTTTTTCCACTGACAGCTCTGGTTTGCACATTAAATGCCATATGGGTGAAGTTTTATGGATGATGCTCTGATGTCCCATTCTTCTGAAGGCAGCACAGAGCTGCACCACCAGAAACCGACAGAAACGCTGAAGAGAAGAAGAGCTATGATTAATGTAGTTACAGTTCTATCCATGTTTTAATGTTGCAGAGCTTAGTCGGTTGCAAATAGTTCAAAGTTCATGTTGTACATCTTTTATCATTTTGTGGAATATTTAACAACTAAAAATAATAATGTTTCCACTCGGATTGTCTGCTGTCTACCAATTTTATATTGAATGTTCATTGCATTTTTTGTAGTTGCCTGTGAAAATAATTTCAATTCCCATGACTTTTTTGTTCCCTGGAAAATTATTTTTTGATGATAAATACAGAAACAAGCATAAAAATCAGAACATCTACAATAGTGATACAAATATTAATGATAAAATAATGGTCAGTGCAAAGTAGCCTACAAATTCTTTGGTGGGGGGCGCTGAGGGACCTGGATAAGGGCTAGGGGGGCGCTGGGCCAAAAAAGGTTGAGAAACACTGGTCTAGATCAAGACCTTAAAATGTAGAGTCTCTGAGAACAGTTCTTAAAAAAATAGTCAGTGTTTTCAGTAAAGTTGAGCTGACTGTCCAGGAACAACCCAAGGTATTTAAAATTTGCCACAGTTTCAACAGGTTGGCCATCGAGAGAAACTGGAACCACTTTAAGGTATTGTTTAGATCATTTAATTAGCTCTACATTCTTAAGAGAATGAAAAATTAATAATAAATAATAAAGACTTTGCGGTATTCTGATTTAGTAATGTAATTACATTAGTTGTGCTACCACTCCCTCGCCACTAGAAGCAGTACCAACCCCGAAAAGATGCAACTAAGGAGCAGATTTAGAAGTACACCGAAAGCTACAGAATTTGGTAAAAACGGTGAGCTTTGCTTAAGTAAATAAAGACATAAGTTCAAATCCATGCTGAGAGTGGAGCTCCTTCAATCAGTGCTCCTCCGCAGCTCTGATTGGCTAAGCAATATAACGTGATCCTCTTTATGGCGGCGTCATCACGACTTTACACAAGTGTGTCTTTACCTCGGCGGCAGAGGCTCCGCCGAACCCCTGAGACAGACTCACCGAACCCCTGGGGTTCGATCGAACCCTGGTTAAGAACAACTGCTCTAGACAAAAAAAACAACCTTTTAAATAAAACGTATTTTTTAAAGGTCAAACCCAGGTCGATCAAACCCAGGTTAAGAACCACTGCTCTAGACAAAAAAAAACCTTTTAAATAAAACATATTTTTTAAAGGTTTTATTGACTCTAGTGGCCTTTATTTGATAGTTAGTTGACAGGAAAGTGGGTAATGAGAGAGGGGAAGACATGCGGCAAGGTTCGCCAGGCCAGGAATCGAACCTGAGTTCTCCATATGTGGATTGTGCTTAACCCCTGCGCCACCACTGCACAAGTGTCCAAACTTTTAAGATGAAATTAATCTAAATATTTTAGAAAATTAAAAATTCTAAACTAAATATTCTTTTTTTTTTTTTGTTTTACCTAGAGTGAATTAAACATGCAACATTGTGATTGTTGAGAATCTCTAATTCTTAATCTGAGACGTAAAAAGATTTTTGCCCAGTTTTGGGGCTTTGAAAGCTTATGAGTACAAGTCACTCGGATCATTTTTAGACAAGTTTAATGAATGGTTATGTCCAAGCCTGCTTTTTAGTGAAAGCCGCCGACTGCTTATGGTCAGCTGTTAATAGTTGATGCAGAAAGCAAGGTTGATGAGAGAAGAAAATTAATTGTGGTGTCTAAAGGATTCAGTTTGAAATTTTTTGCCATTATAACATTTTTATTTCTCTGAATGCCTCAGTGACCTACTGTAGGGCCTAATTTACATTGTTCCTAAACTTCTATTGGGGGAGAGGACGGACAAAATCATCACAAATGGCCGCTGGACATCGTGGACACCCCTTGTCTAGACTAGTGCTTTTCAAAGTGGGGACTTTTAAATCATAAAATCACATCTGTTTTTCAATCATTGTCATAAAATATAAGTTGTTGTAAAAGAATAGCGAGTACTCCTTCGATTATTTTTAGGATTAATTAAGTACTTGAACTCCGTCTCTCTCCATCAAATTCACCAGGAGCGCACTTCTCACTGTTTGCTTTGAAAATGTCAACGCACAGTTCCAGGAGGAGAAAAGCCGTTGTACTCAGTCAATTTAAAAAAAAACAAACTACTTTTTGGTTCCCCCAAGAAACGACACAAACCCGGAGACTTCGCCATTATGCTGCTAGCACATAGCAACAACTCTTACGCCACAGTGAGCGCGATGCCCAACACAAATAATGACCCGGCCAGAACACAGTGCGCTAAATAATCAAACATAATTTTACGAGGCTACAAGGCAGGTCAATTTTCCTCGAGGAACTTTTAATAATCGAGGTACTGGAATCATTCGAGGAGTCGTTATAGCCCTAGTTAAAATGAAGTATTGAAATGTTATTTGACATGCTCATCTTTCTGACGGGCTGAAAGTCAAATTTATCAAGCTGCTTTGTTCCCCAAAACTCATTGCCAACTAAAATCAGAGACTTTAAAGCATCATTTCTGCTAAACGAAAGTAATAATTATAGAATAGTGAGGGGAAAAAAACTTCTTATAAGTGAACAATTCTTTACATATTTCATAGCACTGTTTGTAAAGGGGGTCTTTACCCAGAAGCTAGTGCTGTTTGGGGGAACCTCTGGTCTCGACCACCAGCTTTCTGATGTCCACAAATGTTTTTCAGTTTAGCACAGAGAACAACTGGGGGTCGTTGACATGCTTTGGCAGTGAGACAACCACGGCTTTATAAAGTCCTCCGCTATTCTTAGTCGTTGCGGTGAGTAGCAGACATGGATGTGTGCGCCTCGCCTCGCCATGTTACGAGCTGTCTGCTCGACTCAGCCGAGACGCTCACGAGCCGGACACTGACACCTGTCCAATCTACACGAGCGCGAGACGCAGGCTCCATTCTTGTCAACGTGCTTTCACTGACAGGCGATGAAAAACAAGGCCTCATACTTTACAAGATTACAAATACAGGCTCTTGTAGACACAGTGATGCTGTGAGATGGCAGCCTGATGGAAAGAGCTGTGAGAAAACAGCTTTTTTTTTTTGTACCTCGGCTGCTTCTGACACCTAGCTAAAAGCAATAAAAGGATTTCACGTTGTCTGCCTGGATAGTGATCCAGCTTCTATGTGGTGTTAAAGCCTCGGATGTATTTTTAACATTATTGCTATTGTCCTGGAATAATATCATACAAAAAAGGCACATCACTCACCCGTCTGCTTGTGGTAGTTTTTACACAGATGATGGCAATATTAAATATTAAAAAACAGAGACCATTTTTATCTCTTGTTCCTGGCGTAGGTCTAATTAAATCTTCCCCAGAACTATTTCCTGTTTCCTGAGGCGTCAGTAGGAGTAAAATATGAAATTATCCGTCGTGAATATCATTTGTGTTTCTACCGTCCTCTCCTGCAATGTGTGTGTGTGTGTTTTCTGGAGTGCTTTACCAGATTTAGTATCCTCTTTGTGTAAAGTGCAAGGTACGGGAGGGGCATCGGGATTATGAAAAACTGCTACAGCATAGACGGACGAGTGTAGATTAAGTCTGAGTGAATCAGAATGGGAACATTTTTTTTTTAATTAAAAAGGATTTCTGAAAACAAGCTGGAAAGGCAAAGATATGCGAGTTGTTTGGGCTCCTGTGTTGAAGCCTCGCGCTTGCCAAGAATTCATTCACTTTGTGTTTGCTTGCAGAACTTGGCAGTCTGAGGCTGATTTCTGTAGGAGAGGAGAACATCTAAAGGAGCTTGTTTAGAAAAGAAGGTAAGGCTGTTCACCACCTACTCACAGATTGATTGAAACCACTCCTTCCTCGCTGTCACAGACAGAGAGCCTTGGAAACATATTTCCCGCAGCTTAAACTTTTTCCCAACTCGTCGCATTACAGCAACAAGCTTCACTGTGTTTTATTTGAAGGATTATGATTCATGGTTATTTGTCCTTCTTGCAAGTCGTTAGCCTCGTGGCATGATTGCCCAAGTCATATTTTGACGTCTTTGTAAGACGAGACATAGACATGTATGAAATGTAGGTGAAAATATTACTTTTGGACTGGAGCAAGTGTTGTGATCGGCTGAGGAATGTTATTCAACTGTGACCAGCTTTGGTTCCAGGTGAAGAAAAGCATCTTTAATAATCTTCCATCAGTTAGACGAGGTGTTTGAGAATATTTAATTAGTTTTGCTCAGTAAATAAGGGTTACTTTGAGGTCATTCTCAAGGTTTAATGTAGGGCTAGGGTTATAGTCCTGGTGTCTTAGTTTTAGGGTTTGCGCGATTTCACTCTTTTACAGCCTGAAATGGTTTTCTTCATGAGCCATCTTGTATTTAGCTCCATCCATTTCCTTTAAGAACTCTGTGTCAACAGGATGACACCACCACCATGTTTACACCATGTTTAGGCAGGAGTGTGTAGGATGATGTACAGAGTTGGTGTAAAAATAATTTTGCACTTGTTTTGTGAGCCAAAATGTTCTATCTCTTCATCTCCTTTAGACTTGGTGCAGACCTCTTGGGTGCTTTTCTGATCAAGTCAGTTTAGCTTGATGACCAGGTTCTTCGTAAGCCAGCAGCTGTGTTGAACTTATTTTGTCAAATAAGATTACACAAGATTACACAATCTTCATGCTAGTCTTTATTTATTTACCTTGAGGTATTGTTTTATAGCCTGACTCTACTTTGAACTTCTCCAGGCTTGTCTAGTGGTTGCTCTTCACAATGCAGTTTGATTTCTGAAGCTCTCTAACAAACATCTAAGGAGATTTAAATCTACTTTTACAAAAATATGTTTACTATGAAACAGATAATCTGTGAAATGATCGAACTCCTCCCTGGCTTAATATTGCTGTCTAATCCACTTTCAACATTAAGCTCCTAGTCGGGAAAAATCCCTGATTTAGATCGGAGCGGCCACAGCGATCTAAATCACACTGCAGGATGATCGGTTACAAAATCACCAGCGACAATCTTAGATTGGCCAACTTTTGATTGAATGCAGTATTAATTTCCACTTTGGCTTTATGTTGTTTAGATTTTATTCAAGTATGCTTTTTGTTAATGGAGACTGAGAATCAATTTTATTTTTGTTTTTGGTTGTTTTGTTTATTTAGTTATCAATTCCAGTGTTGCTTCTTCTTTTGAAAATAAAGTACATCTATCTATGGCAGGAAATCGTATGCATTATTAGTCATTTCCGTTAAATCAGTGTCAAAAAGTCTTGAAACAATATTATCGTTTATCGCCATAACTTTTAGACAATCGTCCAGCAAAATTTGTTATCGTGACAGGCCTAGTCATGACATAGTAGTAACAATTATGTAAAAATCTTTTTTGTTTTTTAATAAAAGTTACGTACCACAGCTATAAAGACCAGATGTATTTTTCTGAACTTGGAAGGAGGCGTCACTTCCTGCTACTCTGGACTAGTTTGTGTTGGCCTGTCACATAAAATCTCAGAAATTAAAGTTGGTTATTATAATGTGACAAAACTATTCAAGCATTATGAATAGTTTTGCGAGGCTTTTGTGCGGTTTTTCCTCAGAGTTGTATCTTCATAATGATTGCTCCCTTTCTACCAGTTGGTGTTTTTCTATCTTAACACTAAAACCAAATTACGGAATCACAAAAGTTTAATTGTGCGACGCACGTGTCTTTCCAAAGCGAACAGGGATGTTCGTCTTTTACACCTCTGTGGGCAACATTCCTCCAGCTGCGGAGAAATATGTCAGATTCTGATTACAGCTGCTGTTATCGTGGAGTTTACAGATCCCAGAGGAAATAAAACACAAAGCTATCCGCCGCAGTAACTGTCAACACTTTATTTACTGCAGGCGAACAGATTCATCACCTCAGAAACAGACTCATGCATCACGCTGCTTTACCAAAGTTCAAAAAAATCCCTAAACTTTATTGTAGCTGCAGGCTTTTTATTTTCTTTTTGTTTTTGTTGTTGCAAAGTTAGGGGAGCCCTCATAGCGTCGCATTAATCTGCCTCCATGTGTTTACAGTAGACACTGTAGTCTGCTAATTGATGCCGTGCAGGGCTGCCGGCATCCTGTAACGTACAGGTGCATTTTGCTGAGATCAGAGCCATCCTGTGTGAACAGCTGTAAGTCGCAGCAGAAGCTATGACTTACAGGTGCGACTCATTAGTACCTCAACATCAGCAGGACGTGAATCTCTAATCAGATCCCTTCGCATGAACAGACGACCTTCTTTGTGATAGTTTTAGAATATATAGGCTCAGCTGAGAAACTTTTCATGACAGAATATTCAATGGAGCTGAACTTTGATTTTTTTTCCGTCACTCGTCTGTGACACTGGCAGGAGCCGACAGGTAAATGACGGGCCTTTGGTAAGATATTCTCTTTGAGGACTGATCTCCACTTCAAAACCCCCCTCTGTGTGAGGACAGTGTTCACCTCGCTCCCTCTCTCTCTCTCTCTCTCTGCATCATCCTTTTGTTGACACGCAAGGCCTTGAGCAGTCTGGGATTAAACACCCAAGTCTTCAAAGTTCAGCTCAGCTCTCGTCTCTCAAACCACTGTCCTCTGCAGAGTGATGTGCCTCTTTCGGTACAAACTTGTGACACCCCTTCCCCGCTCCTTGCAGCGGGTTACGTAAGGCTTTTAGTATCTTGTGAGCGATGAAAGTTTATTTTCCTTTCACATCTCGAGGGAATTTTTTTTTAAGATCATGAAAGCCGTCGAATGGGATACAGGATATGCACCCCCCGTAGTTCCCCGAAATGTTTTTCTGACCCTCATTTTCCACATCAGTAAAACGGACTCTGCTAGCCCTGCTTTCATGATCTGTCCTGCCGTCTGCCCACCGATTAAAAGTCAAATATTAAAGTGCTCTGTTGTGAGCTGGGCCTAATTGATTCTTTCCGCCGGGCGCACACAGAATGGGCTGACAGCAGGCGATACCAGGCTTTGTCAACACTGGGCACGCTGCCTGGAGCTTAGGACGGCACCCCAATAAAGACCCCTGTGAGTGTGCCAACCTGCGGCGCCACACACTGTGAGGCTGCTCGGCACTTCAGCCGGGCTTTACGGTGATGACACAGAGGCGGCTCATTCTTCTGCTGGGTGTCAACTTCCATCAGCGAGCTGGGAAGTCAGCTCTCCGTTTGTAAGGAAGCACCGGGCTGAGACGAAAATGTGCGTGTGTGAAAACAATCCTTTATGTCCACTTGCATAACTGCTCATCTAACTTAAGCAGTCTGATGGGGTAAAAAGGTCTGAAAGAAGCATTCGCTAAATTTCCTCAAAACGACCTTTTTACTCTCTCAACTAATTTCCAGGGCTCTTATGTATTATTTCTGTCAATCCATTTAAAAATGTGATCATATTAATCACACTACTCTGATCAATCGCTGTACTTAACTTTGTAAGCTTGGACTGTAAAAATGCACATTTTCAAAATATGTTCAAGAAAATGTCTTATTGTTTCCAAGTATTTCAGTTTTAAACCATTTTGTTTCAAACTTAATTTGAAAATGCTAACTATAAACTGGCTATGCTTCGGTGGGAGGGTAATCCACCACTGCTCTATGTAGTCCGTCCATTGCTGTGATTTTTACGTTGAAATTTGACACTAAGCAAATTGGTCTGACTCTCCTCACTCATATTTTCACACGTTTGCGGCTCTTATAGTCTTACAACGGCATAAAAAGTCGCGTTTTGTTGGGATGACTGGCATATTTTATATTATTCTAAGTCATAAACTACAGGTTTTTTGCACGGCTTTTTAGCCATACCTGTAGCAAAAGTGGCAATTTGTGTCCCATGTGGCCTTCCATAGAACCTGACTGTGTATATCCTCTGCAGGAGAGTCTTTTAGGTCAAAATAGGTGATGCAATTAAACTGCATTATGTAATATTAACACATTAAGCTCTTTAGATTAATCACCTGCGTTAATGTTGACCCTAAGTCAGGTCAAAGTTTATTTATTGAGCACCTTAAAAACAACCAAAGCCGACAACACTGAGAACAGAACAGTAATGACAGTTTGCAGGCTCGATAAATTAAAAATATGAATATCAGACACCATCATACATGAAATCGTATCGTCACATCATCAGATATTATGACATTGCATGTCAAGTGATGTATCGGAGGAAAGGCGGAGTAGCTCCCGGTTGGCGTGTCTTCCCAACGGTCTCCTAAAACATGACGTGAGGCCGAACAATGGCAGCGAAGCGGCGTCCTTCTCCCCGAGATGAAGACGCTCCCTCTCCTGTCTGCTTATCCTGGGGATTTACTGGTCGTTTGCCGAGCATCATGAATCGGCTTCGCCGCCCATTTATTTTCATTGCTTTGCTGCTCCACACGGGAGATTGTAACAGTGATCTTGGCTCTCCGCAGCGTTCATTAAATGCAGACATTCATCCACAGCGTTTTCTCATGAATCTGATTGACCTTTCATGCTCCCTGCAATCCACAGTAAATGGATATAGGTCCCCATTAATCCCTTCATGGTTGAAAAGCTGGCTGTATCTCTGCGTTGTGTTTGCTGCTTTATGTTCCCTCTGAGCTGATGGATGGGTGCAGTAAGAGGGTTTAAAGTTGCACGGTGGGGACAGGAGTCAAAGACGTGCGATGGTAGGGGCCGATCACTCATGTCTGGGGAATTGCTTTGGCACGGCACGAGGTTTATGAACTTGATCAGAGGCCCTGTTTATTCATTTTTAAGGAGGTGAAACAGAGCGGAGGTAAGGAAAACAAGCAGGATTTTGGCATCACCCGGGCGTCTGGAACGCTTTAAAGAGGACCACAGTTCATATCCTTCCACCCGTGGTAATGCAGCATTCAGCGTTTGAGGTTTTCACATCACATCTCGGTGTGACCGATTGCCTGCACAGCCGTGGAATAGTCTTTTTTACTGACAAGCAATCACAATGTCCTCTCCTCCGAGTCTGAGCAAGGTTTCATTTTTACCGTCATCCTGTTACTTCCCTGCTGCAGATCCGGAGGAGTGGGGGGTGTTTCAAGGTCTGAAAGGGGGTCATGATCGCATCACAACAGTAGCGGGTGATGGAGGGGTGGTGGGGACGCTTTGGGGGGCGGCTGGCTGCCTTTCTGACAGGAGTCTAATGGAGGGCTAATAGGAGAGACTCAAGTCTGTAAGAACTCTGCTGTGGCTTTTATGGCAGCTTGTGGAGGCAGGTGAAAAGGAAGATAAGGGATGCAAAGTTTAAGATCCATTACAGAGACTGCCTGGTAGTGTTGGTGGACTCACTGCATCCTCACTCGTCTCGGCTGACATCTTCACGTCGAAGCTGCAGGATAAACTCTGAACGTTTTACTTTTCCTTACAGACTCGTGTTGGAGGCTGAGTGGAGTTTGTCAGGTGTGCATCTGAAAGGTTGTCAGCTTGTGTTAGAATGAGATGCCTGTTTGCCATTTGCTTTTATCATCCCTTTTTTTTCTGCAACCTGATCTCACGGGGGGGGGGTGGGGGGGGGAAGCAGGAAAGGAAAAACCTCTTTTGTTCTTTTAGGAGAGCATGACCTCTGTTTTAGTTTTTGTGACATTAAGAGCAACTTTTAGTTCAACATACTTTTCCTGGATGTAGGATTTAGTTGTTAAGTATGTTTTTGTGGTGTGTTTTTGATTAAATTTTAATTGCAGACTTTCCTTGAACTGAAAAGTCTGTAATGTCTCCAAGTCGCTTCAAGTTGGAAGAGAGATATCTTGTCTCTTCTTACTTCCATTTTTCTACCTGTAAAAAAATCCTTTGTGCTCATGCACTTAATCCATAGTATATCATTTTATTTCTATTTGTAGCATTTTATGAATGAATTATAAAGATATCTATAAAAATGCTTAAGTCTTTTGTTTAATTTATATTTATGTCTTTGCATTGTTGCATTCTATATGTACACGTCTCTGTCTAGGTATAAAACATGACAAATAGGCAAACTAAATGCCCTGCTGGTGGTAAATATTATTCATTGGAGTAATATTTATTTCCTAATCCTAACAGTAAACCAGCAGTAGAATATTTTCTGTAAATTGTGTCAAAGTGGATAAAAATAATCCACTTGGTGGGTACAAAGTTTCTGGTTTGAAACTGTGAAAACATGTGAAATGACAAAAAGAGCAAAATAACCACCAACTGTTTGTAATGTGTCAAAAAGTAACAGAAAAACAACTAAAAAGTACAACCAAAAATAAAAAGTTGCTGCTCAAAACAGATTAACGTGAAACAAGAAGGTTATTCTTAGCTTCAGAGTTGTGGGATTAGCTAAAGCAGCCAGACCTTTCTGCCTCCTGTGATGGTTGATGTTGAATCATTGTTTTATCTTCTAGCTCTTACTCACTGGAGGAATGCATTTGTAGTTGCATTTTTGTAATAGTTTTCATCGCACTTCCCTCTTTTTAAGCCACACAAGTTTAGTTTTTCTTATATATTAAAAGAGCAGAGGGTCCCGTGTGATAAATGTGCAGAACTTGTGTTGGTGGTGGGCAAGTGTAAACTTTTAAACTCTGAGCCCTGCGTTGCTCTGTTTTCTTCTAATGCTAGAATTTTAATTGTTCCACTATTTGGTTTCTTGCACCAAATTAAGCGATTTAAGCAATTATCATCTTTTATTATTTGAACAGTTTCTGAGGGATTCGGTTAACACATTTTCTGCAACAGGATTAGAAGAGGAGCTAAACTGTGCTGCTAATTTTATAGAAATCAGATTAATCTCATTTCTAATTGGGTCTGCTGAAAGCCGGGCTTTGTTTTAGCATGAAAACCACTTTAATTGAAACAGTTTAGCAACAACAACAAGAAAAAGTGACTGCAACAAATAATGCCTGTTTTTTTTCCTCAGCATGGCGGAGAAATTTATGACACTCTTTTATTGCATATTGACCGAAAGATAAAATCAGGAGTATCCGTAAAAGTTATTGGCTCCGTAGTTTGAGAAAACACCCAGGGCAAAATTGACGTTTTTGTTCACAATATATAAATATTTGATTTTCTGCTTTATTGTGCAGTTTCTGCGTTCTTGTATCTGGATTCTGTGCGTGAAGGGGTTTGATTTTTTTATTTTATTTTTTTTGCTTATTCTCGGTCAGTGAAACGGATCAGATGGAGGTGAGATCTGCAGGGACAGCCAGGGAGAGTCACTGCTGCTTGATCAATCTGAGCTCTCATTAAAAGGCTGCAAAGCCCTTTGCAATCTGATACAATATCAATATTGTAGCACCGCATGAGAGACCTGTTAGGCTAGCTGCTGGCAGCTTTGCTGTCATTACCGAGTGGGCAACATGCCAGAGACCCCCTTCATGGGCCACTTAGGCTCCCCCGATGGTCCCAAACACAGGTCAGGACAGACAGATAAGATGTCTGGGCAGCTGTCCCAGAGACGGGGGAGGGAGAGACGGATATGGACCTGTGGAAGAGGAGAGATGGCATGTGTTCTCTAGCTGTGTCGAGGAAAGCCTTTGACTGTGGCTTCAGTGTGTTCAGATACATTAAAAAAACAACAACATTGGTTTCACCTGGAACTTGATTTTTGTTCCTGTGTGGGGAGGGGGACTTCCTGTAGTTCGCCGTTTGCATTGTGATTCATTACAAGGAGTCACATGTTCTGTGTTTAAATGGAACAAAAAGACAAAGAGTTAGTCTGAAGTATGTCTTTGCAGGGATTCAGAAAATCTGGATTTTTGGCAAAGAAGCTGTTGATTCCTGCTGGGAAAACCACAGTTGTTGAATAACTCTCTGTGGTGATTTCTGAGCAAAGCAAATGGGGGGAGGGAGGTGGGGGGGATACAAAGTGGCATGAACAGAATAGGCTCTGTAATTCAGATCATTGTGTGGGGGGTCTCCTCTGTGTGCTCCGGCCTTTACCCCCTGTGTGGCTCCAACAGAGGAGGCAGGGATGGGTTTGTGCATCTCTAAACCGTCGGTAATCCGCTGACAAAAGGGGCAGGAGAAAGGCAGCTAGTGAAGTTTAGGGGGGGGTGAGGACGGAGAATGGGAGGAGTGAAGAGGTGCAGAAGGAGTTGTTGCCTCTCAAAGTCCCAAGGGTGTGCTCAACATTAGATGAAGATGACTCCCACTGCGCCCACTGAACTCTTCCACCCTTTGGTAGAGCTCCATTTATGGTGGTTGAGGTTTGTCCAAGCTATGGGGGTAAAGAAATAAACACAGACTAGTACGAGTCTGAAAGTGTGATAACTTGAGTAAACATACCACGGTTTCACCTTATTAGAGGACTTACACCAAAATTGTCAACAAAATGTTTTAACATGATCCAGAAAATTTTATTTGAAACAGGAGAAAAATATTCTGCTGCAAAAGCACTGTTTCTTTTCACAGTCATTGTGTTTTTATATGAAGGCTGAAGCAGCGTTTGTGAACATGCATTCTCTGAATTGGTGATGGTTTTCAGGTAGATGTGTCAAGGCAACTTTATTTGTATATCACATTTCAGCAACAGATGAATCAAAGTGCTTTTCATGGTGGAAACATAAAAAAAGCAAGCACATTTTCTGGAACGTCATCAAAATCATGATCATCATAAAATATTTAAATGAATACTAAAATTAATCTATTTCAGTTGTTATTTGTCAAAGCCAACTCTTAAAAAAAATTGGTTGTTGCTTGGAATATAAGATATTTTTACATTGTGCTCTTTATATAGTAACACGCTGATATTTGCTGGGTAAACAGTCAGGCTAACTGCTCCTGTAGTCAGGCCTGCAGTGAGAGATTACTACCAAAGACTGCAAGTTAAAATGCAAATGAAATTTGTCGAAATAGATGGAGAGTGTGAGTCCAGCCAGCAGAGTCATAATAAAAGTCCAGGTTAAAATATTTTATGGTATTTCTGTTTAATTACAAGTAATTTGACTGTGAACATATTGATTATTATATGTAGCACTTTGGAGTTTGTGACGCTCTCTGTATGATTTTCAGACAGAGGTAGAACAATCCATTATTTTCTAATCTTCAACAGTAACAAACATTAACTGGTCTCTGTTTTAGGAGCATGTGGATCAATTCTGCAGAGATATCACAATAATTTTCTGATTATTTTTCTAATTTTCTCAGGGACATTAATTTGATTGAGAAGATGAACATTTTTAGCTTTTCACACCAAAAATCAGTACTAATATCCTAAAATAGTTTCTTATAAATTTTCTATGAGAAATAAACATCTTCATAGTAATTTGAAGTATAAATTAGTGTCCAAATTGTACCTCTGTCCTGTTTTCACCTTTGTACCCCCCAAACATCAAGCATGTTAAAAACCCCAAGGTGGTAATCTTTAGCTAAAGTTTGGCCTTATGCACCATTAGGCCAAAGAAAACTGCCCCATTCTGTCTGCCGTCTCCATTAAAAGCACTTTACAGCATAGAAATTATATAAAGAAATATTTATACGCTGACATTTTAAATCATGGGTTCACCTTGATGCCAGCAACGAAACGACGCCTGTGAAGAACTCATCTCTTCGTCCACTCCCAGTCTGTGTTTTTTTGATTCATTTTAGTCATCTATAATTTATTCAGCGAGCAGGAATGGATTTGTTTACGGAAAGCTGAAACTCCTGCTTTCTGTAATCATCATTAAATCGGGGTCATTAGGAGCAGTTCCCATTGCAGGTGCTAATTTGATGAAATGAGGGGTTTGGGGGTAAAAAAATTGTAATTAAAATACAACAGATAGCGGAAAACCCCTAAGCCATGCGGAACAAGATCTAATTTTGCCGTTGTTTGCTCAGATTATGAACTAGAGGCAAACTTTAATATTGCGAGTCAATAAAATTCTTCTCAATAGCAGTCCATCCACCGCACTTGTTGTGATCTGTTTTTGGAAACATTTGATTTGTTGCGCCTCCGCTGTGTCACGCAGCGGTCATCTGGCCACCCCTGAGGTCTTAATAAGGTAGATGGGTCGGTGGAAGAGGGAGCGCCGCCTGATGGTGTCTGTAATCCAGTTAGTTGTGCTGTGACACTGTAGGGGGGCTTTGATTCTGGTCAATAAGTGCCAATAAGAAACAGTCATCACTCAGCAGGCTGTAGTGCCCACCAGCTTGCTCACTTGTTACAGCTGTCAACCGCCGTTTCAAAGGACGCTGCTTCGGACAGATTGTAAATGACTTTCCCATGCAAATTTGAATACGACAAGGAGGACGACGACGACACTTGAGGACTCAAATGTTTCTGAACTGACTGATTTCTCTCCAACGTCTGAATAAACCCGTCCACAGTGCAAACAGCTCCGTATTTACAGAACCACCATTGATGGACGCTCATTCTGTCAGTCTTAAATGCTTAGGAGTGAGTCCGTAGGGGGGTGTTAGACCCTCAGCAGTGACAATCGGAGCTCTGTTTGGGTTTTCTTGAACACCTCTGTGTTCTCTGCAGGCTCTCATGGGGTGCACCACAAGGCCGCAGCGGAGGAGGGGTAAATACCCCGACCCGAATGAAGACTCTGACTGAAGCTCTCTTTGGAAAGGAATCCGCGGACCTCCGCTCAGGCCCGACGTGCCGCACGGTTGCCGCTGGAAACGGAAACGCAGTTCCAAGTGGAAGTGTGTGAATGAAACTTGAAAATGAGAATCTGAAGAGATTAGGAGCGCATTCAGCTACCAAAACATCCTCTGTGCTGCACATTTTGACATTGTGTAATCCATAGTGGCAAAATGACACGCTCATTAAATGCTCCGACTTTGTTAGAACTTAAGGAGATAAAAAGAAAGTATGACAGTAACTCTGTGATGTTGTGATGAAGACTGGACCTTACATTTAGAGAACAATTGAACAATGCGATGGTGTTCATTTTGTTCAGATTCAGAGATAATTAGTGTGGCTGTTCCTCTTCTCTTTCATGTTCTCTTTTGGAGAGAGAGCTTGAAGAATGATGCACAGTGTGGGTGTATTCTCGTTTACGTCAAGTTGTGTGTGTGTGTGTGTGTGTGCGCGCGCGCTTGTGTGTGTGTATTTATAGTCAACAGAGCAGACCAAGGGACTCTGTCAGAGCTCTTTGTTCTCCAGTGAGAACACATCATGACTGGGCCTTTTGTCAGAACTGACACCACCATCCTACCTCTCTCCTCTTTTCTCTTCCTGCATCACTCTTTGCAACTTGCCGCTAAGCCAACCACCTAGTAGCCTAGCCCCTTCTATCCCAGATAAAAACATTTAAACTAGAACATGTCCAGAGATTCTCCGAGCCAGGACTTTTGGGTTCCGATCCAAGCTTGATATTTGGATTTAAATATCTGCCAAGATGCCAATACTTTCCAAAAGGTAAAGCTTAAGGTGATGGCAAGGAGGCCTTTCAACCTCAATGAGTTGAAATTCCTCACTAAAGATAAAACATCCAAATACCAGTGGAAACATGCAAATAGCTGCTCAGCAATTACAAGAAGTGCTTAATCGCTGCAACAAAAGAAAAAAAAAGATGTAAAACAAATAACACTGATTACTTTAGAAGAGTATTATTTTTATCATGCTGTTCTTTATAAGAATGTAAAATGAGATGGCAAGGGAGCACAATGTATTGTGTGTATTGGGCTTTGTAAAATGTTCTGCTAAGCTGCTAAAGCTGGTGACAAAATCGCTCCGTACAACAGTAATTTAAGGAGCTATGTGCTCATTATTAACCGTCATTAATTATTGATGAGCAGAGCCAACAGCTTGTGTGTATGTGAGAAATGACACAATAAAATTAGTTTTCTATTTTAGTGAAACAAAGAGAGGAAAAAAAAATACTTTTCATGCTGAAATGTTTTAGAAAATGTTTTTACCAGTTATATAATCAGTTTTAGGTGTTGGAGGCATTAGCATACCTGTCCTTAGCAGCAACATCTCTGTATTTGTGCACAGTTGTACTATGTATAATCAAAATAATACCACTATTGATATTTCTTTAGCATCAAATGAGAGTGCTCATATTCTCTACTTTAAACTTAAAGTTTAAGAATTTGTCAGAGGACGGCCTCCATCAACTTCATATCCAATCGATGATGTCAGAATCGGTTTCAATACTCATAATCAAATTTGGCTGGACCCACTTTTCTGCATTATAGACAGTTGGTTCTAGATGTAATTTTTCACGAGGATAGATTGTAACAGGTTTTATGACAGTCAGTGTGGATGTGCACAAAGTTTTTTTTGTGTGACATTTTTTACTGTTTTCTTTGTGAAAATCACTGATACTGCAAAACAAAATGAAAAACATGGATTTCCAAGACACATTCTTGGATTTTTAATTTGTACAATTGTTTTAGGACCTTTAATTAATAATGTTTTTAAATAGAGGTGACGTCGCACTGTGTGAAAGAGATGTTACTGTTCTAAAGGTCTGGAGTCAAATTGATATTTTCCAACATTTTAAAACATTACAAAATTACCATTTAAACTCTTAGTTTTCTCATATTAGCAATAACCATGATTAGCACAAAATGTCAAGTGTTTGTGCTAAAAATTTTAGAAGATATAAATATAGTATTTACAAGTTAGTTTGTTGTTGTTTTGTGGGTCATAAGCTGAAAAGTTTTGGCTCTACTCTTTTGCTCTTGATGAACCAAAACTGACTTTACTTGTCGAATGCATCTCATGAGTGACGATTTCTCCTTAAAGTGATCCACACTTATTTTCTACAAATCACTCTCATACCTTATATAATCTCCGTTGTGGTAACCTTATTAAAAAAGTATTGTCCTACAAATACTTGGGTAAGTGTCTGAGTGACGGTTTTATCTCAAGCTGAGTTTTGAGCACTTTGTAGAGAAACTGAAAATGAACCTGGAGTTTTATTATCAAGGTATGGCTTGTGCTCATTTATTGACCAAGATAAAACTTATTTACACTACATTCATAAATGGTTTTTTCCACCGTGACATTATTTTAATGCAGGTCACACCATCCCCACTTTGTTGATTAGTTTGTGTTTATTATCATGTTTAGTGTTTTATGACATTTTACTTTGCTAAATTACTACAGGGTGTGCTCTCACTTGAATTATGTCCCTTAACACAGAATATAAAAATATAAACGACAATTTTTATACAGTTAGCTGAAATATTTCGTAAAATAACTATTACATAACTATTGTAATAGGTTTTTCCAGACCAGGGCGTTATGCAAACACAAACCCATTCTAAAAGCCTCTCGTTTTTTACCTTGAGCCAGCTTCCCATTAAAGTCATAATTACAAGCTAATGAACACATTGAGGCGATGCAGAGCTTAGTGTGTCGCCCAAGGAAACCTAAATAAGTCAGGAGCAGACCTTCTTTTCCTCTGATTAGAAGGCTATCAGAGGGGATGTACGTGACAGAGAGGAAGAGTTGAGCCAGAGCACGTCACATCTTCACCCCATTTCCCAGGGCAACTGCATTAATGATGGGTTAAGTGCTAAAATTACACGCATTTATATTTTACTTT
The DNA here is from genome assembly GCA_033032245.1 of Poecilia picta. NCBI lineage: Eukaryota > Metazoa > Chordata > Actinopteri > Cyprinodontiformes > Poeciliidae > Poecilia > Poecilia picta. Next base: position 7,234,982 of record CM065357.1, on the reverse strand, counting down.
CAAGAAAGAGCTTTTCACAACACCGTTAAGGTTGCATAAGCCTAATATAAATAAGACAAGACACAAATATAGAGGCAGAAACGTTTAAGAGCATCTCTAAAGGGGCAGTTTTTTATCTGCAGTGTTGGTATCTTAGCAGAAATCTCATTCTCACTTTAAAAGTCAGTGCCCTTTTGTGTCTGCATGCTCACAATGAAAATTGCTGTGCAAGAAGTGCTTGTCATCTTAAAATGTCTGCAGAGTGCTGAGCTTATCAGAACCTGAGGGAAATCTAAATTAAATCTTTTGCGGTAAATGAAACTTGCTTCCAAATTAGCTCTTATCTTTCTCAAGTGATCTGCTGAAGTTGGGCAGAGAAGTTTTTGGGAAGCAAACACATTTATCGAAGGAATGTGTATGTAGGTGACTAATTTTTTCCATTTTAAGAAATTGAATATGCTTTCATGTGTTTTGTAATGGATAAAATTATATGTTCTTTTAATTTTGTAGCAGTGATTGTAGACATGTAAACGGGTCAGCACTAATGACTGATGAGCAGCTCTGTGGATAAAAGGTTTATCTGATGTTTGCACAAAGCATATGCAGCATTTACCTCGTTTTCAACAGGGGCAATAAATAATAAATGTAAATATTAAAACTGGGAGAACATTTCAGCAGGAATAAATCAATAACATGTCTACCTATTTGAAAATGAAGACTAGAGCATTCACACAAACCAGAAGATTCTGACTTTATTACCAAAATAACCCAATGCTAAAGTTGTATGTCCTGTAATGATAAAGTACATTTTCTGGCTTATCTTATAACAAAGCAAAGAGTTATTAAACAAAACTAAAAGTAATAAGCTCTTTGATTTTGAGATTATTTATATGAAAAGTAGTAACTCAATGAGATCAAAAAGTCAAATTGAAAAGTATGAGTAAACTCAATGAGATCAAAAAGTCAAATTTCACTGATGAAAAACTGATTAAAGCAGAAATTGATGATTTTGTGTGGGACTCATTGTGACTGAGGAGCTGACTGGTAATAGCTTGAAAAATCAGACCTTGAGTCTTAATTAATATAATTTTTAACAAGCTGACACTAGAAGGTGTTGTGACTCCATTTATTTTTATTTTTCAGTCTGAACAAAATTAGCATTAATTAAACCATTTGCAATAATTTTCTTATGTAATAGAAACCTGGAATCTTTTTTAATTTAATGCTTTTGTCTTGAGGTCTGTTTTTTACACAAATTAAACCTGCTGGACTTACAGGTTAGTCCATGTCTTGGCTCAGCTTTAATAATGAATTTGCTTTGACGTCGCATGAACTCTACTAAACTCAGTGGATTTATTGCTTTTCTGTTCCCAGTAAAGCATGCTCCCCTTCAGTATTTTGAGCACTGCAACAAACTAATAATTGGAGCTTCTTCTAGTAACTACTGCTACCTCCCAGTGGACAAACTCTGTGAGCTGCATCAGCATGAACGGATGACAGTAAGCTGGATCCTGCAGGCTGTGGTGGACCGCTGTTTCTGATAAGCTCAGCTCTCTAAGTTAATTAGGCCAGTTTATCACTTTTGACTGGATCCATAAGAACGTCCCACACAACTGGCCTGAGAATGAACTGCCCGCTGCCTTGCTGATAAATTAAAGAGCTTGGTCTTTCCTGTTCTTGTGTATGATTTTCTTGAGTCAATCCACTTTATCCATAAGATTAACTAGCCTGATTAGAATGAAGGATTTTTACTGGTTGTAAAGATTTTTCTGAAACTGGCAGCAGGGCAGAGATTTACTTGTAGAGGATGATAAATAAGCAATAACTGCAAGCTGTGGCCTTTTTGTATCATGAAAAAGCTCTTCGTACTGTATCGAGAATGCACACACACACACATACACACTTTTGTATTTCTACCTGCAGTAGGACTTTATATCGACTTCCATTCATTTTAGTAATCGCATTTATGCCTCCCTGACATGTTCCCTAAACCTAACCATTACTAGTTTTTTCTTAACCTTAACCAAAACTTAATTCACACCTTGCCTCTAAACTTATCCTTTGATCCTAAACAGTGGGGTCCGCCCTATTAGGAATGGGCTTTGTGTCCCCATAAGACCCGTTGGTCTTCAGAAGTTCAGTAAATATGCCAGAAATTATCCTAAATAGACTAGCTAAACAAGTATATACACATATTACATTTTTCTATCTTCTCAAGGATTTTGCATTGATTTACTTTCACGTGTTTCTGTAGCCTAACCCCTAAACAGCACTGCTTCTTATGGGCCAAAAAAGGATCAGTGGGTCCTCACAATGTAGTATTTGTTGGCAAAATGGGCCTTACAAGGTGAGAAATGCTAGCACACACACGCACACTCCTCTGAGAAGAAGTTACTCTCACATAGATGCATGCCGTTGCTCAATTTGCATCTGAAAACCAACTTTTGTTGGAAAATTCAAGGGTCCTTGGAGATTTTGCACATTCAGTTCAGAGCCAGGCATGCCAGTGGGAACAAAGTCACACATTAGCAAAGCCCTGCCAGCCTCAATTATGACCACAGGGACTGGCTTGATAATGTTCGGCCGCTCACATTCAGCTCTGAATGTGTCCATCTAAACTTCCCTGGCCACTTCCTTCATGTTTTTTTTCTTTCTACCATCAGGGAATAGCATATCGCACATTTCTGTGTCAAGAATGAAGAAGGAGAAATATAGAGGTTCTCTGCTTGTGGATTCTGTTTGATTCTGTTCTGTTTTATATAGAAGCCTTGGTCTTGGTGTCTAGTTTAATGCTGTAGAAAATCCATCTGCAGTGGATGTGCTTGGTCTTTGTACTCTTTAGTCTGTACTCCCAAAGTTTTTCCCTTTTTCTTTTTTTTTTTGTTTTCGCCCACTTCTTTTTCACTTGTATTCTTTCGATCTGTTTCTGTCTCGGAGCGTTGGAGATGGAGATGGAGAGAATCCAGGAATGTGGTTTTAAGCTTGTGGCCTGCTGGCTCTATATTTTGCATGCATCGTGAAACGCAGCTGATTAAATCAGAAATCCAGAGTGGTTTGCCCTTCTTTAATAAGAAATATACAGTACGTGCAATTTGCTGGCTTCTATCGAATGCTGTCTGTAACTTTTGAATCTCAGGGGGGGGAGAGATTCATGATTGGGCGAATCAAACTTTCTCTTTCAAAATGCAGGGTGTTTTATTCATGGGAAGAAAATTACCTCTGAAAAGTCTGGGGAAAAATTCACAAGCCGCTCTCTTTCTCCCCCTCTCTCTCTGTGTGTCTCAGCTTCCTCATATGGACTCTGATGCAGATGTGTGTAAAGTAGCTGTGAGTTGATCTGGTGTGTGTTTTCGTCCCTGCATGCTTGCTGCTGTCTTACCATCATGCCCATGCTGTGACATGGGCAGCCCTGTTGTCACTGCATTCATAATTTAGTCCCATCAATAAATGATGGGGGACATTAAGTTTTCATCTCATGATGCAGCGCGGCCGTCTCTTAGAGCCTCTTTACAAGCGCATGACTGAAGAGCAAAACTTTCCCTCTGTGTTCTTCGGTCCAAGCATCACTAGGCATTAGTATAACCTCAGATGATCCTTGTTCCTTATCCATGCTTTTAGAGGCTGATTCCCTCTGATCTCATATTCTGCTATAGCTAACTCCCACAGCCCTTCCTCTCTGCGAGCCTCTGGCTTTTAATGAGTTTTGCTGAGAGATATATTTACTCATGTTGTCTGCTGCTTCTGTCTAAAAGGCAGAAGCCCCCCCCGCCCCTCCCCACTTTCATTGCGTCCTATTGAGCTGAATCAGCATTGTCGTTTCACAGTTCGGTTAGCGCAAAGAGCTGATGCGGCTATAGCTCTGTCAGGGAAAACGAGCTCGAGAATCATCCCAGTTTTCTGGAACGGTTTTATAAACGCTTGAAAACCTTTGCGCTGGTCATGTTGTCGGAGGCTGAGAGAAGCTGGAGCTTAAGGTGTTGCTGGTCTACAGCAGGGAAGATAAATATTACATGTGTCCATGTTTCTCTGGGTTATCACATTTTAAACCTGGCTGTTAAATTACAGCACATGCCAGTAACAACCAGAGTAAACCCCAGCATATAAAAAATCAAAGGAAAAAAAATCAAAAAGATATGGAAAGCCGAAACAGTAGCTGAAACCCTTTAGCATTTAGAAAGCAATCACAACTTGCTCCAGTGCAAACTAACGTTGATTTTATTATAATTAATAGCACTGGTTACAAAAAGTCATTTCTCTTCTTTTATGCACATTTAGCAGTGTGTACACAAGGATGATTGACAACGCTAAGACCCTCCTCTTGGCTCTGTTTGGTTGTTTCTGACAAGGAGCTGCCCACAGATTATATGTTTCATACTATCATGACATAGTAACCATTTTAACAAATATGTAAAAAAGTAACTGCACCAAAAAAACAAACAAATGAAACAAAACCGACCAGGTTCTTCCCTAAAGCTCTTTCCCAGTGGAGTCGAGAAAAATAATCAGTCTTTATAGTTCTAAGTTCTGCTTGCAGGACATCTCGACAAGCTAATGACGTACGGGGAGAATTGGACAAAATCTTAAGAGAAGCTCAGAATGACTTCGGCACAATGAGGTTTGAAGGTGTGAAAATGTCAAGATGTCTCCAATGACGTAGAGCTGAGTGGAGGATTAATGGAGCGATGCATTGGGACGTTTTTCAACAAATCTGAACATGAAACAAGGGTGGAGTTTTCGGCAGGCGATAATCTCAAACACGCAGCCTTTGAAACTCTCTGCTGGCTTCAGAGAACATAATTAAAGCGGCGGGAAAGGCTCGCACTTGAATTCAATTGGAAAAATAAAACACTATTTAAGATTTGACAACCCACCAGATTAATTCAAATGACTAATTTTTACATACAGGAGATGGTTTGAAGCTTTCGTTATCAAAAAGTACCTTCCTAAATATTTAATAAACTACAGTAAATGCTCAATAATTATTCTCTGTGCTGTTTGTTTTTGTCAGACATGGTTTAAGGACCTTTTTATGTTAATTTTATCGCCATCTGGCCTGAGTTTTGTGTCACTGTCCCTGTTAGAAATTTGTTTTCTGGGAAAAAATGTTGACATGTTCAAAGCTCATTTTCCCCACTGCACACCAGCTGTCCTCCTCTGCTTTTCCACACATCTCTGGAGATTCTGCGCCCTCGGCATGGTCGGACGTTGTTTTTATCTGCTATTTTTTTGTTTGTTTGTTTCATGTATCATCTACTGCACAGTTGGATAAACAATTTCTGCTGATAAAAGATGGAGGGGAAGAGCAAACTGGGAAGAAATAAGTCCATGTGACAGCTGATAAAAGCCTGAAAATCCAATTAGCGCTGAGTATCAGGTGGAAGAAGACAGCTTTCACAGGAGTAAGGCAAGGAAATATTCACAGCCGTAAAATGGATGTGCTCCCTCATTTACATATGAGGCCATTGATAGATCTTTATAAAAAAATATATCTAAATACTTTCTTTGAAGACGAGAACTATGGTTTTCCCAGTAGAGCGGTGCAGATTTCTGCTTTTTCTTTTACAGTCTATGGTTTGCCCACATCAGCTTTTTGAAATGACTAAAACAAATATCAAAGGCGAGCACTGTGCCTTCCAACATTCACAAACCACTGAGAACGAAGGAGCCACTGGCGGAAGATGATCTCCACATCGACACAAATCCACCCTCGATTCTCTGTGAAATTGTATTCGCAGCTAAATATAAACGCAGCTAGTTAAATGGACATTTTTCATTATTTTTATTTCTTTAACATTGGATCATCTTTTCTTGTTTGTACCGTTTCTGGGGGTTTTTTTATTCATCGCTAAAGATGAAAGGAAGATCCAGGCAGGCAGAACGGATAAAAAAATAAATAAATAAAACTGGAGCAAGGACATTTCCAAACAGCACATCGCCTCGGGTCAGAGATCAGATATTCCCCAGGGGACGAGGCTAGCGCATGCCCCGGGTGTTGGAAACCAGAGCAAATACAGCCCTGTCGTACATTTTACCTCAGACTGTAATGTACACAGTCACACAGTAGATTTGCATGTGTAGGTGTGTGCGATGCAGAGCCACAGAGGACGGGGAATGAGGAGGGAAGAGATGTACATGTTGGTGCAATAGAGAGGTCCTTAATGAGCCCAATCCGGACTCTATGGAGCAGAAACGGTGCTGGAACGCAGCGCCGCCGCATTCACAGCGCAATAAATCTGCTGGGATCCTGTGATTAAGCGCAGCAGTTTGTTGGAGTGCTGGTGAAGACATGTGAAAAGCTTTGAAATAAATGTATCTTTTATTGAACAAACATAATCTCACCCTGAAAAACAAAAAGTAGAAAAATCAACCCTTCATTTGGAATAGGCACATCTGCCTCACTTTGTCCACTTGATGTTCTCCTACAACATTTCTGAAAGGTTTGACCACACCGGCAGAGGGATCTTTGATTATTTCTCTAGATTGCTCTCTTCTTTTAGCTAACCCCTGTGGGATTTGGGTCTGGATACTTATATGCATGGAAGAAGGATGACTTTGTATCTAAATCATTTATATGCCCTTATTCTGCTGAAAGACTGGCTAAGAGACTCATTTTTAGTTTACTGCCAGAATCCACCAGATTTGAGTTTAAAATCATCTGCTATTTTTGAAAAGTTTATGAAGCTGTTCACATTAGCAAGGTTCCCAGGGTATTTTGAAGAGAAACAAGCCAACACCACCACACACCCTCAACCGTGCCTAACAGCGAGCTTGACTTGGATTCATTCGTTGTTTCCTGAAAAACGTCCCTGGAGTGTTTAGTTATTGAAAGGTTCAACTTCAGTCTCATTTGACCTCATTTGTGTAAAGCCAAAGACGGTAAATGGCTATTGATTTGAAATAGGGAGATGCCTGATGTTCACATCAAACTGGTGGATACACTTGAGCACTTGGTTTCCAAAATGTCTACTGCTGGTTGCTATGGAAATTTTGTTACCCATCAATATGGTACTAACCACTCCCAAGTCCTTTGGAGGATTTGTTTTGCCTCTGCTCTCCGTGTAAGAGAAATGCCCCCAGAAAACCGAATGTTATAGATCATTAATTAGAAGTCAATGTGACGAAATGTAAAAGTAAATATTAATTTTTAAAGTAACTCATTAGAGTAAAGGAATTATTAAGAGTACCAACAATTGTCCCACTAATAGTTTTATTAAAGATTTCCCCCCAACTTTATCAATATACTCAAATACAGGTTGAATTTTTCTAAATGGAAAAATAATAAATAAATGTGTGAGATTCTGCTGCTGCAATAAAAGACACATTTCCATTTAAACCATTTCACACTTGGTGCCAACAAATCTGTCTGCCTCTGAATAACAGAATAGCCCATGTGCATCCTGACTCAATTAAATATGTACATTTGTTCATTTCCTGCAGATTATCAATGTGCGAGAGACAGTATGCGAGAGTCTCTCTCTCACACACACACACACACACACACACACAAACACACTAAAATAATATCGAGACCCTCACCTCTCCATGACAGCGGAGCATCTCAGCAGACACACAGATGCTGCATGATGTTAACTGTGCTTGTAGCTTCAGTCGCTGAGCCATGTCGCGGTTCCAGGTATGTGTCATCATTAATTAGACACAACATTTGAGCTTCCTTTTTTTGCTGTCAGTTACCCATTGGATGGTGTGAAGCACCAAAATAACAGCTTATTTAAAAAGTGTGTTAATGGGAGTCATTGATTTCAGCAGCTGATAAACATTGGAAAGGCAGGTTCTTGTTTTATATTTGAACACTACATCATACTTTATCTAATTCATAAAAAAAAATACTTTTAATGTCTTTCTTATCTTCCATGTAGGTCACTTCTGCTTCACCATTCAGCAGTCTAGCAGGAAAATAGACTTGTTTGGCCTTGGTGCTCCCTGAACAGTCACTTTCAGGCGCATCTTTTTCAACTGTGGGAATAAGTGATGTAGCACATATTATTTTGGGGTTCTAACAAGTGTAGAAAATCTAAAACATCTGATATTTTTAGGATTTGTGAAAAAAAAAAACTGAACTGTTTGAGTAAACACTCAAACATTTGGCGCCTAGCAAAATGTATCCAAGCAAAGCGCTAGCACGTCTATGCTAGCGGCTAGCCAGGCTTACATTTACACTACTTACAATCAAAAGATGCATGCATACATAAAATTCTCACTATATATTAATGGAAGACACTTTTAAATACTATATGTTGAAAATATTTTAGCTATACAGTATTTGTTAAAGTATTTTTATTTGCTTGTTCTTGTACTTGTTTTAGACATTTACCTCCGGCAGAGCGGGCAGGAAGTAAAGGGTGATATGAAATGGATATTGCTCAGAATTGACTCAACAACCTGTTTGATTTTGTAACTTCAGTTAGATGTACAAAGCCAAAGCAAGATTTTTAGAGATTCTAGCAGTAAAAATAATAAAACAACAATTTTTGGTGGTTCGATTAAACAGTTTTGTTGACTTTACATAATAAGAATGTGTCACTTTAACATATTATGATTGTCTATACTCAATTACAGCTATAATTTTTATACTCATAATGGTTCACAAATATTTCCTTTTTTACGTACACTGATTACTTGCCGGTACTTAAAACTAGCATTTGTAATTGTTTTACTCTCTTCTCTCAATCTGACCTGCTTTTCTTCTCTTGTTACTCCGTCACCTCCTCCCCTCCTCCTTGACCCCACACCGCCCTGCATCCCTCCTGTCCACAAAACCCTCTCAGGGAGAGGTGAGTCTTGAGCTGGCCCGAGTCCCAGGCCCATTAGCCCCAGCCTGGCAGCCATGTGCTCATCACCAGCGATCATTACAGCCAGCCAATGACACCACTCTAATGCATCATTAATGATTGATTAACGAGCTGAGCTCAGCCCAATCGGGTGCATTTGAGCGGAAGAACACCCTGTAATGGCTGCGTATGGGTTGCATCTGCTTATTTTTTCCGCGTGTGTGTTTGTTGGTTTTAAATGTTTTGTTCTTATCGGAGTCCTCCTGTGTGCTGTCTGACAGGCTGCAGAGATCTGTCGACTCCCCATGTGGTGAATGAAGGACTGAGGCAGTGCTGTACGCTGAAAAGATGGCAGGGCAACGACACCCTGCCGTTCCCACTCTTCTTTTCCTACTTGTCTTGGTGGAAGTTATTTCTGAGTCGCAGGGCTCTGGCTACCTGTCTGGGTTTCGCCTCAAGTCTCGCTTGCAGAGGGACCGTCAGATGAGAAACGTCCGGCCCAACATCATTCTTATTCTCACAGATGATCAGGACATAGAACTGGGTAAGATGACTTCTGTGGTTGTACAGTTCTGTGGAAAAACTATTTACCCCCTTACAGAGTTCTCCTGTTTACACTTTTTTTTTTTGTAATTGCCCACATTGTAATATCAAGAAATTAATGCGATTACCCATGTTTCTAGTTTAGGTTCACCAACTCCCAGGCCTGTGTCACCTCAAAAAGGCCTCTCTAACCACATGAACCAGGTGAAAAGCAGCACATCTTCCACCGATTTAAAGAAATTTAAATAATTTAGGGTTGAAACGATATATATAATTCCCTTCTCATCCTCCGTGGGTGGTCTCTTTCATCTTCTGAACCCAGGTCCTCTACCACACCAGACAAGACCCAAGGACAAAATTTTAAATGTATGATTGTTAACAGACAAAGGGATAAAGTGCTTAGCTACACTATCACTAGATAAACAGGTCAGGATAAAGGTAGTTTTAAAAAATATGGAGGGAGAGGGAAGAAGTTCAGTTATGCTAGCTTGACTTTGACAACCTTAACATTTAGATGTGGCGTAGAATTCTGTTTCAGTTCAGTTAGAAAATCAAAGGCGACTTACAAACACCAACTCCGACAGATCATCAGTACAGCAGGTGTTTGATGAGCTAATAGCTGATCTACCACATTGATCACTTATTCACAATCGCAAAATAAACATCAAGCCATAAAAACATAAGACTGTAATGGACTGGATATTCTGTTTTTTGTGGGGATATTATTAGTACCATTATTATTATTAAACATAATGCATAATAATAGCAATAAAGATAATAGCAATCGAGAGGCCATCGAAAGAAAATGGAACCACTTTAAAGTCTAGTTTAGATTATTTAATTAGCTCCACATTCTTAAGAGAATGAAAAATTAATAATAAGAAAGACTTTGCGGTATTCTGATTTAGTAATGTAATTAGTTGTGTTACCACCCCATGCCACTAGAGGCAGTAACAACCCCGAAAAGATGCGACTAAGGAGCAGATTTAGAAGTACACCGAAAGCTACAGAATTTGGTAAAAACTGTGAGCTTTGCTGAAGTAAATAAAGACACAAATTCAAATCCATGCTGAGAGTGGAACTCCTTCAATCAGTTCTCCTCCACAGCACTGATTGGCTAAGCAGTGTAACGTGATCCTCTTTAGCAAGTGATGGCAAAGCGGCGCGTCATCACGACTTTACACAAGTGTGTCTTTACCTCTGTGGCAGAGACTCCGCCGAACCCCTGAGACCGACTCACCGAACCCCTGGGGTTCGACCGAACCCAGGTTAAGAACCACTTTTCTAGACCCCGTGTATGAAGCAAAGTGTAAATCAAGGAGCTAGTTTTTTCCAGGCTAGTGGGACACAACAGATAGAAATTGATCTTAAGTATGTGTAACTGCGGCCGTCAGACAGCAGAGACCGAGTGAGAGAGTTTTCCTCTATCAAACTATTTTTTTGCTTCTTATTTAGTGGAAGTATTGATGTTGATGAGATTTTCTCCAAAATAACCTTTTTCAACCTTTATAGCTCCACTGTTGAAAATGAGGCTCTGACATTCACAAATGACTGTGAAATAAAATCCAGTCCAACATCTGGTTTGAGGTGATTCCTCTGGAACCTGTTGGAGGGAAAATATCCCAACTTCAGAAGATGAGCTTTAACCTAAAAGAGCTCTGTGGTTCCTCCTATCAGTATGAGAGTCAGGGTGAGGAGGCGCCATGTTAGGAAGACGAAGTGGAAGCTGAAGGATCTTCGGAACAAACAGGTCATGATGCTGGGCTACTGATTATCCCTCTGTCTTGACACAGGATCAATAGAACCAGTTTAAAAGCTAAAATGAATGGCTATATCCCAGACATGGAAAACTGGGATGCAATCCATGCCATGATGTTCAGAATTTAGGTCTCATGGTATCTCAACATGTCAACATTGCAGCCAGTGGGTTGAAGGAAATACAGCTTTATTTTGTACCAACTCAAGAGCTACCCAGCTGTGGACAGCAAGATGTGCAACCTTATCAGATCTGTCAAAAATGAAAAATGAAAAATATTCACCAACTGAATGTCATGTGGACAGTGATTTAAGTGTAAAAGCCTCAGAACCTGGAAGACATCTTGATAGAATCATGAATTATGCTCTGTACCACAAAATCCTCACAGAACGACCTGAAGCACAAGCTAGACCTAAATTATGCAGAAAATTGATCGATCCACAGCACACCACCAAGTCTACCTGTGAACTTGTAGAAATCTTCAAATGAAGGACTTTGAAGTAAGCTAGCCAAAGTCTGTACTAAAATCTCATTGAGATGCTGTGATCTGACCTGAAACAGGCTGTTCATGCTCCAGAAACCCTCCAATGTGACTGGATTTAAACCGATCTGCAAACAACACCAGGCCCACAATCCTCCACCCTACTGGAAAAGACTGATTGACATTAGTTGTTGCCAAATGTGCCACAACCACTTGTCAGAATTAGGAGCAATTACTGTTCTGTATCCCACCAGGTTGTTTTGAATAGCTTTTCATCTTAATATACAAGATGAAGCATTTACTCAGAGGCCATCTTTCTTTGGATTAGAAAATCTGCTTTACAATCTGAAACATCCAAGCACGAATAAAGGAATTAAAAAGAGGAAATCTACAATGTGTATGTATAATTCTGTCTTTGCTTTTGTTCTGTTATTTTAGATATTCTGTCCCTGTCAGTCGGACAACATTTGTAAGAGAAAGCCGACCTAAGCAGCTCCCTGGCAACGTAACAGCTGGCTCAGTCCAAGTCATGTTTCTCCCGTTGCCAGCTCAGTTTCTGACATGAATTAAGGCCAGCCTATGGCTTCCATTGTCTGATTGCCAAACTCCGGCCATCTCCCTACCCGCTTGAGTCCTTTAGCAACATATTGGATTGGAGTAGCAGCATAATGGCCTCTGTGACATCTTTTGTCCTCGTGTGTTGGCAGCGAGAAGGCAGCCATTGAGGGAGGAATTTATGGTCAAGCATCTGTTTCCCCAAACAATCACCATCAGTCTGAAAAGCTTTGGGTACACAGAAATCCAAATGGGTCACACTTTACCAAAAAGGTTTATTTCCTCATTTAAATCCAGCTCTTTTTTTCCCAAATTTATTCCTAATAATTTTACCTTCTCTTTTAAGTGTATATTCACATTTTCCCAGCTGTGCTTCTAGAATTTCCAGATTTTTTAAATTCATTTTTCTCACCTTGGGTTCTTTATACTTTAGCTGTTAGCCCTTGAATGTAACCCAACCAGCCCTGCCCAATATTAAATCCTCTCTTTTTTGTTTCTTCCTCTCTACATCCCCACTTTCTCTCAGGCTCAATGCAGTCCATGAACAAAACTCGCCACATCATGGAGAAGGGAGGCATGCATTTCTCAAACGCTTTCTCCACCACCCCCATGTGCTGCCCGTCCCGCTCATCCATCCTGACGGGGAAGTACGTGCACAACCACCACACCTACACCAACAACGAGAACTGCTCCTCACCCTCGTGGCAGGCGCACCATGAGCCGCACACGTTTGCCGTTCACCTCAACAACTCTGGCTACAGAACGGGTCGGTGCTGCCGCTGTGACGGCCTTCGCGTTTTTATCAAAGTCCTGAGAACTCGAGCAAGAACAACTTTTAACATCTTTGCTCCCGATTCTCCACCCAGCGTTCTTCGGAAAGTATCTGAATGAGTACAACGGCTCCTATGTGCCACCTGGCTGGAAGGAATGGGTGGCACTGGTGAAAAACTCCCGCTTCTACAACTACACCCTCTGCAGAAATGGAGTACGGGAGAAACACAGCAGCGACTACCCAAAGGTATTGATACTCTATTGTTTTTTGCAAAATGCTTCTTTAGCTGCCCCAAAACAGTGGCCTACTTTAGAAAATTGGTTATTATAGGATAAATTTTAAGCACTTAACATTTAGAGACTATTGTTACTAAACACACAGTATTGGGTCGTCCACTCAAATGAATGAATTCATGTGTTAGAACGTACTAATCAGCCATGAAGTGCTAGGATATGTATAATCAGAGAGCACGGTCAAAGGGTGATAAGTTGCTTAGTGCCTATAGATCACCAACTTTCTTATAGAGTAAATAGCTTCACCTGGTCGTCAGATTAGCTCAAGAAAGGCACATAGAGAGCAACGGGGAAAAAGTTTCCGTTGGGAAAGCGGCTACATCCACATTTTACATTTCGAGGTGTAAGACGAATAATTAGATGCAGTGGTGTGAAGGACATTACATCTGGATTCTACAGTAATGGAGTGGCGTTCTTTCCTGTCAGTCCAACAATCTAACGGAGGAGACCTGGTTTGGCATTGATCAGGGGAACGGCACTTATCTGACTGTATCATGTTAAGTTTGGTGAAAAGAGGATAATGATATGGTGTTGTGTTCAGTCCCTTAACTTCGGTGAATGGAACCATTAATTCTTGCATACAAAGATAATTTGGATAATTTCATGGTCTTAGCTTTGTGTGAGAACATTGTGTGAACGGCCCCTTCCTGCTCCAACATTACTGCCTACCAGCAAGTGAAAAAAGATTTTTAAAAAACGGCTAATTTGGTTTAGTGAGGGAAAACGTGACTGAGCTGTACAAAGTCCTCAACTTCCTAGATCATCTCAAATTCAATGGAAACTGACAACCATGGCCCACATCAGTGTCTGACCTCACAAATGGGTTTTAGAGAAATAGTCAAAAACTCCCATAATAATACTAAAATACTTTCCCTGAAGAGTTGCATCTTTTATAGCTCCTAAAAGGTGAGGCAACATTATATTAAAGGGGCTGTACTATGTGTTTTCCAGGCACACCTTGCCATTTCATAACATAACCTATTATGCTATGAAATCAACAGAATCAACAGAAAACAGAACATCAACAGAAATTTTACTTCCATATTGAATGCCTTGAAATTGGACCTCTGCCTCTTTAAAAACTGAAACTACATCGCTCCTCTATTAACCCATCTCAAAATTATTTACCCCATTTACCAATATGTGAACTATTGCAGAAACTGTGTAGAATTAAAATAAACACAATAATTTAACCAAATGTGTGCATGATGCATTCTGGATAGTTTTACCTTCTGTACTCCTGTTGGATCAAATACAAGCAGTGGATTGATTGAATGAGTCTCATCAGTTTGAAAAAGTAAAAAAAAAAAACGGAATTGACATCTGTTCTATTGTCACTGAGTGCCTCGTGGGTGATAATTGTTCGTTCCACAGGACTACCTGACGGATATCATCACCAACAACAGCATCAACTACTTCCGGATGTCCAAAAGGATCTACCCTCACCGGCCGGTCCTGATGGTCCTGAGCCACGTCGCTCCACACGGTCCAGAGGACTCTGCCCCGCAGTACAGCGCTACCTTCCCCAACGCCTCTCAGCACATGTAAGACACAGAAGCTGGAACGTTTGGGAACCACTGGGATAGATCAGCAAAATAAAAATAAAATAAAATAAATAAAACTCAATTGTGACGTGGAAGGAAATGTACAGGAAACTTATATGTTGTGCCCATTTATATTCAGAATCTCAAAATCGACACTTTTTAAAGTCATGTTTGTGGACTAGTAGATCAGTCAGATTGCAGGGCAAACATTAGCAAAAAGTAAAAGTCTTGCAACAACCTCTTAATTAGACTTTTGCCTGGACTTTGACCGGGTCATTCTGACAGATGAATGCACTTTGATCTAAACCCATTGCTCTTAAACTATGGTACAAGTACCACTGACTGGTACAAAACAGATGACAGCAAACCAGAAACTTGTATCTGATCTTTGCTTACTTTTGCTCAACTTGTTGCTAACATCACAAGGAATAACAATGCATTCCTTTTGACTTTATTGATTAAAACCTTGTATCGTATTAACAGAGTACAAATAAACCTCTTACGGCAGCCATATTGGATTTTGAGGTCTGTTTGGGGAAGAAATATCTAGCTTTTCCACTCTGAATTTGGAAAGATTTCCTGTTTGCTTTTCTAACCAAGAGGAGGTAAAATGAGATTTGGGAACTGAAAGTTTTCTTTCAGGGCAATGTCACGTCTGGTTGAGTTTTAATTGGTGACTTCTTAAATCAATTGGTTGCAGTGGATTTCAGTTACGTTGTCAGCATAATGGGTTATCAAATCACACCACACACATTTTCTTTTTAGATGAGTCATTTTACTTATGCCTCATAATTCTGTTCTACTTTTTTTGGTCCATCAACTACAATCCTTTTGAAAATACATCAAAAAGCGTTACAGTAGCACGACAAGATGCAAGGATGTCTATGGGGTTGACAGCTTTCGCAAGGTTCTGTATTTCTCTCATTATCCAGACTCAATTAAACTGCAAGGTGTTTGAACAAAAAAGTGATTTTTTTTTTTCTACCGCGAAGAATTTGTGTGATCTCTGTGGGGCAAAGCTGACAAATACACAGCACATTTTTACTGTTTCACTGCCGTTTGGTAACAAATGACTCATCCCTGCGTTCACGCTTCTTCTCATTTGACCCAGAATGACACAAATTTGATAATCTGAGCTGGATGTCGTCTTTCGCTGCTTACAGTAGGCTGCTGGCAGCTTCGGGGCCTCTGCATGCACAGCCAGCGTTTTTTCTTCTTTTGCTCCAGTTTGTTTGGCTCCAGTGTTGTTCATGTTAGTGTTGCCACCACAATGAGCCCAGTTAATTTGTACTGTTTTGCCAGCTATGGTCACAGATTGGAATAAACGATGTACGTTTAATGCTTAGGTAATGATTTTGTCGTGCATATGCAGAAGCACATACCTCTTTCATTTGAGCCTTTTTTTTGTCTGACCTTCTGTACCTCTGACTGCCTCTCTATAGCTGCTGGCTAATAGCAAGCCCGCTATTGGCCTCCGGAGAAGGATCCAAGGCCAATAATGAGATTGTAGTTACTATTCCCTCCCTCAGCCCACACCCTCCCCTCACTCCCGTGCTGGTTCATCTAATCCCTCCTGCATCATTAACCTGTACCACACTGGCTTTGTACAGAGAAGACTCAGAAAATTCAACCTCCGTGTCTTTGTGGAAACTTTTAATTGCTCCTTCTCCATAAATGCGCTCCCTCTTGGGTTTTTGATGCTGCGAAGTCCTTTTTTGTTTCTCCATTTCTTTTTGTTCTGAACTTAACAATCTATTTAACTTACAGAAAAAAACAACAACAGTGATGCATTATCTTTTTTTTTTTTACTTCCAATCAATCCACCTTAGCATTCATTCCCCTCGGCTCTTTGGCACTTATTGTTTCCAAATTGTTAAATGTCAACATGGAGCAGAGTTAAATTTTCATTAAACTGCGCAGCCGTATTGATTAGCACGTTAGCATTTTTACATTGCTTATATAAGATCCATTATAACACTGAATAAATAGTTCTTTCGATTCTGGAAAGTCATTAGGCTTCGCCAGCAGAAAAAGATGCTGCGTCTGCACAACAGAACTATAAACATTTTACGACAGCTCGGAGATGTAGCATTTACCTTAAATTGTGCCATCTGAAAAAAATCAAATTTTTAATATGAAATACTTTTCAATAATGGAAAGTTTTAGTAGTTGATCATTTATAGCTCATTATTTTCTTCTTTTTTCGTCCCTCCAAAGAACGCCGAGCTACAACTATGCTCCCAACCCAGACAAGCACTGGATCCTGCGCTACACCGGCCCGATGAAGCCCGTCCACATGCAGTTCACCAACATGCTCCAGCGCAGGAGGATGCAGACGCTGCTGTCTGTGGATGATAGCATGCAAAAGGTACGCAGTGAGCCAGAGACGGATGCTTTAAACACACATCGGCCCTTAAACGCGGATGCACACATACCGCCTGTCTGACCGCCGGCGGTCCTGGGAGATCTGTGCTTGTTCTGACTGGGACTGGGGTAATGAATTCACTGACACACTTGGTAAATTGTTCAATCTCCTTTTCCTTGAATCTGGCACAAGAGATTTGAGCTATCAAACAAAAAGTAACTTTTTTTCTTCTTTTGTTTTTTTTTTTTGTACTTTTCCACCCCGTGTGCCTGCTCAATGAGTCGCGTCTCCCCGCAGGTGTACAACATGCTGGTGGAGACGGGAGAACTGGACAACACCTACCTCATTTACACCTCGGATCACGGCTATCACATCGGCCAGTTTGGGCTGGTAAAGGGCAAATCGATGCCCTACGAGTTTGATATCCGCGTGCCGTTCTATGTACGGGGGCCTAATGTGGAGCAAGGCGCTACGTGAGTCGTTCTCCTACCACGCTCATTTTCCTGACAGCAAAATTAGTCACTTGTGCTGTACTGAAGTACTCACTCTTTTGCATCTGATCACATCATGTTGATGTTTTGATGATTATGATATAATGTTTTGTCAGGGTCATATTTGATAAACTGGCAGGAAGTAGTGCATAGTTGTCAAGGATAATTCATGATTTTAGCAGGTTTGAAAGCTCTGTGAATCTGAATTAAGATCATTTTATTCTGAGTGAAGTCTGGTGCAAGAAAGAAGTCAACTAATTACTGATAATTTCTTTTTTTCTCACATTTTATGTTCATATTTTGTTGGGATTTTATATGATAAATTAGAAAAAAGTACATACGTGTAAAGTGGAAGGGAAATTGTACACAATTTTCAAAGTTCTGCACAAATAAAAGAAAAAAAAGTAGCCATCCAACAAACTACTCAAGTGTAAAAAAAAAGTAGGTACTAAAAGGAAAAAGTACAGCATAGTGACAATATTAGTAAATATATATATATTTTTTCCAAAATGTTATTCATGTTTATATAACTGAGTAAATGTAACTGGACACATCTAAACTCTGAGCATGACATGCATTCAGTCTGCTTTATTCTGATACCAAAAATTAACTGAGGCATCAATTGAAAATGCACACAAAACGTTTCATAAAGTTTTACTTACAAAATGCGATAAAAAGTATATCTGTTTCCTTCATCTTCACAATTATTCACTATATTGCATTAGTTCATCACATACAACCCCAATAAAACACAGTTGTTGTTTTATTCCGACAAAAAGTGAAATATTTCAAAGACATGTGGGTACTTTCACATCAAAGAAGAAACGTGTATTTTGATGGGGGGTTAAAAGAACGACGTTATGATGATCACGTTGACTTTCCTGTTTCTTGGCAGAAATCCTCACATTGTGCTGAATGTTGACTTGGCGCCGACTATGCTGGAGATGGCGGGCGTCGATATTCCTCCCGAAATGGACGGCAAGTCCATCCTGAAGCTTCTGGCCTCGGATCGACCAATGAACAGGTGAACACGCTTGGCGCCTCAGTATTCCATCGACGGTTCCTGGACGACATTTAGAAAAGGGGAGAGTGAAACACACCCAGTCAAACGGGGCTTTAGCTAGAATTTTTTATTTATTTTTTTTTACCAAAATGAACCGCTTTGTTGCACATAATGAAATTCACAATTCAAACACAGAGGTACAGCATCATTATCTTTTAAGGGAGCCTGGCATTTCGAAATGACGCAGATGTTTGCTCACTGCAAATATCACAGTCTGGTGGTTTTTTTTTTTTTTTACTGATTTCTCAGGTTCCAGTTGAACAGGAAGGGGAAAACATGGAGAGACTCCTTCCTGGTGGAGAGGGGGTATGTTTTATTGATTGACCTTTTTGTAAGTCGCGTTCTCATTCAAGGCGCCGTGTTCTGGCAGTGTCGGTCTCCCTGTCAATGTTCTGTCTGTTCTTTCAGCAAGCCTCCGCACAAGAGAGCCGATGGGAAGGAAATGGCCCAGGAGGAAAACTTCCTGCCAAAATACCAGAGGGTGAAGGATTTGTGCCAGAAAGCAGAATATCAGACTTCATGCCAACAACCGGGACAGGTACCTGACCTGTATGAGCCAAGAAGGGGAGGCTGTTCAGTTTCCAGAAAAAAAAAACTGTGTTGCCATGGCAGGATAGTAATTTGCCATCTGTGAACATACTGTGATGTGCAGCCACTGTAAGCTCAGTGATGCTTTTGAAAATAGCATCTAATTTCTTTATAAACAAAGAGGACTGAATCTATATCATTAAAGGTGAACTATTAGACAGGTTAGGATAGAACGCAATGAATATGCAAAACATGGTCATTAAATTTTTTTGCACAAAATCTTTCTTAGATGATGAGATTTTAATATGCTCAGTTCTGTCTTGAGCTCCTTTCAGAATGAGCTGTTTTAGGGCCTCTTGTCACTTTAAATCCAAATAAGCTGCTGCTGGCCATGCCCTCCCCCCCCAAACTCAATGTTTACAATCGCATGTGAAAATGGCTGCAAACAGATACACAATAAAAACCAGAAGCAGCAAGCAGTTTCTGGATGGTAAGTCAACACCAAAACCATTGTATTTTCCAGCAGCCATTCTACAGCCCACAAAGAGTTAAACCAGCCAGCTAAGTCTGCTAGAGCTCCGCTTGGGTTGCTCGGTAACGGCGCAGTGTGACTCAACAATCAGGAGGTTTTTGAAACGGCTCATTTTCCAAACACCAAAAAGCATCAACTTATTGCCAAAACATGACAGCAGAGACGCAAATGGAAGAACAAAAATGTGCAAAATGTTGTTGAATAGGTCCCCCTTAAATGCATTTCCCTTTCCTTTTCGGGTTTTGTTCCAGAAGTGGCAGTGTGTGGAGGATCCGACCGGCAAGCTGAGGCTGTATAAGTGTAAAGGCATGGCGGGTCTGTTTGCCCCTCGCATGCAGGCTCTGATGGCCAGCAGCCCCTCTACCATGTCTGTTACCTCCAACTTTGACGACTGTAACTGCGGCGACGGGGGGCTCAAAACGTCTGTCCTTAAGAAGAAGAGACTCCTAAACAAAAAGAGTGAGTTTTTTTATCTCACTTGACCGTTCTGCTGTCCCAACAAGTGTTATTACACCATGAATTGATCAGAAATGCACATGTTCTGTGCCTGAAGATGAAGCAGCGGGTCTACAATCTGACATTAAAGCAGCCAGGTTTTCATGACCTGAGAGGCACATGCCAGTGCTGCCACCAAGTGACAGAGTTGAGAAATCACATGAGCCCTAAATCATTCCAAAGAAACCAATTCAGAATATATATTTGTCCAATGCACCGACTCTGATCAAAAGTGCTCAATCTATCTTCTGTCAATCAAATTAATTTGCAGAGGTTAAATCTAGTAAGGCCGTGACCAGGAAGCGCTGGGCGCGCTCCGTCTCATTCGAGCTGGATGGAGATCTGTACGCCGTCGACTTGGAGGAGGGCTACAGGCCCCTGGGATCCGGGAACGCCAGCTGGACCAGAGACAGGTGGAGAGGCGCGGCCGCCGTAGACGACGGCGAAGAATTCAGCGGAATGGGAGTCGCAGCCAAGCCAACCACCCGTGACAAGCTCACACCACCTGCTGCTTTGAAAGTCACCTACAGGTGTGTGGGATGGGTGGGGGATGCAAATATTCAAGCTGTCAAGTCCACGGCTACTGCATGTGTCTCTCGGAGTAAAACTGACAGTAAGCTCTGTAAGTGATGGCCAAAAACAGAGGCTTTGAAGCTGAAATAAAGTAGTAATTTTTCTATGAAAGCAGGTTTTTTACTCAGGATTAAGTAGCTTTATAACAGATGTAGAGATCAGAAATATGTGACTGATTTGTGGCCTCTGGTTTTGGTATTTTTCTTTAAAAACTATTACTAAACAAACCAAATGTTAATTTCTAGCCTTCCTGCTGTGAGAGTTCATTAATCATTTCTATTAGAAGCAAAGACTACGTCAGGATTACAGTGTTTGTTTTGTAAGGCTGCCTTTAGCATCTTATGTTAGCAATTCACGCAGTTAACATAGCTAGCTGTAAACATCAGCGACTTAATTCTCCCTTAGAGAATAAAGAGCCTTGCCTTAATTGTAAAATTTCCAAAAGACAGTCGACGTTTCCAAACCCAACATCTTTCATAGCAGACAGAGAACAGAAGCACCAAAACAACAAAAAAAAAAACCTCTGCAATGTTGATTTACGTCCAGCCTCTCTGCTGAAGCCGGCCCCCGGTCGTTCAGCCTCTTTGCCGACTTCATGAAACATCAACACAGTGGAAACAGATTGATGTTTGTGTTTGATGGCTCCCTTTCAAACCAAAACAGGAACTACAAACATGCCTCATTATGGAGTAAAGTGATTAGCACCTGCTGAAGTGACTCTGGTGAAGTTACTGAAAAAAAATACAGCCTCACACAACATCAATCCTTCTTCAAACGGGGTTTTACCAGTAGCTAGAATTAAAGAAAACATTTACAGAGCTGATGTTCCAGCACCATGTACAAGCGATTAGCAAGCTTAGCATTGCTAAAACAGCAGAATCTGTATGTGTTCCCTAGAGACGCCTACTGGAGCGGCACATCCAGCCTGTTTAAAGATGAAACAGAGCAACTTTGCTGTGATACATTTATTCTTCTTGTCTTGCTCTCTTTCTCTCTCTCACTCTTTCTCACCTCATTTTTTTTAAAGTAGTGTTTTAGTATTTATTCTTCCTCTGACTTCAGTTTTAAACCCACTTATACCAACAACAGATAACGAAGACTAAATAGCTTTGTGGTTTGGTTTTATTATATTCAGCAATCGGAAAAGAATTGGATTTCTGCACATCCTACCGGCTGAAAATAAAGAAGCTGAAAATCATCAGAGTCTGGTCACCATCTGAATCAGTTCAAGTTTATTTAATCGGCACAGTAAACAATGTTACATAGTGAAAACAAAGATCCATTGTTTTTGTACTGAGGTTTTCTAGCCACAGGCTAATTTGCAAGCCCAATCCTAAATTTAAAAACTTCAAATTTAAAAATTAAGGATTCCCATTTCACACACATTAACACACACCTGCTGACGTACTCCAACTATTAACAACAAATACATGAATTTGCATGTTAGAGAAAGAGAAGATGCATTCTCCACAGCACAGTAGGTTGGTACACCTGTGTGTCTTTAAAATAAACTGTTCTTAAGTTCTACAATGAAAATAAAATCTTATGAATCTTAAGCTGCTTTATGAAAGTCTAAAATAATGACAACAAAAGGTGTTGCAACTTTTATTAAGTAGTCACAAATATAGATTTACAACATATTCGACCAAGGAATCTGTTTCTGATTGGAGATGACAGAGGCAACTTAGAAAGAGGACGATAACTCCAAGGAGTTTTGGTTTTTCAATGAATTATTTATTTGTCATAATATTTTAACAAAATGAAAATCGCCTTGCCTCAAACTCTGCCAGGTATTTAATTCAGTTTGAGCTTAAGCTACAACTTCACTGCATTTTCAAAATACTTGTAAGCATTTTTAAGGGGATTGTTTCTGGAACAACTTTAAAAACACACAGTAACAGCAGCAAAAATGATTTCTGCTTTAACCTTCAGCTTTAACTGTCGGGATAAATCCTCTCGTTTCACTCGGGAGCATTTACACCGAATGGATTTTAAGTTTCATTTGTATTGTGCTAAATATGCATGATCGGTGTAATATCTTCCTCTACTTGCAGATGCTCGATCCTCATGAACGACACAGTGAAGTGTGACGGGGGCCTCTACAAGTCCCTTCAGGCATGGAAGGACCACAAACTGCACATTGAGCATGAGGTTCTCCCATTTTTATCTAATCTCTGCCGAACCGATCCGACGCCACAGCTTGTCTGACACGTAACGTGCTCCAGGTGACTCTCTGGTTCTTCTCTCTGCTCTCAGATCGAAACCTTGCAGACCAAAATTAAGAACTTGCGTGAGGTGAAAGGTCACCTGAAAAAGGTGCGGCCAGAGGAATGCCAGTGCAACGCGCCCAGGTGAGCAAGTCATCCAAAAATAAGACCACCTATTCGCCAAATGGTGACGGCTGAAATTTGTCTCCTCAGTGATCTTCTCAAGAGTAAGGAGGCTTATCTGCTAGATGTGGAGCAAATGCACTCTCTCAGGTAAAACTTCACTTCATTAGTAAAGACTTTTTTAAAGGACTTTTTAATATTTCAGTCACTCTAATAGATTTTGTTCCCGTCAGAATGCCGTCCAAGCAGAAGACTCAGTGGCTGCAGAAGGAGCAAAAGCGCCGAAAAAAACTGCGCAAATTCCTGAAGAGGCTCCAGAACAACGACACCTGCAGCATGCCTGGTCTGACCTGCTTCACCCACGACAACCATCACTGGCAGACCGCCCCCTTCTGGACGAGTAAGGGACGACAACTGGCTTTTCAGAAAGTGTTTTTGGAACGTGGTGTTTTGTTTTCTACCTCTGCTGCCGTTTGTCACGGCAGATCGAGAGAAAAGACAATATTATGGCGACCTTTTTCTGAAAAGCTGTTGTTTTCTAAATCTGCTCCCCCTCCCTTTCCCCTCCGGCCTCCCTCTCCCTGTAGTGGGTCCGTTCTGTGCGTGCACCAGCGCCAACAACAACACGTACTGGTGCCTGAGGACCATCAATGACACACACAATTTCCTGTTCTGTGAATTTGCCACCGGTTTCATGGAATACTTTGACCTCAGCACCGACCCCTACCAGGTATTTTGTTTGCACAGACACACCCATAGCGGAGGGTATAAATACTTCAACAATAATAACTATAAAAAAATGCAGTGCATTCCTTTGTTTGGGTAGAGCTTTACTGACATTTTCCAGAGTTTACAAAGCGCTCGTTGACATTTTGTCCTCGCTTGTTCCCGCAGCTGATAAATGCTGTCAACACTCTGGATCGCAACGCGCTCAACTCGATGCATCAGCAGCTCATGGGCTTAAGGAGCTGCAAGGGCCACAAGCAGTGCAACCTGGAGAAGGGTGAGTAAGACGCCTCTTGGGCCAGAACATGATTCGTCGCTTTCTCTCTCTCGACTCATTTTGGAGCGATGTTAATCTCTTTCATTTCGTTCCAGGGGGAAAGGAGAGAAGCCACTTGGGTGAATACAGGTATGTCTTCCTCTATGATTACTTCTACAAACACTCCAGATGGAAGTAAAGCTGCAAAATGAAATCAGGGAGGCTTCTGTCTGCACAGCGAAGCTTCGTCTACAGTGCCTCACAAAAGCAACACTTTCACATTTTTGTCATGTTATTAGTTCATCAGGATTGTCCCCGTTAAAGACACAAAGTAGGGTGTGACTGATAATGCATAAAAGGAAACCGAAGCAGGCGTATGTATTCAGACTCCCTACTCTACCATCTGCTATCAGAAGTCGCCTGATTGCTAGATGGAGGGCAGCAGAGTGTGTGATTAAATCTCAGGGTAAACACTGTTTAGGATTTAGAGGTTTGTTAGAAACATCACATAACAAACAAGAGAACTAAATACAGGCATTGCTTTCTGACAGGCAACACACAGTTTGAGGCCGTCGGAGCCGGCCCGGCCCATAAGTGAATTAAGCCTCTACTTAGGGGCCCCCAGACCTTCAGGAGCCTCCCCTAAATGGTTGTTTATAAAGTTTGACAGTATTGAGTTTGGTTTATTGGTTTCGGCATCGATAAACTGAAAGATTTTAATATGTTAAGGCAGTGGTACTGAGCTGTGTTACCACCCCCATGCCACTAGAGGCAGTAACAACCCCAAAAAGATGCAACTAAGGAGCAGATTTAGACTATAGAATTTGATAAAAACGGTGAGTTTTGTTGAAGTAAATAAAGACAAAAGTTCAAATCCATGCTGACAGTGGAGCTCCTTCAATCAGTGCTCCTCCGCAGCTCTGATTGGCTAAGCAATGTAACGTGATCCTCTTCAGCAAGTGATGGCAAAGCGGGCTGTCATCACGACTTTACACAAGTGTGTCTTTACCTCCACGGCAGAGGCTCCGCCGAACCCCTGAGACCGACTCACCGAACCCCTGGGGTACAATCGAGCCCAGGTTAAGAACCACTGCGTTAAGGGAATTGTGAAGTTTAATTTATAAAAATGTAGAAGTATAATCTTCATAGTGCAACTGATGCTGTGAGTTAAACAGCTTCTTTGAGTTTGGGTTTGTCCATAAACGCGTCTCAGTAAATAAGATCAATTATCTCTTCCCAATGTTGTTGTTTCATCTTCCTTATCCTTATTCTCTTATTAGTACAAACAGACTTATGACTTTTAGAAATTGTGGAGTATTCACTGTTTAGACCAATATTATACTTTTTAGATTATTATGCAGAGAAATTCCTTCCAGCTTATCCCAGAAAAAGGAATTCAAGCAAACTTAGAATCCAGAGGAATTCACCTTGCTACCTTAGATTAACCTTATCAGAACAAGAATCCAGAGAAAACCCAGACTAGTGTATAAATTACAGACTTCTCTTCCTTAAATATGTAGTTTTATACTTTTTCTTCTTTTGCTCTTTCCTTTGGTTTGTTGTTTTTGTTGTAATTCCTTCTACTTCATTTAAAGCCTTGTTGCTGAAAATGTACTATAAAAATAAAACTACCTCATCTCTGATTGCTTTAAGCTCCACCCCCTTTTCCAGATGCCAACACATCTGGATTAAAACAATGTTAGAGGTGCTGAAAAAGGGGGACGGGACCCAAATAAAGTCCTGCTTACGGCCCCCTATTGGTTAACCCCGCTAGCAGCAACAAGTGCTTCTAAAATCTTTTGCAAGGCACTGTATGATTCTGCTTACTGTCTGCGGTCAGAGGAATCAATAGAAATAATAATCTGAGCTTATTTTAAGCCTCAATGTTTTATCATAGTCCAAAATCTTTTTAGTGATTTAAACAAACACCAAACAGGCTAACATGCAAGCACTTCTCTGCTGTTTCTGCCGGTCCTGTTTTTGACCCCTAATGACATGTCTCTGTTTTGTGTGTGTGTGTGTGCGTGTGTGTGCGCGTGTGTGTGCATGCCTCTACGTGTGTACGCCGTGTGTGTGCGCGTCTATACCTGTTTGTTTCCATGCACGTGCATTTGGCCTGCCCGTGTGTACATGCTGTGCATGCCTCAGGCCAGTTCATCGCCGAAAGAGGCCAAAAATGAAGAAGCCCTCGTCCAAGTCGCTGTGAGTTTGTCATGACCCATCTGCTATTTGTAGTCAGCCAAACAAGCTCTGCTCCTGTCGCCCGTTTCTCTCCGGGTTTTTGTTCAGCTTGCTCAGGCGACCCAGCAGCTTGCCATTTGCTTTAGCTCTGTACTCATTCATTTACAGTAAGAGCCTGCATTAAAAACAGCTGTGGCTCATTTTTCTTCATTCATCTTGTCAAGTCAATAACAGTCATGCAACGCAGGGAAAAACCCCCAGAAACATTCTCCAATGCTTTGTTGTCAGTCCTCCTATCGTCTATTTTTGCTTCTTCTCACAGTGGCGGTAGAAAGAACTGGAGCAACAGTATTTATCGGATGCCTCAGGTTGCACTTTTAACTCACACGGCTTTATTTGTTGGTTTTGCAGAGGACAGATTTGGGAAGGATGGGTTGGGTAACCAGCTGCAGCCCCAAACCGCACCAGCCTCCTCCAGCAGAGGACGGAGCATGGAGACTGTATACAGACCTAAGGACCTTGACCACACTTCGCTGAACCATGAACCGGAGATACTATTCATCTCTAAACTGGGTTTAGTATTTGAGAGAGCTGCTCTTTGTTGCCTTTGCGTGAATGAGACACTGAGACTGAAGAAACTAAGAAAGCTTCTTGGGTTATCTGCATCGAAAAACATCTCATAATCATTTGCATTCGGGTCAGCTTGGTGTTTGGTTTTGACAGCAAATCCTTGTAGATAACATCCAGAATATCGCTTTAATCTGCTTTCTTTTGGTCGGGAACCGGGGACCGGGACAGAAACACGATGAGCTACGCTTCGACTCTGCTGCTACACGATGGCATCACGGCCTCGTGCTGACGAGGAACCCGGACAAATATATTTACCGCACCAACGCGTTTGCACATGGAAGTGATGTGAACTTTCTAACAACCAACTGAAAAAAAAAAAAACAACAAAAAAAACTCCTCGCCATAACCTGTTGTGGTGTAGTTTTTAACACTGATGAATGTCTTTTATGAGGAATCATCTCCCTCACAGCCGTGAGATGTGACGTGACCAGACTTCTCCTTTGCAATCGTTCAACCACCTACACAGAAAACCCTTGAATAGGCCTTCACTGAACACTCCCTCCCTCACAGCTAGAACAGAAGAACATTTGACCAGTGAACACAAAAGTGACATTAGTGACTTCGATGTTACTCCTTTGTACCACACGTTAGAGGTTTCTACATAGTTTGTTTAGCTTGCTCTACATGGTGCTACTGGATAACAACACGGAATTAAACCTTTGCTGTACAGTACAGTATGTATTTGAATGTATGTTGTGCAATTAATATAAATGTTTACAATATTTTTTATAATACTTAAGAGGCAGACCTCAATGTACAATACGAGTTGACAAAATGAAGGTAAGAAGCGGCTTCAGAAATCCCACAATTTGTATGTTTGTCCTTATTTACAAGAGAAAAGCACTTAAAGGATTCACTGTGATAAGATGTACAATAATCAATACATAGTCTAGTCTACTCTGTGCCAGAGGGGGGGAAAAACACAATTTAATAATACTTGATGTGAAGTACTTGCTTTTTGTTATTAGATCATGTTTTGTTTTTCTTTGTAAACATTTCCATAGACCTAGATAGAGCCGATAGTAATTGTGGATAATAAAGTGTTTTGTTTGAAATAAAAAAATGGCATGCATTTTATTGTTTTATTGTCATGATGTTGTTTTTGTCCAGCAGGTGTCTCTGTCTGCTCGTCTACGGGATAAGATGTTCATTTGAGCAAATATGCCAAGCGTGTTTACTGCAGAGTGCTGCAGGTCAGAGAGCAGCGAGATGCAGCTTGTGAAAATAAAATACATAATTAAAAATGGTTAGCTAAGGTGAATATGTTCTCTAGTACAATTAAACATTTTTAAGAGTCCAAGACTTGAGCGATATGTGACGTGGCAAACCAAGATCTGAGTGAACTGGTCACTCTAATCAGTGCAGTTTGTAGCACTGACAAGGTGCTACAAACTTAAATTATCCAGCTAAGGTGTAGTCAGTCTAAACATTTCAGATTTTAAATGACCTCTTGATTCAGCACTGAATCATAAGCTGTGAAGCACATGCTCTGTCAACGTAATCAGTTGTGCACACTTTCTAACAATACTTAATTCCTTTGAGTCATTCTGAAAATGAGCTAAAACCTGTTTACAAATGACATTCCTCGTGGTGTGCTACCCTGGGTGGAAAGCCATACTGCCCAATTAAAAAAACAGTGTCTGAGATTCTGATTAGTAACAGCTAGTATTTTATATACGGATGCTGCATTTGAGTCACCTTTGGATGCGAGTTAGAAAACGGTGGGAAGTGTTATTATGGTATAAGAGTCTACAATGTATTCTTATCTATTTTGTACATACAAGAAACCAGTGGTTTATAGTTTATACTGGTAGTAATTTACTATAAGGTATGGCTCTTTTACTTTAGCGCCTACTCAGCGTGGCGTCTAATAATGACAGTTTTCCAGTTGCATGGCACCAGCCCCTTTCTTTTTCCTTTTTTTCTTTTTAGAAACTTCTCTGCTGGGGTCTCTTAGCCATTATTCAGTCAAGTTGAAAAGGTGTTAAGATTGTAGGTCACTGATTGGCTAGGAGATGGAGTCACTGGTTGCGTCACAAGAGCAATTCGCTTAAAATAATCCGACCTGTCATTTGAAAAAAAAAACCTCACAACTACCACTGAGTGTATTTGGAGATTTTAAGGACAATTTTAGACTAAGCAATATGGTCAACAGATATATAATGACTCCACCCACTACGCTGTACAAAAGATGCTACTTTGAACCGATTTGCTGCTCTTTGCTGTTAGGAAACCCTCATAAGCGACCATATTGGATACTGAACTCAGGGTTGCTTGAATTCAGGTGGACCTGAATTCACGAAACACTGAGAGACAAGATGTCTGAAAGTCGGTGTCTTCCATCTCAGTAGTATACCGGAACAGAACCAAATGACACCTGACGGTCGAAACAGGTTCAACTTTCTTTCTCAACCACTGAACCAAAAAAAGAGCAAGTAAAAGAGTTAGAAAGTGATATTAATAATAATAAAGAGTGGGCAATTCATAAATTAATATATTATGTTGGTTAACAGTAATGGCTACACTTAGCTCTATTAAAGGTGGCAGGAAGTTGTCCAGGCTGGACGGTCTACTTTTGAAGCTGTTTCTGAATGAGTCACAAACGCTTCGGCTTGTCGCGGGACAGCCGGGGTGAAGCGGGATTGGGTGGATGGTGTGGAGTAAAGGAGGAGGAGTTGTATGTGGGCTGGGAAGTTAGTATTAGTGCTTCGGTGGGGGTTGCAGACCGGGTGGGTGACCCCCCATCCCAACCCCATGATTCACGTGGGGAGGCGGAGACTCCATATCGGATTCACCCAGGCAGGCAGCGCCGGGAGGACGGTCCTGTGCTCACCGCTCCGAAAAACTAACCTCCGAAGCAGAGCTGAGTTTCTTCATTGCGTCCGCTTCGTTTACAATGTGAAAAATGGCCGGGACGACGTAAGTTTACCCACTTTATTTTGAATGCGACACGAAATTAAACGCGGAAAGTTTAGCTCGGTGTGTCTGCTCGCTATCATCCCGACTGCTCTCGCGCCACTTACTGGTTAATTAGTTCACATTCATTTTAAACTTCACGGTTTGTGGGTAGAGACGATGCAAGAGAGGCTTTTAGAGTGGAAAATTACCTAATTTCCTTGCAAATGTGTTGGCTGGTTCTGTTGCTACTATTATTTTTAAAACTCATATTGAAGCTGTTTTTGTTTGCTAACAGCGTCGGAAACAACAGGTTTCACACTGAAACGTCTGCAGCTCTTAGTCGCTAATTAAGAGTTTTAAAGAGCTACAACACAGCAGTAGCTGCAGTGTGACTTGAAATTTATCTTCTCTCAGATGATATGCCACCAGCAGCCACATCGTTTGAATTGGCTTTGATCTCGTCCAGTAATTTGCTGGACTAACTTTCCTCTTTGCTGTGGTTTAGGAGGCCAGCAAATGTTCCACAGTCTCCCATTTGTTGCTCCGGTTTTCACTGGTGGCTCATTCAGCCTCAGCCATAAGGCTTCACATTCTGCTGGATGTCTTCACCATCTGCTTTTCAGAGCAGATGTGCTTTAAAACTTTACTCTGTGTGTTTTTTTTTTTCATTGGATTCCAGCCCCCACAACTACATTCTCCTCAGATGTTCACTGTCGTTTAGTGTGATATAAAGTGATTTTCCTGATTGAAGCTCATGACCCTCAAATGTTTGTGGGGAGCAGCCATATCTCTCTGGTTTGCCAGCTGTGACATAGTATTTCCATTCAGTAGTTATTTAAATCCTGGGATGTTGTTTTGTAACCTAACTCTGCTTCAAACATCTCCACTATTCATCCCCTGACCTGTCTGTTGTGCTCTTTGGACTTTATGATGCCCTTTCTTCACTGTTGTCCTCAATATTGAGATTAAACGGCACAAAGGGGATGAGTTGTGCTGGATTTCAATTAGGGATGTCGGTGTAAAAGGGACTTGATACAAATACACACCTCATTTTTCATATCTTCTGTTTGCGAAAGCGTTTCACGGACATCCATCCTTTTTCTTGGACAATGTGTGCGGCTTTGTGCTACCACATGAAATCTCAGTGACAATATGTGAAAGATGTAAGGAATGTAGACATATTCCCTAGGCATTGTTGTGGCTCAATTGATGAATCATTTTTGTTTTATCCCTGGTACAAGTGTACCTAGTGCAGATTTTTTTTTTACCTGTCATCTGACCGCAAAGACCTCTTGTTGACAGCTGTTCCACATACATAATCCAAAAAAACCCCCAAACCAAAGCTTATTGATGTTGTTTGCATAGCCTGAAGCTGCTGGTTTGGTACAGCAGGCCAACATGGCTTCTTAGGTGCAGCAGATCCCATCACCATCCTGCCTGGGTGCTGCGGTTTAAAGGTTTTTCTCTCCATTTCTACTAAGCTCGTCTCCCATCATTTTATGGCGTAAACTCTGATCCATTTGTTGTCGCCACAAGGCAGAGTTTATCTTCCTTGCACGGGCTTGTTGATATGAATGGCTGGAATCACAATGGGACGTCACCTCGGTGTTTACCCTGATGGGCTGCAGGAGACGCTTCAAACAAAAGGAGAACTTGCTTTCACACCTCCTCTCACTCCTTACCCATCTTCTTTACAGAATGAGTTAAAGTGTCGTCAAAGAAACAAAAAGACAAGAAATCCTGACTATTAGCTAATCTTTTTGCTGGTCTATGGGACATTTTAAAGTGTATTTGACGTTGAGTGCTTCTGAAATACTTTGAAATATTAAAAATGTCACCGAGATTTAATGTTCTTTG
This sequence comes from Poecilia picta, assembly GCA_033032245.1. Classification (NCBI taxonomy): domain Eukaryota; kingdom Metazoa; phylum Chordata; class Actinopteri; order Cyprinodontiformes; family Poeciliidae; genus Poecilia; species Poecilia picta. The sequence goes on along the minus strand of CM065357.1, from coordinate 7,203,345 downwards.
GGAGTTTTTAGGGTTGAAACAATCGGATTAATCATGCTAGAGCAATTATTGAAATAACCATCAACTAATTTAGTAATTGTTTAATTGTTAACTGGAGTATACAGACTCAAAAAGACCAATTGCTGAAAGTACAACATTCAGAGAAGTAATGAAACCAAAACTGACTTAATCTCTGTTTAAAGACGAACAAAACTTTGTCTATAAATATTTTCACTCAGAACTTGCATGGCATAGTTTTGACTGTAATAAATAAATAAATCTATTAATGTCCGATTATTTATCTGTTGATCCAAAAACGGATAAACAGTATCTCATATGTTGATCGCTGTCTCAGATGGTCAAGCATTTTACTAATTTTAGCCAACAAAATACTAATTTTTCCATTTTTAAAAATGAGTTGAATTGCTGGTTTATTTGCATATGTTAATGAATTTCTAATACAGTATAAAAAAGTCTGAAATTAAAAATCTGCAGACCAATATTTGAATATGATTAATCGACTGTGAAATCAATCAACAGATTAATTGTTAACTAAAATTGTTAGCTGCTGCCCTAGTATTCCTCATGTCTTTTTTTTTTTTTTTTTTTCCTGGACTGTAATCCTGTTCCGATCTGCGGATCAGCTCTGTTGAACCCAACACACCCTTCTAATTTGACCCTGGTTCGCCGTGACCTGCAGCAGTGACTTTGTAATGAGGTTAAGGTGGTTTATAGTCAAACACGCTTATCTTCACCTGCACCTAACCATTTGATGTTGCACACTTTTCGTCCTCCGGGCTTCGCCTCACCTGCGCACAGCAGAGCTGAAGCCAACGCGGAAAATGCTGATCATCACTCGGCCGCATTAAAGCGGATAATAACTCGTTGCACTACGCAGATAGACATCTGAACGGGTGACTCATCTCGTTCTAACCCGTGCAGCCGGTGCGTGTCGTACCAGTGGGCTGTCAAGAAACTGAGTGAAAGGTATAAATCACACGGGAGTGGAACGAAACGTGGCCACAACGTTTTGCACTGCTCTTCCACTGTTTGGGAAATATTAATCTCTCCCTGCATGCTGATCCCCTGCGATGGCCTCTTAAATCCTCCTCTCCCAGTCGGGCCCCGGGCAGACTGAGCGCTAACATCTTCACCAGATTGCTCTGCGTTTCTAATCCTGGAGGGTCGGAGTCTTCACTTCCTCCAGAGGACAGCACGAACAGACATGCGTATCCTGCCTGACTCCTCATCCGCCCACTGACTTCCACTTTAACCTCCTAACTCCACGCCGGGATTCAACGCCGGCGTCGTTTATCATGTCATCTGGGGGAGCGGGGCGAAGGTGGGGCTCCTCTTAAAATGATGGTACAAATTACTGCTGCTGGTGGAAAAACAAACGGGGGCCAGCTTGCTTAAATATGTATGTGGTGTTTGTTTAGCAAGAGATGTTTCAGTGGATGTGAAGTTTTTGACAAAATTGTTCAAAAATGTAATTGTTTTTTATTTAAAAAAAAAAGAAATGGAATTGTTTGGTCCATTTATGGCTATCACAAGAATGGCTGAAAGGTGAACCACCTTACATTGATAAAATAAAATTAGTATAATGGTAAAGATCACATTTTCTCTCACAATTCAAACAGATGCATTAATTTTGTAAAATTTGGTCAAACTAGTCTTGGTATGTAAAGCCTGTAAGATGAAACTTAATTTGAAATCACAACATTTTACCACTCCCCTTGTTTTATAATGCGGTACTGTTTTTGTACTAAGAAATCTAGTTATCAAGTAGGCCTCTCCGCCTCTACATTGCTTTGCTTTCGTTGGTGTTTCTGATTTTCTACTTACTGCAACTGAATTGTTGAATCACCAGCAAAAGAAATGCAATAAAACGTACAACAATAAAGCAGGAATTTAATTTATCTTGTTTGGACAAGTGACCCCATTGTTCGCATTGTGACAGCTGGTGTGCTGGACGGAAAGAGGCGTGTTTGTGCTAAATGCTGATCCAGTTCTCATATCTGACCTCAAAAGTCTCCATATGTTTTCAGGTAGCCAGTGGGAGGCGGGGGATTTCAGGAATGACTATACCAAGAGTTCAGTGATCTTGTTGCCGAGTGCGACCTCGGACAGACACCGACTGTTCAGCTGAACTGGATGGAGGGTGGAGGTTCCTGAAAGCTCTGGCGGGAGAATGCAGGCCAACAGACCTGACAATACTCTTCATAGAAAGATCTAAGCAACGCTTCTCCTCATTCAGTTTGTTGGCAGATAATGTGGCTGGGTGTCTGAAGAAACTTTGAAGTGCCGACTCACAAAAACCTTCTCCTGGAGTTGTTGAAAGGGTTTGGCGCTTTTATTTCACAACTCGTGGAGAATCACTTTGCTTCAGCGGGGTCTGAGTAGTTTGGCAGCTCCTGGATGTGAATTCACTCAAGCCATGTAAAATTGTTTGTTGGAAGAGAGTATGGGAAACGTTGGCCTTGCCCAAGGTGGCTCGGTGACCCTGTGGGGTCCCATTCTAAGTCTGTGCCAAAGGAGAGGCGGAAATTGTCTCTCGTTTTTAAATTTGGGGCAGCTGGTATTGGAGGTCACCCCAGACCTCTCCTACATGACCCAGACTCCTCCCTCTAGCCTAGCTGTGATTGGCTGGACTCTCCTCGTGTGGTGGCGGCACAGAGACCTCCTTGAATGGGCGCCCGCCTGCTGATCTTACAATAGTTGGCTTTGTTGTGCACCACCACAGGCTTCAGAAGAAGGTTTATTTCAAAGCCTTTTTAATGCATAAGGTCACGTGTCGTCATGGGACATTCTTATGTACAAGGTACCATATTTTGTCCCTTTACAAAATGCTTCTTAGGCACAAGCTACTTGGTATACCAATGTAACCAAATTTTTAACCCCTTACAAATGTATGGACAGTTGTTTCTGTCAGACTCTAAATGCATTTGATGTTGTTATGAACTTAAACACATAGCACATAGATTTAACAAGTATTTGGTAAGCAAATTGGCAAAATAAACTTTGACTGCCAGTGGCAAAGCGTTTCCAATTTGATCCTTGGAGTTTGCATCAACAGGCATTAGCGATGCACATACAATACTTTGGTTGTTCAGTGAATTAATGCAACAGTAGATAGTGGTCCAAAAGGGGTTAAAAGTTGCAGTTTCAAAAGTCTTATACTGCTCTGATGGCTTAAAGTACTTTTAAAGACATTCCAGAGACCAGAGTTGCTGCCCCTACCCCACCTGTTGCCACACACTGCTTGTCGATTGGCTGAAAGAAGGCCAGTATGTCGTTTGTGTTGCTAAAGTTTTAGTCATGAGTCTTCATTGCATTCTGTGACTTGATACCATAAAGCCTTCCATTAACTAGCTGCTAATATATCCATCCTAACTAGCTGGCTAACGTTTCTGTGTCTATCGTTAAGTGGCGATCCAGTTGGCTGAACGACGTTTGTTTTCGCTACTAGCTCACATTTGAGGCTAGGTGCATTCTGTGCAAAACACATTTAAGCTAGGCACCACAGGGGGCTTTGTGATGGTTGGCTGTTGTACAACAGGATCCCCCAACCATTCCCTATATTTATTTTTTTGTTTGTTTTAAATTTCATTCAAGGTGGCATTAAAAGTAAACAGACTTGTTTAATTTGAAATAAATGCAATAGGATCATGTTATACATTTTTTTCCTTGTACCAGGACTGTGATCCAGCAGAACTGTGGTATATTACACAGAGTTAAGGTTCTGATACTGTGAGAATCCCTTTCTGACCCAGAGCAAGTTGACCTATTTTTCTCAGTGATATCGCTGTCCACATCACACACCATCTAGTTCGCCTTTGTTTTCAATCGGGTAGTGTTTTGCGGAACAACTCAAATTGGAAAAGGTTATGTTTTTCTTTGTGTTTTTTTTTCTTTTTCTTTTTTTTTTACCGTGCATCAGTTTGAGAGAAACCCCATGTTTAGACTAGTTTGTATGCGCCAGCCCTGTAGCACTGCGAGCAAACTGGTTCGTCTGGTTGTTGAACCTTTAGGTGCGTCACTGTGGTGAGCAACAAATATCGGCCCAGCTCAGTTGACAACTGGACTAGACAGTTTTAGGGTTACTGAGAGGATGTTCACTCTTCTCCACTAAGTGGCAATGACATTTATCTGTTCAGATAAAATGTCCTTAGAGAGGGAACACTTTCCATGTGTGATTTCACATTACGCATTATAAGGCAGTCTTAGGGCCATTGTTTCAGCCATTATTGACAGCTTTCTAGTCTTATCCCAATGTTTGGAAGTGAAACCGGTCACAGGGATAAGAGCGCAGGGGGGTGCCTACAGCTCTCTCGTATCCATCCCCCGTTACCCTCAGCAAGGCATGTAGATTCTTGGCTGTTGAGTCTTTACTCTTCTTCCAGTCTTCAATCTTTCCTGGCTCAAATAAAGCAGCTCTATCGTGCTTCCCGTGTCTAAGAGTGTAAGACGATCCTCCCCCCCTCCCATAAACTCGTTTTCCAGCGTGTCACGAGGAATGGACATCGACAACTGCTGGAGATCCGAACAGAACAAGAAGAGGAAGCTGGAGGAGGGTTGAAGCAAAGGGAAACTCGGTGGATTAGTTCACGCCATCATTTCTCTTCAGGAATCCAAAGTATTTGTTGGCAAATTTTGTGGAGAATCTAAGGGGTTTTGTAATGTGTTGGTGTTGAAGAAAATAGACGAGGATTTGTAGAATCAGACGTAACTGACATAACAACTAAGAGTAAAAAAACAAGACAAGCTGCAGGCTTGAGTGGGTCTGGTATATAAAACAAATGCTAAGCTAACGACAGATCACGATGGGTAAATGACAGCCTGAAGCCTAACATTAACTTTAATGTAGATTGCTGTGGGGATGAATACCTCCTAGATGTCTCTAGCAGAGTTACAGTTCGTTGCAAAAGTCTTTATCACTTGAAGACCTTCACTTTACAACCACAAACTTTGTTGTATTAAATTTGGACTCTGTCTAGCAGAAGTATGAAATGGCAAATGATTTTCAACATGTTTTACAAATGATTCTGAAAAGTGTGGCGCTCACTTGTGTTCAATCCCAGACACCGTGTAATGAAATCTTGTGCAACCAGCTGCCATTATTAGTCATTTTATCAGTAAATACTGACTGTATAATTTCATCCTCCCACATGACTTCCCCACTCAGATCCTTCAGACCAGCAGCAGCAATTGGCAAACATCTAATGGAACTGCAAGTCTGCTTAGCTCATCAAGCAAACTACTTTTCAGTTCTGTGTTGCTAAGAACTGTTGCAAACGGCGTAAAGAGAAGCATCGTGGTAAAAGCGAAGTGTCAGATTAGAAGCTTCTTAAAGACATAGAGGCCAACTTCAAGGCGTCAAATTTTTTTTCAGTCATGTTTCATATATGTGACCTTTTTTATTACAATTGAAGGTAACAGCTACTGGATTGTGCTATAAAATCCCACTATGTGCCTGGAAAATGCATAATACTCCCCCTTAAGAGAAATGTCTTTCAGGATTAGTTGTGTTATGTCTTTGAATATATTGTACATTTGTTTTCAGTTCACACTGTTTGAGCTTTTCCAGAACTTTCGAACTTTTCCAGAAGAATGGGTATTTAGGAAACTTAAAACATACCTACAAATCAGTCAACCAGACAAAGTCATGCATATAAAAAACAAATAATCCTTCTGAAGATTGGCTGATTAGGCAATTTTCTTGATAATTTCTTCATTTGCATTTACAAAAAACAAATTGAAAGGCCCCAAAACAGCAGTTTTTGTCTGAGCAAGGTAATTCCTTACAAGTCAATTGCATACAATGTGACATTCGGTAGTTTAAACAACTGAAGGGACTGTTCTGATTTTTCAATCGGGACTAAAAAGCAGCCAGCATTTACAGAAAACAACTCTTCAAAGGCTCCTCAGAAAGCCTGAAGTATTTCTGAATACAAGCTGTGCTGCGGGTGTCCTGCTCCCTTCTCCCTCTGACACGATAGGAATGGGAGGTGTTGAACAAAAGCCCCAGAGAATGTGTGCATGGCAGGTGCAGGACGTTTTTCTGTCATGTGAGGTATGTGCACTCTCCCCTCTCTCTGGATTGTTCCGGACATCTGGGGTGGTGAGTTGGACTCCGGTCACGCATCGTGCACCTCATCTCAGTTTTTTCCTGTTTTCCTGCAGGAGCAGCTCTGGCTTTTGCGGCCCCTTCGCAGCCCTCCTCGTCACGCTGCAAAACAGAAGCGAGGCTCCGGGCCCTGCGGCGTGTCGGGTTTACAGTTACAGCTACTGGAACCGCTGCCAAGCGCTCTGTTGTCGGTCCATATCTACGATTTGTGCTTTACAATATTTAGATAAGCGCGTTGCTTAGCAGCCACCCTGAATAGACTTTGTACATGCTTTATCCATAACCAAACAGAAGTGTCGTATTTTGGCAGATCATGTCTTGTGTTTCATTCACAGGCCTCTGCATGCTTTGTTGGGGGAAATAACCCAGTAGTTTCTCAGCATTGCACAATTTGTTAACTGCTTTTCTCCATGTGGTGAGATGATTTAACACTTCTCGCTTTCCCTGGAGGCACCGTCTTATTTTTAAGTTGGTATCTGAGCAGTAAGAGGAGGCAGCTACTCCTGTAAATACACCGGTAAAGGGTGGACCCCTAGCACTTGTTGCTGGGCTCGGCGATTCAGGGTGCTAAGGTTTCCTGGATGAATGGTGAGCCCTGTGTGAGCGCTCCGCCTGCCTTGGTCCATCAGGAACAGCTCAGAGTGGGCCGTTTGTCAGAGAAGGTTCTAGATTACCTGGTAACTTACTACCTCAATGCTTTCCTCTTAGTCTAGTTCACTTCAATCAAACTCTAGTTCTCCTTTGAAAGTCTGGTTCGTTTGGGGAGGTGTGAAAGTGCAATTGAACTCTGATGCAGACTGTAGTCTGCCTAAAAACCCAGGTCTCGGTTCAGTTGGAATGATCTCTGTGGTGGTACAAATGCATATTTGGACACAAGCAAACTGGAGACCGCTCCCAAAGCATGAAAAGAACTACAGTCCAAGACATTCGGGGTAAATACAACCAAAACAAACACAGGTGTCTTGCGCTAGTGGGAGAAATGGCTTGTGGTCTTTTACCAAAGACAAAAGAGGAATCCTACAACTGCTTCTGACGCTACTCCATTTTTATTCACATTTTTTGCTAGGGAGGAAGTTGCACTCCTGGCGTCTTTCAATGATTTTTGTGTTATTTCCTGGAGTAGCTATTGGTGCAACGCCACCACTGGTGAAGAGGGGAACAGGTTTCTCAATTAGTTTGAATTGTATGAGACAGTTCAGTATGAAAGCAAAACAGACCAGTGTAAAATGTAACAAATATTGCAATTTTAGTCCCCAAAGGAACCAAGTCTACTGGACTATCATGTGTGAAACACAAATTCTCCAACAGCCCCCACTCAGCTTTGTCAGAGGTGTCCTATCCGTACATCGCAAAATGCCAGAGTGGCAATGAAACAGAAAGCTGCAATTCAGCCGATCCTTGATGATCTGATTAAACGCTACCGCTGGAGTTCACTACGCAATTCTCTGCTGTTTCTTTCTTTTTTTCTCTCCTTGTTGAACTCATTGGTATTCAAGTTTGTTTGAAACCCACAACTGGACAATGACACATGGTTACTCGTTGCCCTATTTCCAGAGACTGCATTGTCCAGTCCTGTATGTTTACAGCTACTGGGAAAAGTGCCATTTACACTTTGGCGTTGGCTTGGAACAATGGGGCAGATTCCATGTTCTGTTGTTTCCCTCGCTCTGGGAAACTGCCCTCACTCCCAGTTATTTTTGGAGCCGATGGTAAAAAAATCTGTTTGATAGATGTCTTATGTATCTCTCAGAAAGCTGCTGAAACTGATATGATTGTGGGGAAGGTGTGTTTAGTCTCTGTATCCTTTAGTTCTGATGGTGGATTTACAATTTGACCGGCTTTATTTTTAGCTGCTGTGGAAAAAAAGAGAGAAACACAGCTGAAGCGTCTCCTTGACCCAGTTGGGAGATAGAAACCCTTGTTTCACACCAGAATAAAATGGATGTTGCCTTTCTTCCTAGCTCTCCTATCTTTTGGGCAGGTATGTTTTCTGAGACACGAAATGTTAAAGCAGCTCTTTATTCAGAGAGTTTCTGAAAAAAGAGAACAGACAAAAACCATTTCCATTCTCAACAGAAACTAGTGTGCTTCAGCTGGAGTTTCCCCTCAAGGTAAATCAGGTGCTGTATTCGTCAGTCATAGGACCGCATGCGTATCAAGTTCATTTTAGATCAATAAGAAAAAAAAACATTCCTGTCAGAGCTGAACTTCAGTGAGCTGGTTGCAGACTGCATTCCAAGCCATTTATGAACATTTATAGCATGAAGCACATTTGTGGAGTCCTCGCTATTCTTTCATGTTTGCCTCTCGACTCAGACAGACTGCCTACCGCTGAGGCAACTGAGGTTAATTTACATGGTGTCATGTGCAGTCTACATACACAGAATACTATTTACAAGCGCTATGCAACAAAAACAATTTTTCTCTCTCCCTATTTTTTTGTTCTGCCTTGTTCATAAAGTATATTAATGACTTTTTGTTACTTCAGCTGTTTCACAACAAGATGTTCCTAAATTCAAATCTCAGCCACGACTATTTTTGTTTTAACTTTGCATGTTGTTTTCAGCCAGGTATTGATTTTTTTTTTTTATTTCTGTGTTCTCTAGCTTCCTTTTGCAGTTGGTAGCGTGCAGGAAGTAGTTTACTGATCCAAATCTTTTATCTGATCTTTTTTTATAAAGCTTTGACCTGCCAATACTGATTTAAGCAGATTCAAAACCTGAGAATCTAATCAGTTCAAAATTTGAGCTCCACACTTTGCGTTTAGCTTCACCTTTGATCTTCTAAGTTAAAAAGAAACACTGCAAAACAACAAAATCCAACATCTCAATAAAACAAGCAGTTTCCTAACTGTATACAATAATGACACTTTACATTGAATTCAAGAGGTTCAGTGTAGAAAAAAAAACGGCAAATATTTTCTACTGAATCCATAAATGCCATCCCTAGGTCCCTTCTGTAACGATGTGTCATTGTTGATCAATTCTGGCGTAAATGTTACTTATATCTGATTTTCAAGCGGTTCTGGCACCGATGAGCGATCAACTGATTAGGATTGAGAAACATAAATTTGATTGATGTACAGCAGGGGTGCTCAAACCTTTTGAGACCAAGATCTACTTTTTCTCTCACCAGCCGCCTGAGATCTACCTCACGACACAAAGACACAAAAATTGCAAATTAAACTCTATTGACTTATTTTAAATGCGAATATACATCAGTTATGGCAGAAATAATAAAGTGACAGAAAACCTAATTCAGTTTCTTCCTCAGTGAGATTCTGACTCTGGGAGCAGCTTTGCTGGTTTCTCAGTCAGAAGCTGGTTGCAAACCAGCAGGTGTCAGTCAGTCATGGTGGATCTAAACTTTGGTTTGATGACCTCAGTATGAGAAACTACAGACTGATAGGAGGAACCAAAGAGCCCAGCAAAGGTAACGGGATATAATTAATTTCACCTAATTATCGTGGTAGAATTTACTAAAACTTAATTATTTGTCCTATTTGATATTGTGACATTGCTCACAAAGAACAAGGTAATTAGTCCAAGTTTGTCGTTTATTGAAATTTTCACTCTTTCTTGGCAACCGCCTGCGCCCTGCAAGCCGAGCAAAGATTACATTAAAAACACAACATTCAGTCATTACCATATCAGGTTTCCAGGATATTTATTTCTCGATTATTATTAATAAGGCTCTCATGAACACAGCGGTGGTTGAGTAGCTGATTTAAACTCCTGCTCTGATCTCTGTCGGTCTTTGAGTCGCTTTTTTTGTTAATGAAACCGAAACGCACTGAATTGCGCAACACCTTGTTGAAACAATAATTACTGAGATGATTAATTTTAACATGTTTCGTTGATTTTTTTTTTTTTATAATTATTTTTTAATGAAGCTAAAAACGTTTAGGATCTTAGTGAATATTTTGAGAAGCCTATCAGAAGAGGAAGTGCTGGTCTCCGCATCCTGGCGGTGATCAGTTTGTCAGCTGCTGCCGAGATCAACTCAAAACCTTTCCGCGATTGACCGGTCGATCGCGATCGACGTAATGAGCAGCCCTGATGTACAGACATCTGTTTGCTGGTATTCCCTGTTTGTTAAACTCTCTCCAACCACTACAATCTTTTACAAAAACACAGCATATAACTGTGGCAGGATCACTAAGTGGATGAGACATTTATAGTGATGTAATGGCACGGCATTGGCTTGGCTCTCGGGTGGTGGAAAAGCAAATGGTTTTTTTTGTTGTTTTTTTTTAACGCAACCAGTGAAGAACTGGCTTGTTAAATACTGGAACCACTTTGGTGCAAAAGCCGTACAAGAAGGCCCTTTAATCAGGATGTCCAACCACCCTTTAAAAGTCCTAGATTCATGTAGCTAAAATTAAAGCTTAAAATGACTTAAATTTATTAAAAAAATGCAAGTTGTCCTTAAATAAGTTAACCATGGGTCTTAAATTTTGTCGTGGCAGGACAGTCTTGTATACTCAGACTTTATTAAATGTTTCTAAAGTTCAAGTCACCCGCAGACATCTTCACTGCATTCTGCGATTCCCTTTAATAGAGGCTACAAGTAGCTAGCTGCCAGTTACTAGCTGGGTAGCTTTTTTAATCACGAGTAAGTGCAAATTTACCCCAAATTTATCATCTCTTTTTACACATATCCATCGCGCTGCAAGTCTTAAATTTCAAATTTCATTCATAACTTGAAAAGTTATGAACGACAGAAACTTGAAAGTTATGAAGTGGTGACCAATCTATATTGTACATCGCCCCTCGGATGGAACATCGTTGAGGTTAATCGATGCAGCAATTTAGTTAAAATATAAAAAACATTTAATCCTGTTTTAGGTACATTTCTTAAAGGTTTTTGCTTGTCTTTGCAGTTTTTCCTCAATATTAATTTCAGCCTGAACACTAGCCAGCCTCCCTACTTATCTTTTCATGTCAACAGAGCCCAGCAGGCTAGCTCTCAGCTCTAACCGCTGATTATTTACTCAAAGGGAGCCGGCCTTTGCGACTGATGCAGCCTTCCCCGCTCGGCTCATCAGTAACGTCCCTGACTGCTGACCCCCTGAATCGTGCTTTCCTGCCTCCTCTTTTGACTACAGTGGAAGTTTGAGGGATTCAAGAGACAAAACTCATTGAACAAGTTGCTACTGCTGTTTGTTGGATAGATTCAGATTTTCCCTAGGCAGAAAGTGGTGATTATCCCAGCTAAATGTTGCTGAATGCAGCTGAGCTTCTTAGTATGAGAGCGCCTCATTTAGAGACTGGGAGCAATAAAAGGATAAAGGCTCTGATGTGTGTATGTGCGCGCGGGGGAGATGTTGACTGTTGACTTCGCTTTGAATGGCCTATTACACAGTCCAGTCACTTTAATGTGACCATCTGTCGAAAGCCAGAATAACCACCTTTCGCAGAGCGAACTGCTACGAGACGTGCAGGAAGAGAGTCACTTAGGTCCCTGAAGGTCTTCTCTGGGATGTTGAGCCATGCCGACTCTAATGCCGTGGCCAGCTGCGCTAGATTACGCGGTTGAGGATCCATGGCGCGAACAACTCGATCGAGATGGTCCCACAGATGCTCGATTGGGTTTAAGTCAGGTGAGTTTGCTGGCCAGGGGAGGACGGTAAACTCATCCTGGTGCTCTTCGAACCACGCACGTACACTGGCAGCTGTATGGCACCTCGCATTGTCCTGCTGGAAGATGCCATCATCCTGAGGAAAAACAATGCGCATGTAGGGGTGGACATGGTCCGCAAGGACAGATGCGTACTTGTATTGATCCATCGTGCCTTCCACAATAATCAGTGAACCCAGAGAATGCCAGGAAAACATTCCCCAGACCATAATGCTCCCGCCTCCAGCTTGGACCGTTCCTGCAATGGTTGCAGGGTGGTTCCTTTCAGAGGTTTCACGCCTTATACGCCAACGTCCATCTGTCCGATGGAGCATAAAACGCGATTCATCTGAAAACGCTACCTGTCGCCACTCAGTGGACGTCCAGCTGCTGTACTGGCGTGCAAATTCTAGCCTTCGTCGTCGATGAACACCAGTCAGCATAGGTGCACGAACCAGGCGTCTGCTTCGGAGGCCCAGACGCAGCAATGTTCGCTGAATAGTGGTTTGGGAGACACTTGTGGTAGCCCCTTGGTTCATTTTAGTGGTCAGTTGCTCAACGGTAGCCCGTCTATCTGCCCGAACGCATCTCCGCAACCGTCGTTCGCCTCTGTCATCTATGGCCCGTGGTGCACCACATTTGCCACGTCGTTGATTTTGGACAGTCCCATTTTGCCATGCACGGTACACTTTTACCACGGCGGCACGCGAACAGTTCACAAACTCAGCCGTTTCGGAAATGCTTCCACCCTTGGCCCGAAAGCCAATGATCATGCCCTTTTGGACGTCGGATAAATCGCTTCGTTTCTGCATTACGCCAACGATTGAAATGTTTTCCGAAGCCCACAAACACCCTTTATATACGCTCAACTGCACTGTGCTGCCACCTGCCTTCTGTGATTGGTTATTTAACTCTGAAGTGGAAAGTACGTGGTGGTCACATTAATGTGACTGGACTGTGTATATTCCAGGCTTCCCAGCCATTAAGTGTTGCGGATCTAATCCGCAACACTTAATGGCGAGTCATCTTCTAATAGTTTGCTCTCTTTGTGGGACCTCTGAGTTTTGGGGGACGTCAGACTTTGCGCCCAACCATGGCAGCTTGTTCTTTGACGCTCATGTGCCCCCTTGCCACAAAAATGTAGCTTTCTTATCGAGTCGTCAGAAGGTTGGAGCCTGTGTGAGGGAATGAAGCAGATGGCTGCCCAGCGGAGAGGCCAGAACCGCATGGGAAAACAGTGCGTGGAAGACTCCTATGTTCCCCTCCGTGTTTGCTCTCTTTACCTGGATGTTTTATCAGGGAGCGGGAGCGCCCCAGGCTGCATCTGGCACTCGATTAAACACAACTCCATATTTAAAACGCGGCAGAACAGGTACCGCAGTATTACTCAAGGCGTTCCCGTTAAAACAGAGAACAGCTGTCGTTCCCAGAGTGGGTGACGGTGTAAATCTGGCAGGGCTGACTGGCACCAGTCTTCTGTGTCTATTTCTGAGCCCGAGTTTCGAGCACACAAGCGGAGACTTGGCACGAGCTCAAGGAGCGCATATGTTCGCTTGTTGGTCCACACTATGATCCACGCTAAGCTTCTTGCACCTCCTGAGCAGCACAGGTAGCCTGGACAGCGAGCCTGCAAACAAAACGACAGAGAGGAGTCGAGGAGGTTTTCTCCTCGACTCCTCTCACTGGATTCCAGCAGATTCCAGTGACACCAGTTCATCCCCACAGGCCCGTTCTGCCAGAGATATTTAGCTGGAGCTGGGTGGGACACAAAGGAAGAGAAAAGGAGCTCGACCTGCCAGGATCTTCAAGTGGTCATTGTGAGAGAGGAGAGCAGATTATATGTTGGGTGTTTGGAAGCAGTCCTCTGGGGGTGACCTACACATCGCCTCAGTGAAGGACTTCTTCCCTCATGAATAGGGTTGACTTTTTTAAAAATGTGTGTGTATATATATATATATATATATATATATATATATATAAGGCCTTCACTGGTGAACTAGATCAAAGGAGTCTTGTAAATAGTTTCATGGCCTGGATACACAGCTGTCTGTTTTCATGCACTTTGTTTTTATTTAGATAAATGCTTATAAGATGTTTATATGATTATCGGATTGGAGGCCTTTAGGTCTTGTTTTGTTTCTTAAACAATAGTTGTATATTTATTAATTTTGAGTTTTTTGGATTTTGAACATTGCTTAACTTCACATTTTGCATGTTCCTGTACTTTTCTAAAAACAACTCAATCACTTAAAAAAAAATCTGTTTTTAGCAATAAGTTGATATTTTTGGTGAACTGACAATGAGCCGTTTCAAAAACCTCTGGATTATTAAGTGACGATAGACCATGCCGTCACCTAGCAACCCTAAGACCCAGCAGATAACTGAAAGGTGTAGCAGAGCACCAAAGTTTCTCTGCTTTTACCCGTTTAAGCTTTCATCCTCTGTCATGGATTACAATGGATTTGGAAATCTTAGACCGATGAGGTCTAAGATAAAAACGAGTTTTACTAATGCTAGCCATCTTAATGATAATGTTATTTTAAAAAGTAATCTCTTACTTTTTGGTTTCTCGCACAGTGAGACGTTGCCTCCATACTTATTGCAGGAGTCGTAACAGAGATATTTGAATTCCTTTTCTAAATATAATGCAGCTTTTAAAGAATCATTGAAAATCTGCGTAGTCATTTCACTGGACACAAAATTCTTACTGGTTGTGCTTCAGACATTGTTCTTGTGACTTTCACCTGTTGAAGAAACTCTTACAGCCCACTTTAAAATGTGCTCTGTGCAAAGTTGTTTTGTATTTTGACCTAATGGTGGAACAGTCAGTCCCAGGATTTTAGGTTTTTCTGAAGTATGGTAGAACTATAAACTGGTTCAGACCTTTTCAGCGGCGTACTTATCTCCCGCCCTCCCTACATATCTCCTTTTGTTTCCTGCGCCTCCTCCCTCCCGGCGTTTCTTTTGTGTCCTGCCTGCATTGTGCTGAATTGGCGGTTGCAGACCGCTCTGATTGTAGTTGAGCTCTGTGGTTTCTGTGGTGCGCCCAGAGCGCGTGGGTCTGTTCGGGCCCCGCCGACTCCACACTCCGGCTTCCCACCTGTCTCCCGGTTTGAGGGGAACACACGCCATCACTTTACATCCCCACAGTTCAGAGATGACATCACTGAAAGCTCACAGTCACACAGATGGATGCTTACGGGGAGCACAGAAATTAAAGCTCTTGCCATATGGACACGTGTGTTTTTGAACCTCTCAGCCTGCCAAACGGTGTGACTTGTTTATCGCCTGTCCAGTTGATTAGTGCTCAGGCGTGACTGCGACCTCCAAAGGTGGATTGCGTTCCATCGTTGGATATTGTGGGGGTGGGGGGGGTTGTTTTTTTTTTTTTTTACCAGCTGATAACTCTTTTATCTTGTGATTTGTTCCTCCACAGCTCTGATTGGGTGGAGATCCTGGAGCCTCGCTCCCGCGAGCGCATGTATGTCAACCTGACCACAGGTGAATGCGGCTGGGATCCCCCTACCGGCGTTCCCGTCCGCCAGGCAGACGGCAACCAGTGGTGGGAACTGTTTGACCCCCACAGTGGCCGCTTCTACTACTACAACTCTACAGGGCGCCGCACGGTGTGGCACCGGCCCCAGGGGGCCGACATAGTGCCCCTCTCCCAGCTGCAGGCCATGAAGCGCTGCAGCGACGCCAGGAAGGCCGGTGGGGCGGTGGAGGAGCACCACCACCGGTCCACCACTGGGAGCATAGGCAGCGTGGGGAGCCAGGGGCGCCGCACCCCTATGGCCGAGCGGGACGGTGACAGCCCGTTGCCCAGAGCCCCAGAGCCGTCCGAGCAGAGCGCCAACTCCGAGCCAGACCTGGCAGCGGGCGGTCGAACCAAAGGAGATGGAAGCAGCGCCGAACACGAGGCAGAGGATGGCAAAGACCCTCAGAGGTAAGCGACTAAACCCCGCCAGGTTTTTATGTGACCCTCTAGATCAGGGCTCTGCAACCTGCGGCTCCACAAGGGGCTCTTTAGACTGGGGATGGCAATATGGACTAAAGATTTATCCCAATGTATTGTTGTAGTATTGCAATAATTATAAAGTGACGATAGGAACTATTTCTTGCTTCTTGTTTTTGGTAACTGCATGAAACGGCAGTCACAGCCCCACAAACACAAATCCTGCTCTTGGAAAAACCAACCATTTGTAATGCCTCTTTAGGACACCTCTGTGTGAGTTGCACAAAAATGTGGTGTGTATCACTTAAGTTTCTCACAATAACTTCATTTAATCATATTTTAAAATTTATGTATATTTATTGATTCACTCACTGAAGAAACAGTGGAAAAAAAATAGTAAAACTAACCATCCTGACAAGACAGTTTTTTTAAAACATTAACTGGATTTTATTGTGATGGCAATAAATAATGATAATATGATAAATGCCTACCCTAACTATAGACCTAAAAGTTTAGTTTTTCTTTATTTTAAAACCTCAAAATAGTAATAAAATGGTGGTTAAAAATAACAAACATATCCTGGCTATTTATCTAAAATCATAATTATAACTTGTCCTTTTTTTCTTCAAAATGCCATGTAAAATTTGGGTCTCAACATGTTTCATGTAGCTCGGCTGAGAGTCAAAATGGCTCATTTGAAAGTTTTAAAAGTAGCCAACACCTGTTTAGATTCCAGAGGGATTCATAAATAGAACCTTCAAGGTAACTGTTGTGTACTTAAATTGTATTTTAAGTTTTAATTTCAAGTTCAGTATTATTTATTTATTTATTGAAGTTTAAATGCAGAGGTAGTTATTTATTGACATTTATGGGTTTTATCAATAGATCCTGTCACAACTGATCCTTTGAGGATATGATACTGATGTGGCCCAAAATGAAAATGAGTTCACCACCTCTGCTTTAGGGACTTCTACTGAGATTAGGCTTGATCATTAGAGGCTCATATTACCAGAGGACCGTTGAGGAAACGCGATACCGATCGGAGCATATGTCACCGCTGCTTGTAAAGACTCTCAAATGCTTCTGTTGTGAGAATTTGCAAGATTGCATTGACTTTTGACCATCTGGACCAGACTCGGACTGCTTTCTTGTTTTCTTTTTCACTTATCTGCGCATTCCATACATCCCGAGTTTCCATACGATCGCCTGTGAACCGTGCCTGGCTGTTTGAGAAAATCGCTACCAAATGGGGGGGATAAGCGGTGCGCTATATTAGCAAGCACATCATTTCCCCCTTGCGCTTGGGTTACTGGTGCAGAACGAGCCCTAACAGTAAGTCATTCAGAGACCCCGTCATGCGCTCGCCATTGCGGCCTCATCTAGACCGCATCTTTCCCTGTCCAAGTCAAATACCAGACATACCACTTCTGTTTCGCCTGGCGCACGGCCACCGGGGCTATCTCAGTGTCCCTCTGTGTGCTGACCAGCGCTCGGCTCGACTCGACTCGGCTCGTCTCCGACGTACTGCTCATTTCATTTTCCTTAAACAAATCCAGGCTCCAGGCCATAGAACGTTGTAACCCCTCTAATGTGCATGCATGAGAGGCATGTGAGAGAATGTTGTGGTGGTTAATAACAAACAGAGCCACCACATTCCTGCTGCTTATGAGCAAGGCTAACCCTGAAAAGTTTTCAGAGGTTTTGTCTTTGAAAATGGATTAGTTTCTTCTTCTTACTGGCTGGCAGCTTGGATCTGCTTTGCATTTCATTTGGGTGCTGCAGAAAAATGGTTGAGGAGTTAAATGGTAATCTCCGGCTGATGGGTGGCACTGGTGGAGGCGGTAGGGCAAAACAACATCGCCAGCTTTGAAAGGTTCAGTCAATCATCCAAAAATGGATCCATAGTCATGCTAGCGCTTGCTAAGCACCAGTTTGTTGTGTTGCTACTGAGACAAAAACCACTGAAAACTGGAGCTATCCAATCCCTGGCTCCCTTCTGGGACAGAGGAAAGAGCAGCTTTCATTGGTAGCTGGGGGTGGGCTCATAGGGAAATGCACCCAATCAAGTTGTTCTGAGGTTTGTTTCTAAAAATATGTAATCTATATAAGCATTTTAAAGTCCAAGATAACCAATCAGTGCCACACTTTTCAGATCATTGCGAAATGATTGAAGATCACGTATGACTTTCTTTCACTTTAAAATTATGACCTACTAGATTTCCCATCAAATCCCAGTAAAACACATTGAGGTTTGTGGTTTGTAATGTGATAAAATGTGAAAAGAGTTCTGGAGGTATGAGTTAACCTGCCAGCACATTGCTACGGAGAGTTTTCACTCTGGGGTCCCACACTGCTGCCCTCCACCCCCCGTGACTCAACATTTCCCAGAACCTTTTTCTGTCTCTCCTTTAAAACAATAGCCAGCTGTATTCCAACACAGAAAGCCGAGGACTCTTTAGCCAACAGGATTGATACCCTAATTAACCATATGGTCCTTCATAGCCTCACCACCCTCCGTCTCTCAGCAGGTAATTGGAAACCACAAAACACCCACAGAGGGTGGAATGCGTCGGCCCAAAGTGGATGAAATCAAGGCTTCAGAGAAGGTTTGAGATGAGCCGGTTGTTTTCTACTTCTGGTCATCGAATGTTCGCTTGAAAAAAAAAAAAAAGGAGCCATTTCCTCAAAAAAAAATTTCTCTCTGTATTAACACTTGAGCTATTTCGGACACGTCTCAACATGTTCCCATTTCTTGTAGCGCGGTGGGAATAAAACATTAACATCTGACCTTTTTTAGAAAACAATGTTGCCGTATGTGGAAACAGGACTGTCCTTTATTTTTGTTTTAGGTTATGACTAAATGCGTTCAGAATAGCTTCCTGACAGCTTAGTTTTTATGAAAGTCTCTAAGCTGCAGTCAGCGATGCTGCTTCCTTTCTCTTTGTGGAAGAAAGCTCACACCTGTATTTGTGTTTTGTTTTTTTAAAACAATGCTGAATCCAGTCACGTGAGTCTGCACTTGTGTGACTGTCTCTCAGTGCCAGATCTGTGAATCATTGACCAAGTCTTATCACATGTGCAGGGAAATTTCTGTGCGTTTCAAGCAGCTCATTAGGGAAGTACCGTGAAGTCCTCGGAGAATCGGGATGGAAAGTGTCAAGGTCTTACCATGACGTAGTAATAAAAACAGATTAAAAACGAGGTGGGAAATTCATTAGTCTACATGGTATTAATGGGGTTAAACACTAAACATAACCAAAGACTTATTGGGCTCTCTGTTTATGTACATAGTGGCTGCGTGTGGGCATGTTCCCATGCAGCTTTTAGTTGCACACCTGTAGGGTTCGTTGGATCACAAAGCCATGTGGGACGGATGACTGCTTGCTTTAAGTCGACCAGAAAGCGACTCGAGGAAGTTTACGTGAGCTCCGTGGCTTCTCCTTTGTCTTTTGCTGCGCCCTGAGGGGCAACGTGGACCAGTAAGGCGAACAAAAGGTATTTTCGAACACAGTTCTGCCCCAGGGTGAACCGAAAGCTTCCTTTTTTGTTGTTTTTTAGGAAGTTTATGTATGCTGCCATGAGAGGAACAGTGTTCTGTTTGCAAGCAACCTCTAATTTATTCCGGTAATGACCAATCAAAGTAATTCACACTATTCATCACTGACAAGTTGCATTTCCTGTTTTGGAGTGGCTGAGTTGTGAGTAGTTTGTTTCTCAGCGAGCTGCTTTGCAGGCCGTCTGCTCTCGTAGTCAAAGCTACACACGACGACAGTAAAGCCAATTTTAACATTGTTTGTTTTACTTTTGTTAGTTTTTAGTGGGACAGTGTAATTGAATGATTTCTGAAGTCAATTTGGTTGTACTACTACACAAACAAGCCTATCACAATTATTAATAAATCAATGAGTCACATAATAAATTAAAATGAGCATTTAATTTCCACTTGGACAACAGTTATTGTTAAAAAGATGCTTCCCTCTAATATTGTTAAAAAGCCGCCATTTTGAGAAAGATTTGATGCCCTCTACAAAGTGACTAGTTTGCACTCTGTGCCACTTTTGCCTGAAATGCAGTTTTGGTTACCGAGACGTCATAATCCATTTTAATTTTGTTTTGGTTGTTTTGGATATTTTTAAATGCTTTACAGTTCCAGTGTTAAACAAAGGAGTTTTCAGTGTTGATGGGGTGTACTTGGATCAATATGTCATTATTATTAATTGAAAATGGTTTCAAAATGAAAAAAAATATTTATCACAATAATTTCTGGGACCATTTAATGTCCGGAAAAATTTATCATGACGGATCTAGTACTAGATTTTAAGGGTTATCTGCTGGTGTCAACTCTTAAGACTTTTTTTTCTATTTTTTGTGCAAAGAACTTGAAAACAATTTTTGTACCACTTTACAATTATGAAATAATCCATAATAAAATACTTTCTCTCTCTGACTGTGAAACACCTCAATGGGCTTAAAAACAAAAACATCAGGAAATGTAGAGACTCAGTCAAGCTATTTTTGTGTTTAACAAAAATCTAAAATAGAGGAAAAATAAGATTTATACAATAAATGTGGAAATTCATGTAACGCTTTTATTTTCTTTTTGCTCTAAAACCATTAGCTCGATCAGAGCTGTCTTCTTTTTTTTTTTTTCTCCTGTCATGGGTCAATTCTTAAGAGAAACCTTTTATTTTCAAATTTGAAGACTCCAGAGAAACTTAAAAAAAATAAGTCATGAAAACACCTGGCTGATTTACAGGATTAGTGATAACTTTCCGTGACGCTGTACGAGCGCTTCTTGTTTCGTTCTTCTGAATTGCGCCGTGGTGAAACCGTGACTCTCTATCTCACTTTCAGTTTTTAGGGACTCTTCAAGGGAATTTTGCAAACAAACCCTTCGCACAAAAAGCAAAAATACTCAGAGGAGGAACCCAAACAAACCCTCTTCCTCTTACGCACTCGTGAGCAACAGGCTGTGAGCCATGCGGGCCAAATCACTGCCAGAGTTTATTTAGGAAGCAAGGGCGAGCTTTATGGGTAAGATATAGATTTTAATGAATCACACATTCTGTCGGCGTTTCCTACGAGAGCAGAAGTCTTTCATGCTTTTTGATGTGCCACCAGTCTGAGGACGTACGCAGCGTTTTTTACACACGCACACGGGAAGGATTTGTTTTATCTCGACTCTGCTGGTGTGGTAAGGTCTTTGATTCCTGATCTTTATAGGGGCTGTTTTAAGTCTGCTCTTTAAAAAAAAAGAAAGAAAAAAACAGGAAATCTTTGCCTCTTTTTTTCCACTTACAAAAAAAAACCCCCCTACTTGTTGAGTTTATGGTTCTTTACTTTGGTCTCCTTGAAGTCATGCTTTTCTTTCCATTTTCAAACCTTTTTTCCTACACATCCCACTTTGTTCTCTGTATTCCACATAATTGCAACTTTTGTCATCCTCAAAAGATCGATTGCAGACTGCCGTTTGTCCAAAACCTCCATTGTTTAAGCTCCTATTCAAGGCGTTTCTGCAGTAAACCACCTCACTGTGATTCTGGGATGTGCTGGAGCGTGTGTTTTTTTTTTCTTAAAGACCCGACGGCACCAGGTTGCATCTGACCTTAGCTCCGACCCCTTAGGGCAACTCGCGCCTTCAGAGCTGGTCTATTTCTGCGTACCGACGTTGGTGTGTTTCTGTTTTGCTCTCTGATTATGTTTCAGCAAGCAGACGCTGACTACAGTTTCAGCAAATCGTCTATTATCGGAGCTGCTGAAAGAGCTGCAGATAAACTTTCAGATGGCAGAGGCCGCGGTACTGTCCAGAGCCGTCCCGCCGGCTCTCCTCTGACCCAGCCCGGTTCTCCTCTCGACTCGGACCCACACAGCTGCTAGACGTTGTGGCTCGGGGTGGGAGGTGTGTCTTTTTTCAGCTGTTTGCGGGACAGCTGGCTCTCTGTTGGTCTCTGACAGGAAACGGGATGCTACCAGCTCCCCCTAACAACCCTCAAACTTATTATTTTTTCTAATGTCATTTAGTATTTCAAAAAGTGATTTCTTAAAAGAAAAATTGGCCTTGAACGCTGGCCAATTGGTACAATATTATCTTTAATAATTGCTCTGTCTTTGATTTCCTTCCTCCCCGTGGATCACTGATCCTGTACTCAGAGGTGTTTGTGCAGCAGCAACTCTGTCTGTATGACCTCATTTCCTCTTCCTGTTCTGCCGATGTTAATAATAACCTGTTTTTGTTACCCCACTGTTCTCATCATATTTAGGAATTTCCAAATCCATATTGCAGTCCTGCAAAGTGACTCTGCTAATGACTTCTCCAAATTTATTTCAGACATGTAGTGGGAATTCTCTCCCAAAACCAAACTACAGAAATACTGTAGATTTCAAAAGTATTTATGATAAAATCGGTTATAAAGAAATTATTGTGAAAAACGATAACATTGTTATTTTTGAGACCATTTTCAGGTAATATAGTGATGATGACATAATGATGCAATAAGTTTTAATTTTGTGAAGAACATCTAATACTGGAACTGTAAAACATCTAAATTAAAAAAACAAAACGACCAAAAACCATAAATGAAATGGATTATGATGTCTCTGTAAGCAAAACAGCCCTTAAATTATTGAGCTCATTTTAATTTATCATGCGATTAATAGATTTATTGTTCACTGCGACAGGTTTTTACCACTCAGTGGTGGCAGCATCGTGGCATTGGGATGCGTCTCTTTAACAGAGAGATGGGTGGATCACAACTGTGGGTGTTGTGGAAAAGTTATTTTTATAAGAATTTTGATTTATTGCTGATAAATTTCACGTAATACTTTTTAAAAAATTGACTGAAATGTTGTTTTTACTAATTTTTTCACTATTCTATGAGAGCATCACTAAATATCAGTAAATTAAAAAATATATATGATTAACTGAGGTTTTTAATGTACAGTTCAGTTATATAAATCACAATTCTTTAAGAGCCATCTTAAAAAAAATTATCGCAACATTGCCGCAAAGTATCGTGAAAAATTCCTAAGTCCATACCGCCCACCAGTAGTATAGAAATGTTAAACATTAAGAGGTGAAATGCTTTTCAAAGACCTTGTTTGGGATTTAGAGGATCTGAGGCTAATTGAAATTTGCTGACAGTTAACTTGATTTGTTGCTTCAGAAGCAGATCGGATTACCCCATTCAGTGCCAGAGGAGCTCTGAACTTATTTCATCTAACATTTCTTTAGCACATGCAAGCTCGTTGCTCAGAAGGAGAGGATTTTCTGTCTTCTAAAGGGCTGTTCTAGTGTGTTTTTAAATGCTAAGAATCAAAATAATCCCGTTGTAAGCCTGCCTTTTGAACTTCTGTGATGAATAGCCGTGCATAGTGCCCATCCTAGGCTAACACCTGACAGGCGGCCATCCAGCAAACAACACGCCCTTTCCAAACAACTCTCTTTGCGGTTAGAATGACGCCAGGGGCCCCGCGCCGCATTACGTAACCCGGATGCCACCAGATTTGCGAGAGGTCAAAGACGGCTCTTTCTCTTGTCCCCCCCCTGCACCCTCTACCACCGATCTCCATTGCTGCCATTGAGGGAGGCGTCTCCGTGACGATGGCACAGCCACGCATTGTGTTGGGCTCGCCTAGCTGCCACAAAGGCCGCTGAATGAGCCCTGAGGAATTCCAGCCTTCCCGCTCATTCCCTTGCTGCACTCTCCCACGACTAATCCCCACCCCTTCTCATTTACACACACACATTCACACTCACTCTCTTGCTGCTCACTCAGACCTCACACTAAAACCACCTCCAAATTACCCCATGTTTTCTAGCTGTGGCTTTTCTCGGCATTGTGCTGCTCCGGTCTTTCTTTTGGTGCAGAATTTAGAATCTGGCTTTTCATTAACTTGGGTTGGTATGTGTTTGGTGTGTAATGGGATGACGAGCCTTGAAAAGAGATTGAAAGTCCTTTTTAGTGAGTATTTGCAGGGGCTTAGGGACCACAGCCATCCGCTAATGGCTAAAATCTACAAATACTTGAGGCCCTCCATAAAACGCTCATAACTACCTATTTTAGAAGTTCAAACCTCAAATATACCATAATGTGGATTGATACACACCATGGAAACCATCTTAGCGCTACCGCAGAAGTTAACATCTACAGTCCTACCTACGGTGTTGGTGGTATAGCCAATCAGCACCAAGGAAAATAGATGGCACTCCTGAGTTGGTGGCTTTGAAAACACCATCAAATATCACTGTGCCTAAGTACAAGCATATGAATTTTCCACAAATAATTTGGGATTACATTCCACAGAAAATTTGCGAATACTGAACCGCAAAATGTTGGGTGTCCACTGAAGACAGTTTGACGTCAGGCTAAAATCACAACAATCATTATCTGAAGGTCCATGACACTCAGTATGTCATCCATGTACTAAGACGAGGAAAACAGTCTATGCTTTTTGCCAGCCTGGTTTGGACAAAAAAAAACAAAGGCAACGCCTTAAAAAGTCGTCTCTTTGAACTATGATTAATGAGCTGCTGAGCCTCTATTTATTTTATCAGGCAATAAAAAATGGTGCATGAATGCAAAGTGGAAGGAAACATAACCATGATTTTCAAAGCGTTCACTAATAAAAATGTGGTGTTTTGAACCCCAGCATGTCGGTGTGTTCCAGAAGTAGCTTGTATTGCAATTACAGCTGCAAGTCTTTTTGGTTCTCACTCTACCGTCACTGCACATCCAGAGAATGAAAAGTTAGCACTTTTTATGCAAAACAGTGCAACCTCAGTCAGAATAGATGGAGAGCTTTTGTGAATCTTTTCCATTATATGTCTCTCACAATAGCTAGAGAGGAAACTGGATGAAACGGGAAAGGTTGGGCCACCAATTTGGCTGTATTTCAGAAATTTGAAGCAAAATATGAATCAATAATTATTGGTATCAACTGATCGGAAATGCTTCTCATGTTTGTCAGCCATAATGCCCACCCCTAATTTATACCGAAATTAAATTACACACAAGTGGTTTCTGTTTACTTAGATGACATCTGAGGACATTTTCTGGATTTTATCTTGGGGTATCTGAGTAAAACTGACTTAATCCAAATGCTTCACACTTTTTTTTCCAACCATTCTCTCAGTTTCCTTCCACATCACAATTAGGCTTTTCTAATTTTCCAAATGTGTGTAAAAGTCCCTCTCCTCCATAAATGCAGCGTGTGAACCTCACATAAAGCATTTCCTGTTTGTACAGCATATAGGGAAGCCCTCTTTCCCAACCCTCCCAGTTTTCTCCACACACAGGAAGTAGTGGTCACTTCTTCTTTGGGGGGTCAATCCTCACAAAGTTAGTCATTCACGCAGCCCAAATATGGAGAAGCCCAGTCATGTTTTATTCACCAGGCGATTACATCCTCCCAACACTTTGTTTTTATACTGGAGTACCAGCCTGGGATTTGTAGTTTTCTGCGCGGCGCTAAAACAGCCTGCTGTGCACCACCTGCCGCAGTGGCTCCTCTTCCTGTTTGACAAGACCAGAGTGAGAAAACGTCCCCTGGTTCAAAGCGAGCAGGCGGCGGTTCCACATGTTTACAGCTGCCGTGCGTCACCTGACCACCCTGTGTAAGCAGACACACTGCCACTGGCTTGTAACAGTTCTAACAGTGGCGTTTCGTCAGAGCGGTCGTTCGCACGTGTCTGTCTGTGGATGTGTTAAGTGGGCAGTAAAACGTCCCAGTAGGCTTTGGTGAGGAAGAGGGTGTGGGATGATGTTCGTTAGAGATCAGTGCAGCGTATTTGGGTGGCTGCTAATAGCCATGCCTGGATGGTGACTTTGCTGGAGTGTTTCAGGATGAGTGTGTGTGTTTACATTCAGATGACTAAGGCAGCGTTAGTCACTTTGTATAGGGAGATGATGGTGGGGTAGTGGGGGAGACACAGACGGGGTCCTGATAATGGGATGGAGGGCCAATCCGTAGCTGCTAGGACTAAAGGAAGTTGGCCGTTGGTGTGAGGGAGCTCTGGGGAATTGTTTCAGCATTGTTCCAGAGAGACGTAGGGGGCAGAAGGAGGGGGTCTTTCCACCTCCTACTCTCCTCCCTCGCCATCCTCTTCCTGCTCTTCTAGTCCAACTCTCAAGTCGTAGTGTTCCTGGTGAAGAGACGCTTTTAAGCACAAGTTCTCAGCTCCGCACTGATCCGTTTGTTTGGCTTTGCCCAGATGATCGGCTTTGATGTAATTAATGACCGTATTGGACTGGGTTGGAGTGTGTGAAGGTAAGTCTGCCTGGCCTCGATTTAAACCCATTTACCTGTTTTGACTTTTAAGAAAGCCATGTGCCGCTTTACACGTTTCTCAACGTAGACTCACGGACATCCAGGCTTTATGCTGGTTTTAGATGTAGAAGTCGTTCTATAGGCCACGTCTTGATCAGCTGAGGGATGAGATTTCAGTAGAGGATTATAAAGCAGCAGCAGCATTGAGAGCAGCAGACCAGAGCAGCGTGACCAGATTGATGGCAGATTGTTTTTCGTTGCCGGGATTAGCAGCCGGCTCTTGGCTTTGAAGTTTGGCCGGTCATTCAACCCAAAAAGGGGGGAGAGTCACCCTTCGGGAAACCTCATCTGTGAGGAGCTGTGGTCTTGACTTTATTCAGCTCTCTTTGAGCTGATTCATTGCTCAGATGTTGCAGCAGCGACCCAGCAGCTCCGCATTTGATCGTCTAAATATGAGTCCAAGTAAATATTTTTGCATGAGTCCCGATATGGTCCCCAGACATGAGTCACACCTATTAAGAGGACCTCAAGAGAGATGTTTTGTTCAGTCAGTCGGTAATTTTAGGCTACTGATTTGCACAACACGCATACAGGAGTCATTGTCTTGTGGTTTTGACGGGGCTGTTTTGCCTGCCAGGCTAAAAATGGACTCAAGTCTTTAGAGGTTAGGGAAATGTTTGGAAAAGACTTCATGGATTGCTGGAGATTTTTCCAGCCCCGTCAGGCCTTCAGTTGTCATATACAATGATGCCGTTTTATGACAGGCTTTTTAAATAGTTTACTCTTCTGCTGTTACTGAATTTAAATCTCGCTTATGTCTTTCCAGGGATAGCGCTCAAAGATGGCAGCCAGCACCTGGTTCTAAAGCAGCCATGTTGGTGAAGGTGAACAGCATGCAGCGCGGCCAGCCCATCCCACCTTTTCAGCACAGTGCGCACAGCAAATCCAGCACTGCTTCCCTGCACCAATCCTGCAACAAGCCGCAAGGAGGACAGCTTAGCTCCAGCCAGGGCTATAAAACAGCCCCCTCTGGCAAAATGACCAGTGATGCACGTCAGGCTCAGCACATGAGAAAATCCAGCAACGGTAGTTTCTGTTTGGCGACGTCGGATGGTAGCCATCCCAGTCCACTCCTCCATAGGTCACAGACTTGCACCCCTCGCCCCGTATCTCCTCCATATGGTTGCACTGCCCCGATCTATGACGAGCCAGTTTCAGACTCTCCCATATATGATGAACCTCCAACAGATATGGAAGTAGAGGGGGCACACCTGTACAATGGACAACATTTGTCTCGTTTGACACCTACCCAAAATCTCCAAAAGCCCAGACTTCTCCCGCATCCTGCATCGTCACATCCAGGATCTAGACACCGGAGAGACCCGTCTTCCTCTGACTACAGCCCAGCTGGTCTGGAGTGCATCAAGCACATGGTCAACGTGGACCCCAAACAGGGGCTCCCCTCCACCTCTCCTCTGCCTACGCGAGCCGCCTCCCCTACGTCCAGACAGGAGCGTGTTTTGACTCTGCCTCAACCCCAACCTTCGCAACAATCTCGAGGCCAGTTGAGGGACAGAGAGCCAGGAACCCGGGTCCGAGTTCACTAGACAAAAAGCATAACTGGCGAATCCTTGAGGCCACCGTGCAGCGTGCCATGGACGCGCGGCACAGCAGGCAGAGCAGCCAGGCCTCGCAAGATTTCCCGTCTACAACGCCGCAGGCCACAGCAAACTATCAAGACTCCGGTTACTCAACGGGTCCCTCTCCAAGCCTGAGAAGAAAGAGCCGGAGGAGAATGGGAGGCAGCGGAGGGGCCGGAGGCAGGCCGGGCTCTGTAGGCAGCAGCGGGGAGCTGTGCGCCCTAAATGAGAGACTTATGGCTGAAATGAGGGAGGTGGTGAGTCGCTCCAACACCATGAGAGAGGTGAGAGCGGGGCTGGACCCGGACATGGGGGACAGGAGTGTTGTACCTAGGACACGCTCCCCCGCCGACTCACTCAGGTGGTTTGGAGGAGGAGTGAGCTCTGCGGGCAGGTGTCCGTCACGAGAGGATGTCAGCGGTGCACCACGGTCACTAAAGGGGACAGTTAACTACGGCCCCCCTGCTTTGACCCCTCTGGAGATACCAGGGAGGCAAAAAAGAACCTATGAAAAGGTGGATACATTGGAGATGAGCATCAACAGCCAGGCCAGCTTGTCTTCACCAGAAACCCCAGGACCACCATCACAGGTAACATTATGACTATTGATTGTATGTCTGGGGCCAAGTTAATTCCTAGTACCTGTTTGTACGCCTCCAGTCATTGCATGTAATAGTTATTACTATAAGCAAAGGTAATATCTTTCTGAGATATATTAGTGACTAGCATAGTTAGCATCACTAATGCCAATAATATAAAATATCAATGACCTGCATGTTTTAGATGTTTCTTAAAGTGTCTTAGACTGTTTGCAGTCTGAATTATAAACATTTTCCTTTGATTTTAAAAACATAATTGATCCTGAAAATGGCTCATTTAAGTCTTCCCTTTGTAACGGTTTAGTTGTTAGCATAACCTAGTTGTTATTTCACAGAATATACATATTGATTGAAGAAGACGAGGGCTGATGAAGCAAACAGCCCATTTCTAATCTGTTTCTGCATGAATAAACATTTAATTCATCACTCTAGCTAATCTAGCGCTGTCTTTACTATGTAATTAAAAAGCTTAAACATGCTTGAGTGTATTTGAGCTGGTGGAGCTCTGATTACTGATTTCTCTGTAGATTAGCTGTCGGATAAGAAAAGAATTTGCTCCCAAGTGAGGCCCGGTCATGCTTGAATAAAGCATCTTTGTTTTCATCTGTGAGTTGTGTGAATTTTTAGATATGCATGTGTCTAGTTCCTCTAAGGCACAATGAACAGATTATTTGGCAGGGCAGAAATGTACCTGCTGACTGATTAGATTACGTTGTGTGCACAATTATTAGGCAAGTCTTATTTGTGAGGATTACTTTTAATAATCACTGTCCACAGCGCTCTTGGTTAATCCAGAAGGTTAGTAAACTTCAACCACGAATGTTTAAGAAAGTAAAAGTGATGTTTTGGTTTTCTTAGGAGGATATTTATTTGTACTTAATCTTTGTGCAGCTATTATTGTTGAAAATTATTACTCATATTTTCCCCATCTCACTTGTTTTATTCTCAACTCAAAACTTTAACAGTAAACATTTCAATCATTTAGTCAGTCACTTGATCAGTTTCATGTTTGACTCTTCTCAAATCCTTGGTAGCTAACTTGTCGTATTTTTCTCAACACGTTTCTTGCGACCCATATGACTATTTGCAACAAAATGTTTGTTTCTGTGATCAGACTTCAAGATCTTGGTTATTTCAAGAGACTTTTGGTTTATATTTCACTTTTCATAGTCTGTTAAATTGTTGTTTTTACCCATTTTTCCTAAAGAACAGTAGCTCCTTAGTAATTATGCTCACCTTGTATTGATATCTTTAGGTCACAGCCTCCCTCGTTACCTGATAAACTTTATCTGCTATTCTTAAATCCATCAAGAATTCATGTTCATCCACACTGTAGTTAGAAAATATGCCTAAAAATTATGCTGAAAATATTCAGTTTCCTAATAATTCTGCACACAGTGTATATTTTTCAGACCACACTGAGGACATTTGGTTACATTTGAGCCACAGGTCTTTACAAAATCTGCAGAATAAAAGAAATGTTGAGAATGTAGAGAAAACTCCTGCTTTACAATCATTGCACCTTTTCACATCGTGTTACTTCCCATTAAGCCTTGCCTATATTAAGTCTGATTCATCCCAAAGACTCGTACGTTGCACTTTGTAAAGAATGACCATTTGCAATTATTGAGATTTATGGTCTTTTTACAATGTAAAGAGACTAAAGTCCCTTTTCAAATACCTGCTACGTATCACAAATCCAAAAGCAGCAGAATGAGCTTGAATGGGCCACCAGATGCTCCTCTAAAGATTTATAGCGCCAAACTTCCTGGGTGGGGTATAGTAACACTTATTGAACCAAGAATAGGAAGGAGTGGACCCCCACTGCAGAGGTGGAGGTCTTCCTCTGGCCTTTCATCAGCTCAGGGCAGTGACCGATGCAAGGCTTTACTGTGTTAGGCACGTCTGTAATGCCTACTCATTTCCCACAGCCATCCTGTCTGTTATCAATGTGGACATATTTCCAATTCTCAAACTCAGTGCCCTCTTTCAATAGGTTGTTATGGCCTATTATTATGGCCTAATAATATGTCTGCATAAAGCTGAGAGGAACTGTAAGCTAAATGGGAGCCATATATGCATAACTAGATACCCATGCTTTTATAAAGGCACTCCTGAAAGGGATTTAAACGGTCCCGAGACATCGGCCTGAGCACTGCTGGCCGTAATGGCCGCAGTTCCAGCAATAGTCATCCTCTTACTGCTCTCCATCTGCCTCGCTCTGCAGGCTCTGTAAACTCGTATGCCAGCTCTGCGCTTGGGCAGCGAAGCCCATGCCAGGCCAGAGAGATTCAGGACATGGCCTCCTTCGGTCAGGAAGGAGGACCACTGAGGCCCATATGGTCCAGAATTGTGAGGAAGAAGAGAGAGGTGTTTCAGTACCAATGCCTGGTGGTACCACTGCAGCTGACGTGTGTTAGAAAACAGCGACAGCGTTAAGAAGGGTCCCTTAAGACTGCTGGAATGTTCTTCAGACCTGCTGATAGATCAGGATTATACATTCATAGAATATACTGATTTTTTTTTAAGGACATTCTAACATTTAATTTTGCTTTAGGAAGTTGTTTCCACTGGTATATGAGACTCACTGTGTGCTTACTGTGAGTAAAAGTACTCCATCATCAAGATATTTTCTTAAAATTTAAATAGAAATGTACGAAGATGAACCTATTTTTTATTTTAGACAGGAGTTAAAAAATCTAAAATAATCCAAACTTTTGACATTCCTTTTTTTATAGTTGTAAACCAAAATATAGAAAAAAAAACATTTGCTTAATTTACAGTGTCTTGCAAGGTCTTAAAATTTTTAAATATCTGAAATGGACTAGAGTATGTCTTTTTGATCATCTGGTTGAAGATTGATGTTTATCTTTTAAAAGATATAGACTAATTTTGTCTGAAAAAGGTGAATATATCAGAATTTATTACTAAAACGTTTCAGTAAATAATTGTGAGGCCTACTGTGTATCCCAAGGAGTTCGCTTAAACACTAGCTAAACTTGAAAAACTTAAGTTTTTAAGCAAGTAAAATTTTACAAAGCTTAATTTACATAATTTAAATAGTATCTGTCCTAAAAGTGTTTTCAAAGGTCTCTAGAATGCAACTTTTCCTATTTACAAAATAACATACATAATGAGATGATTTTAGCTGGTTAATTATTCTGTCTGTTTGCATAACTAGCCTGCAGTCTGTTGCTTTACAGTCATACAGTTTGTAGCCAACTGAAGTTTTTAATTGGTTTACCTTAATAAGCACAACAGGTGGAGCTCTTATTTTGCTTTTGGGAATATTTTAAACAACCAAATTTGTCTGTTTTTTGTATACAGGGAAAATGTTTAGTATCCTTAAGCTTTGAAGTTAAGAAAACTCCTGTCAATCTACTGCTACCTTTGGCCCCATTATAAGTTGTCTTATACCATAGGAATGGTGTAAAATTGTAGCAGTTTTGCAACTTTTACTTGTTAAAATCTGAATGCATCTTAATACGCCTCAACAATATGGACTCTGTTGATCCAGACCTCACAATTATCGATGATTATTGGAAACCAGAATCTGAAATCCAGTTTCCCCTAACACAGATCGTTTCATTCCACCTAAAGGTTCAGTGATTAGAGATCTTGGTGCATTTTATGTCCTACTATAAACAACCTGCGCATTGGGCCTTGTCTAGCTCTGTGTGTTGTTTCTGGCTGTGTGCAGAATACATCTGACCTTCTCGGTCATTTCTTCTAAGGAGTTAGAGCTGCTGCTTACTCTACCGCAAAGTTCAGAGGGAGTTCTTGCGAAGAGGAAAGCTTTAGATTTTCTGGAAGGCCGGTCTGATGTTAGGAAAGAGCCAGGGTTCAGACTGCTGTGCTGGTGTGCAGCCAGAGTTTAGTAGGACGTACTTTCTTGCCAGCTACACATCCAGCTGTAGGAAACGAATGTGCCAATCTTGCTACAGTTTCCCCTGGAGTCCCAGCACTGCAGAGAGGGGAAAGTATTAGGCGAAAGGCCGTCCAGCTCTTAGTGTGACACAATGAAAAATGCAGCTACACTCAGTTTGTATCTCTCTTTGCCTCTCCCTCTTTGTATCCACTACCTCGTTGATTACCGTCCCTCTCTCCTTCTCCTGCAGGCAGGAACCCTAGAGCTACAGGCTCAGCTGGAGAGCAGGAAGAAAGGCATGGTGGAAGGACGGACGGCGTCTCTAGGCCCGCATCGCTCCGCCAGCCACGACAACCGAGAAGGAGGTGATGGAGCAGGAGTCCGAGGAGGAGGGTCCTCCTACCAGCTCGCTTACACTACCTTGCGGCAACCTCCACCGCCGGACATGGGCATGGAGGACTGGGCCAGCAAGCACCTCAACATGCACACGCAGGGGCTGTTCCGGCGCCGCGTCTCCATCGCCAACATGCTGTCCTGGAACCGCGGGTCCATCAAGAAGCCCATGCTGGTCACCAGCGACCGCGCCGTCAGGAAGGAGGCCTGCGAGATGTTCAAGCTGGTGCAGGCCTACATGGGCGATCGGCCGTCGCGCCTTGATCGGCGCCACTGCGCGCTGCTCATCGTCACCAAGTGCTGGGTCATGCCGGGGCTGCGGGACGAGCTGTACGTGCAGCTGGTGAGGCAGACCACGGGCAACGCCAGCCCCCGGAGCCTGGGCGCAGGGTGGGAGCTCATGGCCGTCAGCCTGGCCTTCTTTGCACCCTCGCCGAAGTTTCGCTGCTACCTGGAGGGATACATTCAGAGACACACGGAGCCCAACAGCGACAAGAAATGTGAGTCTCAGACTGAGGCACAGGGTGGGTCACCTTCCTTTCTGTCTGCACCTCCCTGTTTTGTCTGCGATCTAGGACTTAAACAATTAACTAATCAATTAATGGAATAATTGTCAACTAATTTAGGAGTGGATTAATCGTTAACTGGAGTATACAATTTCAGAAGAAGGTCATTTTTTGAAAGAACAATATACTCAGAGAAGTTAAGCAAAATTGCACATAAAACACAAATATTTTGTTTAAGATTAAAAAAAAATATTTTCTGGAAATATTTTCTACCCAGAACTCCTCAAGTGACAGTTTTAGCTTCATCTGATTCAAATTCTGTGAAAAAATCTCTGATTAAGCACCCGTTGCTCTCCAGTTATTTATAGATTAACTCAAAAATGAATCAGCAGATCAGCTGTTTTGACTTTAAGTCAAGCAGGGAAGGTTGAACTTTTCGCATGTTGACAGAAGTATTTTGTAGCTACAGATGCATTTCTTGCTACAAAGGATCAAACTAAAAGAATGCTGCTGTTGCATTTTGGGCGACGAAATGTTTATTTTCTTTAAAAAAAAAATTTTTTTTAGGGCTGAAATGATTAATGGGAATAATTGTGATGAATTGATTATTAAAATCAACTAATTTAGTAATCGATTATCATACTAAAAAAAGAATGTTTGCTGAAAAATATGACATATTTAGAGTGATAATTAAATCTAAACTGTACAAAATATAAATATAAATTTTGCATTTCAGATAATGTATTTTCCTGTAAATATATTTTACCCGAAACTCCCCAAGTGGCATTTTTTATTCAGTTGTTTCAAAGTCACTTAGGGAATGCTATGTTATTGCATTTTAGGCAATACAATGTTTATTTTCTTATTTTATAAAAGAACTAAGTTATTTGTTTATTTGCGTCTTTTAATGCATTTCTAATATTATCTGAAAACAGATTTGTGTGCTTAAATGAAAAATCTGTAGAATGTGCCAATTTTTTAACCTGATTAATCGATTGTGAGAATAATCGTTAGTTTTATCCCTTCTGTGATGCTTTTTGATAG
The DNA here is from genome assembly GCA_033032245.1 of Poecilia picta. Classification (NCBI taxonomy): domain Eukaryota; kingdom Metazoa; phylum Chordata; class Actinopteri; order Cyprinodontiformes; family Poeciliidae; genus Poecilia; species Poecilia picta. The sequence continues at coordinate 7,169,349 of CM065357.1, read as the reverse complement.
AACTCAGTCCTTTTTCCTCCGTTTCTGTCAGTGTGTTGTTGTAACAGTGTGTAGGAGGACTGATTGAACCCTGGATAACAGCGTCCTGTTCTACGTTTTCACCAGAAAATTGATATTTGCTCTCTTTGTTTTCATAGTGACACAGTTTATTTTGGAGCAGCAGGAACTGAAGCTGAAGAAGAACTCAAAGTCCAGAAAGAAGCGGAAACAGAACACAGAGGAGGAAGAAGGTGTGTTTTCTCGCTCATCGGCATTTTTCAAAATAAGTCTCGGATGTTGCTTTTCCAAGAAACGAGCAATTCCCACTTGCACCAGCGTTTCTGCTGGATAACAAGCTAGAGCAGGCCGGGAGTCCCACACATGGTTTTCCACTCTCTGCAGAAGCCGTGCAAAACCATTACAAATCAAACGGACTGCTCCCTGCGGAGTGGCCGCTGGAAGAGGGATGGAAAACCGGGGGGCGTGCAGTTTGTCAGATGAGTGCGTTTTGATGTACTGGCAGAACGAGTGGGCTTCACAGACAGCTGAACAGGGAGGGAAAAATAGTAGGACGAGAATTTCAGATGGTCCTTCACAACCACAATGGTCCGCTCTGTGAATCATCCTGGCATCATTTCTGGTCATTTCTTCATCATCAGCAGCAGCAGCAGCAACGTGGCTTCCCTTCACTGACTCCTTTGACTTCGGTGGTTGGTGACATCATCATCCAGTACCACAACAGCAGCCTGGCGTCAAGCTGCTGTGATTCAGAATCACACAGAGCAAGGCTGAGCTCAGAGGTCAAAGGTGAAGCCCACTGGTTAAAGATCAAACTGAGGAAAATAAAAACCACATTGGTAGTCAGAGCTGGAACATGAAAGGCAGTTTTGCTAAAGCCATTTTGTCACATTTTGACAATTGAGTTGATTTTATTTGATGGATCAACAAAATTGGGTTCAAAATTATGAAGTAAAAAGATTAAAACGATTCGCAGCAGTGAACATTTACATTCATTTATTTTTTTAATACTGCTACAGTCGATTTTATAAGTCACCTAATATGATGATCAGTCCCTCCAGGACACAAAAACAACTTATGATCGTTTTTGTGATATTTATTTATTAATTTTCAAAATCACAGTTTTCATTGAGATACTTGCAAGGAATTTGGCAATGTTTCCAGAATCTACATAAAGAAGAAAAAAACAGAACAATATGACATTTATAATATTTTTATTCCCTAAATAACTTAAATAGTTACATTTTTGGTACTCACTATAAATAAAGGACCATAATTTAACATCAAGTAAGGCTGGCACAGCAGTGTAATAGCAGTAAGGTGAGTTTGTCACTTAAACCAAATGTTTTTCACCATTTTTGCAGAAATCTTGCAATAAACTCATAATTATGCATTATGGTGGAAAAACATGTGGGAATCTATTGATTTGAGGTGAATTTCCGTGTCAGGAATCGCAAAAAACTGGATCAGTGTGTAGACTAGAGAAGTATTAGTTCCCCTCAACTCAAATCTGACCTTTAGGAAAGAGTGGCTGCTTGCATGTCAATCAAATTTATTTTTATAGCCCATTTAAAACAGAAGTTGACCAAAGAGCTTAATAATTTACACCAACTATCATAGCGTAAATTAAAAGTTTACAACAAGCTTTTTAGAAGGTCAAAAAACGGGTTCCTTGGTAGGAGGAGACCAAAAACCGAACTTTTTGGGCTACGGAAACGTTAAGAGCCTGAACACTTTCAGAAATGCTTTTGCAAAGTAGATGGCAGCTGAGCAGATCAACAAGTAGCTGTGATCAGCAGCACTGGGAGTTGTTTGGTGTCATGTTGTTCTCAGTCCGGCGCAGTACTCTCAGGCATCTAATGGGCTCCTATTTCTCCCAGGCTTTGGTTGCTTGGTTGTCCCTGCACTGACGGTGTCGACGCTGATGCAAATATACGCAAACGATGGCGTTGAGGCTTCTCTCCCACTAATTGTTCTGCGTCTCTGCTGGAAGCTTTTGCTAGGGTAGAGAAGAATGTGGAGATCAAGGGGAAATTATTGGTGTGGTCTTTCTAAATAGATGTAATTATAGTCTGATGTTTGTCAGATTAACATCTCACATAGGAGTCACCTGTTTGCAATGAATCTAATAGCTTTGACCCTAGGGAACATGCCAGGGACAGTTTGTTACTTTCTAAATCCCTGTAGAAAACATCTCCACATGGCCCTGCCTCAGGTACTTGCTTCGGTGAGGACGCTGAAGAACAACAATAAAGCCCACAAGAGCTCAGTGTTTGGCTCTACTTACCTCACTGATGAAAGATGGGGGATTATATCTATGCCTGAATGTCAGAACTTTCTTTTTTGGTTTTTACTTTGAGAGCTGGAGGAGGAGACTGTCTGAGGATTGGGGATCACTTTTTTTCAGATCTTCTCCAGGTTTCTTAAAGTGTGTCCAGTCTTGGAAGGCAGCTCTTGTAATTAGGTATGCAAACAATTAATCGATTTACGATTGTTGCTTAATTGTTTGTTAGATTAAAATTGGCTCCAATCATTCAACTTGTATAGTCCCTTTAGGCCTTCTTTTAGTGTTGTAGTTTAGCCGCCATCCAACAGAGGGCGCCGCTGGTCATCCTTAAGCGGAGCCTGCTGATACAGAAATTAAAAATGGCCGAGCTACATTGGAATGGGAAAGAGAAGCGGCCCAAACGGATGGTGGTGTGGGATGGAAAATGCACTTATGCGGTTTTGTTTTGTAATATAAACACTCAAGAAAATCCTTAATTCATTACCTTAATAGCGCTCATTGAGCCTTGCTTTATGATGAAGCATCATCAACTTCTCAACCAAGAAAAAAAACTTCGTATTTAAGAGCTACAAAAGTATAGGATGTGGCGACAGGAAACACAAAGAATAAAAAGATACAAATAAGCACATCTGATTTTGAAAGCTATCAAGAGTTTTAATATTTCCTTTTTATTCAGTCAGTGTTTAAAACAGCTGATTCAACAATGTTAATTTATTTTAAAAATAATCAAATTTTAATCATATTTTGAAAAAAATCTAACCTTTTATGTTTTTTTAAAGACAGTTGCCGCTTATCAATTAATCGTTAGTCAATCTTGTTGGTCAGTCAAATTTAAAATAACTCACTAATCGATAACTTGTATCCCTTCTTCTAATGCATTTCTCTTCTGAACTATCTTGTGGCTTTTAATGCAGGTATCAGACAGGAAGCCCCCCAAGCTTATTCTTCTCTCCAGAGGCCTTTTAAATGTGTGTACGCTGATGAATCACCTGTGTGTGGTGTGTGCGTGTGTGGGTTGGATTGTACCTCAAGCTTTTTGTAGCAGCAGTAAATCTCTGCTCAGCTTGACAGTTTAACCGGGTACGCTCTAATCCCCACATGCCGGCGTCGCACCGTCAACATGTCTCTCTAGTTACCGCCGCCTGCCTCCCAAACCCTGCCTCCCGTTTGACATCTGTGGGAAATAAAAACACTGCTGTTCCCGTTCGTGGGAAAGAATCTAAATCATTTGTTGTTCTGTGCGTTCAACGCTGCCTGCCTGACGCTTCCAGAGTTTTTACTTTGGGATCTTTTGAGGACAAAGAGAAGGGGGTCTGTGTGTGGTTTTTTTTTTATTTTTTTTATTTTTTTTTTTTATTTTGTCTCCGGAGACGTTTGGTTTTCTTTGGTGCTAAGTGTTTGCTTGTTCTGCTCTCCGCAGGCCTTCCTGTCAGCACATATGCCAAGTTCTGCCATCGGAAGCTGCTCAAGGTGGCTATCACTGGAGGCAAAAAGGTAAGCAGGGCAGAGAATTTTTTATTCTTTTTTTTTATGGCAATTTGCAAAAGTTTGGGATGTGATTTGTGGTTTTCTAAATACTAATCAGTATGGAAAAACAAGATGGGAACAAAAATTGTTTCCATCCATCTTTTGTCCATTCTCCATCAGTCCTATCAGGTATCCATATTTTAGTCCATCCATTCATTCTGTCCATCTGCTTGCCTGTACATCCATCCTTTGATCCATCCATCTATTCGTCATTCATCAATCCCCTCATCCATCTGACCATCTGTTCATCCTTTAGTCCATCCATTCATGCTGTTTTATGCATGCTCTGATTTATGCAGGTTCTATTTTTAATGTCTGTCTGCCTGCTGTAAATATGTCACAATAACTCACTTGGTGGAGCAATTAATTGTTCCAGAAATTATGATAAACGATAATATTGTCATTTTGAGACCATTTTCAAATGGTATAAGTATGCCTTCTGAAAGTTCAACAAACTTTAGTTTCCAAAAACAAACGACAAACAACCAAAACAAAACACAAAATGCATTATGAGGACTCGGCAAAACAAAATTGCCCTTTAAAACAGATGGGAAAAACTGCTACTTTTGTAAAACATAAAAGTGTTCGTCACTTTAAAAGTGATTGTCGTATTAAATGACAGCATCACTTTTAAAAAATTAAGCAAACAAGCATGAAAGTTGTCACGCTCATTTAAATTTATGCTATTAAAAGATTTATTCCTTATTGCGACAGCCTTAGTCACAGGATTAGAGTTTGATACTTTCAGCATGTGGCTAAAAGTCCTGAGAACTCTGCAAGTTTGAGTTGACTAAAGTGTAATTTTGAAGCGAAAGCTGTTCAGGAGCACGATGCAGGGCATGCGAATCAGTTTGAAAGGTACGAACCTCCTCTGAATCATCCGTCTGCAAGGGAGACGTAATTACAGGTGTGCCGAAACAGTCACAGGCAGAGACATAAACACAAGACCCAGTCACAGCAGCACACCTGCAGGCCTGGCCGTGATTTGCCCTCCCTATCCCCTCAAATCACCTTGACACACTCGGATTGTAAATCTACCTCTTCCCCGCTTCCCCGTTACCCTGCAGGGTCTGCGTAAGCCCACCTTGGAGGAGATTGACCACAGCAGACGGGCCATCATCACCCCGTCTCTGTTCGGCAGCTCTCTGGAGGAAGTGATGGAGCGGCAGAGCGAGCTCTTCCCAGACAGGAAGCTGCCCTGGGTGCAGGTCCAGCTGTCCCAGTACGTCCTGGCTCTGGGCGGGGCGCAGACGGAGGGCATCTTCAGGTGAGGCGGGACCCCGAGTCGACTGACGACGTGCCTCGACACGAGCAACGCTGCGGCGGTCTGGCTAATTAAAAGGGGTTCTCACAAAGTACATGGATGGCTTTTACTGCATCTGTAGTGTGTGTAAACAAGTGTGTGTGTGGTCTTGTGATTCCTTTTGTTTCTAAGCAAACTTTGCTCCTCATAGCCTCTCTGTGTAACGCGACACCGGGTGATGTGTGTGTTTACATTGCTGTCCGAGCGGCAGAGCACGTGGGGGCCTCTCAGCGGTGTGTGTGTGGAGAGTTTTCAGGCGGATTGAATTCTGTATGATCTCCTCATGTTTACAAATCAGATCCCTTTACGAAACAAACTTTGTGCTGTGGAACGTCTCTGGAAGACATCTTTGGTTATGATGACTTCATTGTGTTTTGGTTTTCATCTCCAGTAAAAGTACGACTGCTGGGATCAAGAGGTTGTGTTTAAAAAGCTGCATTTTAATTCAGGTTAATTGAATTGTGTGTGTTTATGTTGCACCAATTCACAACAAATGGAATCCAAAATCGCTCTGAGGAACATGTGGAATAGAGACAGAGGTCCCTCTAGTGGCCAAAGAGTGCAACTCTTTTGATTGATTTTTTTTTTTTTTCTGTTATGGGGTGACCCGTTGAGAGACCATTTACATACACCAGCTTGGTTTTAATAGTCATTTTTTCTTGCATGAAATAATCTGAAATAGGATTTTAATTATTTAACAAATGCTTATCTTTTTTTTTACGTACCACACACACACACACACACACACACACACACAGTATGTTTGGTCAAAGAAGCTGGCAGTGGATGAGATAAAAAGTACCTTTTGATTTCATTTCCCTAAACAGACAGAGCAGAAGTAGCTTTAGTGCCAATCTTCTGCAGTCAGTTCCTCCTACCTCAGCCAGAGCAGCTGCACATGAAGTTAAAATTAGACTAAATGTCATTTAGAAGCTAAAATGTAAATTTAAACCTTTTTGAGGCCTAACATTCGGATTCTTGCTGACTTTTTAAGACCCAGGTGAAACCCTAACCCTTTTTGCTTTTCTCTTGTCTTTAGAGTGCCTGGGGACATTGATGAAGTCAACGCGTTAAAGCTCCAAGTGGACCAGTGGAGGATTCCAGAGAATCTCTCTGACCCCAACGTTCCAGGTACAGGTTGGGTTTATCATCCAGAGACGTTTTCACATTCACACTGTCAGGTTTTATGGATTAATACGGTTTCCTTCTGATGAAGCCTCTCTGATGAAGCTGTGGTATCGGGAACTGGAGGAGCCGCTGATCCCGATGGACTTCTACAAGCAGTGCATCAGCAACTGCGACGACCCGGTGGCAGCCATTGCCGTGGTGCAGTCTCTGCCAGAACTCAACAGACTGGTTCTGTGCTACTTCATCCACTTCCTTCAGGTAACAACCAGCATTTTTTCTCACACCGTTTTTGCCTTGTCTGCAACAGGGATGAACCGGCCCATTTTCTTTCCGATACCAATATAGATATCTGACATTTAGCCTCCGCCGACTTGAAAAATAGTTTAATTTTAAAAGTTTTTTTTAAATACAGATGTAAATATACTGAATTACAAATATATTTGATAACTGCACCAGTGCAGCTCACTTAAAGAAATCAATAGCTTCACAAGCTTGGTCAAACATGTAAAATCAACACAACTTTAATTTGTTTTGTCAGTGCAACTAGGAGTAGAACAGCCAGCGTAAATAATAAACTGAAATTGACAAAAACAATAGGTTCAACCTTGGGTGAATGTATAAAAAAATAAACTGCAACAAATCTTTCAAATGGCTCAGAAAATACAAGTAGGAATTGTAAATATAATGTAAAATTAATAATAAAGGGTGACATCACTCCGAGCACACAGCATAGAATTACACTAAATGGATCTGCCCTTATTATTCCCCTAACCCCAGTATGTAGACTGATAGATAATTCATATTGGATCAGTGCCTCTCTAGTTTGATGTTGACTTACTGACTTTGTTTACATCTGTCATCTAAATATTGAGCAAACTTATAACATTTTGCAAAAAAAAAGTGAATTGGACACATCCCCTTGCACTAATTTGGAACGACTCAACCTGAATGTGTGAAGCGTAATTTTGTGTAATAAACCAGATGTAGAGGTTGCAAACTAGCGCGGACCACACACTTCAGAGAATTTGAGAGAGTCCTCTCTCAAATTGGCACGGACCCACCAGTAGACGCTACCGTTCCACAGCTACCAAGAGCGTCTCTGGTCGGCCACTCCCACTAGAGGTCCCTCCACCTCAGACTGGACTGGAGTGGAAAGTTGGTCATGTCAGAATTTATCTGGCAAATGTGGTTCCATCTTTAACACAATAATTTTTTTTTTTTTTTTGAAAAAGCAAAAAAATAGTCAAAAAAATAATAAAGTAAAATTGAGGACCATTTCTAACACAATTTAAAAATCTGCATAAAAATACACTCAATACACGGCTGCTGTCTGAATGAACACTATTTCCATCAAAAAACGGTCTCTCATGCTTAATGTTTACTCTCTAAACTACCTTAAATTCAGCTTAAACTGTGGTTCCTTAAAATAAGTATAAAGGCCAAACAAAGCACTAAAGCCACATTTTTTAAAGAAAACAAAAAATAAACAAATGCACCAAAGTGGATAAATTGTAGTGAAATAATCTGCATTTAGTCCAAGTACTCAAATTGAATCAGAATGAATCCAAGCTGGTCCAAATGCCATAAAACCTTTGAAATGACATTATCTCACTTGGAAGCAAATTTTGACTTTTACTTCCTGCTACTGCCACTTTTAAAAACCCCAAACTGTTTAAAGGTACCTATAAATAAAGTTGGCTTGCCTTGGCTTTTGTGGAACCTTCACATAATTACACATGACTACGATTAAAGTAAGTTTAGGGTTAATAACTTTTATTCAGGTGCTCAGAATGTTCTAGAAAATGCTTGGGGGAAATGTAGAAATTTGAGTCTGGAAAATATGGAGTTATGTGATACAATTCACTAATTGTGAAGTTGAAGGAACATATTTTTTTTTTCCATCTTGAGTAAATAAAAATCATTAAATTGTGGGGTTGAGTTTGTTTTCAGCCCAGTTTCTCATGAAAGTGCAGTTTAAGGCTCATCCACACAGTGCGCCCTTTCCTTCCTTCTCACACCTGCTTCATCTCCAGGTATTCGCCCAGCCATCCAATGTCGCCATAACCAAGATGGACGTCAACAACCTGGCCATGGTGATGGCCCCCAACTGTCTCCGGTGCCACTCGGACGACCCGCGCATCATCTTCGAGAACACGCGCAAAGAGATGTCCTTCCTGCGGATGCTCATCGTCCACCTGGACACGGGGTTCATCGAGGGCGTGGTGTAGACACTGGAACACCCAGAGCGCACATATCGGTCACACATTGACGAACCAGCGGAGAAAAAAATTTTAAAAAATCAACACTGTCTCTGTTTAGGTCACACTGGAAACTTGAGGTGATGTTTTACAGCTCTTAGAACATGTGTGAATGCTTGGTTTTTGTTTTGTTTTTTGTTTCTTTGGTCCATTTCCAGAAAGACGCATCAGTTCAGATTTCTATTTGTTTAACCGCACCGCGTGAGAACAGGCTAACGCTTTATTTCTAACTATAGGGCTATTACTACTGTTACCGCTTAGTCAAGCAAGGTGAGACTGAATCAAGAATCAAGATCGAAATTATTCATTTGTAAAAAGAAAAAAATCAATTTAAGCAGTTGAAACTTCTTTCCCCCCAGCTTTCAGGTTTTATTAATGTGTGTTTGTGTGATTTATCAGTGTGAACAGAAGACACCTTTGGGGTTTTTTTTATTGTGTAACCCAAAAGTCAATTAAAAGAACTCTTGTAATCATGTCTTATTGATAGGTTTGCCTCAACTCTTTTTATTGGTTGTACTGACGGCTGCTTTTGAGATAATTTCATTGAACAAGAACTAAAGAGATTTTTTTTCCCAAAAATGGAACCTCTCACAAGGCCCGTTTATGCAATAAGTATTTTATTTGTCAGTCTTTCAGTTGGAATTGTTCTTTTTTTTTTTTTTTTTTTTTTTTTAGCTCAGGTCCTACGGGGGGAACAAATGGGTGTTGGATGAATATCGCTGACTGAAATTCAGTTAAAAACACCTGTAGAGAAAAATGAAGTGTAAACTGAGCTGTTTGTAAATAAATTATGTGTCGAAATTTATACTAACCTTCCAGAAGTATATTCTAATTATCTGGGTTATGGGGTGGGATGGTTTGTGGGGATGGAAGAGGGTTCGGTTTCACTGTAAAGAGCAATAAAAAAGAAGCATAAGTGAGAGGCTGTGATTAACAGCTCGTTTTCCTGCTGTAACTGCTTGCTATTTTAACAAAAACGGATTCAAACCACTTTCGGCATATGTGTGTTTGTAGACTGTCTTCTCTGTAATGACTGACTATAAATAAAAGTTTGTTCATTTGTTGATAAAGTGGATTGTGGTCATGCTAAGATGAATTAGCTTAGCACTGGTTTTTCTCACTTGCAACTGGGGCAAGTTGGAAAAACTTTCACATAAACGTTTAAAAAACATAACTGGAATGTTTCTGTGAAGATGCAACACAAGATTTAGAAAGAAATTCCTCATCAACCATGATAATCAAAATCCAATGTGGTGACTGCCTGTACAGCGCATCCAGACGGTATTCTTTTCTTTTTCCTCCCCCAAAACCTGATGCAACTAGAAGTTTTTAAACCATGTCGGTTTTAAAAAGTTCATGACAAAGTAAAACCCGTGTTTTTGAACAATTATAGTATTTTTATGTAACGTTTAACTATAACAGGTTCACAATAGCCCAAAAGATGGCCTCTGTTCAGATGTTTCTCTAACTTGAGTGCTGTCCATCTGGAGGAGCTTTAGAGACCAGACTGTTCATCCACAAATCAACTAAAGGATGCGGAAAGGTTTCTGGCACAACTGCGTGTTTCAAAAATGCTTGCGGTGTCTTATGGATCGAAACGTGAAGTTGGATGTGACATCATTCTGAAATCCTAGTTCCTGTTTCTGAGGTACAGTGAATGCACCACATGTTATCAATGAATTGCCTGCAGCAACCTTGACTTTTAGGCTTTAATTGTTCTTACTTTAATGTCTTTCCACATCAGCCCCATGACTCATTTTCTACATGAGACCACTTCCTGCAGCATGGGAGCTTTTCCATTAGAAGGCCGTGCATTATTAATACGTCCTGACAGAATTTAATGGGTTAATTGAGTTAAGGATCCATTTTCTCCATTCTAGTCAGTGAAGGGAAAAAGAAAAGTTAAATAATTGCCATTTCCTTCCAGAACAACCAGCTTTGTTAATTTACTTCGCAGAATTTCTGAATTCAACTATTCAACTGCCTGAGCCTACATGATGTAAATGATCTGAACAGTCATTAACTCGCTGCTTTATTTTGAACCAATATCGACTATTTCTTCAAAGAAAACTGAAATTGCACAGCATTTTCAAAAATAAAGAACTATAAAAATATTCCTCTTGTTTTCTCCATAATTCTAGAGAGTTAAAATTTATTTCAAAGTAGAAAAAGATTATTTTTAAAAAAGCTCTGATTTTATGTTTCTGCTTCATGGCAGTGCGTTGCTGTTATGCCCACAGGCCAGCAGGGGGGGCACGAGAGCACGTTACTTCTCTCATAGAGGAAAATATTAAAACTATAGCATTGGCATTTTTTCAAACATATTTCAAAATGTAAATTTCTTCAGGATTTAAGTTGTAGCATAAAAAATTTAACACGTTTTACAGTTAACAGTCATTTACTGTTGCTAATTTAAAATAATTTCTGATGGTTTTGAGGTAAATTTCACTGTGATATCAAATGTAACTGCATACGAATAAGTAAGAAACAATTTGTTCTGACTTCCTACTTTAACCGAATCGTTTCTTAAATGCTGAACTCCCCATACAAATTCCAGACAAAGTCTGTAAGTTAAAGAACCACGATTACACAATTTATCTACGACTTTTATTCGAATAAATGATTTGATTTGGCCCCAACTCTACTTCTGCTTCGGGCGCATACAATATTTGGCCGACGCTGCATATGGAGATTGCATTTTGACTTCAGAGTTTTCTTGTTTGTGAATATTAAGCTTGCTTATTTTCCAAATAAAGGAACAACCGCGTCTATCTAAATAATTAAATTACCAAGAGTTCAGGTTGTAGTTCACGCATGCGCACTGTGCTTTTACACTACCCGCGCCGGTGGTAAATGCAAGCGAGAGAAATTCAACTGCGTGGTTTGCAGCAGACAGGCGGAGGCGGCTGTATCTGCGCAGTCAAGGGATTGCAGGCTACATTTTTCGCTCAACCTGACACATAGTGACTGGAGAACAGGTAAGAGGCTTAAATCCTCTGAGTATGGAGCATCTCCGAGTTTATACCGCCGTAAACGAGGCCCTGTTTGTGGCTGCATCACACACTTGGTATCATGCCGCATGTCGGCTTGGAGAGTTCAAAATAAACGTGACGAAGTAAATAATTGAACGTCCTCTAAGTTGATTTGTTTGCTCTTTATTTATGAGTTCACACTTCTATATTTCGGCGTACGTTTCTTGTTGCTCACTGAACAGTCGTAGATATGAGTGCGGTGTCCCAGTTGGAGAAGTTCACTGTTTTGCATTTCCACGCCGCTCGTTCGCGGTTGGAAAAGTACGAGGAGGTAGGCCTTAGCGCGAGGCCACGGAGAGCCCACCCTGTGACTGACAACTGCGCGCGTCCAATTGCCAGCGAGCACCCGCCTACGCTACACCGACTCGACCAATCACGTTTCTCTAAACCACTGACGTACAGCTGGTTTGTCTCTTGCTGCGCCCTGTGGTTATAAAACGCCGGACAATAAAGTGCTAGCAGCGGTGGAAGTGGTCAACAATAGCTTACCTGGAAATTAAGCACGTGTTCGCGTTGTATCCGTTTAAATAAAAGCTGAAACCTTTCCACGTATGTAGTTCTATCGTATAAAGAAGACTGTGTTCGCACCAAGCAACCTTTCCCCTGCTTAAATCTTAACTAATATGTAAATTGATGTTGTTTACACAACATATACGCTAAGCTCACACCTTTTAAACCTCCAATAATCGGAGCCTAGGACCCAGTTTTGGCATCTTAACCCGGCTTCCTTCCTCCCTGTCTGCCTGTCTTGTCATCCTTGACTCTCTACAGGCCATAAAAACAACCGGGTCATTTTTTTTTAAATCTCGTATTCCACAGGCTGGATCCCTATCCATGCTTTTTTTTTTTTTTGACGTCGTGCTCTGAATTTTCGCTGCCACACGAGGATGATCACGGTTAGTCTTTGTCTCCTATTGTGTCTGTTCGGCGAAATCGGCTGAGCAGAAAACACGTGGGCCGGGGAGTGAGGAGATATCCGGTTTGTAGGTTGCGGTGTGTTGCATTGATGAAAAGCCAGCTAACACCTCCACTATGGCGACTCTCACCAGGCGGCTGAACGCGGGAGAGAAGTAAGACGCTGCCGGCATTTAAAAAAATAATACAAAAAAATGTTTATCGATGCTTATTAGTAAAAGGGCGCCGGTATGTCCGCCGTGCTTTAACAAAAGAAGCTCTGTTAGCGGAGGACGGATGATGCGGTTGGTGTTTTTTTTTTTTTTTCGCCCTCCTCCATGAATCTCCTCTCATTTAGGCCTTTCTTTAAACCGACAGTATTAGAGACGTGAACATGTGAAACAATCGGACTGGGATTGTGCAGGGAAATCGATGCGGGAATCGGCTTGGCGCATGATTGGCTTCCTGCTGGTTTTTTATTGGAGCGGCAGATGAAAACGGTCCGTCTTTAGTCGTTTTATGTCTTCTCCACAAATGCGGAGTGAATATTTCTCTGGCATATTTTTTTTCCCCTTCTTTTATTGTTGGGTTTTTCTTCAAATGTCACACATGCTCATTTGAAAATCTAGTCGCTGGACATATTCACCATCATTTCAGGGGCATGGCTCACCTCAGTCCAGTTTTCATCACCCTGTTCATAGCAGAGCTACTAGATGAGGGATTTCCAGGCTGATTTCTCCACCAGGTCTGACCTGCTGTTCTGATTTGTACCGATTCTCTTTTTAGAAAAAATGTAACGCATTAAAAAATCCTCCTGCCGGTTATTTGATAGAAGTATAGCAATTTAATCTGACAGCAATGGAAGAAATGACAAAAGTGTCTTCAGCTGTGTATCAAAACGTTTCCGTAACAGATTTATTTTCTGCTCGGTGTGGTATTCTAATGATAACAGAACTTGGAGCTTTAAGTCCTGATCTAATCTATTTATGCTGCTACCGTTCCAATAATATCCAGCAATTTATTGTTTTGACTTATATTTATATTTAATACATATATGAGAGAGACAGAAAATATGTAGATGAAGCACCTGCTAAAGATGTTTTTCTTCGTGTGCCTGTTGAGCTCTAGCAGAACAAAACACTAATAATTTAATTAGCAATTAGTTGGTTACCTAACTGCTTATTTCAGTCATATTTTTGTGTGTGTGTGTTTTTTCTTTGTCAGCTGAATCTGAATACTAATCACAGTCAGTGTGGTGGCCTGCTTTCAGCCAGCTGACTGGAGGTGTGCAGCAGCAGCACATGGCTTTAATTTGTGCTTCAAACAGCTGGAGTTCATCAAGCATCTTATTAAAATACTATAAAGAAAAGCATACAAAATCTCCACTCCAAACCCTTCTACACTCTGACGTCTGACTCCTCTGTCTTAGTTACGCTGCTTGGTGTTGTTTCTATGCAGAAAATGAGAAAATGGCAGAAGTTTTTATTATTGATAATAATAAAAAAATCAGATTTAGTGTTTGATCTGAAAACCTCAGGTGAGAGTTGATCAGGGGAACGTTACATTTTGATCTGTGGCTGAGATCGAGTTGATGCTCACGTACGACTTGTTTGTTTTTGCAGAGGGAATCTGCTCTCCGCTGTTTTCCAGCACCGTTGTTCTGCTGTTAAGTTACTCGGAGTCAAACCTGCCACTCAGGTTCACAGAGCCGAGTTTTTTTTCAACAATCTGTAGCCCGGCTGTGGAGCCGAGCGCCTGCAGAGACCTTGATGGCTCTGTGTTGCGTCTCTGTAGCATAGCCAAGGTTACACGAGTGTAGCTTTGCGTTGGTATGTTGTCAGTTTGTGTGTGTGTGTGTTTGTGCAGGAAGGGAGCCTTGATGTGGGCAGTATGAGTAAGACGCCCCCTAACAGAAGAGGGATAACATTTGAGGTGGGAGCTCAGCTCGAGGCCAGAGACAGCCTCAAAAACTGGTGAGTCATGGCCTCGCTCATTCCTCCCCTCATTCTTTCACTTCCCTCATTTCTCACATTCAGCCTCTTGTAGCATATTTTCCTTTTTTTTTTTCTTTTTTTTATGTGACTGGCCATGGTTGGGAAAAACATCTGAGACTTTTTATTTCTTCATTTTTCCTGTGCCAGTAAACTGCTTGCCTTTTTTTCCCCAACCCCCCATCAGATTCACCTCTCACTGGAATCATTACAAGGGAAATCAATTTCTTTCCCTCCAAGATCTCATTATGTTGCATTTTGATGGCTGTCGGAAATATTAAACGCAACACAAATTGGGATTTGAGCCCCAGCACGATTTCCTAATCATACATTATTAACTTTTTGTCTTTTCTTGTTTTTTGAAGGTATGCTGCCAACATAGAGAAGATTGACTACGACGATGAGAAAGTACTGATCCATTACCGCCAGTGGAGCCACCGCTACGATGAATGGTTTGACTGGACCAGTCCGTACCTGAGACCCGTGGAGAGAATCCAGCTGAGACGGCAGGGCCTGCACGACGACAGCTCACCTGTAAGACGGCGGTCCGCTCCCTCTCCGTTCTGGCCGGAGAGACGGGGGGTGGGTGGGGGGGGAAACACACACCACCTCTGTTTTGTTTACGCCTCCTAAATGCTAGCTTCAGCGATGCTATAGAAAACAGTGCTGCTCTCTGTTGGCTTTTAGAAAACAGCGCCTCGCCAGCACAAGTCGCTCAGATCACTGTGTTGTTTCCTCCAGGGCTTTCATGTAAATGACAAGGTTCTGGCCAGCTGGTCCGACTGCCGTTTCTACCCAGCCAAGGTCATTTCAGTCAATAAAGATGGTGAGTAGCTTCAGCTTCTCCAGATGCAGATACAGTGTTTGGACTTAAGCAATTAATATTTTCTTATGTTGCAATTAACTTGAATGGATTTATTGGGATATAATAGACTGGAAAAAGTGTGACATCCTTTTGTATCCAGTTCACTTTGGCACTCCAGTTATAAACTGATTCCCTTTAGAAGTCACTCTTCTTTTAAGTAGGAGCCCAGTTATGTCATTTGACTGTAAACATCAGCCTGAACACAACATCTCCCCTTTGAAACATGGTGGGGGCAGCATCATGCCGTTGGCATGTTTTTCTTCTGAGGGGAGAGAGAAGCTCCTCAGTTGATGAAGCTACAGCCAGGCTGTCAGTCCAGCTAAATGAAACGGATTTAGAGCCACAAAAAGGACAGTTTCTTAATTTTTGATAAATATTTAATTTTTTTTATTCCTATGTTTAGGTTTTAATATACAAGAAAAAAATAAAACGTTTTCAAAAAGATGTTGGCTACAGTTTCTTGATATTTGCACAGTTTGCAGCCTCATAAGAAAATGGATCCAAATAAAAAGTGACTGATACTTTTAGTGTAATTCTTCTGTGGAAATTAAATGGAATTGTTTCATGAACAAAAAATAAGAAAAATGGCTCAAATCTGGCATTTGTTGTATCTTATTTTTAAAAGTCAAACTATTTCTGTTAGTTGCATAATCCAAATCCATTTCAGCTGTAAATTCAGCAAACATGTGATTCGGATAATTGCCGACTCTGGTGAATTGAATGTTGCGAAGTTATAAGAAATAATGAATTTCATTTAACATCACAGTTGAGTGCTACTCTGTGTTCTTCTGTCTGATAAAATCACAACTAAATGTACAGAATGTTGTAGTCGTAACATGAGGAAGTAAAAATCAAGGAGTTTTTGTGAGACACAATATGGAGCCGATTGTGTAAAATATCGTTTGCTTCAGTTTCTGTGTTTTCACCTTCAGCTCCTACACTGTGAAGTTCTACGACGGCGTCATTCAGACGGTGAAGGGGATGCATGTAAAGCCTTATATTAAAGAGGTAACATTATCTCTACCCCGACGCGCATTTGATATGCTGGGGGTCCTCTCGGACAGATTCCTGGAATTGTCCGAATTGCATAGACGAGGGGACGCGGGAAGGCTGGTCCCACAAAACAGCGGCCGGGCCCCGACCAAGACGGACGCCGCGACGAGAAGAGCAGGAGGGCGCGGTGAACGCAAAACACCCAACGAACGGCGTCTCCGAGGCGAGCACGCCGATACCAAACAGGAGTCGGAACCTCGGAGCGAACGCCCGCGGACGCGAGAAGGAACGGACACGAACGGCGGAAGGT
Source organism: Poecilia picta (assembly GCA_033032245.1). Taxonomy (NCBI): domain Eukaryota; kingdom Metazoa; phylum Chordata; class Actinopteri; order Cyprinodontiformes; family Poeciliidae; genus Poecilia; species Poecilia picta. The sequence continues at coordinate 7,152,764 of CM065357.1, read as the reverse complement.
GGAACGCGGGGGAACGGAGGCGAGACCGGGAACCGGAGACTGAAGGAGTGGAGGAGTCGAGCACAGCGTAAACAAGTCCAAACCACGGAGCCACCAAGCCACGCAGAGAGCAGACGAGTGAACGGGCCACGAGCGGCGTGAAGGTGAAAGACGAGGGCGGGACGGAGGGAGGCCGGGACGGAGCGGAAAGAGATCAGAGGAGCGGAGCAGAGCGTAACAAAGCCATACACGGAGCCACCCAAGCCATACGCAGAGATGCAGAGCGAGTTGTCGGCGCCGACGGAGCGGGACTCTGTCACTACGACGACCGCTGAATCCAGTGGCGATGCGGAGCGGAAGCCAAACGTCCAATCAGAGAGCGCGCAGCCTGCAGCGGACGCACCGCCGCCTCAGCTTGTGAAACGTAAGCGTTTGGCTCGACAGCAGCAATACAATGGATATGATAAATAAATAATTCAATTTATTCAAAAGGTGGATTTTTCTTATTTTCAGCGGTACGGAAGCAGGGCTTCCACAATCCCAACAGATTCAGCCGAGAGCCATGTAAGTCCATGTGAAATAATCCTCACATGTATGTTGTTTTTATATGCTTTTTTTTTTTTTTTAAAAAAAAAACATTTTGCTCTCATTTTTTTTATTTAGTGTACCGAGTCATCAAAAACCAGCCTCCTCCTGTTCTGTCCATCAACCTCGACCACAATCCCTTCAAGTGTGGCGCTCCAGGCTGCACCAAGTCATTCCGTAAAGCGAAGCTGCTGCATTATCACATGAAATATTACCACGGTGAAGAGCCGCCTGCGGAGGGACCGCACAGCCCCACCAGGAGCGTCCAGACCAGGGCGTCTGACAAGCCGCCTGCTGCTGCTCCTGGTCTGAGCTCCAAGAGACGCCGCACCATTTCTGCCTCTATGCGTGAGTTCCTGTCCATTTTCACTCAGGTTTAGGGTTACAGACAGTTAATAACAGATTTATGGTTTATTAGGTTAAAATTTGTTCACGTTGACCAACTTATAAAGTCAGTTGAGACCTTCTTTTAGTGGTGTAGTTTGGCCGCCATCCAGCAGAGGGCTCCACTGGTCATCCCTTAGCGAGGCCAGCTGATAAAGAAATTAAAGATGGTGGGAATACCGGATAAGGAAAGAGAAATGGTCCAAGTAAAGTCTGGTGTGGGATGCAAAATGCTCCTGAAACGATTCTGTTTCGTATTATAAACACTCCACAAACTCTTCAAGTTATCACCTTTATGGCACCGTCAACTTTTCAGTCAAAAAAATGACTGCGAGAACATGAAGAATTATAATGTGAAGGGGAGGAGAAACCTGTGCCTATAAGCACAAACCTCTCTAAGTGTTTCACATCTTATTCTTTTCATCTTTAATCAACAGGTTTATGTTGATGTTCTATTTTGTAAAACTAACAAAAATATGAAAGAAGTTTAATGTGAGAAAACGACAATCCAGTATGTTGGCATGTAACACTGCTGACACAAAATGTTAATGCAATTTTCTTAATATTTTCAGTATTACTGTTGAGATTTTGAAAACATTTTGTCCTCTTAAGCAAAAAAAAAACCCAAAGCCATTTTCCCTAGGTTTTTATTAAAATGGCCACTTGTCAAATAATCATTAGTGTATCAATAAGATCAATCAACTTTAGATTAACTCATTAATCATTAACTTGCATCCTTCCTTGGGTTCCTTGAAATTCTGAAGCCGATGTTTGAATACATCCATAAGACTCACCGTTTCTGAATCGCGACATCCTTTAATTGCTCCGTACATGAACTCATTCTGTTCTTTCCATGACAGACTCCGTTGGAGCTGCTGCGTCTCCACGTGGTGACATTAAGGCTGCAGGCAGGCGCACATCGGCCCCTCCTGCTGTCAGCACCCACAGCCACCAGCAGAGGGCGCTGCTGAGGGAGAAGAGTAAGGAGAACCAGCTGGACAGGAACCTCTGCCAGCTGCAGGACAAGGACACTGACAAGATTTGCTTCGACATTGGTGAGTGTGATGCAGTGTTTTATTTAGTGAAAAACGGATTAAATGCAGTTAGATGTTCATCTTTACTCCCCGTTTTTCCTCATGTAAAGTGTGTTAAATCATTTATGATGTTGCTTGTTTATCTTCCACTGTTTTTTGCACACTTTCCTTATTCAAATCAAAGGCAGCCAGTACCTCAAATGAAGGAAACTGAACAAGTTGGCAATAAAAACAGAATCCAGGGCAGTTTTCATTTCAAAGCACTTTCTGTATTTAGCCAAGTTATGATAATGCATCAATTAAGAGCAGATTTGGTTCCATCAAGGTACACTTGGACCACCAAATTACCATGACAACAGAAGAAAACCAGAAAACTTGCAAAATATGATCTTTGTGTTGCATGTAACATTTTTAAGTAGATTTTGATTTAGAAGCCATAGTTTTATTTAGGCAAAACATTAATGACAAAAATAATACACTTGGAGTTAAGTTAGAATCGTTAGAGATGCCAATATGTGTTTTTGTTTGTTTTATCACAGTTAAATTATGCTCCTCCAATAAAAGATTAATTTCTTTTTCATCTTTTATGCACCAGAGGTCCAATCTTTCTGAAAGTCTCTGTGTTCACATGGCCTTTAATGTTTGTTTCATGATCCTTAGGGAAACCCAAAGAGAAACCCAAACAGAAGGACTTCCTCCGCATTAAGCTAAAGAAGAAGAAGAAGAAAAAGAAGGCAAAGTCTGGTAAGAAGCAGGTCCCCAGAGCTGGGCGAGGTCAATCATCTGCTGCTCTGCATGCACACTTGCTGTGACGGCTGGCCTGCTAAAAGCACAAAGCGCTCCATTCACTCCTCTTGGTGCGGTGACTGAGCTGGTGTGTGGGAGAAGTGGAACATTTCTGACTGCTTTGTCTCTCCAACAGGACCGCCAGGATGTGTCAGATAATTTCGTTTTATAGTTATGGGGCTTTTTTGTGATTTGAAATGGCTGGACTCATAAATTCTTCTCTATGTTCCAAACCCATACTGTGGTTGGGATGTATGTAGAGGCTGCCGTCCTCTGTGACTGGGCGAAATGGCTGAAAAATAAAATCCCCATTTTTAAAAATTATTTAATAGTTGTTGTATTTTGAGGAAAGAAAATCTGTTCTTTACAATTTTTTATTTTTTCCCCTTCCTATTGTCTTCTTTGCTAATTTTTTTTTTCCCCAAATGACAAACATTTTCAAAGTAGTTTTTTTTTTTTTTTTTTTTTTTTTGAGTCGTCCTTTCTGTAAGTTGTACAATGACGTATTAGAGCCAGACTATTTGAATCTTTTAATTTTGAGAATGCAGTCATATAAGCAGAATAAAGAGGCAATGATTCAGGGAAAAGCATCTTCCAGAAAGTTTTCTTAATAAAACAAAGCTGGGATAATTTGTTCCATTTTTTTTTTCTTTTTTTTTCCAATGCTACAACTTTATTCAGGAAATGGGACTTTATTCTCATATAACTGTATTCTTGTAATGAAAGAAACTAATCTGGCCCTTACATTTTGTCACAAAGTTGGCTTGAATTAAAGTCCAGATAAGTAGAAGCTCTAATGCGCTCGATAATCAAGACAAGATGGCCGCCACGGGCGTGCTGACATCACCCTTAACGATGGAAACCCAATAAGTTGGTTGGTTGAAAGAATGCAAATTTTTACACCTCCCTCCCCCGTTTTTTTCTAAAATGAAATTTTCATAAGCCAAATATTTAATTAATTGATAAAATAGATTTATCACCCAGCCCTACTTTTGACCAACTGTGTGAGAACTTGTCCCTGGTTGTTGTTGAGTCCATAATCTACCAACGATGTTTGTTTTGGTTTTTTTGTGCCACATTTTGTCGCCTCTGATGGGCGTTTTACTGAGCATTTCCACAGCTGACGTTTTTGTTTCACATCTGCTCCCCACCCCTCCCTGTATTAACAGAAAACACTGGTAGTGAGGAGAATATTGACATCTCAGTATTGGGTCTTCACTCCAAATTGAATTTGCCACTCAAATTCCCCCTCTCACATAATCACAAGCCTGAGGCCTACCCCAGCAGGCCCGGACACAGCTACACAGAGCAGATACTTGTCGATGGTGGGTATATCTATAACCGTGTGTGTGTGTGTGTGTACGCTTCAGTTTGAATAAGTGTGTTTGACAGCTGCTCCCTCCTCTCGTCTTTTATTCGCTTGGGATTCAATGAGCCATGCTGCCAGCTTTGCAAATAATATCTAATGTAATACAAGATGCAAATATTGCACCAGAGAACTTTCAGAGACTTGGGGCAATTTTGTTTTACCTCTAGTAGCAATAGAAGCATTTTTTAAAATTCAAATTAAAGACCAGTTTTTCTTTGAGAAATTAACGTCATTCAAAATATTTTTTTTCTAGGATTGCTGCTCTGATAGGTCACACACTTCTTTAAATATATGAGAATATGGGGGGTTAATGGTGTCGCTAAAACAGGGTTTATCAGTTAGTGGAGCAGAAATGATTTGGAAATGACATTTTAAGCATCATTTAAGTTGTTATATTGGTGACAAGCATTACTAGCTATAATGTAGATGACAAGAGATTTAAAACAAAATGACAGAACTTGACTGAAGTGCTTCACCATTCAGTTAAGTGTTGTAAAACAAAAAGTTTAATTAGAAATAGTTCCACCTGGAACTGTTAGGTCTGCTTATCTCTTATATTCTGCTTCATTCAAGCAGAAACAGCAGTGCTCCTGGCCGATCACTTTTTTTTTTTTTTTAGTCTAACCTGCCAATTCTGATTTATTTTTATTTTTTTTCCATCTTAAATGCAGCTAAATGTGCCTATAAAACCACAGTTTGGCTCACTCCTGTACCATTACTTGCAAAGACTCAAAAAATATGCAGATGTGACATCTAATAAGCTTTTCAATCTTCATAACTTATTAATAATAATCAATTTAATTTATAATGCACTTTTCATTAATAAAAATCTCAAAGTGCTACATGGTGCATCTAAAAACATAAAATCAACAATCAAAAACAATTAAAAGCTAAAATATTTTTTAAACATTTGCCATGCTCGTCTTTTTGATTGGCTGTCAGAATCATCAACCTACTTTGCTGCTTAAGCTAGCGTAGCAACTTGGTTGTCGTTTATTCTAAACAAATATAATAATTATCAAATGGAGAACAAACGTGAGGCAAGACATTGTAAAATTTGATGTTTTATTAACATGAGTTTGCAAAGGGCTAATTTCCCAGAGGCTCAGGCTGGACGGCCCTGAACTAATCCACGTATCCAAACTGTCATCTTGCTTGGTTTGAATGAACATGAAATGTCGTGATTTCTAGTAGGATATAGTTTTTGGGTTTTTTAATAGCTTTTACAACATTTCTGCTGGCTGTTAATGAATTTTTAACATCACTCAATCCAATCAGTACTAAATTTGCTTCCTACTGTTAACAACTTCCACTCTGAAGAGTGTTGTCACACCAGCCTAGTAGGGTTGGTTTTTTTTCTGATCATTTCCGACCAGCAGGGGTCTCTGTGCATCGCTGACATTAATATCTAATACAAACTGATGGTTGGTTGAACCCTGAGCCTTCCTCTGCTGCAGTGGCTTGTTTCATGGTTTAACCTGCAGATTCCCATTAAATCATCCAATTATCAAGCAGCTCCTGGCTACTTTTACATCCTGACGCGGCAGAATTGACAAAGGAAAACCCATTTTGAAGTCCAGCGGTTGTGCTTCTCCCTGCCCCTGTAGACGAGGACAGCATCAGCGACTGGTCCACCGACAGCTGCGGCTGGAGCGATGACGACTTCGACGTGGACCTGGACGTCACCACGCCTCCCCTCAGCGTCGACTCCGGCGCTTTGGACTCCACCGACCAGGAGATCGTGCGCTGCATCTGCGAGGTGGAGGAGGAGAACGACTTCATGATCCAGGTTGTGCTGGTTTTTGCTTTGCTTCTCGACACGATTCGGTCATGTTGCAGCGCGCGGCGTTCAGCTAACGCGTTTCTCCCGTTCGTCAGTGCGAGGATTGTTTGTGCTGGCAGCACGGCACCTGCATGGGTCTGATGGAGGACAACGTCCCGGACAGATACACCTGCTACATCTGCAGAGATCCGCCAGGTGAGACCGACGTGTAATTACCTACTTGAAGGAAACGGATCTGCTTGCATCAGACGCGTAAATGCAGAACAGTTTATTTATAAAGGAACAGATGGCAAATATATTTGTAAGAAGAGAATTAGTCCAAAAAGGTGTTATCCTTGATGGTTTGATTGATGCTCCATCTTAGGTCAGAGGCAGAGTCTGCGCTACTGGTACGACCGCGAGTGGCTGACCAACGGCCACATGTACGGCCTCTCCTTCCTGGAGGACAACTACTCCCACCAGAACGCCAAAAAGATCACCACCACCCACCAGCTGCTGGGGGACGTGCACCACGTGGTGGAGATCCTCAACGGACTGCAGCTCAAGATGAGCGTCTTACAGTGAGTCCGAGGCGTCGGCTTTAAACGGCACCGTGGTGTATTTTCTAGAAGCTTCATTGCGGGATCGTTGCAGGAGCAGCACTCACCCCGACCTCAGGCTATGGCAGCAGCCGTGGAAGCACTTCGACCGGCCGCGGCTCGGCTCGGACTCGTGCCGCGGCAGCAACACGGCCCCGTCCCCGTTCACCCCCGACGAGGACATGAGCAGGGGGGAAATCCTGATGTCCAACGCGCTGGAGAAGCTGAGCCGGGCCGCCACGGCCTCCGCCTCCGCCGCCTCGTCGTCCTCCAGCTGCTCCTCCCCCTTCCCGTCTTTCCAGGACTCGTACATCACCAGCGAACACTGCTACCAGAAGCCGCGGACGTATTACCCGGCCGTGGAGCAGCGCCTGGTGGTGGAGACCAGGCAGGGCTCCGAGCTGGAGGACAGCATGAGGAGCACGGAGGAGCTGCTGGAGCGGGAGCAGCGCTTCGGGAGCCTGCTGGACATGGACAGGCCCAAGTCAACGGGCAACAGCAACAAGGTTCGGATTCATGGCGCCAGTTCCTGAAGGGGTTTCCATGAGGGGAAAACTCTTCCAAAAGTTACTTCCTGCAAAGAAAAAATGAAAAAAGAAATTCGATTGGCCGCTGGTTGTTATGGAGTCGGACGTTGATTTCCCGTTGACAGCTGGCTCTCACTGTATTTTGTAACGAGTGGTATTTTTCTTCCATATTTCTCCTAGAGAAGTCGTTCAGCATTTTGTCTTCTGAGGGCAGCTTGTTCGCGGACTTTAATTAATTGTATGAGGTTGATGAGCAGCAAAATTAAATCCATGTCGTCCATTGTTGTCGTTGTAGTAACTGTTAACCCGGCCCCAAGCGTTTCTGCTTAGAACCAGCAGCTGATTGGCCACTGGTTGTTATGGAGTCAGTCAGACCCTGATTTTCGTCTCAATATCAGCCAATCAGCTGCTGGAACGCTTGGGGTCGGGTGGAACGTAAGTTTTAATGCGAACACACCCGTTCCGTTCCTTGCAGTGTGAAAGCAGCATTAGCTTAGCCGTGAGAAGTTACGCCTTTCTCCCGTCTACTTCCCCCAGAATGCTGTGCAGTTCTGAATCTTGAGTTTGATTAACTTATTTTAATACACTTTTTCTCATAAATTTGGACTAAAACTATTCATGCCTCATTTTTATATATAGAAATTTCTACAATAACAAATAGGTATCTGGAAAAACAAATTTCTTAAAACCTCTTCAATCTAAAATGTCTGAAGCCGTTTTTGTAAATAGATGTTGGCGTCTACATTATAGTATTGATGGCCCGGTTAGCATTATTAGCAGCAGTTAAATTTCAAAATATCAAGTTTTGTTATTTTAGTTTACATTCCTTCTAACGTAAATTAATAAGTAGCAATAAACTACTAACATTATTGGTAGCAATAAATGCATAATGACATATAATAGTGAATTGAAACCGACACTAGTTCATTTTGATTTTATCTCCAGTGTGTTGCTGGAAAAGTTTCCTTGAAACTGCTTGAAAAGTGTTTGAATTTTACTGTGGAAAATCCTGTATTAGGTTCGACAGACTTTCAATAACAACTTCCACATTGAAGAGTGTTGTCACTGCAGTGGCCTGGTAGCACCTTGTCATGTTGCATTCACTGAATTTTTAGAAGATTGGATCTTTGAGTATCTGAGCTATTTTAGATCAAATTTACAGAACTTTGCAAAAAGCCTCATCAGTTAACTTGCTGCTATTTTGAAAATATTTACTGAAACTAAATATGCCTCGTCTTTATTTTTATCTTAGGCTTTAATGGGAGTGTCATGGTTGCACGCTGAGAGCAGAGAGGATGATGGGAGAGACCTGGCAGATAACGGCCAGTACCAGCAGTGGCAAATCAACCTGCTGGATCACATCGACGCTGTCCAGGACGAAGTCTCTCATAGGATGGATTTCATAGAACGAGAGTTGGACGGTAAAGGGGGATAAAAAACACACAAAAAAAACAATCTATGCTGCGTTTGAGCCGATCAAAGCTTTCATTAGCCTCTTTCCTTCTTCTTTTCTCCTCCTCAGTGCTGGAAAGCTGGCTGGACTACACCGGGGAGCTGGAGCCTCCGGAGCCTCTCGCGCGCCTCCCTCAGCTCAAACACGCATGAAGCGGCTGCTGACGCAGCTCAGCAAGGTGCAGCAGATCTCCCTGTACAGCTCCACATGAGGGCGCCAGAGGTCCGCTGAGGGTTGGCTTGCGTGGCTACGGCGGAGCGGCTGAAGAGGTTCTCTCTCTCTCTCTCTCTCTCTCTCTCTTCGGAGGAAACGTACCGACCTCGCTCAGCCTTCCGCCATCCGAGGTGGAATCATAGAAATATCGATATGACCACTAACGGAAAAGCAAGCAAGCAAGCAAGCATCCAGAATTTAACACAGAGCAACCTCGTTAAAATAAGGGAAAATAAAACAATCCAGAAGGAAATCCTTAGGACCAGATCACACTTAACGTGGCTCTCATGCAACTCTAAACCTTGTGAATGCCTTTTGTCCGAACTGCCGCTGAAGGTTGTCCTCTCTCCCTCCCTCCCTCTCTCTCGGTGCACAGTGCTTTACACACAGCTTGAGATTCAGATTGCAGTTGTGTACTTGAACCGATGCACTCTTTGCAATAGTGTTTCGAACACATTTTCGCTTGGGGTCTTTTTTCTTTTTTTTTGCATCTCAGACTTTGTTTTTCTCCATCTGTCCTGCCATATTAAGTTGATTTTTTTTTTTTTTTTTTTTTTTTTTGACAGGTGGCAATTTGAAGACATTCATTGTAAAATTACGTTTCAAAGAGGTCTATAAAGATGATCAGTTTCCTATTATACACTGTGAAGTTAATTTCTGTCTCACATGAAAGGTAGGCTCTGTTTTTGGCTCGTGTTTATTACGTCATCTCCTTATTTTTACTTCTATATTTGTGTCGCTGTAGCATTTTGAAGTATGATTCACTGGGAACTTGTAATGTGGATTCCTCTTAACATAGCATTTTGTGTAAGTGTAATATATTACCTGGAACATGTGTAAAATTATTTTTTATCTCATTCTCTTTCCTCTGTTTTTCTTTTTCCTTCATTGGTTCTTTTTGTTTTTAAGCCATCATTCAAAATGTGTTCTGAATAAAAATACAGATATTGTATGCTACTGTACTGTAACTGTCTGTCTTAGAAGCAGGGAAAATGTCAACGGCAATGCAAACAAATCTGGAACGTAAATAAACTATCATTGTTATTAATCTCTACACACATCTTCTGTGACGTTTTTAACAAACATTCTGACGCTTTTTAAATGGGTTTGATTGCCTTTGTGTTTAGGTCGGAGGTCGACATCTAGTCTGTTCTGTTCAACGCAGATTAAAGGAATGAACCAAAATGGCTTCCGTATGGCAGTGGAAGTCATAAGTAGGGCTATAGGCAAACCTAAGAAGTGTTTCAATTTCCCTCCTTGTGCAAGAAATTTAAACTCAAGATCAGATCTGCAGCACAAAATCACTGTCTACACCAGTGTTTCTCAATCTTTTTTGGCCCAGCGCCCCCCAGCCCTTATCCAGGTCCCTCACCGCCCCACCAAAGAATTTGTAGGCTACTTTGCACTGACCATTATTTTATCATTAATATAACTATCAATATTGTAGGTGTTTTGATTTTTATGTTTGTTTCTGTATTTATCATCAAAAATAATACCGAGGTCTACCGATTTTTAACTTGAATGTTCATTGCATTTTTTGTAGACCCAACAGCAGCCAATCTGTGCCATTTTCTAGTTGTTAAATCTTGCACAAAATTACCAGATAAAAAGATGTTCAACATGCCAGTTTAAACTTTGATCTATTTGCAAACGACTGAGCTCTGCAACATTAAAACATGGTTAGAACTGTAACTACATTAATCTTAGCTCTTCTTCTCTTCAGTGTTTGTCGGTTTCTGGTGGTGCAGCTCTGTGCTGCCTTCAGGAGAAATGGACATCAGAGCATCATCCATAAAGCTTCACCCACATGGCATTTATTGTCCAAACCAGAGCTTTCAGTGGAAAAACAAAAGTTCCAGATCTTTTTAATACAATACAAATATGAGACAGAAACATGGATTATATCTTTATATTGACCTGTCTATTAATTAAAGATTAATAGTTTTACTGGACAGAAATTACAAAGAACAAATCTGGTTCTTTATCAAATCCTAATGAGTCAAATTGAAAGTGCCACGGAGTCGTCAGCCTCATGACATTAACACTGACATGAAAAATAATATTGAAGAAATAAATTATCAAATCTAATTAAAAACATAAATAAGTGATCAGTTCTTTACTGTTTTGGTCTGTAGGATATATTTATTCCCAGTACTAGATGTGGTCTCAACAAACCCATGACACTTCAACACTATGAGGAGAGGGTGCTAATAAGAACCACCACGGCCGTGTTTGCAGGTGGTGGCGAGGCGCAGTGTGAAGGTTCGCCACCTTTCTGCTGCTCCCACTACGCCTACATCAGGGACGTCCTCTCTTAAGTAAACGCTCTGAGGACATGTTGCTAAAGGACAAGCTTGTCTTTTTGTAAACTCATTTGTTTTCTTGCTCTTCTTTTTGGTAGAGGTTTTCAATGAAATCTAACTCTGCAGGTAGTGCAGGCAGGACACTAGGTGTCCTACCTGCACTCTGTAAAGTGCAGGTAGGACACCTAGTTGAGGTGGCTTTTTAAGGTGCCCAGGCTTTAACAGCCTCGATTGCCAGGAAACCTCTTGTATGTTTGTGCATTGAATAATTTGTGCTTTTAGCCCTTCCTGGACACTCCAAAATGTAAAGTAGGTGCAAACTGTTTCTTCATGCAGCGTAACTGGTCAGAAATTGGGTTTGATTTCAAAAAGAAAGAAAGAAATATTACAATTTTGGATTGTGGTTGGATGATTCAAATGAGGGGAAACCAACTGTTATACAATTGGAGCAAAAGAGGACAGACTTGGCTGACTAACTACAAACCTGCAAATGAGCCCTTTCCTATTTTTCATCAACACCGTTACCCAGGGTTACCCAGGTGGGTCGCCGTGTTTGACCGAGAGACTCCTGCACCACACCGTAAACCTCTGGTTGTTTGGTAAAAAGTGGCACTTTTATGATGTTCTACTACTTTTTTAAAGGTTAATTTATTACCAAACAAGTAGTTAAATGTTTATTACCTGAAAAAGGGGTGTAATTATGAAAACCAAGAGTTTGATGTTTACTATTATTGAACAAATATAACAAAGTGCTGTGGCTAAGCAACTTTTACTAGATTTTTAAAAGTATTTTTCAATTATTTTAAGAATAGAAAATCACTGCAAACCGTAGATTATCACTTTAAAGTCTTTTAAAAATGCTTTAGACTTTAACTCAAAGCCAAAAAGAAACAAACTAGTAAAACATAAAACCTTCTTTACATTATCATAATTCATGTTCGCTTTTATTTCCTCTACCTGTCACACAATTTCAAACTCTTTGTGTTTAGTTCTTGAGCTGGGCATCACATTTGCTTGTGCACCTTTTTGCTACCGTACTTTTTCCTTCACAGAACTTTCCACTGATATGTTTGGACACATCTCTTGGGGAATGCATTTCTGAAATAATAATACAAAAACCCATAATGTTCGTGTATAACATTCTACTTTTCAGGGAAACTGAAGTTTGAGTTTTTTGTCAGTTACAATCATCCAGAAAGCAGAATAAGTGCTGTGTTTTAATTTCTGGAATAAATTAGCTTTTAAATATATTCCAATATATGAATAAATGATGAGGAAGAGGAGAAAAAATAGCAACACAAAGGCCGAGGAGTGTCACAGAACACCGACTCTGGTGCACAATAGTATGCATTTATTTAATATATATATATATATATATATATATATATATATATATATATATATATATATATATACAACCTCGATGAGGTCACAAGGAAAGGAGCCACAGCCAAATACCTCCAACAAATAAGGCAAGTCTTTAGAAGCCAGCTCAATGGCAAGAACAAGATCCGTGCAATAAACAGCTATGCTTACCAGTAATTCAGATACCCTGCCGGAATAATCAGCTGGCCAATGGAAGAGATAAAGGCCACGGATGTTAAGACTCGGAATTACTAACCATGCATGGAGGGTTCCACCCCAAATCCAGCACCCTGAGACTGTACACAAACCGTAAGGAAGGAGGCAGAGGACTAGTGAGTGTGAGAGCCACTGTCCAGGATGAAACATCCAAGATCCATAAATACATCAAGGACAAAGCCTCAACGGATCGATATGCTCAGCGAATGTCTCAGGCAATGGGGAACAGAGGATGAGGGCTAGAGGTTCCATCATGGGAGAACAAGCCCCTACATGGGATGTACCACCGACAAATAACTGAAGTGGCTGATATCAGGAAATCCTACCAATGGCTGGACAAAGCTGGACTCAAGGACAGCACAGAGGCTCTCATCCTGGCTGCACAGGAACAGGCCCTAAACACCAGAGCAATAGAGGCTCAGATCTACCACACCAGACAAGACCCAAGGTGTAGGTTGTGCAAGGAGGCCCATGAGACAGTCCAGCACATAACAGCAGGGTGCAAGATGCTGGCAGGGAAAGCGTACATGGAACGACATAAACAGGTGGCGGGCATAGTGTACAGGAACATCTGTGCAGAAATATGGACTGGAAGCCCCGAGATGAAGTGGGAAACACCCCCAAAGGTGGTGGAGAATGACCGAGCTAAGATCCTGTGGGACTTCCAGATCCAGACAGACAAGATGGTAATGGCGAACCAACCGGACATTGTGGTGGTGGATAAAGAACAGAGGAAAGCCGTTGTGGTGGATGTAGCTATACCAAGTGACTACAACATCAGGAAAAAGGAGCATGAGAAACTGGAGAAATACCAGGGCCTCAGGGAGGAACTGGAAAAGAACTGGAAGGTGAAGACCACAGTGGTGCCTGTGGTCATCGGGGCCCTCGGGGCAGTCACCCCCAAACTGGAGCAGTGGCTAAAACAGATCCCAGGAACAACATCAGACATCTCAGTCCAGAAATGTGCAGTACTAGGCACAGCCAAGATACTGCGCAGAACCCTCAAGCTCCCAGGCCTCTGGTAGAGGACCCGAGCTCAGAGGATGAAAGAGAGAGAGAGAGAGAGAGGAGACCACCCGCAGAGGGTGAGAAGGGAATTTTATTTTTTTTATAGAAAAAACATACAGCGAACAGCAGCATGTAGATTTATACCTGAACTTGCTTCTAACTTTACCAGCTGTCTACAGAGGTGGAAATGTGAAGCAGCTCAAAGAGTTTAAGGAGTTTTCCTGGAATAATTGCCTTTTAAATATTTACATTAAAATTGTTGCTGTAAATTTTCTTGACACCGTCTCCCTTACATTTATTACAGTCTGTTGCTTATAGTATATATTATATATATATATATATATATATATATATATATATATATATATACATATATATATATATATATATATTAGAGGTGTGCCCATCGATCGGTCACCGATCATAATCGGCCGATTTTCGTGAAATCGGTGATGATCGGGATCGGCCGATCATTGGCTCTTGAACCGATACCGATCACCTGCATCGCGCAAACGCGCAGCAACAAATGCTAAGCCATGTGTAACTATATCGCACTGAGTGAATGAGGACGTTTGCGTGTTGCGGCGGAAAATAGAAGCAGGTCAAAATGCATCAACACAACGAAGCTAATAGACATAAAAACAATTAAGGCTCCGCGGAGCCTCGAGCGGCCCTCGCAGCTAGCGCTGCTTCGGCCTATAGCCACCGCGCGGTATCCAGCACCGCCACCTGCCTGCCACCGCCTACGGTGTTGCAGAGTTGAAGCGCGTGTCCGCCATGTCATACGCAGCGTTGAGTTTGGCATCATTCCCTAGTCACACACACCAAATTTCATTCATATCGGTCAATGTAGAGAGGAGATATAGCTGATGTAATGACCTAGTGGATTCAGTGGAGTCTAATGACATGTCAATCCTGTTCGGACATTCTGCGATGAATAAAGGTCATACTTATCCATTTTGGTGCCAATCAGAAGATGTGTTGTGATTTAGAGACAATTGTGTGTATATGGCGAGGGACTTACATTTGGCCACGCCCCCTCTGGTCAGCCAGAATTGACCGAGTAAATCATCGGTTGGCAGATGATTAAATCCAGATGAATAACACAATAAAAATAAGAAATACCCTAAAAAATGTGTTACTTCCTGTAGAAAGTGGGCAGGGCTAAGGTGACGTCACACTATGATGACATAGGATTGTTAGGCATCCCACCAGGATCACTCATGTCAAGTTTGGTGCAGCTCAGTTTAAAATTGTGGAATCCACAGCCAAACGTATGGTGGTGGCGTGAGCTCTATTTCGTCACAGTCTCACGGCCACGCCTTCTACTGAAATCTATTGGCGCTTTAAAGCAAGTGAGATCAACTTGTTATCTGCCATCCAACACAGAATCATCTTGATTAGGTTGAGAGAGCCAGAGATGGAGCTTTCCAAGGAAAAAAAAGGCACATCCTGTTCTGAGGGGGCGGGGCTTATATGACGTCAGACTATGACGACATAGGATCGTTAGGCATTCCACCAGGATCACTCATGTCAAGTTTGGTGAAGCTCGGCTGAAAATTGTGGAATTTATAGCCAAACGTATGGACACGGCGTTAAAGGTCACTTCACCACGCTGCCACGCCCACCTACTCTATCGAAAAAAAAAAAAGGGTTGGAATCTGTAACACATCAATATGTTTTCTGTCTGTGGACAGAGTTTCATGTCAATTAAGTAAAAGTGGTCAGAATGGGACCTTTCAGAGTAAAACATGACACTTCCTGTTCTCAGGGGGCGTGGCCTAATTGATGTCATCATTTGACCTTTGGGTCTTGTAGGGCATCCGATGATGATCAATCACTGAAAGTTTGGTGTCTCTGTGAGCTTTTGTGTAAGAGTTATAACAGTTTGTGTAAGAGATATAACAGTTTCGTGTCTCATGGCGAATAGGTGAACTTTGACCCCTGGTATACCTCTGTATACCATCAATTTTTTTTCTGCAGTCGATGGAAACTCATAGTAATGAGTCTCCATCGGGAACAAATTTGAAGAAGTAAGACATAACAGTGTTAGTTTGTGTATTTCAGGTAATTGCAATATTCAACCACATTGTCTCTTATCGCAAAATTCTCTAATATGGATTGTAAAGGAAACAACACTCTGAAGGGCCAGCTTTCTATAAGACGATAAGAATTATTGAATGTTTTGTTGTTGTTGTTCTTGCAAAGTATTGTAATTTCTGAGAAACTAAATCGGCGTTTCTTTATTTAGCAACTAAAACTATTAAAATTAACAGAAACAACCTCTTGAAACATATCAATGTATTTGAAATGGCAAGTCATGCGCGAGCTTTCCGTTTTAAATTGAATTACTGTGATTTCAAGTGCGCCTGTTCTTCTGCGTGGAGTGAGATCTCCTGTTTCTTCCTCCTCTCTGTGTTGCTGTGTCGCCTCCTCTCATTGGCTCCTCCGCCGTGTCTCCTCCGCAGCGTGTAGTTCCGCCCACAGTCACTCAGATATACAGGCTGTCGTGGAGAGGAAGCGGCAAGCAGAAGCTGCTTGTTTTCTACAGCTCAAAATATACATTTATTTGTTGCTGTTCAGCAATTTATCAAGCGGGGAGTTAACTTTAATTCACCGGAAGCTCATTTCACCGACGAGGTAAGTGTTATGTCCGTGTTTACCCCGGAACATCTTCAATTTAACCACAGTTACAGATGTGCCCGATGCTACAGGCGGATTACCTCAGCTTTCTGGATACAGTACAGTTTGCGCTGCTTTTCGTCTATATGTTACCCTGTTATTTTAGGCGAACTGCGTTCGTGGTGAAAGCGTCAGAAAGTCCCAATTTACCGCTCAAAGCCACATGTTTGAACCCCGGCAGGGCAGAAATGAGACATAGAGGAGCGGTTCAGTAAGAAAAACTGCAGTTGAACTGGATCGAGTTCGAGTGCTGCTCCTCTCTCACAGAGATGCGACACTCAGGAGCTCGTTTCTTTATTTTTTATCGGGATGCTAAGTAGGAATGTTATATATATACATATATATATTTGTTTGTAATCGTGTGCGAATTAAATTAGCTTTAGTTTTTACAGGAAAAAAATGGAACAAGGCCTGTCACGATGCGTTCACATTTTTATAAACCGAGCTAATACATAAACGAGCTAACAGGTTATATTTATGACAACCTCTTACAGAAACACGTTTCCCAGCAAATGGGATTTTAGCAGAATACGTCATACAACTTTAAAATAATAGTGAAACATAATAAATGTAAACCTCAAAATAAAAGTTCTCACTAGATGATTATGACGGGACTTTACGATCACAATGTTTAGATTTGTTTTCTTTTTGTGAAGAAAACAAAACTTTTGATCCATTTGTGTCATAATTAATCTATTACTGCTAATATCTATCATCAAGCAGATCAGCTCACGGCATGGACACGTCATGAACTCCAATGTCAGCAGGACAACAGGAAGGTCACACAGGTGGCAGGGTCAAAACCCACCACGTGGGCTGACCTCAGTGTGTAGTTTGACACTAAAACCACAAGACACACACATAATTTCACTTATCTCTAATTTTACTGAAAGATGGTAACACTGGAAGGTCATTGTGACCTTTTTTTTTTTTTTTTGCTGACTTCTTCAAATCCATTTGTATTCTTCAGTCCACATTTCAACATCACCGTTTGAGTCATGCTCTCTATCTCCCACGGTGTCCTTAAACACATCACATGGTTAGCAGAGAGTGAGTAGTGTGTACAGCTTGCACAACAAGCAGCAGCCATGAGTTTGTTGACACTCGCAACATTAACCGCTGAGGACCGTTGCTCCACCTAGAAAGGCAACCAGATAACAGATTAACACCAAACTGGCGTCTTTCCACAGGATTAGGCTTTCCGGGGTAATAAGAGATTTATGGCCATGTTGTCAAAGTGTGTTGGTTGATTATTACTCTGAGAATCCACTGCCATACCAACAGGACCGTCAAAAGTTGTTCATTAATCCACATGTTGTCCCCAGGGTGTTTAATTTTGTTGGAAACATTTTGCTTTAGTGTCTTAAGACTGAAGCAAAGGGACCCTACATAGAGATACACCCATAAGATATTATTTTTTTAAGCTTTTACCTACTTAAAAAATACTAGCCAACTCCAATTTGTCTATAAAAAATTATAAGTAAACAGCATAAAAAAAGTTCCTCCTATGAGCTGTTATTAATTATTTAAATAAGTAGCAACGGTGACATCACACTTCACAACAGACTTCATGAAAACTAAATTGTTATCGATTTGTGGATTATATTTCAGGGTTTAGCGCTAATAGTGTCAATAACATGACTAAAAACATCAGCCTCCGTTTGCATTCCTGAGATTATGCAGATCCTTAGCTTAACTTGGAGATTTCCAAAAGCCTCCCAGTGTTTATAAATCCAGCATGTTCCGTGACAGAAAAAGGCTGAAGGGTTCAAAAGAACGAAACAGAGCAGGTTTGCTGGCCGGCCTTGCTGTTGTCTGCCCAGGTCTGCTCCAGGCCGAGTCACTCCTTCAACTGGTGAACGACGTCCTCAAGGTGGGGGGGAGGAGGGTAATTATTAGCTGGAAAAGGTATGAGACGACCCATGATAGAAAAACATGGTAAAATTGTGAAATGAGCAGCAACTGTTGAAGTTTGGTTGTCTGAGTTGAATTGAGTTGATTTGTGGCAGCAGTCAGAAAATACAGCTTCCCTTCAAATTGCTTCCAAAACAATTTGAGTTTTATCTGACGTCATCTTAAACTACTCACTAGGCCTGTTAAGATAACAAATTTTGCTGGATGGTAAATTGTCAGAAATTATTGCGATAACCAATAATATTTTTGAGATGATTTTCAGCTAATGTAATAATGGAATAACAACGCAAGAACACCTAGGCCTGTTGCAATACATTTTACTGGATGATGAACTGGCCCAGAAATTATTGCGATAGACGGTAATATTGTTGTTTTGAGACCATTTTCAAGAAATGGGATAATAATCTTCATTCACATTGTCAAAGACTACTAAACTGTCATTTTGTTCACAACACCCCACACTGGAAATGAAAGATAATTTAAGGAAATAAAAAACATAAATAAATGAATTTTGAAGTTTCTGTAAACAAAATGGCTCTTCAAAAAATATTAATCATCAGAATGGAAATTAAATTAATTAATTGATTAAGTTCTTATTGCGACAGACTTGCCACTCACCGATACAGAAATGGCAAACTTTTCAGTCTTTTCACAGTAACGACTTCCACACAGAAGAGTGTTGCTCCTAGTGCAACCTCATATAATCGGCATGATGCATTCACTGCTGAGAAAAAGATGTATTTTTCTGAGTTTCAAGTCGTTTGAACGGCACCAGTCAAGTTTAAAAGCCACAAATTACAGCCTCATCTGTTTCGTCTATTCACTTCTGAGAATAATTCTGCCGCCCGGCCCCTCTTTGTCACAAGTCTGTGAACCATGTGAAATAATTTCAGGATGTTCGCATTAAGCAAAACCAATATTAAAGCCCTTTTCAGCTCGGATTACAGCGTAAACTTGATGTATTGCAGGGATTAGCGAGCACATAAAAAGGCAGAAATGCTCTTGTGTGGAAGAGGATTCCTTGCAGCAGTGGCGGGGGATGAATGTCAGGCCGTAACACCCAGCAGAGGGATAGAGACAGTAATTAAGCCTCCGTGCTGACAGTCTGCCTTGTTTTTTTCTTTTTTCCACCTCAGCTTTTGCTGTTTCTAAATTCAGGCTGGGCCAAAAATCGATCCATGTTTTGACCCAGAGAACCAAACCTGAAACACCTGTAACGGGAAGGCCTGGTCGGACCTTACTGTTGATGCATGCACAGACTCTAAAGCCGCTGTTTGATTTATTGTTAATAAAAAGTTACATATTCTCTAATAAATGTTCAGCTGCAGTTTTCTTGACATTTTCATATTTCTAAATAAAAATACTCATTCAAAATAGAAACATGATACATTGTTGTTTACTGTACAACATTTATAGATGTGCATTTAAACTGTAGGTTCGACTTTGTTTTCTCATAAATGTCATTGAGTCATAATGGCTTTTTAATCTGGTTTCCAAAAATAAAATAAACTAATAAAACCTATTACAGTAACTGACTTTTCCTATAAAACTGTCTGCAACATATTTGGAAAAAAAAATTGGTATAGAGTCATAAGATATTGCAATAAGTTTTGCGATTAAACCACCATTGTATTTGTTTAATCACCAGGTGGTTAAAATTGAAACCTCATCCAACTGGCCAGTTATACTATTGGCAACCAGAGTTGGTTGAATTTCTTTCAGACACATAGAAAGGATCCGATCACAGCTGGTTAATTTATGAGATTGTTCATGCTAAGCTAGCTGATGTTGCAGATTCTCTTGCTCCTAAACCTTAGGTGATTTTATCACCAGTACTTTGAGGTCTTTATTGTACACGTTCTAATTTTTTGATGTTCGGGTCTTTATGGAGTGAAACTAACGCCAAGCTGCTGCTGGACTGGAGAGCTCATTCAGTTGCATCCGAAGAGCACAAAGGAGCGTTATCATAGATCCTTTCTCCCAGCAGCCTTCTTCCAAAGTTTCAGTGATTCTCATTTTTAATAACACCTTCCCTCTTATCAATTTTTGTTATCAGTAATATCAGTTTTTAAGTGTGCATGGATACTTAGTGCTTTTAAAAGTAAAAATGATCCTACTCAGTTGCACATTTGTTTAGATTGTAATAGTCAATTTTTTTAGTAACCACAGAGTATTTAATGCAAATTTTACAATATGGCATGCTATTTTTAAAGTTTTACATATTAATCAATCAGTTGTCACTTTTCGTCTGTTCCAGCAGAATTTCCCCGTTGCTGGACTACAAAGGACATTTCTTTTGCTATACTTGAAATTAGCCATTACTTAGTCAGGCTCTCTGAACAATAGCAACCGCTGCTTTAAACACAAGTTTCTAGGGATGAACCGATATGAAAGTTTGGGCCAATATCGGTACATTAAGATATACCAAAACATGTCTAATATCAGCTGAAACTGATGTTAGCGCATATATTGTTCATTTCTGAAAGTTTCCCTTTCTCATAAGCAAAGGTCACAGAAGTGACAAAAAAGTGCAGCAGCAGGTGGGGGAGAGGAGATAGTTCGCTGGTATTTGTGAGAACTTCCATCATGCCACTGCTCTCTCTGGTGTCTCTTTAAAAAGACAGAAAATGTAAAGTTTTGATGCTGCAACTTTTTAAAACTTTGATATACTTTGAGTTTGGTTACTGGCTCTTCTCTAGTCAGTTACTAATGATTAAATTTACTAACGGGTCACCATTACAAGTCCATGCTGCATGATGTCAAGACTACGAATAGTTTCAAGTTGAGTTCTTCTCTGACCTTCTCAAACACAAAAAATGCCTGCCATCATGATAATCTACTCAGGTTGCCGTTTGTTTTTCGTCATGAGAATAAGGTCAACATTGTTCTTTATGCGTCGATGTCAGCCGGACCCTTCGCTCCGTTGCTCTGCACAGGCGCAGCACATTTGTAACTAGAAGTCATTTGTAATCTAAGATGTTCCAAGCTTCGAGTTACAGCCGAAGCGTTGCTAAAGCAACGGATACTACCTCTTCCAGGAGAATATATGTCTCCCAGAACAAGGCCAGCTGGAATTTCAGATGGCTCCAGAGGTTTTTTTGATGGTTTTATTTGATTGTTGGAACAATGGGAATGCTGAGTTTCCTGATGGCGAAGAAGAAAAGCGAGGCGATGGCTCGAATTGTATCTGAGACAGTGTATCTTAAGTGAGGCAATAAGGAGAGTCTTTGCATTTCATCCGGTGGAAGGCTGTGCTGGAGCCTGGGTTCTGTCGGTCTCCATTTTCAGTATCAGCTGTAACGCCAGCAGGTGGGGGTGGGGAGAAACAAAGCTCAGGTTTTAAGCTAGTTGAACAAACACATTAAATCCAGGACTCGCATGCCCCCAACACACTGCCTAGGAACTTTTTCACAGATTGCCATGCTGCAACCACCAGCTTTGATGCATTTTATTGAGGTTTCATTTAATAGACCAACACAAAGTAGAGCAGGAATATATGTGGTTGGAAAAAAAGTTGATTTGTTGTTCCACCTGTTTTCTGTGTCCATACTATAAACACAACCTCTTGTGGTGTTCTTTCAACCGGGGTTTTTAACACTATAAACAAGCATAATAATAAAAAAAGAAGCATTGTATTAGTGACAAAATAAATGAAAAGTTTTTTTTCAGACTAGAATTAATGTTCCAATTGTCATTAGTGAGGGACAGATGTAAACAGGTGGCTTTTTAGCCATGACTTAAAGAATGTCAGCGTTTCGTCTGTTTTGCAGTTTCTGTACGTTTGTTCCAGATTTAGTGGAATGTAAAAACTGAATGCTGCTTCTCCGTGTTAGGTTCTGGTTCTGGGAATGCAGAACCAGAAAACATGAGCGACCTGGAAGGTTGATACAACAGCATATCAATATTTACTGTATTGTGGTGGTAAATTGTTCAGTGATTTATTAACCTTAGAGAAGTATTTTAGAGTCTATTCTCTGAGCTACAGGGAGTGAGTGTAGGGGCTTTAGAACTAGGGTGATGTGGTCTATCATCCTGGTTTAAATGCGAATGCAGCTATCTAATATTTGTTAGGCAGGCATGTAAAGACATCTCTGCCTTGCATGTTGCAGTAATCAATGCAACTAAAGATAAATGCATAGATTAATTTTTCTGGATATTGCTGCAAGATTAGTCCTTTAATCCTCGAAATGTTCCTCGGGTGATTAAAGGCTGACTTCGTAACTGTCAGCCTTGATGGACTCAGGTCTGAGTCCATCATGACTAAACCCAGATTTTAGGCCTGATCTTTTTTTTTTAACAGTAACTGCTGAAGCTGTGTGTTGACTCTTGATAGTTCTTTGGGTCCAAAAATTATAACTTCAGTTCTGTTTCTGTTCAGCTGAAGAAAGTCTTGCAAGTGAAGCTAAAGGGGCATGAATACTTCTCCAGAGCCTGATGTTTAAAAGTGATATTTTCGCAAGAGCCTCATATAAAGACTCACTGACCCACATTACGATGGGCTCATCCTCCTGAGGGATTTCGTCTGGCCCTGCCGGACATTGACTGTTGGTGTTTTGAAGGCGCTCTTCTCGCTGAGGCCTCAGGTTTCTTTCTGATGCCCACAGAGAAAACTTTCACTACGAGGCGGTAGATCTCTCAGAAGTCATGTGTGCAGACACACACATGACTTGCAGATTCATGTGTGTGTCTGCAAGGGGTGGGTAGGGCTGGATGATATTGCTGAAAAATGTATCACAACATAAGTATTTTATATCAGTCGATATTGATAATTATTGCTAAACTGGAACCCTGACCTGGAAACTTCAACTGCTGGTGCCCATGTTATTCAACAGGTTGTTGCCAGGTAACAAATGAGTGAGTGAGTTGATGCCACCAATCTTGCTTAGCTGGCCTTGAGAGGTTGAGCAGCAAAAGCATTTTCTCTGCCTATGTCCCTCAGAGTGCTCCGATCAGCCGGGGAAATTATTGAAGATTCTGTCAGACAAATTATCTATTGATATCAACCACGTGTCTATCACCACATATATCTTTATTGATTTATTCTGCTGTCGATGGATTTATCTCAATGGTTTAGATTACGCTTTGTTTCCGCACAGAAAGCTTCGGCTGCCTGTTGTTTTCCACATGTTGGATGAAGTCATGAAAGCAGAATGACTTCATGTAAATGATGTCTGAAAGGTCGTTTGAGTTCAGGGCCGCCACCAGCTGAGCTTCAGATGGCTTTGGGAATGAGAGGACAAGGTGGAGGGAGGGGACCTCCTCTTGAGTGGTTGCCAAGGACACTCAGGACCTCCACAGCCAGCGTTTGCTAAAGGCGGGGCGGTGCAGGAGTGTTCCCGGCATTTCTCTGGAGATTGAATTGTCAGTAATCAGTCACTGTGACAGCCAGGCTGACCACACAGATAACTCTATTAGCCGAAGGCGGGTTCCCGCGAGGAACGGCCTTCCCAGTGCTGGTTCTCACACTGAAATATGACGTGTTGGGATGTAAAGCTCTTCACGTTCTCACAGACAGCCTGTCAGTAGAGGTATCACCGTGTTGTTTTCATGTTTTATTGAAGCCTGTATCTTATGTTTCAGGCCATCTCATCGAGCGCTCTCTGTCTCAGTCGGTCAGTTCGTGAGCAGGGTTTACAGATGGCCTCGACGCTGTCGCCACATCTGCCCTTGTCTGACCGCGCTCTGCAGATCTTGCTGGGCTTCCAGTGGGGCTCCTCTGCTCTGGAAACTGCACTCCTCACATCCCTGGCTACACACACACACACACACACACACACACACACACACACACACACACACACACACACACACACACACTCTGAGCCTCTCAGACACTTTGTCTTTGCCAGTGCTCTCTACATGGCCAACCATGGCTGAGGAAATCCCGACAGACCTGCAGCTCGCTTAGTGTAACGGCGGAGGGACAGGTACTCTATTAGCAGCTCTGAGTGCAGGCTGACAGCGGCAGCCATTCAGTTTTATTTATAGCTGAATAGAAGGAGGGGCTCAGACGGGAGAGGCGCATTCAGCTGGGCTCAGACCTCACTTTCACCTATTAGAACAGAGATTTTTTTTGTTGTTTTGTTTTTTGGTGTTTTTGTTGGCACTGTTCTTTTTTTTAGCAATAATCTGCACCTGCGTTTTTTACCCTTTAGCAAAAGATGCATTGCTGAAGAATTTTGTGGCCAATTTCTCATCTCTAGTTTTTGTAAAGCCTTATCTGCCAATACTCATTTTATCCAATTCTTGGCACTGTCAACTTGCAGGAAGAAGCTGCTGGATCTCTGCACGGAGTTTGCATGATCTCCCCATGCTTGCTTGCATTCTCTCCTGGTTTTCCCAAATTCCTCCTGCTGTGCACATCAATTCATGATAGGTTAATTGGTTTCTCTCAGTTTCCAAATGGCAAGTGGACCTTCACTGGGCAGACGGGGTTGAACCCAAACATCTAACATTGTTCATACCCCAAATCAATGGACTGTAACTCCACCCTAACCATACTGTACCATTGTCCTATGGAGCTACAGGTAAAGGGGATGAGGAATGGTATGGTATGGTATCGGCCACTTTTACATTGGAATCGGATAAAATAGCATACCGAACTTCACCGATCCATCCTGCACCGCTCAGTGGAAACTAAGTATTCATCACCCTTAAGTTTAAGTGTGTCTGTCTCAGGTCGGTAGAAATGACCTCTTTAACTCTGAGGTTGTTAGTCTGGCAGACTCAGTTTGACCAAAATTGCAACATTTGCTATATTTTCAGCTGGTGCGATTTTCTTTCACACTACACTGTATCAAACGAACCAAACTCTTTGAGTAAACTGTTCACCCCCTTGTTGTGGTGGGGCTGCACCAAGAACCACTGAAGGAAATGACACGAAAACACTGAGCACAAACTCCCTCTTTCACAAAATGCAAACAACAATGGAATGGCATGAGATTTTCAGGAGTTGTAGGTTTTCTATTTTGTCTTTGGTAAAAGACCACAAACCATTTCTTCTGCAAGCTCTAGAGTTGTGTGATTGTTTTGGTTGTTTTTACCCTGAATGCCTTGCGCTAGGACTATCTCCAATTCCAACCTGTTCCATGACTCACTGAGGTTGAGAGCTCATAAGTGGAGTGTTGGAGAATGTTGACTTCACACAGGCTTTCCTGCTTTCACGCCCCACTGCCAAATGGTAATGTTGTAGATGCCTATTGTCTTCCAATCTACAGGTGATCAACCCAATTTCTATCCATCTTCTTAGACCTAACAGAATGCATAACCCCCTTTAAAAACACTTCAAGCTGAGATTAAACTGCATTCTTGTAGGTTTTCTGCAAGGACCAAGACAGTAGGGGGTTTAAATCATCCCACTGCTGTTGTGCCTCTGAGGCACCATGCAAATCATATCGTCAAAATACATTGACAAACAGTTTAGCCAAAAGTTATGAATTCATTTCAATTCCTCCTATGATTTGACAATGGCAGCTTCATTTTTTAAAATCTAGGAAATTATTTATAAATTGAGAGTAAGCTAAGAGAGGGCATTGTCTTTATTCCTATGAATTGGCTTTTTGTTCCTGCCCGCTTATATTTTATCCTGGTAAACAAGAGAATTTGTATCCATGCACTTGAACCATGGCATATTTCCTTTGTAGTTGCATTTCTTTCCCATGTATAATTGAGTTAAATTCCCGTGAAAATGTTCAAAACGCACTCATCATTTAATTCATTTGGGATCGTGATACCTCTTTTATATTTTGCCGGGGCTTCTTGACAGCTTCATTAAAAAAACAAAAAAAACAACCCTCTTCAATCTCCTCAACAGGATAAATACTTTTAATTCTTCTGAAAGCAGACTGCAAGTACAATATGAAAAATGAATTTTAATTGTCTGTTGACAAGGGGGTACTGACTCATCCCCGTGTTTTATGTTTTACCTTGCAGTGTTTGGTTACAACCAGTGAGCCTCTGTACACAAATCTGAAGGACTCCCATAAAATTGATATGCAACTCACTGCAGAAATTGTCCTTTTAATCATGCATGAAGTTGACTAAAATAGAATCCTTGGTAACTTTGTGAGGCCGTATAGAGGGATGTACTGAAGAGGGATGGACAGGAGAGGACTGACTCACATCCCAGCTAAACCCTGCCGAGTCCACAGCTGCTCCGTGCGCTGCCCTCTCTTTTACGGGAATGATGAATAAATAGTTTCCAGTTTGCTAGTCTGAAACATTGCTCCGCCAGTGGAAGATATTGGTGTCGCTTCCCGAGTCTGTATTGGTATAATAAAATAAGCCTGCCACTGGAAATCATGGCCTACATTTTGGAAAGTATGGCATTTCAGAGAACCTTCCAGATTTTCTGAAGCTTTCTCTCATTGTGCATCTTGTCCAATATGATAATTTGAGGGATATGCTTTTATGGACAAAGTCCAACGCTGCTGTTTTATGGTGGAGGACAATTTGGTACATAAGGGTCTTTTAAATTAATTTAGATCTTTAGAATCTCCTAGTAATGAGGTGTTTTACAGTTTGTTGCCCAGTGTCGTAAGAGGTCTGTATGGATGTGTTTGTGTCGCTGCAGTGCATACAGGCCCAGTCTTCTAAGGTCTGTTTAGATGGATGAGGGCATCCGAGGCTTTCCCCAAACATGGCTCCAGTTCTAAGTGATTAGAGGAGGGCCTCCCCTTTGGCAGGCAGTGCAACCCAGAGTCCGTGATGCTGTGCCAGTTTCTGTCTTTGCTAATGAACGAGCCTTTTCCTCGCTGATACGCATATAGACGTTACAGTGACAGATGACTTGTATGGGTTTTTCTTTCTTTTGTTAAGACATGCAAGTACAATTAGACTTTCCAGTGTAACATTTAATAAGGGGATGTCTTATGTAGAAAATACTTTTGTGTAGAGATTCCCTAAACTTATTTTTAAAGACGATGTGAACTTAAGCTGTTACAGCTAGAAACTACAGATCAGGCCCCAAATCTGGGAGTAATGATGGACTCTGACCTAAAACGTTCACAGATACATAAGAATAGTTTCAAAGTCGGCTTTTTAACACCTGAAGAGCATTAGGATTAAATAACTAATGCCAAACAAGATCTAGAGAAACTCATCCATACATTTGTCTTTAGTTGCATTGATTATTGCAATACTGTCTTAACAGCTCTGCCTAAAAAGTCAATACACTTTATAACTTACTAAAAATAAGAAAGTAGATCACATCACCCTGGTCTTGAAGTCTTTCCACTGGCTTCCTGTAGCCGAGAGAACATTCTTTAAGATACTTTAAATACTTTAGTTTATAAAATCACTGACTTTCTTACAGCACCAAAATACAGTAAAGGCCTGTCGTTGTATCGCTCTTACAGACCCCTCAGGTCTTCTGGTTCTGGTTTGCTCTGCATCCCCAAAATCACAACCAAACATGGAGAAGCAGCATTCCACAAATCTAATACAAACTTCCAAAGAGCTGAAAACTAGGTGAAACTGAGTTCCTATAAATCAGGGCTAAAAACTCACCTGTTTAGAGTTACCTTTGATTAGTAGAGCATTGATCTACATATTTGGTTATTTTGATTATGGCATTTCACAAAGTGTAATGTTAGTTATTTTTATGTTATGTTTTTATTGTGTGAATCACCTTGAACTGCCTTGTTGCTTAAAGTGCTACATGAATAAACTTGGCTGGCTTAACGTTACAGATATAATTTAATCTCAGTGATTAATGTGCATGCTACATTAAGGACCAGGCTACCCACTGCAGAAGATGGGCACATGTGACATAAAACGAACCAGAAATAAGTACTGAAGGGCCTAATTCAGAGAGACTTGGTCATAACAGAGACAATTACCAGAATACATCCACTGCTTTGATTGGATTACACTGCAAACCATATTTTCTCAAAGGAATAAATACATTTTGTAACGGTTGAGAAGTTATAATTTATAGAAAACTTTTAAGTCGTTTTAATATTTGCAAGGTTTAAACCCGGCCAGTTAAGAAGCTATTTTCTGTCAAATTATAATGTCTTTCTCTGTCTGTCCTCCTTTTGTTACTAAAGTAATTAATATTTCACCAGACATTTTGACATGTTTTCATTTTGATTGAGTCGAAGTCGGTGGGTTTTACTGCTGAATGACTTTGTAATCAGGGTTTTCTATGGTCTGAATATTTTTCATAGTTTGATTTAAAATTATAGCCCACACTGTGTTCCTTCAAACCAGACGCAGTTGCAGAAAATATGTGA
Source organism: Poecilia picta (assembly GCA_033032245.1). Lineage (NCBI taxonomy): Eukaryota > Metazoa > Chordata > Actinopteri > Cyprinodontiformes > Poeciliidae > Poecilia > Poecilia picta. The sequence continues at coordinate 7,124,350 of CM065357.1, read as the reverse complement.
AGTTAAGGTTTGCTGCAGAATACCTAGATAAAATGAAAATTTCTCCCAACTTTACTTGACAAAATTCCCTAAATTATATCCACTTTTACACAAAAAAAACTGTAAGCTTTGAAAAAACTGAAGACATTTTCCCGCTTTCAGATGTGTCTTTGAAATGCACATCTGGATGCAAATGTTTCGTTGATGCAACAGTTTGTTGTGACTTGTTGTATTTTCCAGCTTCTGTTCAAATCCAGCTATCTCTTGTCATTAAATTACACGGCAGCGCGGGCGTTATGAGGGCTGTGGATCTTTCTACTCAGTCAAAAGTTAAGTGATTTCATGTCAGCGCTGTGCTTGATCACTCACCGGGTCTGAGCTGGCCTGTCGGCCGATCGCTGCGGCAAAGAACGCAAGAGAGGCCGGTGAGATATTTAGCTACCCAACAGCGTGATTCTAGGTTGTTAGCATGCAGACCTGGAGAAGAGCGCTGATGCAACATGAAGTTCAGCTCATCACAATGAGGACTCAAAGCACGTCCATTTTGTTTGTGATGCCTCAACTTAAAACATGCATATTGTTTTCTTTCTGTTAGCTGCTTACTAAGCAGCGATGTCACACTGTGTGAGAGAGGAGATGCTATCTATCTTTTTAAAGCAAAGAGAAAGTGACTGTATAGTGAACATATTTTTAAAAACTAGCATCTTATGTTAGTGGTTAGCACAGTTTGTATTAAAAAGTGTAAGTTTGAATATTTCTTAGAGAATGTAGATCTGAACTCTAGGAGTCGTTAAAAGCCTGCCAGGATTTCCAAAACTATAATGTTCCATGACAGACGAACGTTGGAAGCTGAAACGAATAAAACAGAGCTAACTTTGTGGTAATGGATTCAGCCTCTCTGCAGCATTATTTAATGTTTAAAAGTATCAGTCTGAATTGACACCTGACTTACCTTCATAGAGGATGGTTTCCTGTTTTAGGAGCTTCTTCCACTTCTTACGGATCATCGGGATCTGTGTTTTTAAACACTTGACTGATTCTCAAAATCAGTAGTGTCTTTTGCACAAGAGTGGTTTTGTCAGCATGACCTCATAGGGCTTAAGTATGGTGCATTTACTGAGTGGAAAAAGATTGGATTTTACGATTCTGACTGTTTCACTCACCAGGGCCATTCAGTCTGAATAGCACTTTTTTTCTTTTAGTGTGTTTCTTCTGATATTGCTTTCTGTTCTTTAGCAATTTTCAAAGATTATTTTGGATCACATAATTAAATTAGCTAAGATTATTGTTGCAGAGTAAATTTGCTTCCTTGTCTTGCAATTTTATTACTTTTTGCTTTATTTTTCTTTGTCTATGGATTATGGAGATAAATAGTCTCCATATAGAATTAAGTTGTATGTTTCCTAAAAGCTTTGTATTGCACTCCTATTGGGTCAATTGACTATGGAATATGTCAGATCATGCCTCCTGGTCAACTAGTTAAAAGACCAAATACTTCTTAATTTGCATTAATACATAAAGCTGAAACCATCTTGGCAATACCACAGACGCTAACATCCACAGTCTTCCTCATCTCCACTCTTGGCCCGTGGTACAGCCAATCACTGCCAAAGGAAAAGATCATCTGCCTCTGGATTGGCTGCTTTGTAAACTCCAGAAAATAGCATGTCGAGTAGCATCATGGTTAGGGATCTTAGCTTCCTGACTTGCATTTTCTTTGGAATATTTTGCTCTATGAATAAATGACGCATATGCAAGTTTTCCACGAGGTCTCAACCCAGACTAGGCAGTGGTCCACTGTGGGCCGTATTTATTAGGATCATATTTCCAAACTGTAGAAGGTAAGGAATAACAATAATTTAGAGCTATATAAAAATATGTTTGATCTTGATTAAAGTTGCATCTTTTGAAACCAAAAGATTAGCTTTAATGGCTCTCATTAAGGGTTTTTCCTTTGTTTTTTAGCTACTGCAAACCACAAAGCTTGAGGTGCTGAACTAATGGCCTTTCATTGAGGCATATCCTAAATTAATCAAATAAAAGTCTCCTCACAAAAGGACAACCTTGGATTTATTTGTAGGCTGCCTAAAAGAGATAAAGACGTCCACATTAGGAGTAAATTTAATGATCTGGGGGTCGGCGGTGTTGGCTGCTGAGGCTTTCAGGTCTCAGCAGCAGCGCCTGGAGTATTGATCCCGTGTCTGTAATGCCCCATGTTCGAGTACAACCTCTACAACATTTTTTATTTTCTATCACTTCTGTATTGCGTTATGGACGATGGAGAGCTTAAAGTGCTGTGAAAACTGCGCCACACTGGCTTCAGATGGGGCTTATTTAATAAAGGCGCCGACAATTATAGTAATGCACTGTTTAGCTTTTATTAGACCCTTTTAATCCTGGAAAGATCAATGAGTGAGATTCATGTTTAAGGCTTGGGTTTTTTTCTGTCTTCTAAACTTAATCAAGCTTTCTACTTCCCTGTTCTGGTTGCCATTTCAAAGCACCCTGTCACATTATTCTCAGTATTATTTCTAAACTCAAACGTGGGTGTTCTGTAGGATCTTTTGATCGTTTCTTTTCTTTTTTTAAATTTTTTTATCACATTGTCTGTTGAAGACGGGAAGATTGCGTCAGGAGAGTCCTGGGAGATGCAAGGAGGACGGTGCCTCAGGAGAGCAAGCTGTCATTTAATTAAGCAGATGTGCAGCACAGGGGGTTGGAGCTGTGTGAGGATGTGCGCTGCGTTTTGTCTGAGTGAGGTCTGCTGGAAATACCAGCAGGAGACCTTTGGTGGTTACATTTTCCACCATGGAGAGGATTATACTCCCAGATCAGATTTGCTCCCAGGGTCTTCTCTTTTTTTGTGCCTCTTGATTTCAATACAACACAACATGAGTGAGTCAATCAGCTAACCGTTACCTCACCCATGTTTTGTTATTGACCTAATGAGTGGGGGGGAGGAGGCGGGGGCTCAAATCCCGCTCAAACGGATTTTCCCCGTTCTAATTCTGTTACCAAACGAGCCGTGTTGGAGCAATAATCTGGAACTGAGCCTCGTCACAGCCCATTAGCCTTACTCCGCTGCCGATGGCCGTCTCTGCGGACCCAGAACAGTAAACACTGGCTTACGAAAAGTCGTTGGTGTGGGAGGAAACAGGAGAAGGAGTGAAGAGGGGATAAGGAAATTTCCAGTGACATGATCCTGGAGGTTTCCCAACTGAAAACGACCGGAAGACGTTGTCTAGTCTTGTTTTGTCGCCCGGAAGACCTACAGACGCGTGAGGACTTTGTTTCCCCAGTCTACTTGCAGAAGTAATATTTAGATTGGAAAGTAACTGTAAAATGAGAACTGCAATCATATGTTAGGTTTCCGTGATAGCCAAGCCATCACTGTACAGACGTTGGTCAAATACAATCAGAGCTGATAAGACAAAGTTATGGTGAAATCAATTCCAGACTCTAAAAGGGAAAAGAAAAAGAGCTTGCAAGTGAAACTCCAATGCATAATTCAGATTTTGTGTGGATGCAATGTAACTTGATTATGCTGCTTTGAATAATTTAAGACTATACACCAATCTGATAATCTACCAATTATTAGTCGGTTTTGTAATCAGAAAATCAATCTGACGGATGAATTTGAGGGAACAGTCTCACATAAAGGGAAGAATGACAAGATTTAGGTGTTTTCTCAAGATTAGGACGTACTTGTCATTCAGTCAAGCTTATTTATAGAGCACAGTACAGCAACAAAGCAGTTCGAAGTTCTTCCTGTCATAAGAACACAAAAATAAAAAGACATAAAATCTTCACACAGTCACCAATAGACAGTATGAGGCCTGGTGTTTACAGGAACTTGAACCCAAACGTAAATAAAGTAAATATTTTTGTAAAGTGCAAACAAAATTATTTAACGTGACAGAAATTGACAACTCTGATTCAGACATTTTGTTCTGGTTTTGAGGCAGGAGACGTCACAAGGTGTTGTTCGACCAATTAAAAGCGAGCTTTGGATAAAAGACAAGACATGTTAAACAGACAATTTAAAAAATCTAATCTTTCTCCTTTTTTCCCCCCTCTCTAAACCAGATCATTTTACCTGGCCAGAGACTTTCACTTAGTACCTTTCTGTGTTTGACTAAGACTCAATACATGCCATAACAATCACCATAACAACTTGACATCTCTTGGTGCCAGGCAGTTAAATCAATGTTTATTATTCTGAGTTTTTGTAAGCTTCAAAGTTTTCTGCATAACCTTCCGTGAGATTTATGTAAATTTATGAATGGCTTTGCAGCAAGAAACTCCCAAAACACCAACTTCTTAAGCAGGCTTCAAGTGAAGCTATGCGCCATAAAGGAATGTTTTCTAGGCTCAAGTAAATATAATAATTAAATTATAGCAATTAGGATGTAATATATTGGTTGATCTGTGTGGTAGGATTAAACTACATTACCAAGATGTCTTGCATTGAAATTCAAGTCTATTCCGAACTATGCTTTCTCATATTAATAAGTGTTTCAGGTGGCAGATCGGATCTAACTACAGCCTGTCACTCAGCCACCTTTTCCACTATAATCCTCTTTCAGCAGTTTGAGTTCAGCAGTTTAGCCCAACGTTGTTGTGGCCAAGTCAGGCTGACGGCGGTCACCTCTGTGACCCTGAAATCAGAAGAGTCGCCGTCATAATGACGTCAGGTAGACCTGCAGTCAGCGTCACTATGGTGACAAATGGGAATGGGTACCAATTGAAGAGGCTAAATGTGGGTTGGTACCACGTTCTGGCCTCCTGATCACCTGAAAAGAGTTAAGAATACCTTACGAAAGTATTGATCCTCATTGGACATTTTCACATTTTGTCACATAACAAACCTAAATTCATTTTCGGGTGATTTCTTTTTTGTGATTGTCTTAGGCCTGTCGCTAATAACCAACAACTAAAATCTATTTTTGTTTACATTTCATGAAGTAGGAAGACCTCGTCGGTGTCTTCTTCAGAAGTTTTTGTTTCATTTTCTTCAGTGGTTCTTGGTGCAGCGCCCCCCACAGGTGAGGAGGTTTTTGGTTCGCTTGACACGGTGCAAAAGCGAACCTCTCCACCTGAAAATGTAACAAATATTGCAATTTTGCTCCCCGATCAAAACGAATCCATCGGATCATCATAACAGTAACTTATGGATACTTTGCATTGGTCTGTATAAAATCTCAGTAAAAAACTTGGATATTTGTTATTGTATCATGACGAAATCAAAAACACTTGTGCTCTGCAGGTGGTCCGACACAAATCCATCTTCCTGTTACGCCATCATCCAAACTGCTGAATGTGTTGAGGCGTTGGAGAGCAGAAATGTTTGCCCAGTACAGAGGAGATGGGATATTAAACGTGTTATCAGTTTATCAAACTGATGCATTTGAGCTCATCTACGCGCAAACAGCCCATCTCTCACAGGTATCGATGACTGTGAAAACGGACCTCTTCCCTCCCTCACCAGGTCCTCCTTCAACTCAGTTCTTCGTCCCCTGCAGCCTCCTCGCCCCTTGCTGCGTGGTGTGATAATTACAGCTGAGCTGAGGCTTCCTTTGCAACAGAGCACCGTGCAGGGGAATGGACTTGGAGAACAGCATTCGAGGACCAACCATGTAACCGTATGTTGGTTCATCACCTTTAAACAAAAGTCTGGTGTAATGGGGAAGCATTTTGCAAGAGTGAGGCAATCACACTCTTTGATGGAGGGTCTCGTACACGATCAGTTCTTCATCCCTCCCCTCGTGCTGTTCCACATTCATGGTATGGTGTGAATGTGGGGCAAGCTGCACAGCTTGCAAATAGATTTCTCCACTGTCATCGGGGAGACGGCGTTCTGATCTGGTTCCACCTCGCTTTGCGGTCTTTTTTTTAAATTATTATTATTGCCGTCTCATTTGGGGGTTGTCGGGAGGTAAACGGATTTTGTAAAGTGAAGACATGCTTCTGCAGCATCGCTTCTATCGCTCGTCTCCTTGCCTCACATCTGTCCCAGGGGTCTATCCCAGTTTAGAATGAACATCGGCAACCAGCTTTGTCTCTATGGCAACAGCTGTGCATGCCGAGCGGCGGAGCTGGCATGCAGTGGGAAGGAAATGGGTGCACTGTGGTGGTGCTTGCGTGTTTTGTTTTTGTTTTGTTTTTTTAAGTTGTGATTTGATATCAGGAGAGGAGCGGGTATCATTTAAGAAAAGGGTGATGAGGATTTGAAGGATGTCTGGGTAGCCCGTCTGTAGGACATCAGTATGGTTGGGTCAGAAAAAGCCACCCAATCAGTGTCTCATTTAAAAGCGTATGCTGACCTTTATCTCCCATTATTGCCTCAATTACCGACTTTCTTGCTACAATTAAAGCCGTATTTGCCTCTATCCCACTTTCTGTGGCAGAGGAAGTATTGGATTGATCCGTTCAATCTGCCCAGGCATGCTGAATGTTTTCTTTTTCTTCCAAGCTCACTTGTCTAAATATTATTCAGTTCCACACTTGAGCCGGATTTGTCAGCAGGGATTTCTCCGGCCGTGTTTTCACTTCTTATTTGTGATCGCTGAAGACTTTCTGCACTGGATCTTTCCATGTTTTTTTCTGATTGTTTTATGTAATCCAAAGCCTCTGCTGCCTTGCGTCCATCTGCTTCGCTGGTTGTTTTCGTGCGAGATGCAGTCTGTTGACAGAGTGCTATGACCTCTGACACCAATAATCCGTCAGTAGGCAGATGTCTGTTTGGACCTTTGTCGCTTTAATCTGAGGTCGACGCAGACGTGATTGCTTGGCGACGTCATGGTGGCAGGACCCCTCCTGCTGGAAGTTGGCTCATCAGTCGGCAACCTTGAAAGTTATTTCACACCAGCCGCTCAAGGTTGTTCAGGGAGGATTGGCTCAGGCTCAGGAAGTGATTCTACTTCATTCCGGCAGCTGGTTTGGTCCACCAATGCCTGACTGCATTTTCTCACATTTTGTGAGCTTTAAACAGGGATTACTGTAATTTTGACCATTTAAATTCTGTGAGTTGTGATAGTATGATATTTTTTATGTAATTATCAATAATTGTGCAGTTCTAATTGCACTATCTAGTTGATTTTGCTAACAATTCCTACTTAAAACATTTGTTTAGCATTTAGCTAAAATGCTAATAAAATGGTAGCGGTTTACCTTATCCACTGTTGGCAGCATCCAACTAAGAAACAGTAAGGCAGGTCTTTATGGCTTCCTAAGAAGTCATAGGACTTAGTTTAAAAAGTTTTTAAGTCACGGTACGCATTAAGAGTATATGACAGCGCTAATGCTAAAGTCAAACCTGCTAGCTAGGCATCAGGGAAAATGTTTACATACCTCCTAGTTACAGTTGATTTTGAAAGGTTTGCTCAATTTTAGCAATGCTTAATGCCAAAGTTGCAGTTTGCTCATATTTTTAGTTTCTTTTTAACATGGATGATAAACTAGATGAACAATATTATGTAATTAATAGTTAACATCCAATAAATGTGGTAGCAGTAGTACATTTAATTTAACAAATACACTTACAGGTGCTGGTCATAAAATTAGAATATAATGAAAAAGTAGATTTATTTCAGTAATTCCATTTAAAAAGTGAAACTTGTATATTATATTCATACATTACATACAAACTCATATATTTCAAATGTTTATTTCGTTTAATTTTAATGATTACAAATGACAACAAATGAAAATCTCAAATTCAGCATATCAGAAAATTAGAATCTTGTGAAAAGGTTCAAAATTGATGGCACCTGGTACCACACTAATCAGCTAATTAACTCAAACCACCTGCAAAGGCCTTTAAATGGTCTTTCAGTCTATAGGCTACACAATCATGGGGAAGACTGCTGACTTGACAGTTGTCCAAAAGACGACCATCGACACCTTGCACAAGGAGGGCAAGATGCAAAAGGTCATCGCTAAAGAGGCTGGCTGTTCACAGAGCTCTGTGTCCAAGCACATTAATAGAGAGGCGAAGGGAAGGAAAAGATGTGGTCGAAAAAAGTGTACAAGCAAGAGAGATAACCGCACCCTGGAGAGGATTGTGAAATAAAACCCATTCAAAAATGTGGGGGAGATTCACAAAGAGTGGACTGAGCTGGAGTGAGTGCTTCAAGAACCACCACACACAGACGTATGAAAGACATGGGTTTCTGCTGTCGCATTCCTTGTGTCAAACCACTCTTGAACCACAGATAGTGTCAGAAGCGTCTTGCCTGGGCTAAAGAGAAACAGGACTGGACTGCTGGTGAGTGGTCCAAAGTCATGTTCTCTGATGAAAGTAAATTTTGCATTTCCTTTGGAAATCAAGGTCCCAGAGTCTGGAGGAAAAGAAGAGAGGCACTTCATCCATGTTGCTTGAAGTCCAGTGTAAAGTTTCCACAGTCAGTGATGGTTTGGGGTGCCATGTCATCTGCTGGTGTTGGTCCATTGTGTTTTCTGAGGTCCAGGGTCAACGCAGCCACATACCAGGAAGTTTTAGAGCACTTCGTGCTTCCTGCTGCTGACCAACCTTTTGGAGATGCAGATTTCATTTTCCAACAGGACTTGGCACCTGCACACAGTGCCAAAGTTACCAGTACCTGTTTGAAGGACCATGGTATCCCTGTTCTTAATTGGCCAGCAAACTCTCCTGACCTTAACCCCATAGAAAATCTATGGGGTATTGAGAAGAAGAAGATGCAATGCACCAGACCCAAAAATTCAGAAGAGCTAAAAGCCACTATTAGAGCAACCTGGGCTATCATAACACCTGAGCAGTGCCACAGACTGATCGACTCCATGCCACGCCGCATTGCTGCAGTAATACAGGTCAAAGGAGCCCCAAGTAAATACTGGGTGCTGTACATGCTCATACTTTTCATGTTCATACTTTTCAGTTGGCCAACATTTCTATAAATCCTTTGTTTTTATTGGTCTTTAGTAATATTCAAATTTTCTGATATGCTGAATTTGAGATTTTCATTTGTTGTCATTTGTAATCATCAAAATTAAACGAAATAAACATTTGAAATACATGAGTTTGTATGTAATGTATGAATATAATATAGAAGTTTCACTTTTTAAATGGAATTACTGAAATAAATCTACTTTTTCATTATATTCTAATTTTATGACCAGCACCTGTATATAGCAGTTGGAACAGCTTTGCTAGTGCCAGTGCTTGTTTGTGATAATCACACACAGATGATACCAATTTTTAAAATTTAATTAATAAAACCGATGGACTAATTTCAAATTTTTTTGGGGGAGAGTTTAACCAAGATTTGAGTAGAAACTGTGTAAGCTTTACAGCCAAAAGTCACTAGCAAGTAAATTAAATTCCAACTGCGTACTTCAATGTAGTCTGCAAAAAACTAAAATCTGCAACTAGTTGAGAACCCCTCAAAATATACTTATAACTGCCTATTTTAATAGTTAAAACACCAAATATACCTTAATTTGCTCTAATACGGACAGTGGAAGCCATTTTAGCACTGATGCAGAAGCTAGCATCCAAGACTGTGGATATTAGCTTCTCTTTGCTGCTCTTGACTCTACGGCCAATCAACGACAGGGAAAATAAATGGTGCTCCTGCATTGGCTCACTATATTGCATTTTCTTTCCAATATAGTGAATATGTGAAAAATCTGTTAATTTTTCACAAATAATTTACATTGCACTGAAAAATCCATGAATTATGGACCGGCGTGCTTTGGTATACTTAAAATGTAAATCCAAATTTTGAAATGTTCTTATTCAAATTAATTTTCTTAATTAATTCTTTAAATAAATAGCTCTTTCAGTCTTTTGTTGACTTCTGTCAACGGGAAATGGATATCAATTTGTCTTTCTAATTAAGTGGACGTACAAACCCTCTGCACAATCAGCGGTTCATAAACAAAAGCACAATAGTGAGTATTTAAATTTCTAATGAAAGAATCCATCCATTGTGTAAACGCTTTTATTCTTGGGGTTGGTTCGTTCTCTTATTGTACACCCTGGACATTTAGTTATTACTGAACATTACATTCACAGGCTGATGCGTTTGATTAAAATTTCAAACTCGTATTATGTACTTCAGAGTTCCCTTCTGTAGAGCTTTTGACTCTTAGTGAAGTGTCGTCTTTCTGTATGAAGACTGTTTTTTTTTTTTCTAAATAACACAAGGTGATCTGACCTCTTCAGGCAGTTTGAGGCACTGACAAAGACCAGGCTTCATGTGCCATCATTTGCAACCTGAGCCAGGCAATCCTTCCTGTCCGAGCCTCCTGCAGCCAGGTGAGGCTGAGCTGCAGGCAGCGTTTCAGCAGCTGTCTCGGGGAAGAGGGGGGGTATTTTTCTGTCTCTGTTGTTGCTCTATAATCGAGTCCAGGGACAAGCTGCTCCCTTCAAGGAGAAAACAAATGAGGAAGGCTTCGGAGTATCTTGTCGAATCTGCCCGGTCCGTCTTTGTGTGTTTGCAGCAACACCTGTGTGGGCTGGAAAGATGCCCTTTCCTTCAAGATGTAATCCCTGACTGTGCTGTCATTATGCAGCTGTGCTGAATCACTTACTATTAATCAGCATGTGGGATTTAAAGATGACGAGAAACAGGCTGCAGCAAGTGGACACATGAATGCAAATGAGTCGTGTGCCTTTTAAACACTTACCGTTGGTTATTTAGTAAGGTACTGAACAGAGGGCTAAATAACTCTGTTCAGTGTCAAGTAATTTAGACATTCAACCTGCTAGTCTTTTTCTGTTCATTCTGATAAACGAAACACTACTTTGCTTAACAAGTTGTAATTCCTGTAGCATTATGTGTATTTATTAAACCTACTAAAAATCACATTAGAAAGAGTCACCTGTATAAAAAGCCATGTAATTGTTTTGTTTATGCTTTGCGGTTTTTGTTGTAAAATGTTTAGTTGAGATGAAATTGACCCGCTCAACAAGCTTCAATAGTTTTTTTGTCTTTTTTTGGCAGTGACAACGCTTAATGCATAAGACAACACATGAGATGAGAAGTATTTTTTGTTGTTTCTTAAAAAGTCTTAAATTTAATTAACATTTAAAATCAAGGCCTTAAAATGTCTTCAATTTATAATAAAGTAGGTTGGCCTTCAAATTGTTATATAAATATTTTAAATTTTGTCTTGGCAGAAAGATGTGATCACGTTTATTGTTGTTGTTTCTTCTTCTCATGGGACTTTTCTACCATGGAAAAGTTTGAGTGAGACTTCTTGTTGTTCTATGACTTGAGACAATTGAGGCTACCGCTAAGTATCTGCTAATGTACCCTTGCCTGCTAGCGCGCTAACATTTATGCGTCTGTCATGGATGATTGTCATCCATGTTTGTACATTTTTCTGGAGATGCAGGTGCTAAGATATTTTTAAGACCATTAAAGTTGAAATTTAGGTCTTACATTTTAGTTTGTAAGACTTACAAAAACTGTTTTCCCACATTGTTTCCTCTCTTAAAGTCAACCTATGAATGACTCCAAAAATGAGGAAGAAAAGAGAGCTTTAAAGTGGCCTAGTCGAAGTCAGGAAATCTGATTAAGATGTCGTAGAATGACCTAAAATAGTCTGCTGAGAAGCCTCCACAGTGGCGGTCACCAGAGTCAGATTCTGATTGATCTCCTTGCAGCTTAAAAGCAACTTAAATGATTTATATGTGTAAATTTGTCTGCTAGATTCAGATTTTTTTCATTGCCTCTTATTGTCATCATCAGCCCAAATCAGCAATTACCAGAAACTGCTAACAATTAGCAGCTTTTCTCCAGATACAAAAAACACAAATTCATATTTTATTCAAACTTTGCCTCTTTTAGTTTGAGAAAACAATACACACACAAACACAGAGTGGCATCTTTAAGAAGAGATGCCTCTTCGTTTGATTCGATTTCCTCCGCATCCTGGATCTTATGCAGAGTGATTACCGTTGAGCTTAAAAATCACATCCAGATGGTTATGTAATGCCTAACAGGTCTAAACAGCGTTGTTGAACGGTGCAGCACTCTCGCTATGTGCCGCTCTGCTTTCGTGAATGTTTTATTTTCAGTTTGATTTTATTCTCCTTTTGTTTTTTGTTTTTTTATTTCAGTAAGCGCAGAGATTCTCAGCATCAGGAAGATGGACGAGCTGCAGGACGTACAGCTGACCGAGATCAAGCCGCTGCTGACCAGTAAGGTGAGTGGCGAGTCTCAACGAGACGGAAACAAGCTGCTAATGTCACCGGCACACAGACGGGCAGCTGAGATAGAACTCAAGTGTTGTGTGTTGAGCGAAACGGAGCCAAACTCTACGCTAACAAACAGCACTCTCTACAGCTCTGGTCATCAAAGTGAATTATTCATACATGCTCAAAATGTTGGGAGCAAACGTATAGAGCCAGCAAACAGAGGAGGGACAAAAAATGTAGGAGATGAAAGGAAGAGCTTGAGGAAATTCTTATTTTTATTATTCTTTCCAAAAAGGTCGACTAGCCAGTAGAAGATAAGGGAAACCCCAAACGGCAGATCAAAGCCATTCCCGTCCGCTCCGGCTCTTTCCCTCCTTGAAGTGTCGTCTCGGCAGTTGATTATCTGGGTGTTTTGTTCCCTCAGCAAACTCAAAGCAGATCGCTCCTCTCGCCTCGGAGAGGAGGAGTGTGAGCTGTTCTTCATCCGATCTGAGGGGATCTCACCTCCACAGCCGGGGTGTGAAGACCGAGGAGGAGACAACTCCTCCTGGTTGTGCTGCATGACAGCAGGAGAAATGCATCAGAAACGCCATATGAATGGACAACATTGTCACTGACCTCTCACTCCACCTAGTGGTCAATTCATCAAAAAGAGTTTACAGAAGTTTAAGGCAAAGATCAAGATGAAACGAAGATGAATAAGAATCTTTTTTTTTGTTTCCTTTAAATATTTCATAAACTGAGTTGTTCATGATGCTTCCTGTGTGATCATATCAGGAAAATAAACCTAGTTGGAAGAATCGCTGTAACCTGAAGACATGGCAAACACACTCTAGTATCTGTCAGGTTTCTTCAAACACACTGAAGTAAGAGATTATTAAGCTGACATTAGCAGATGGAGTTAAACTTGTAAACATGGAGAAGATTTTACTCATTTGACCTTTTGATGCTACTTTAATTGAGTCAAACATTGTGAAGAAATGTGAATATCAAATGTGAGGATTTCTCTATGAAAAAAGAGAAAACTTTCATATATATTTGTTTTTGCTTCCTGGTTGTGACAGTCTTAGCATTATTGGCCTCTCCTCCTTTCTCTGATGCACAGTACAAAACGTCAGCTTTCCATCCACAAGATGAGACTTTTTTGATTATTTCACAAGTGGAATAAAGCTTCAAAATGAGTTTCAGAAACGTCATATTTAAAATCTTTAGAGATGGTCGATATGCAGTCTGGATGTAGGCACTGAACAGGATCCTCAATCAGATACAGATGCAACGTCATTAGCAAGCTGAGGTGTACTCCCACATTTTATTAAACAGTACCAACATGTGGAAGCCAAATCCCCATAAAAAATGACATAAAAAAATAAACAATAAAATATATATATATTTTTTCCATTTTAAATATGGAACTAACCCTGGAGCGATGGAGCCCTGGGTGGGGAGCCGTATCGTTCACATCAAAAACCACAAGTGATGAGTATTAGGGTTGTAAAAATAATAGAAATGGTTAATAATCTAATTAAACATGGCCATATTTGGGTATAATCTATAAAAAAAAGATTTTATTGGTGCCGTTTTCCAGGAAGCTTGTTTTGACAGAATTATTTTCTGTTGCCTTTTCTTTCCTCCCTTCACCAGATTATATATTCTCTGTTTCTAGGAATTCATATTTTGAGTGCAGCATTGGCGAAAAGAAAAGTGTCATTCTTAGATGAAACATATTATCTTTTTGACTTTCTTCTACATACGATATGTTTTTGGGAAGACGACTGTAAGCTCTGTTGCATCTAAACCGTACTGGTAACTCCTGGAGCGAATCCCAGTATAGTTTTCTCTGCTGCCCACTCTTAGCGCTTTGGCTTGAGGAAGCTGCGCAGTGGATGAAAACGTTGCCAATAGGAACAAAACAATGAAATGCTCTGCTTTTATTTGTTACGTTTAACGGAAACATCCTTTATACTGTTTAGAGGAATATATTGTGCATTTCCCTTTCCTTCAGTGCTTTGAAAGGCGTTATGTGTATGATAATAAATATCTGCAGTGTTGCTGCAGATATTTTTAGTGTTCTCTGCAAAGTCCACACCTTCTGGGAGTTATTCTCTCCTAGATGCTCCCTACTCCTAATTCATCCTGTTTGGAGTCGGTCCTTTCACTGTTTGGGTCTAAATCTGAGCTGCTGTTGTCCCAGTTTTAACAATTTAGGTTAACAATCAAGAATACAAAAACTGAATGCAGAGTACAAAAAACAAAAACACAATATATTCCATAATGCCAATATTTATTTAGGTAGAAAGTGGATTGCAGTTTTCTGCGCTGACCTGCTGATTGTGATTTGGTCAATGCCGATTTATTTTTCTTCTAATGATTTATATTTAATGTCTAAATATAAATCCTTAAAGCTGGGTGACCATTGTTAATCGCACACATGCAGACGTGAGCTGGTGGGCGAGTTTGTTGAGATGTAGATGAGAACGGTTCCTCATGCAAGTATCGGCCGATCTACCAAAATGAAAGTAATCTGGACCAATTTGTCTGTTGGCCGATTTATTGGTGCATCTCGATTTTTAAAGCCAAAAAGGATAAAAATCAAAACAAAACAAACTTAAGTCCACCCTATAATCCAGCACCTTTTAGAACCGGCGTTTATAGTAGTCTCATGTCATCGTAGAAATTTGGCAATCTCCAATGTCCACAATTGTGAAGAATCTCAATAAATTCTCCACATTTTGTTGAATTGTTTATTAAAGTTTACGTGTCTTAAACTTAATAAAGGTTTAATCCTAATAAAACTTCATTATGATGCTTTGTACGATCCAGTTTATACCAAGCTTCTTCTGTCCCCACATTTGACTCTTAAATTCTTCCGTACACAGACGGGCCATGATGGATTCCAGTGACTGACAGATTCCCAGGTCCTTTGGCTGGAAAAACTGTCAATATTTTTCCTCTTATGAATAATTGTGTTGAGCTTGATCAAGAGTTCAAGTCGTTTGGAAATTGTGTCATAACTCTTTCTGGACTAATAGGCAGTAACAGCTTCTTGTTTTTACCACAGTGTGTGATCTGTGGTTGGATTAAAATCATTTTAGAATCAGATTGTGTTTTATTGGGTCCTGATTCATTAAGCCCTGGAGTACATGCCTCCTTTATGCGAGGGTTTCACAGACCTAGTGAGAATCAGCTCACCTCGCCAAATGCCTCAGATATGAGAACGCCGCACATTTAAAGTTTCCTCTTTTTGCTTTTCTTGCAGAACGCGCGGAACTTCCAAGATTTCGACTGCCAGGTGAGTGCTGCTCTTCTCGCCTTTAGTTATGTCCTGGTCAGAGCGGATACTGTGAGGTTTTTGGGGAGGAGGGGTTAAGGGCTGTATCCTCGGCCTCCATTATACTGGAAGTGTTGGTGTGTGTTTGTTCCTCCCAGTGTCGGAGAAGTACGGCTTGTTTGTCTTTTTATGGATAAATCAATCGTTGTACCCAACCTTTGCTTTTTGTCCAGCTTTCTGAAAGCTGCAGCAAAAAAAAACTAACAACACAAATGCTGCTGCTTCTTATTAGCACTGTGGGTCTCCTGGGTGTAAGGTCTAATATTTAATAAATGCTGTTTTGGTGTGACTGACCGAAGCATTGTTATAGCTGTTGATTAACTGTGAAGTTCAGATCATGTTTATCTACCATGGTTTGCTCTACGGCTGGATTCTGCAGTACCTGAACTGCACTTTAACAAAATAAAAATAAATCACATGTCCAGTAATCCTCAACATGAATGTGATGGAAAATTGTCACTGCTTGACAACACTGTCGAAATCCACTTGTTATAAGAATGTCGTATAACTGAATAAGTCATAATCCTATAAAGTTAATCTTACATGTTGGCACTTTAAAGTTTTTATGACAGATTTCGAAGGGATTACAGGGACACGCTTATAAAATCAGTGAGATAATCAATCAACAGAAATCATTGTTATGCTACATCGGTTCACATTCAGAAACATGTGAAGGGCAATTGTCATGCATATGGTGTTTGATTTATTTCTGCCCTGAATTTACTAAGCAAATTAAGTCAAATACACATGGGCAAAAATCATGTCCAGATGGAAACTATTTGTATTTAAGTTTTGGTTTCTGCTTTGTACTTTATTATTATTATTATTGTTATTATTATCATTTCTTCACTTGACTCTGCATTCCTGTGAGCTTTAAGAACCAATCAGAGATGTCACACTGGAACATTTCTAAACCAATTATGAAATGTCATCTCTCTAATTCATATTGCGATGCAAGGTATGAATTAAACCTAAAATATGTCTGTACATACCCAATCCAGACGATTTAATTGCATATAAAATGTATTTTCTGAATTAGCGTGAACACCTCATTGGAAGAGAGGATAAGTTCCACCAGCAGCTAACGCCAGACTATTTTTATGCGAGCAATCTGCATAACACAAATAGCTCTGGTCGATGATGAGGCGACAGTTTGTTCTTTCTCTAATTTACATAAATATACATTATTATGCATGAGGGAAAACGGGACCAGTTCTGCTTTTGCATCTTAAATTTAGAGTTGGGAGGGATATTTAAACCCAGGTTTGCAGACATTTAGCACTTTCAAACAGCTTTATGGATTTGCTCTTGACTGGTAGCGCTGCTCAGTGATCATCATAAAGGGGGTAAAGTATCTCCCCCTCACCTCTCGCTCTCTGTTTTTTTTGTTTGTTGTTTTGAAGCCACGCCTCATCCTATCATCCCACCAGAGCTAAATATAGCAGCTGCAGGAAGGGTACCAGTACTTCAGGTAGAGCAGATGGTATATGTTCTCTTCAGGACTCGATCCTTTTCTGCTGTTACTAATAAAATTGTGTTCATATATCCCTGCTACCTAATTAGTCAGTATTAAACATCTTTCCCATCACCGTTTTCTGTTATCTGTTCCGTTGAAGTTATGCAGCTGTAAGCTGCAGAAAATCTGTGCCAGGATTTCTGTCGCCGGCATGGAGGCGGGCTTAAAGGCGTTTGACCTTAATTCCTCGGTTGCCGTTTTATGCTCAGACTACCACATTTATCAGTCACTATAAAAGAACAATCCTTACACAAAGGACTCTTTAAAGTTGTTAGAGATTTGTTTTGGTATTATCATTTTGTTATTACTTTATATTCAGTCGGATGTTAATCAACAATAGTTAATATAAATTGTGATTTTCAGTTTAAAGTGTTCTCTTACTTCTGTGTCTCTGAACTGACTTGAAGGCCACGTCTGCCTGTAAATTTTTATGTGAAACAGTTAACTGTCTGTTTCCCAGACCTTAAATTACGCTTCCACAGGTGTTCTTATCAACTGGATACTCCCTACTTTAGAAACTGCCTGTGTGCAGTGATAAATATTGTCTGTGCTGTCCTCCGTCCCCCATCCTCCCTGTTTTTGCTTGATAATAAAAGACGAGCTGTAACCAAAGGTTTTTTAGAACGCTCGGTGAACGGCTTGGAGGAGCCGTTTGTTCAGTCTTCTCCTTTTGCAAAAGCTTTGTCATAATAATTCACATGCGTTGTCTGTGGTTCTTTTTAATGAAGGTTCAAGAAAATACCCATCAAAAGTCTATGCTTTTTTTTTTTTTTTTTTAAATCAGGACATAAGCAGCTTTAACTACTTTAGAGGTAGCCAACTTTGGAATATTTCCTGGATGAAAACAGGAATCGGTTGGACCATTTCTCACATCACATCCTCATGCACGCATCAGCGTATTTTTGCAGCTGTTTGCGGGTTCAATTCTCGCAGCAGTTTGTTTTTCAGAACAAATAACATGCAAGCTACTGCTTTTTATGTGGAGACGTCCAAATAAGGACGTGTAGTTTTACAGTTTATATTAAGATGAAGGAAAAATAGGCATAAGCATTACGCAGCATAATTTTACATCTATACACTAAGCGTGCCACTGCGCCATCACTCTGAGCAGCTGGAAGTCAATCCACCTGCTGTAACAGCTCCCCCCCAGGCTGCCTGTTAACACTGCAGCCCTGTGCACCACACAGCGTCGTGACTGTCATGACTGTGTGTTGCTTGTGACAGTGTGCCACACTGAGGATGGAGGTTTGAGTCAGACCCATGTGAAACAATGTTTTAAAGTGTAGGCGTCAGCATGCAGAGTTACCTCATGGGCTGAAAATGACTAAAACAGCTGAGTGTGCTCTTATGCTGGGCGCTATAAATAGATTTCCCTGAGGTATCTGCTCAAGGCCGTTTTTATGACCTGTTTCTTCTTTTCTTTTCTTTTTTTCCCAAATCTGTTTGGCTTTAATTATAAAGCATAGATTTGCATACTTAGTATAATTCAGCATCTTTTCTTTGAGCATGATTCAGATTGCTGCTCAGGATTGTTAACTCCATAGAAATGCCCAGCAGAGGGCAGCATCAGCCTGTCTGTTCCTTTGAGACTGGTTTGCTTTGACTTTACTTCTTGCAGCATTTACTGAAGGATAGTCCTTATGAGAGTTGTGATCGTCATAAAGAGTGCATGCATTCGGTAGCATTCCCTGCGAAAGTATGAGTTTTTCATGGTTGTCTTTATAACCACAAACTTTAATGCATTTTTGGAAGCATTATAACTAATAAAGCTCTGGGGAAAAATCACTGCATTGAACCACATTGAAAACCTCCTGGTTATTCCACCAAATATTGGTTTCTGAACTCTTTCTGAGTTAAAACGTTAGTATTGTTGTGTCAAAATCAATATTAGCTTGTTTTCTTTGCATTATTTGAGGTCTGAAAGCGCTGCATCTTTTCGTTATTTTGTCAATTTCTCATTTTCTGTGAATAAATACAACGTTTTTGCTTGGAATTTTGGAGACATGTTGTCAGTAGCTCATAGAACAATGTTCATTCTACTTAAACACATACCTATAAAGTCTAAAATCGGATAAACTGATCATTTTACAGTGGTCTCTTAATTTTTTACAGCGCAGTATACTCATAAAAATTCTTTGATCTCAGTCATTCCCTCTGGATTTATATTGTTCTGCTGGCAGGAGAACCTCCTCCCAGATCTCAACTCTTTTGCAGAGTCTAACTTTTTTTCTCAGGACTACAATGTTCTGAGTTCCATCCATTCTGTCTAAATAAATATAAAAACATTCCTAATAATCATAATGCTCTCACTGACTTGCTTTACTGTGGGCATGGTACATGTATTTACAGTGATGTGGAATTATTTTTCCACCTTGCATATAGGGCAGAGAACTCAATTACGGGCTCCTTATCCATGGGTAAGTTACCCTCCTCGTGTTCCTTGGTCTTCCTGATGCTGTTTGTTTACATGTATTTACACTGGACTCCATTTACTTATTAAATGATTTCTTAAAGGGGCAGTGTTTCGTATTTTCTAGGCACATTTTTATAGCACAATCAAATAACTTTTGCCTTCAGTTGTTATTAAATGCTGTATACCAAAAACGACATGATAGAAATATGACTTTGCATCAGAGGATAGGCGGCGATTTCTCAAACACGCACGAGTGACTCAAAGCAACTCACGTGGTACGTTTTTGATGAGTGAATAACATTTTAGCACGATATAAAGCTCAAAAAAATTATTTTGCATAATCTTACCCCCGCTTTCCCTTTAAGACAACCGATTGCACTAGATTTCCTTTGGCTGTGTCGGAGTAAAGGGAGTTGAAATGTAAGACACGCTACTCAGATTTTTGATTGTAAACAGAAAATGAAAACCACACATTATTTTCATTTTGCTTATCTGTCATATTAGGATTCCAACATAACCCATTGAAGTTTGTGGCTTTAATTCAAGAACACATAGAAGGTTGAAGAGCAAGAATACTTTAGCTAGGTTCTGTATGCTAATTGATAGATGGATGAAAAGCTGCTGTGCATTCCTTAACGCAAACCTGAACAACTTTGTGTGAATCTATAGAACCTCCCACAGTGGAGTTATGCTTAGACCCTGATGACTCACTGTATGATAAAGTGACACAAGAAAAGGTTGCTTCTATGTTTTAATCACCTATATGCAACACTGCTGACTATAAAGCATATCATGACACACTCCATTGTGTTGACACACTCTACCTTTGTGCAGTTTGACATATTTTCTGCTACAGAAAGCCTATGCCATCTACATTCATCAGGAACAAAGAAGCCAGCATTAAAATGTTTGAAACACATTATCCACATATAGTTCCTTTGTGTTAAATTACTGTACATGTCCATACTCTGTGTGAACAGCCCCCTCTATGGGTCAGGACCGTGAGAAGATGTAGAAACTGCAGTCTACAACCTAACATGCTAATACACTGATGGACCAATAAAACCCATGTTTTGCCCCTTAAATCTCACCTACTGCGTTGCGTCTGGTTGGCTGAAGCGAGCAGCAAGTCTCAGACGGAGGTGTGACGCCATGCCCTGCCAGCTGCTATGCACCAACAGAGGAGAGATCCATAAACTGTGTGGATCAGGTGACTAAGCAGGAAGTTTAGAGGACAAAAAAAATCCTCATCGTTCTAGTTCTGGAGATGAAACAAGGAGCTTCTTGTTTCCTTTTTCTGGTCTATGAGAAAAGCACTTATGGATGTTCGTTACAGTGTTGTGTGAAATCAGCATTCAACTCCCTCTTCTTAATCTGGAGGTCATTAAGTGGGTCCTTCAGGATTAGGTTTAGAGTTAGGGTTACTTCTCCCAAAGTAGGGTTAGGTTAAGGTCATTCTGATCTCGCCCAGTGGCAGCTATGGAATCTTGTTCAGCCATTTTGCTGACGCTGAAAATGACCCCAGGGTCAGCCGTCAAAGTCGGCCTCCTCCCTGCCTCTCCTCTTCGTCCATAGCACACAGTGATGTCAGCAGCCTGTCTGTATTCCTGGACTGCTTTTTGCATCCCGTGGACCCCGTCACCCCTCTCCCACTCCGCTGTCCTCCTCCTCCTCCTCCTCCCGATGCTCCTCTAAGTCCCTCCCCCTCCCACCAACCCACATGACCCTCCGCAGTCCAATTAGACGCAGCATCGGCTGAATGCATGATCGCGCTGTGACTACCAAACACAAGCTGCAGTCTCACTCTCCTCCACGTCTGTCTCCTTTCCTGCTCTCTTTTCCCACCACTTCCCTGTCTCTCTCTCTCTCTGTCTTTCTGCCTCTCAGTCGCCCTCCCTCCTCCTTGTTTTCATTCAAGTTGTTTACCCGTGTCCTCCTCGCCTAGCACTCTTCTGTCTGTTTCTTTTCCTCCCTTGTCGCTGCTGTTGCTGCTGCTGATCATCTGGCAGCCTCACCCCACATCCCTCCCATCCAACCAAAACCTCCTTCTCCTCTTCCTCCTCCTCTGCCTCCCCCTTCTGGGTTTGGAGATCTTAACAGCTGCTCAGCACACGCTTCCGCATAACATAACAGGCTCGGCTCCTGCATTGGGTAAAACATGTCAACCGTCCTGGACCTGGAGCAAATTTCGTATGCTGGAAATGATGCGGTGAGTGACTAATGCGTCCGACGGAGAGCCTGGCTAGGTCTTTAGAGGAGAGGCGTTATTTTGCACTTTTTCAATAAACTGACTGTTAGTAGCTCAATGGGTCTGTTCTGGATTGCTGGTAGAATAAGGTGAACATCTGAGAGGTGTGTGTGTGTGCGCACTCACAGGTCACACAGCACCCAAACTTGCTCAGGGTGTGGTGACGATACGAATGATGCCCACGGTGTCTGTGTGTACATGTGTGTTGCTGCAGATTAACGTGTTCTGCAAACGCCTCTGGTGCGCCCATGCATTGTGTTCCTTATTCATCCATCACTCACTAAAAAGAGGCAGTGGGAGGGAGATCACTCACCCCCCAACGCATGGCATGGCAACAACACGTTAAAAACATCTGCTGCTGCTTCACCCCCTCTGCAGAGTCCTTCAGTTTGTAGCTCCAGCCTGCCGTTTGGATGTGACACATGCGAGTAGCATGGGGGGGCTGCAGGGAGGGGAGGGCCACCGTATCGCTGGGGGAATATGCACATGGATGTTTGTGTGTGCATGGAGGGGGTTAGTGGCTCACACCTGAGACTGCCATCGTTTTTAGCTGGAGAAAACGAGAGTGCAGATATTGATCGACCAAGGCGTTGCGGGAAGATGATGAGGGTGGCATCCCTGTTTTGCACCTTTTTTTTAGAAAGAGAATCATTTGCAATCATTCATTTCACACTTGTGAACATGCTGATACTCCTATTTTAAGCGCAGACATTTCCCTGATATTCCCACAACCCGCCCAAAGCGGGCAGGAGTAGATGCTAACGCCCGTCCCTTCCCATCTTATAGCCCTATGCGTTGAGTCACAATCGTCAGCTGGATATCGATGTGTGCAATATCCCAAAAGGACTGCTGGGATGCAATAACTTTAGTAGTCATTATGTTTCCAATCAAACTCCCCTTGCTAATAACTTATTCAACTAGGAGAGGTGAGAGCTCTGTCCTGGTCAGACAGAACATCACAATCTTTGATTTTTATTACAGTGACAATGACATTCAATCAAATGTTTATTTGGTTGCAAATATGCCACACCATACAGTCAGAGACTGTATAGATAAATCAAAAGTTTTATCAGATGGCTACTTTTCTACAACAATTACGTTAAATAGTGCAACTGTACTGCAGAGTCATAATTCAGTCGTTTTGAAAGGCAGACATTGAAAGAATAGTTTGAATTGGATGGACTCCTGCTGCTGTTTTTACCCACAGCAGCAGGAGAGAGAGGCTAACGCTCAGGGAGAATGGTAGAGACATCATGATGGAAAAAGTACAACTAAGAGAGTTGGCTTAATCTCAATCGGCGTCATTGTCGCAGCATTCAAATTAATATTGCAGTGACACGTTTGCCCAGTTTTGTGCAGGCCATGTCTACAACCTACACATGTACCGATCAACATCGGTAACTTCTACTACAAAGAAAATCAGCCTGTTCAACGCTGATCGGTTCGTCTCTCCTAAGAACTTATCGAAGCACTCATGTTTATATGTTTAAAAGCGTGACGAGAGATTTGAAGAGTGAATCAATAACACTTTTAGCCTGACAGAAATCTCTTCCTCTCCTTTCCTCCTCCTACATTATAGCTGGAGCAGACATGAGAAATTAAAGCGATGCAGCCCTTTTTGTTTTAAGGCACTCTCCCTCAGGCATCTTCTTGTCTTGTCTCTGCCACGGCTTTCACGCTCTACTCCCTCCATCAACGTCCAGTCTGTCCCTTGATCCGTCTAACCACGGCTCCCCCCACGGACCTTTTCATTTCATGTCAGTAGTGGGGATGCATGTGCCTGCTCTCTCTGACATACACACACACTGAAGAAGACAGGCGTTTGAGCAAAGTATATTTGTGGATTTGTCCTTGACTCTGTCCTTGTCTGGAAATGAAAACCTGCAGCAGCACGGCCGTTGAGACGGTCTTTCCATCTACAGCTAGTTGTTTTTCTGCGCTACCTCGAGCGAAGACTCCACAAGAAGGCGGGAGTTCCTCCATCAGGGTTTATTTGGTCTCGCCAGAAGTAGAGTTCAGTATCGGTTCATTTGCCACACATTTCTAGGGCTGAAGCCAATGATTGGTTTTGAAATTGATTACTCTGGCGGTTTATCGATTAATCGGATAAAAGATTTTTTAGTTACCCACTTAAGTCTTTTTTAAAAACTATTAGAAGTCCATTAAAATAAGCAAGTAAACAAGTACTTCATTTTTAAAATAAAAAATGCAACAACAGCATTCCTTTAGTGTTTCCTTGACTTGTATTAAAGGATGCAGCTTAAAAAATAGTTTAAATATTATAAAAAGCTCAGCCTTTAATACTTTTCATCAGTAAAAATAAACCAATGATGATCTGGTTTATCTTTTGATAAATCAATTAATAATTGGGTGTGAAAACTAAAACTAGCTAAGGTTTTAGCTAACTTAGCTATAACATCTGAGGAGCTTTGGGTTTAACATATTTACAAAGTGTTTTTTATTATTTTAAATGTAGAATGTGCATTTTTTTCCACAGTTTTGGCTGAATTGCTGTTAATATGTTCTTTCCGCTAGTGGCCTTTTTTTAGTTTGTATTCTCCATTTAACGTTTAATTGATTACTAATTAGTTAATGATTATTTCAACAATCGATTAATCACAATTAATCCGATTAATCGTTTCAGCCCTACACATTTCTGATACTGCGGTGCAGTTTTAATAGTTGCCCGGACCTGTGCGGTTCAGGAAAACGGCACCGACAGGATCAACTCCTCCTCCTCTTCTTCTTGTGTTGCTGTGTCCGTTATACTCAGTGGATCCGAACGATTACAGCGGCCGCCGGCCTCAGGATTAGCCTCCATCTAATCTGAAGTGTTTACAACACATGCACTTCTCCCAATGCTGCTGGGAGTTCATGGAGAAGCAGGGCTAACGTTCGATCTGTTGTCCTTAATGTGGATTTCTCGTTTGCTCCGGCTTTCTCGCTCCATTATTGATGACCAGTGGGCCTGGAGACCAGGGCGGCGGCCCCGCCCGCTGCTCTGTGCGCCTCACACGCCCTCACAGATGTATGGAGCCGCATCACGCAGAGCGTTGTTTGCAGCGCCGCATCATGCGGAGCTTGAGGAATCTGTTTGTTGCTATATGATGAGTTTGTGAATCACAAGGTTGGCCTGGAAAGTGGCTGCTTTTTTCCCCACTTCCTGTCATTTCTCTCTGATTTGCATCAACACAGTCAATGTTTCGATTGTTTGTTGCTGTGTAAATTCCACACTTTAGTCATTTTTTTAATCATCTGATATACAAACATGGGGCTTTCCGGTTAATGGTGAAGAAATATTAATAAAAATGCTGGGATATGCTTTCTGAATTTCATTATGCTTCTCTTTGCAAACCCACTGGTCCAAAGCACACCATGCTGAAATTTTTGCAGAGTCATCCGAGTGAAAGCAGATTCAGAGTCCTGAACAATAATGCTGCTTTTTCTCTTTCCCTTTTTAACCAAATGAAAAGGGTTCTGCAGCCTGCCCTATTCACTGCTTTGTTTCTTCAAGGGCTCAGGACTGAAAAGACGCATGCTTTGCATACCCAATTTATAAACTTTAAAGTGTCCTTGTGGACACACTAATAATGCAATACACTAATACAATGAGTGTTTCCTTAGAAATGACCTGTCAACAGTTTGAGGACTGCAAAATATTAAGCAACAATAGGATGTAGGAATTAACCCAGTGTCACTACATTTAAATTTCTACTTGAATAGTTAAGCTTAGCCTTGAAACTTCATGCTCATCTGTGGAGATACGTTTCCTTCCGCATCGATAAAGAAACTGCAGCTGTTATTATCTACGACTGTTGAGTTAAAACCAACACAGTGGGTGGTGTTGGCTAATCAAGTCCCTGGTCAAAACTGAAACTCTTCTAGTCCAAGTTGATTTTATCACATTAGGGTTATGGGCTTAACTTAATGGTTAAATGTTTAACCAATAACATGGTTTCTACCCTCAATATGACCGAGTATTAACTTAAAATACTAAAATATTAATATTTGGGTCAAACCTAAATGACATTTGTTTTTGTTTTACTTCAGTTTGCATTTAAATCTATTCATTAAATTTAGTGCATATTTGGTAAAACTGATTTACAGTAATACAACTAATAAACGGCAAGAAAACCTATAATATAAATAAATACAATTTCTTACCGTGTCCATATTAAATATCTGACTCTTTGGTCAGTGTGTATGAAACATGGCTAGCACTAGCTTGTGCTAATAAATTATCAGCTAAAAGGCTAAAGCTAGCTTAAATGAACAAATTGGTTTTCTTGTGTGAAGAAATGTTACACAAATTATGTTGTTTTTAACATAAGCTGCTGAAATGAACATTGTTATTCAGCGTCATTTTACATTCTTACTATTGCTTATGCTATCAAGAGTTTGAGTGATATCTCATTCAAAGTGGAGCTTTTTAGACTCCTCTCTAATCCGGCTTGCTGGTTCTCGGTTTTTAGACGACTCTCCCCACAAAGTAAATCCACCATTTGGGTTAAGGAAACAACCCAGCTGTGATTTATTAGTAGTTTCTTCCTCAGGAAACATTATATGCCTTCTTTTGCTGCTTATGTTTATCTGAGAGGTTTCTGTTGTAACCTAGCTTGTTGGTAAAGAATACTAGAATCTGCCCATCTACCCTCCTGAAGGCATTGCACCTTTCATCCTAAGCTCATGTTTTTCCTCTCCTTGGTTGCAGGAACATGACATTGAGACTCCTCATGGTGTTCTCCATGTGACGATGCGAGGCGTCCCCAAGGGCAACAGGCCTGTCATCCTCACCTATCATGACATCGGACTCAACCGTGAGTCAGCCAAAAAATATGTTCGCACATGTCCCACCCTCTTGGATGAATGACACGGTTAAGTGAGTTTTTTTTATTATTATTATTTGTAAGTTGTCTCCATCTTGTTTGCCTTTTTTTTTTTTTTTAGACAAGTCCTGCTTCAACACCCTGTTCAACTACGAGGACATGCAGGAGATCACCCAGCACTTTGCTGTGGTCCATGTGGACGCGCCCGGCCAGCAGGAGGGCGCGCCTCCCTTCCCCAGCGGGTGAGTGGCACTCTCCTTTAACACATTCATTTCAGAGCTGGTGCTGACGCAGCAGGTTCTTTTGCTAATGGAAACGTTTTCACCAGTCATTTGTTTTTCAAATCGAACTTCCTTTAACGTATAAATCTATAATGATTTCAATTTTCTGATTAACTGAACGATAAGAAAATGTACAGGTTTTAGAAACTACTTGTATTCCACGAACCTTTTAAAAATATTGTCACATTACAGCCTTCAATGTGTTTAACTATGGTTTTGTGTGATGGGCTTGCACAAAGTGGTGCACAGCTGGAAAGTGGAAAAAAGTATTTGTGGATTTTCAAAAAGAAAAACATATACAAAAATATCTGTACCAGGGGTGGGCAATCCTGGTCCTCGAGAGCCGGTGTCCTGCAACTCTTAGATGTCTCCCTGGTCCGACACACTTGGCTCCAATAGCTGAATCACCTCCCAAGTGCAGTCAAGTTCTCCAGAATCCTGCTAACAACCTCATTATTTAACTCAGGTGTGTTGAAGTTGAGATGCATCTAAAAGTTGCAGGAAACCGGCCCTGGAGGCCTGGAGTTGCCTACCTCTGATCTATACTCTAATGCCACTAAACATAATCCAGGGCAACTAATTACCTCCTGTTCAAATCTGTTCTAAGTATACAGCCTGAGCTGCAGTGGAATGCTTTAGATGTGCGTGTGTGAGAATGACCAGTTGAAAACAATATATAACTCTCCTTTTCCACTTCTCAGTTATTCACCACTTTGTGTTGGCCCTTGAGTCAAAATCTAAATATAATCTGTTCAGGTTTAAGTCTGAAAAAATGACAGGATGTAAAAATTGTCAGTGCACAAACACTTTTACATGATAGTATAAATTAGGGATGCATTGATATAAAGATTTATGTCAATATCAATATCCAATAATATTTTCATTATGGGTGATACTCGATGTTTACTGTCATTTTTGTCCGATACAATGTTGGTGCTGAAATATCATACAGCCAATACTGATATTAGTGCTGATATATTGTGTGGCCGATGTCAATATTAGTGCCAATATATCATACATCCAATATTGATACCAATATCCATATGGATGCAGCTATATCGAGTGGTTGATACCGATGTTAGTCCTGATATATCGTATTTAAATTACATGACCTCTGACCTGTCTACAGATACCATTACCCTACCATGGACGAGCTGGCTGAAATGCTGCCCTCTGTGATGACTCAGCTGAAGTGAGCATCTTTCAGCTGTTTGCTGGTTAATGTTTTTTTTTGTCTGAATCACTACAGTATCTGTTTCTGTAGGGTCAACAGTGTGATCGGCATCGGTGTAGGAGCTGGAGCTTACGTCCTCACCCGCTTTGCAGTGAGTCCTCCACATTGGTGCTTTTTATTTATCCTTGTGTGCAACATAGAATCCCCCTAGCACCGTCTTCCAGAAGGTTTTTTGACCACACAGCTTGTAACATGAAAGCCTCTTATCAAACCCACACAGGACATCGGGTTCCTGTTGTGGTGCCGGTCACCCCGTGATGAATCACCTTTAAGATTCCCTCCTTTTTCGTGTGTCTTGTTTCTGTGCTCGCTTAACGAAACTAAAAAAAGCCCAATCTAGCAGAAAGCTCTGGAGAATAGAGGAAGTACTGACAGATTAATAATGAAACGGGAGGCTGGTAATACAGGGAGGTGAAGAGATGGAAAAATAGCAACTGTCTCTCCAAGGACAGTCTGCTCCGGTTTAAAACTCAAGTGGAAACATTGATTGTGAAATATGTTTGGCTTTAACAGGCCGGAAAGAGAATCTGTTTACCCGGGATGGGCAGAGCGGCTCACGCTGTACCGCATTCATATTTTGGTAAATGCAGCATCTGTAGCATCCACTCGATATTAAGCAAGATGGGTCCTGTGTTTCCCTAGATGGCCTCTGTCTGCCTTCAGGACATTTTAAAGCCACTCGCCTGCATTTAGAGTCCCAGCACTCTCTGTTGAATCACATTTCAGCTTCATTTGAACTGACAGCTGTGCTTTATTTTTTTTATAGGTTTTGTCAGTTGTCTTCTTATGAGCAGAAAATTCTTATGTTTTTCCATTTTCTTCATGTTCTCAGGCCTTCTTTAACAGCTTTAAAAACATATTTATTTTCCCCAAGCTGTAACCTGACACCCATTTGTAAAAATAAGCAATTGGTACCAATTCTTAAGAAGCAATTGGCACTTAAAGCTTCCAAAAAATGTTTTTCTTAAAGTGCTTTTGCGCTTATAGCTGATGATGGCGATAGTCCTTTCAACTTCTAAAACAGAATAATATTTAGAAAAGTATGAAGGAAAAAGGCAACCAGCCGAAAGCGCAGACAAAGGTAGTGAAGAGTGATGATTTACTAAATGAATTATTCATTACCACCCAAGATAAAATTAGAGATGGCAAAGTCTCCAGCTTGTTTATAAGGCAGCGATTTGTTCAGTGAGGAGAAAAAAGTCGAGAGATATTTTGTTTGAGAGCAGCAACCTGGATACCCAAGCAACCGGTACTCTACCCAGTGAATTAAAAGGGTTCTGTGAAGAGCCCAATTTGTCTGAGTTGTTGAATGTAGTGAATGACTGCTTGTAGCTGATATGTTGATAGTAATTTCAAGTTCTAAAACTGAGTAATATTTTAAAAAAGCATGAAGAAAAAAGGCAACCAGCTAAATGTGCAGACAAAGGTAGTGAAGGGCGGTAGCACGAAGGTAGTGCAGACAAAGGCATCACTGCTTGTGATTAAAAACTTCATTCAAAAATTTAAATTCTGGCAGCTTTCTGGTTAGACATTATTTCTGCTGGTTCTGACCAGCATTTTTACTGGTCATTTTATCTGCTGATGCATGCATCAGCGCATTCCTCTCAATAGTTGTCAGTTGTAGTGGTTCTGCAAAACATGGTAGTGAATGGAAGCAGCTGGAAATTCCGCTTTTCAGTCCCCGTTTAATTTGAGAGGGTTTAGTTTCATGCATACATAAGCATTTAGTTTTTCTTACATGTTGTTTTTCATCAAGTCAATTCTAGCTAATACCACACATGTAGTGGATGGAACTGAAGATAAAATGCTAAGATACAGTCAGATGCTCTCTCATTTATTGGTCTTTAGGAAACATTTAGTCACAACTGCAGCTATTAGTGCAGCTAAACACGTATAGGAAATACACAGCCTGTTATTTATCATGTCATCCACAGAGTGATTGAAGACGCATGCAAAATAAAAATAAATAATTTTCTTATCTTAGACAGTATATGCCTACAAACAACATCACCTCTGACCTCAGTGGCCTGTTGGCTGACGTACAACTAGAACTGTGTTGTACGTAGAACTGTGTGTCCTTACCACAGCATGAACTGTGTGTTGGGCTTGTCCCCTTAACTTCCTGTTTGCTGTAGCTTCCTTTAAAATCAAGTCTTCAATTGTTTTGTGATTCTGGAGTGAAAAGTATTTTTGGTAAAGAGAAAAACCGAGACTTTCAGCTGCTTCCATTCACTGCTGCTATGTTTATCAGAGAAGAAAACCTGCTTCTTTGTTTTTGTTCACTTTATGTTTTTATTCACAGTTTATGGCCACAGAGTTATTTAAAAATGTTTCCCTTTTTTGTTTTTTTCTTTTGTAAAGTTAATTCAATTTACAGGAACAGATATAGGTGCTTTGCTGTCCTCATCCATGTTAAGTTTTTCTTTTTAGAAGGGTGTGGCCCCAAAGACTCTTTTCGTGTGTCACTTTTTTTTATTATTACAAAAATTGGTGGAAAGTTGTTTCTTTTTCAAACTTTTCTGTCTCTAAAACATAGCTGGCCTACTGCATTACCTTCTTGTTTATTGCATGCTTTCCAGCTGAACAACCCCAACCTCGTAGAAGGACTGGTTCTGATCAACGTCGACCCGTGTGCCGAAGGCTGGATTGATTGGGCCGCTTCGAAGGTCAGTGTTCCAACTTCACCGCAGAACCCGGAAGGAAGGTTCAAGTGAAATTCAAACAGGAATGAGAAATATGCGATCAGAAAAATGGAAAAATAAACTGACAAACTACACAATAGTATTTATTTATTTTCACCGTTATCATACTGCAATTCAGACGACTTTTAAATTATTGCTAGAGGAAGAGTATCCCATCAACAAAAAATGGTGGAACAATAACATTGGGTTACAGAAGAATAGTATTTGGAAATTGTCTGTTTTTTTCAGCTAGATTTGGACTATTTTGGACTGCAGAATCCAAAATGACATAAATTTTTCTCCATCAGGTCAGGTTTTTATTATAATTTGACTTGGAGAAATCTGATCATCTGACTAAATTCATTACATTTTTCTGACACCATCAGTTCATTTCTGTTAATATTTCTCATCCAAAAATGGTTTTAGGAGGGAAAAAAATGTTTTCCAACAGAGTTTATTAATTAAATGTTACAAATTTGGATTTCTGTAAATTGAATAATAAACACTGATGAGGGTAAGTACATGTGAATTGAACATAACGTCTTGATTGTGTAAAAGTCTCCGTCTCTTTCCTGTCCTGATGGAATCTCTCCTCCTGCTCGTCACTCACTGATCAGATTCTCAGGAAATCGATCCAGATGTGAGAACAAGATGTGTGTTTTGATGCTCATGTTGCTCCATAGTTCAGAAAGTTGACCTGATTGAGCAAAACCAGTGTGACTTTTGGATCTTTTGGATTGAGCTCATTAAAATGACATTAAAACAGTTGAAAAACCCCAGGCAATCTTTTGACTTCCAACCAGTGTATAATATAAGATCCGCACAGGCAGAGCAGACTCAGTGTTATTAGATGAGCGGTGCTTAAAAATACACATGGTAAGTTTTTATCAGAAAGTGCTGATGCAATCTCCAGACAGGGTTGTTTTTCTACCAGACCTCATGTTAATGTAACATAGTGAGATATGAACATCTAGAGATATATTAAGCTGCTTTTTGTTAATTTCTAAAACACACAGTAGACAGTGTCTGTTGTTCAACAATGTTTATTTAAGTAATAACTTAGCTACACTCTAATTATGCCATTTAATCTGCTTATTATTGTTGCACAAGCTAAATGTTCTGTGAATTTGCTCACCGAGTACCAAAATCAGTTTCCTAAGAAAACGAAAAGCACACACTAATAAAATGATGATAAATGTGTTACATTGTCTCTGCTGACTGTGTGTGTGTGCAGCTGTCTGGATGGACCAGTAACTTGGTGGACATCGTCATGGCTCACCACTTCAGCACTGTGAGTTCTCACTCTTTTTTTTTTCTTTTTTTCCCCCTCTCGTTTATTACTGACACTGTCGGCGTCTGTGATAAACTACTCGACTTCTCTAGAAAAGCCAGAGGTTTATCTAACCGTTAACCTCTAAAAGACGTTTGCTAATAACATCTTTCATATGTAGAGATGCCGATCATGACTCGCTAAAAGCAAACCGTCATCTAATAGTGCTATAAATGACCCCACTGTGCAAAAACATAAGCAGCTGTTGGAGTGAATCAATCACGTAAAATTTATTTGCATCCACTGCGCTTCTGTTAAATGTGACTGTTGCCAACTTTGCAACTTTGTTGATATGTTTATTCACTTTTCAACAACCTCATGTTGTTGTGTATGAAATGGATTATTCCTTAAGCTTTTCCACACACGTGGTCACGTTACAGGGACAGAAATTTGAAACATTGTTGTTTTTGTGTGTTTGACGTCGTATTCAACTTAAGCAGAATTGTGAAGCTGAATAAAAATAATACCAGGTTTTATTTTATCCATCTGAAAAGTGAAGCTGCAGAGATCCGCAGACTCTGCAGACTAGACAAGTAGGTGTGAACCGAAAAATTTGCCTCCGTTTCCTCAGTCTTACCGATCTTATCTTCCTCTGCAGAGGTCTAAAAGTCAGCCATTGTTCCCTTTTCCTCTGCCATGAGAGAGGTTTGACTGACAGCGGTCAGCAATAGTCACCCACTGTTGCCAACTTTGCAACTTTGTCAATATATTTAGTCACTTTTCAAACAAAAAATAACCGAATCAAGCAAGCTACGCAAAGCGTAATGTCATCAGATGTAATAAACTCATGGCTGCAAGTGGAGGCTACAAACTAGCATGGATTGCATGCTAGTTTGTAGCCTCCACTTCTTGTTTACTGCAACCATGAGTTTATTACATCTGACAACATTTCACTGACAATGTCAGAACTTATTCAGCAAATGTGTTTCCGTCTGCCCTTCGGCACATTATCTCTTTTCAAGAAAAAAGTACAAATATTTTTGTGAAATTGAGGGAGGTTTTTTTATTCCAAATGTTGCCATTTCCATAAACCTATTGACAATGTTATACCTCATAATGCATATAAAAATCCTCAGTGGATCACCCCGAACAACCCATAATGAAACACAGCAGTGACATCATGCCAAGTGTGGCAAAACGAGAAAGGGATACGATTACTGTAGCGTCTGGACTCTTAAATGCATTTATCTTTACCAGAATGTGTTGAAGTATTTTCTGTCCGTCAGGATGAGCTGACGGAAAACCAGGAGCTGATCCAGACCTACCGCCTCCACATCGCCCAGGACATCAACCAGGACAACCTGGCCCTCTTCTGTGGCTCCTACCAGTAGTAAGTTCAGAGACGTGAAAGATGCACATTGTTTTGCTTTTTCTCCTTCTTCATTTATTATTATTATTATTATTATTTCTGGTCAAAACTTAAAATTTTTTCCCAAAAAGGCCAATCTAACCCTACAGCTTAAGTCAGCATTAAATCTTCTCTTAACACGCCGTTACTTTACATTGTCTGCAGCCGCAGAGACCTTGAGATCGAGAGGCCCATCGTGGGGTTGAACGAGGATACGGTGAACACACTAACGTGGGTGTTGAGACTGAGGCGGCGCTGAACTGTGTTTTGCACCAGAGCGCAGCGTGACCTGAGATGTTTTTCTGTTCATCCTCTCTAGGTGCCCGGCCCTGCTGGTGGTCGGAGACACGTCACCTGCTGTCGAGGCTGTGGTAGGTCAAAGCTCACCAGAAATGGTAATTTAAATAATTTGCTTCTTCTTCTTTGTTGTCAACGTCTTTGTGTTTCAGGTGGAGTGCAATTCCAGGTTGAATCCCACCAAGACCACACTGCTGAAGGTGAAGCACGTTTGCTATTTCAAATGAGTAAAACTCAAATCAGTTTTAGCTTTAAAATTCATGTTTTTAATAAAACTGATATTGATTCTTTAGATGGCTGATTGTGGAGGCTTGCCACAAGTTGTGCAGGTCAGTTGACTTAATTTTTTTGTTTGTTTGTTACATTTTAGAAATACAACATATCACTTTTTTTCTGAAGCCGAACCAACATTCAGCTTCTGCACAAATCTGGAATAAACTTCCAGAAAACTTTAAAACTGCAGAAACACTGACTTCCTTCAAATCAAAGCTAAAGACACACCAGTTCAGAGTTGCCTTTGATTCATAATAACTGGAACATTAATCAACATTTTTGATTGATGATAGCATTTGACAAAATGTAACGGCGGCTGCTTGTTTTAACATTACTTTGTTTTTACTGGCCTTTTACTGACCTGTTTTTATGGGGGGGGGGGGGGGGGGGTTATTACTATGTTACGTTTTCATGATGTCAAACACTTTGAACTGCCTTGTTGCTCCAATCTGCTCTGGAGATAAAACTTGACTTTCTCTCTGCAGCCCGGGAAGCTCGCCGAGGCGTTCAAGTACTTTGTTCAGGGCATGGGATACAGTAAGTAAAACAGCTGTCATTTTAATGTGTCAAAGGTCTTTGAAAAACATCTGAATATATGAATATATATAGTAACTCGGGTTTGAACCGGTTGACTCTGTGGTCACTTTGTAGCTGCTTTTCGATGACGTTCTTGTGGTTCAGGTTTGCCTGTGTTTACTTCTTCGGCTTCCTGTTGACGTGAGCTCAATTACAAAAGACTCCTGAGCTCAGTGGGGGTTGTTTTTTGTTTTTTTGTTTTTCTCTCTCTCACATTGCTGCCTGTTGCTAAACAACTCGGGTTTTGGTGGAGTGGGTTGGGTTTTGTCCAGGGGAGCATGAAAAGAGGCATGTCCGTCCCGGACAGAGCGCCCTTTAAGGGGGGGGTCTGTTGGTGCTAATATCATTTCCTCTGTGCTCTTTGCAGCGTGTGCCACTCACAGCTCTCAGTAGGTGAGATTTGTGTCTGAAATCACACTCAGATGTGCTGAACAGCAATTTGCTTCCTGCTCGGCACAGAGTGGGTGTTGAAAATGGCCCCTTTTTTTATTGTTCTTGGTGTGCTTTTTTTTTCTCTCCCTTTTAATGCTCAACTGTTTACTGATGCACTCTCTTTTGAGGGAGAGTCATAGTTAAACAGGCTTTCTGGTTTTAATGTTTGCAGTTTTTGGAAAGAAAAACAAGTGTTCAAAGATTGAGAGTGTGACCTCCGGGGAGATGAGTCGGTTTATAAAGTTTTACTTTCCTTTCTCACACAGATAGCATCTGTTTGCAGTGGGCTGCAAAATTAGCCCACTGCAAACATTTTCACATTTTGTCATGTTACAACAAACCACATTGTATTTTGTTTTAGATTTCATGCAAAAGATCCACACGGGTCATCAAGAGAAGAATAATATACTTTATTGATCCCCAGGGGCAAATTTCTTATTTGTTGACAGGCTATTTCTGTTAAATATTAGCAACAATTAGTGATATAAAATGTGCAACACAAGTGTGAAATTAATATTTAGACTACAAGTACTTTAAATGTGACTTAAATATAAAAGTAAATTAAATAAATAAATGGAAATGTGTGGATCTATAACAAGCCTAGAGGGTAGTAGTGCATAACTGGGAAGTGGAAGGAAAATACTTTTTTAAAAAAATCTTTTTTGTTTTTTTTTTTACAAATAAGATAAAAAAATTATTAAACAAATTTATATTCAGCCACCCTGATTCAACACTTTGCAGAACCACATTTCGTTCTCTGCACACCTACACCATTCCTCTTTGCAAAAGATGTTTCAGTGTGATTGGATGGAAAGTGTCTGTTCTGCTCCAGAATGTGAACAGGCTCTGAGCTCCGGCGTCCGGCTTCATCTCTGGACGAATGCTTGGAGTTTGTTGTCCAGCTGGAAGGTGAACCCTTATCTTGGATTTAGCTCTGAATGACTCTGCCACCACCGTGTTTCATTGTGGTGTGGAGATGAGTGATGCTCATTTTTTTTGCCACGTTTTTAGCATATTGGCCACTTGGATCCCTTTTGGTCAGAGACCAAGAAGACCTCCTTCTCACCACTTCTCCATAAAGACTCATTTTGTGGCGTGCTTGACAAATTATCGTCCTGTTGACTAGCTGTTGACTATTTTAGTAATCAACTAATCTATTTTTCCTCATGATTAATTGTATAATCAAATAAAAAAAGTATCAATATCAGTTGTAGATATCAGCCCAAATTTTCATACATGTGCATCTCCAACTGCTGCTCTCCTGTTTTGTAGAAAATGAAAATAAACTTGTAATAATAATATCTAATTTTTGTCAACATTCCACAAAAATCTGAAATTATCTCCAATGTAATAACATTAGAAAGCAACATATTCAAAAATGATTTTTTTTTTAATGTCTATACTCCAGTTTTCAGTTTATTCATCTTCAGTCAATTTAATAAATGTGAGTGATGGGATCTTTGTCACACAAACACAAAAGTCAGCTGTGTACATATTACATACATTTATTTTCTGGTTCGTCTGTAAAGCTACACTTGTAGCTACAGCTATCATGTACAGCATCCTGCTGTGTTTGGTCATTTTTGTTATGCTAATAGCACTTAGCCTTCGTTAGCAGCTCATCAGCAGAAGGAAAACGTTAATAATGTTTCTTTCCACTTCCGTTATGCAACTCATTTTCTTTCCTGTTTTTTCCCTGTCAGTCTGCCACATTAAACCCTCTGTAGTTTGATGTTGCGTGACAAAAAGTGAAAACGTTTTTCTGCAAGGCGCCATATGAGTGAATCACTTTAATGTCACTTCTCTTTTGGTCTCTGCTGCTCTCAAACTCTTCACCGTGGGAAGAGCTGGCGTGGCGGCGGCGTTTTAAAGGCCATCCAGTCCACCTATCGAGTAAATGTCACTGTGATTAGAGCAGATTAAAAAAAAAGGCTGTTTTCACGCAGCGAATGTGTGCAAAATAAAACCTGGGCACCTCAGTGTGTTTCCCTCTCATTAACACCTCGGAGCAGCGTGAAATGCAACAGGAAACGGCCAGAGACGGCAGGAAGCAGCCCTGGATGTGTGCACACATGCTATGATCTTTTTACCTCTTGTTGCCAGCCAGCTGTCGTTTGTCTTGAGCTGCTGCAAAACCTCCTCTATAAACACAAAGATGCACCTTTTCACTCCTCTTCTCCTTTTTCTCCTGTCTTTTCTTCTTCTACTATTGCCCTCAGTTCCCTACGTTCTCCTCAGTCACCTGAGCAACGAATCAGGTACTGGACTCTTCAGCAGCTCCTCCAACAGGGGGCGCTTTGAATCGAAATGCTTCTGCAGTGCACATATGTGTCAAACTCAAGGCCCAGGGGCCAAATCCAGCCCTTAGCTACTTATGTGTCCCTCTGGGCTACAGGGGGACGCATATAATTAACAGTTGTTTGCTTAAATGTTTCATCGATTAAGGCAAGAGGTTTTATCTTTATATGGCCAAACTACATCAATCAGTCCCTCGAGTTTTTCGCAGTCACAAAATCAACAGATCTTTGCACTTCTTCGTGCTACTCCATAATTTATTTCAGCATGAGTTTATTGCAAATCTTCCACAGTGGTTGAAAAACATTGGGTTAAAGTGGGTTAAAGCCAACTCCCACCTGCAGGTGGCAATATGACTTATGTCTACCACACTGCCCCCTCAGCCTTAACTGATGTTAAATTATAGTTTGTGATTAGTATGGCGAGTATATAGCAAAAAAAACAGTCACATTTACTGAAATATAAGCTCAAGTATCAACATTTTGTGCAAATATTTCTCAATTACCCCCTCAAAATTGTGATTGCTTTTGTATTTTTTTTTTTTTGCACTCATGAAAATTTGTTCCATATTATTTACTTTTTAAGAAGTGCTCATTGAATTCAGACATTGCTATTTATTAATGTTTTAAAGGGGCAGTATTTTTGTAAAATCGACTTGTTTTTTTTTTTTAGCTTCTTCTGCTCCTTCAAACTAGCCAGCGGCAATTAGCAAACACCTGCATAAGTGTAACGTCATGCCTACTGATATGGGAGCTACTTCTGAGTGAACCACTGGTAAAAATGTTGCTAAAGGGTTAATAGAGGAGCCATGTTGTGATGATTTCCTGAAGGTGGAGTTTCAGAAAAAGTAGGAGCTTCTTATAGAGACAAAGGCCCAATTTCAAAGTGTTAAATTACAAAATCAAATTTCTTTTAAGTCATATTTGGTATATGACTTTGAAACAGGGAACATAGTTAATTGATTGTGCTATAAAATGCCACTTTGTGCCTAACAGGCACATAATACTGCCTCTTTAACAGTTTAATGGGTTTTAGTAATACATCCCAGCCCAAACGGCCCTTTGGGACATTCGTTATCTTGATGTGGCCCCAAAATGAAAATGAGTTTGACACCCCACCCCGCTCCATTCTGAATGTGAATGTGTGCAGAAAGCTCCCCACAGAGCTCTGCTAGACGTTTTCCAGCAGCAGTTTTAGAAGCTTCTGCATTACATTCTTCTTCTTCTCCCTGTCGGAGCCCGGCGCTTCCCGTTAGCATGTCCTCGCTCCAGCGCCCAAATACTGCATGACCCGCTGCAAAATGCCGTGCTCTGTTGTGCCGCATCGCTTGTGTCGTTTTAATTTTTTTTTGCCCCCCTTTCAGTGGACACGTTCAGCAGTTCTCAGTCACACACCTTTATTTTATTTTAGCCTGACTATTCGTTTTATCTGAGAATTGCTTGCATGGTAAACACTTTTCTTTCTGTTTTTCAGTTGTTTCTGTGTTCCTGCTTCACTCCGGTCTCTGTGTTGATGTGTGTGTCAGTGTGTGTGAGAGTTGAATATTAACATCTGTTGTTTTTTTTCCCCTCCTCCCCTGTTCCAGTGCCGTCAGCAGGAATGACTCGCCTGGCTCGCTCGCGCACCACCTCCTCCTCCAGCATCGCCTCCATGGAGAGCAGCCGCAGCCGCAACAACATCAGCAGCCTGCTGGAGGGCAACGCCGCCGCCGGGGCGCTGGACAGCCAGGTGGCGCCCCAGACCATGGAGGTGTCCTGTTAAACCCCTCCCCACCTGCGTGCGCACTCCCACAGTAATTTATACGCCACTCCCCTCCTCCCTCTCTTTTCTCTCTCATCCTGCTCCCAAGCTACTCGACGCCAGAGGGAGTGTGTGAGTGTGTGTGTGATTAGAAAAGGAGGAGCTAATAAAAAAATATATATTAACAGATGCATATTAGAGGATATATATATATATATATATATATATATATATATATATATATATATATAGTCAAAGTGAACATACTAACATAAACCATGAGAACATTCAGATGTTGTATATTTAAATGTTTGAGTCAGCTGTCTAACCTTGTATTTATTGTTTTGTTTTTGTTTTTAAACCTCTTCAGACATTATTGTAGAAATCCTCTGTGTTCGCAAGAGCTTCTTCTTTTTGTTTTTTTTAAAGTTCTCACATGGATTTTAAACTAATTGTTTCTCTTTTTAAACCTGCTGCAATGCAGATGAGTCGCAGAAGAAAGCGAGGGATATAAACATGCTCAGATTCTTGTCTGTACGCAGGTTTGGGATGTGAAACATGAGACCACGATGAATCACTTTAAAGGTCCTTCCTGGATGTGATGTTTTTATATGATGCGATAAAACTGAAAACGAGTGTGCTCAAAAAAGGCTCGAGTTTCATTTACGTGTTTTCAAGGCTTGGAAAGTGTTTCATTTCATCTAAAGCGCTCGATATTAAAACGTCACCGTTTTGAAATGAAGTGCAAGCTACAGCGTTTGATTAAAAGCCTGAAATTGGAAAGCATCGGTAAAAGTTGAAACTGTATATTTAAATTTAACAAAATGACACACTTTATTTTCTTACTTTCTGAAATTAATTCTTGTTTTATGTTAAAATTAGCAAAATAATTTCAATTTAGTAAATTCCATAAAACTTAGCAAGATTCTTTTTTCTTTTAGAGATTTTTTTTTGTAACTTAACCCAGTCAGATGTATGAGACAGACAAAGACATTTTAA
Source organism: Poecilia picta (assembly GCA_033032245.1). Classification (NCBI taxonomy): domain Eukaryota; kingdom Metazoa; phylum Chordata; class Actinopteri; order Cyprinodontiformes; family Poeciliidae; genus Poecilia; species Poecilia picta. The sequence continues at coordinate 7,084,388 of CM065357.1, read as the reverse complement.
AACATAAAATTTTGCTACACTTCAGCTTACTTTGTCTCTGCTGTAGAATATAGAATACCATCACAAGCTATTATTAATAACTGTAATAAATTACATCAAAGTGGCGAATTGAAATGGTTTTTCATATTGTTTTCATCTTCAAAGTGTGGAGCTGGAAAACTGAAAATACAATAGAAGTGCATGAACTTTTCTGTGAGAAAAGTGGGCGAACTGAAAAACAAACCAAACATTTTGTTAATCTAACCTTAGAAAAAAGGTTAAAAAGCATGAAAAGAATCTTGTTGTTTAAAGGTAGCAGTCAGGAAAAGGATACAAGAGCTTGCAGTGCACCATTTGTATACCATGGTGACTGAAGTGGGTGGAGGAGGATTGCAGAGAGGCCAAAAGTAATTACAGCTTGTGTTCTCCATCCTCTAAGAATGTATTATTGGTGAATCGCTCGAAGTGTCAGCCATGTTTGACCGAAAACCTTTACTTAATCAGTAAAAGTTTTTTTCCACTTCCTTCCATCTCACCAAATCATTGCTTTTGAATCAATGCATTAAAGATGAGGGGAATAAAGTTGTAAGAATGCATCTAGGTCTCGTCATTTTACATCACATAAACCTAACAGGCACACAGCAGAGGAGTTGCATTTTGATGGCAGACAAAGTGAGGCAGACGTAGCACTGCAGCGTAGCACAAGTGAGATTCTTCTAGAAAATGTCACCGTTTAGCTTAGATTTCTCCTTGTGATCAAACTCAACGCCTCCATCATTTTATTTTATTTTCTTTAATTCTTTACGCTCTGTGTTGATGTTTGGTGTTCAGGCTGAATGGATTTTTCACTGATGCTTAATAAACAGGCTAAGGTGTGAAAAGTGTAGTGGTCCTGTCACATAGGGGCCAAGAATGGTTTCTCACTGTCCGCTGGTTCAGCTCATTTCTATTACTACTGAATAAAAAGCTACGAGACGAGAACATGTCTGGTGTTTTCTGTTTGCCGTGTGAGTTTGCCTTTTTATGTTTTTTTTGTATCTTTCTTCCAATAAAGTGTTAGAGGAGCTTCTTCATTCAGCTGGCAGGGGAAAGACAGTAAGTTCTAGTACTTTGCCTGTTCTGTTAGTGGAAAAGCGAGGTGACGGTGGTGAGATTGTTTCCAACCGCACATGTTCTTATTTCCTTTCTGAGTGATAACTGCTGCTGTCACAGATGAGGCCATCTATTTTTAGCACGCAGCGACCAAAAAAAAAAAAACAATGATCAGCTGCTTTACAAAAGACAACGACTTCAGAGGTGCAGAGTGGAACAAAAACAAAGTATCTATGTAGAGGAATGTTCTAGTTTCTCTTTGAACGTTATGCAAGCGCTAGAAAGCACTGCGTCATAAAGTAACGTTAAGATTGATCTTTTTGGGGACCTACTGAAGCCACAGTTTGCCAGGGTGTACACGCATCCCACTCTTAATATGTATTAAATTGATTACAAATTTTATTTGGCATTAAATGCGCTAATCAGGTCTTAAATTTTGCTGTGTCGGAACTATTTAATTTCGTATGCTATGTAGTTTTTCTATCTGGCAAGACGTTTTTAACTTAAGCTATCCGGTCTATGACTCAAGGTGGTTAAAGCCACAAACAAAAACACTTAATATTCATGTATATGGTTAAGGCTACTGATAAGTAGCTGCTAATACTGGATTGCTATGTGGTTAGCAAGCAAACAAATCGACCGTTAGCTGTTAGCATACGGCTAGTGAAGCACAAAGCTGCTAATATGAGCCACAAAAATACCCCAGAAATGACCCAGTTTTGTCCTCTTACATTTGCACATATCTTGTGTTAAATTTTATTCATTATGGTGTTTCATATGTTTTTCTAAAAAAAAAGGTCAGAAATGTACAGGTGAAACCTTCATAAAACGGTTGCAACGCACTTGAACGTGACTTCAAACACGGCGAGGCGGAGGTATAGAAAGCGCCGCCATTAGAAAATCTGACCTGTTTCATGAATGTCGAGCTGCTATGGAAGATTTTTAATGGTGATAACCCAACTTTCCATGTGTGCTAACGGGCTGTTCTGATGATTCAACTCCACTCTGATCTGTTCTTCTATTTCTTCCGTTCACTGCTCAGAACAACCGATTCAGAACCTCTAGATTTTATCACGCCACCAGTACCAGAGAAGATGCCTTTTCCGGCACCAACAAAATGTTATCGTAATATTTTTCCTCGCCTTTATAATGCACAAATAGAAACAACACCCACATTGAATTTCTAATTAATTTTTCAGTAACCTTTCCACTTCGCCTGCGTTTTTGTTTAACATGTAGTAATATGGAGGACAGGTGTAACTGAGTCAGGTTTGTAGGCCCCTCGCTTCATGGTGTAGCTTTAGAGCAAATACAGAGACCATCATCCCTCCACATAACCATCCAGGGTGGGATTTAGATGCCTTACTAGATGACTTCCTCACTTCCTGTCTCATTAGTGCTAAATAAAAGCCTTCAGAACCTTTCAAAAAGTTTTTATTAATTATTGTGCCAATGCTTTAGATTTCTTACCAATGTTTTTATATGTTGGGTCAATATTTAAATATAATTTCCCCTAATAGGTAACTTTATCACTGAGAAATGTAAGAAAAAAACAATAATCTGAGAGATTCAGGTGAGTTTTTACACCACTTTACTTTTCTATTTCACAAATGGTCTTAATGGAAATATTTTAAGGGATCCAATCTCAGAACAGTTTTCTCAGAAACTTCAGAGGTGGCACACAGCCTCCTACCATCTATTCTGTAGCTAATAATAGTATGATCATTAGTAATTAACCATAGCTTAATTGTTGATTAAAATATTATTTACAAATTAATTTATAAGACTGGATTGATTCTGTTTATGTATAAATTATGTCTCTTAAAGACAGTGAAATGCTGTTTTAATCTCCTTCACAGACAAACTGTTAGCTCACATCTAATCTAGACCAACTAATCTAGATTTATATTCAATAAAAACAAAAAGGCATTAACTGCAGGCATATTGCTTTCAAATAACAATAAAAATGGATTTAGTGTTGTAAAGTAGTTGTTACTTTTTTGAATGTATTTTGAATGTTTTTTCACATTTTCTCAATCAGTAGTGTATTGATCAATCAATCACATTTTATTTAGCACATTTCAGCAGCAAGGCATTTGAAAGTGCTTTACATAATTAAAATAAAAACAGCATGTGACATTGAATAAACAGAAAGAGAAATAAAAAGAAATTAAAAAGTAAAAATAAAAACTTTAACATTTAAAACCTCTTTAGTCAAAACGCCATTTGACAAGGACTCAAACCTTAACAATAAAACTGATTGAAGCAAATAAAATATTTTAATATTTTTTCATATATATGTATGTATAATTATTTTAATATTTTATATTATATACATATATAATATAAAATATATATAAATACATAAAATATATAATATATATTTTTTATATTTATGACAAATAAGTTTTAATATTCTTTACAATTGATCCGAATTCCATAGTTCAGATCAATAACCTCAGGTTTGTGCTGATCTTTAGACTGATGAGAAATAATCACTTCATGGACTCGTAGACTCTGGTTTTCAGTGGGCCGATGGAGAATCATGTAATCTGGCCACCGCATTTCGATTCCAACGACTGCAAATTATTTTTTTTTTCTTTTCTCCCTGAAATTATGTCACCAGATCAAACCACAACAGCACTGCAAGTACAACGGCCACTTACGCAGGCGGGGCCGCTCATTCCATAGACATGTTTCAGAGATCTGCACTGGATAGAGAGCATCGCTGCAGGGTGCAGGGCTCTGAGTCAGATGTTCAAGCGTCGCACGTCACAGGAAGCTGAAGCTGGCCGTCGTACATAAAGACGAGGCGGGAGACCTCGTCTCTCTTCAGTCAGCCCACGTTAGAAACAGCTGCAAAAACACAGCAGCCTCTACGAGCGCACAGCAGCAGAAGAAGAACAGGCAGAGCTCAGCCTCACTCAGTCTTTAAAGGATTTTCTTACAGAAGATAAGGATTTATCTGCAAACATTGTCTTTGGATATCACTGTGTCCTCTTGATACTTTACTGGAGCAAGAAACAAACTGGGTAAGTTATATTTAACTGGGCACTTTTACCTTTTTTTTTTGATTGCATGTATTATTGAATTCTCCTCTCATGAAAAATAGATGAACAGTAAGTGCATTGTCTTCAATGCATTTTGCACTTCGTGTCATAAGAGGAAAATCTCTATCTTTTCTAGCCTTTGAGAAGCCTCGCTCGTTCCCTCGTTTACATGCTGCATGGAAATTTATCACAGGATATCACAGGGCCTCTTGTTGTGGTCGGGCGCCTTCCTGTGTCACCTCGCGTCTGTTGCCTGCTTACAATACATGTAGAGTCCCTATAGGTGGCCACAATTTGCTGAACAGTCATAGCAATAATCAGTAGGATGAGGAAAATGAAATCTCCATGTTTCCCAGAATGTCTCACTAAGTTCTCCACTTCTTCTTTTTCTACTTGTTCTTCTTCTACTACCTCTTCTTCTACTTGTACTCATGAATTCCCAAACCAGGTAGAGCATGGGCACCTGCTACACCAGATGTCAGTGCAACCAGACAGTCCTCGAAAATCAGCCTGGATCTGTGACGCCAAGTAAGCTCCACTCCCAAAACACTCAGGAGGACAAAAATAAATAATTAAATGAAGCAAAACATCAACGATGCCTGTATCTCATCTCTTGCAGGACAACAGGAAAGTGTGATCGTCTCTTTGTATGACTACCCATCGTTTGAGCGCACAGAACTGACCATGCACATGGGGGAAAGGCTGACCGTAGTCTCAGAGTAAGTGTAACTCGAAACATCATCCGATCTGGACTTGACGGCAGATTAGTGACGGACGTCTGTTCTCTAACATCACAGCGACGGTGATTTCGTGATGGTGAGATCCACGACCACTGGGCGCGAGAGCTACGTGCCCACCAACTACACGGCCAAGGTGACAGATAAGTGAGTGACGTTAAGATTTCATAACCGTACATGTGAGAAAGCAGAGAGAACAGAGTGAAGATAAGAGGGGAGTTCCGTGAGAGGAGGTTCTGTGTAGGTGAACTGTGCTTCTGTGGAGACAGACGTTTGGAACAATATGTCTGCTCTCTGATGACACAAACAGCTCCAAAGGTTTCACTCCTCCTCCTCCTCCTGGTGGTGGGGGGGTCAATCTTCTGTCATGGTGTTCCAGTGGATTTTCCAGACCTGAAAATATTTATCAAATGTTGGAATGTAGTCTCGTCTTGTTGAATATGTGGGTAACACTTTTGTTTTTTTGCGACAGGTGGCTGTACACGGGGATCAGCAGGTATAAAGCAGAGGAACTCCTTAAACATCCCAGCAACCAGACTGGAGCCTTTTTGATCCGTGAATCAGAGACAAACAGAGGTGAGAGCTTTATTTTTTAAATAGAAAACTGTATAATAAACACATTTAATTCAATGTTATAGCCTCTGCTGCGATGTATTTCATTTGAAAGTACAACTTTAAAAGGTTTGAGGTTAAAAACAGCTCTTACGGTTATTTTTGCTAGTTGGACTCTGAGACGAATAGATTCAGACCTGAGTTGGTTTAACATGCAGGTTTGACCCAGTACACTGAATATGAGTTACATTAAATAATGTTCAGCCTGCCATAGAGTGGCCTTTATGTAAATTGGAGTACTGTGTCAGATTTTTTTTTTTGTTTAAATTTGCGTTTATTTATTGAGAAAGTTGAAATTAGATCATACAATTAACTCTCAAAAATGGAAATGTTTAAAATTCTCAGATTCTTATATTGAAACACGTTTGTGAGAAACCTTTAGAACCTTTGTATAGCCTTTTAGCTAGCTACATTAACTTTATGACTAATTATTTGGTGAAAATGTGAATATTGAACACAGCTAGCACTAGCTTGCGTTAAACGCTTAGAAGCTGAAAGGTAATTAATGTTAGCTTCAGTTAAACTGGTTCTCATATGCCAGCTGGTCATTACCCACTGACATTATCATACCACATCATTTTACTATCTGTTTATGTCTCATTTCATCCTGTGGAAGAGTTTTAGTGTAGAATCATCAGGTTGTTGAATAGTTCAAAATGGCCGCCTGTGAAGAAGCAACTACTGGTGTCTCTGTTCCAACAAACTGACCCGCAACGTCTAGTTGAAACTACACAAACTTCTGTCCCAGCAGCATAAATCTAGCATATTGCTTAGAGAAATAACTCAACAGTTTACAAACTGCTGACATATACATGAAAGAACTGAAATATTAGTTTTTTTGGTTGAAGACAGAGAAAATAAACACGGCTTAGCTCATATAGGAGTAGCGCTAATGCAGCCAGATTAGCAACTTGGGGACTGAATACAACAAACGTTTTTTGATTTTTAGAGTCAGCATATTTACATTTTATACAGTATATTCCATATTCTTAACGTGGCAGCAAACCTTTATGGAATGTTTGCTGCCAGCCAAGTGCTGATTAGAAACTTCAATTAAGAGAATTACTTTTTAACAAAACCCTATTTAAGAAAAGAATCACAACGACTCCTGATTAGTTAAGATATGATGAAAGCAGAATGTGAAACGATCGAGCGTGGACAATATAAAAAAGACATTATTATGATGGCTGATGCATAAACAGGTTAACAGGAAGTGGGCACCAAACCAAAATTCTGTCCAGGGCTCCATTCAACTTTTGACCAGCCCTGCTGGGATTGTAGCATGCTCTTCTGGGGGAAGAATCTAAATATTCTGCAATTTTTTCTATTACTGAACTCAAGTCATGTGTTTAATAGTATACTTAAAAAGTACAACAAAGGGATTTCAACTCCAGGAAAAACGGTACAAAAGTTCAAACCTGTGTATTTTAACAGCTGCATCTGTGTGTGTTTTCTGCATTTAGACAGCTATTCCCTCTCTATCCTGCGGAGGACCGGCTCCTCAGACCTGAACCCCGTGAAGCACTACCGCATCTCCCAGCTGGAAAACTCGTGGGTTTACATTTCTCCAGGTCTCACGTTCCCCTCCCTCCATTACCTGGTGCAACACTATTCAGGTTTGTGCTGAGATCCTCGTCCTGTCTTTTCACATCATCGCAGCAAAATGTACCTGACTGACATCAGCGCCGTTCTTCCTTCCACAGAACTTCCAGACGGGCTGTGCTGTCGACTGACTGTCCCTTGCTTCATCCAAGGGTTGGATGAGCCCAGACCAGTTCCCACCACCGTCCGGAGGCCGACCATCAACTGGAGGGAAATTAGCAGGTGAGAGGACCGACTGATGGCGGTTTTTGCTGGTATTGCCTCAGAATGAATTGGTTCAGTCCAAACTCATTAAAACCAACAAAGTAACGAAAACTGAAACTGTAACTACATTGTGCATTTATAAAACTAAAACATACTGAAATTCTAAGTATAATATTCTTTGTTTTTGTGTTTATGAATCTATTTCTTAGTCTTTTGAACTGGTGAGATTTCTTTTTACACACACACCCAGTTTACATCAGCTGGTGGCAAATTCAGACATTTGGTTGTTCAGCAATAATTGAATACTAATAATTTAAAAAATGTTATCGTATTACCCAATCTATTTATACATAATCAAAATACAATAATATTTCAACCTTTTTGAATTCAACATTTAAAATTTAACTAAAGTATGAAAAAACTAAATCTAAAACTATGACTAATTAAAAACTAAACTAAAACTTGGCAATATTTAACCAGCATAGACTAGAAACACACACTAAATCTAACTAAATTAGACAAAAAAAGTCACAATGAAATAAAACTAAACTATACTGAGAAACAGAGCTATTATAGTCCTACAGTACTGCTAGGCGAACCGTTGCAGAGGAGTTTGAAAACATGATCAGTGGGGCAGATAAGACTGCGGTTGTATTGACCGGTTGCTATTTGTGCGCTTCACTGCCATGTTTGATCTGAAGAAAGTTTCCTACCCTGGGCTCAGATGTGTGACTCTGTGAAGTTCTACTTTTATTTGTGATAATTGCTTTGCAGCAATTTTTTCTTGTCAAGCAAAACTGAAGCGATTCAAACCCCTAAACCTTTTTTCCATCATGTTCCGTTGAAATAGGTCCGTGATTCTTGGGAGGAAGAGAACCGAGTCGGACAACTCCCTGGTGAGCGACGGGCTGAGGGAGGCCATCAGCTCCTACCTCCAGTTAACAGAGTGCAAAGATCACAGCTGGGACACGTGAAGGAAGCCTGTGTGGTCAGTTTGGGAGAAAAAAAAACAAACAAAAAAAATGAAGTCCAACAAAAAGAGTGGAGGGAATTACTGCTCTGGGGCTGCTGCAAGCTTGACCAAACCCTGAAGGAGGTCCTCTGCACGCCCAAACGCCGTCTCTGAGGTTTGGTCCAGGAACAGAAGCGGGGCAGAGGCACTACACCGCTCAGAGACAAGTCAAACTGTCGGCCATTTTTAGTGGAAGGCGGATGAAGCACAGAGGCAGAGGGTGTCGGCTGCAACGAGGCTATGAATGTTTCACCTAATTTATGAAGATTTTAACTTAATATTGTCTGTTACCATTACAGCAATGTGATTGTATCTGAATGTTGTTGCTGTTGTCTTGTTATTTGAAACTAATATAATCTATACGCTACCAATAAATAATTTACACCAATAAAAACCACATACTTACAAGAGTTTGGAGGGTTTTTAATTTCATATGATTTAGTTTAAGGATTCCAAAAGTTGGGTTTGGAGACTAAGTCAATATATATGAGTCCTCAGTAGGGGCGGAGCCAGGGTGTGGCCAGGGCAACCATTGACCACCTCTGCGGCCATCTCTGTGAAGTGATTGGTTAATTCAGGTGAGTCGCTCATGAGCAAAGCATCAAGCAGTTCCCCTCCAAAACAGGTGGTGGCAGCAGTGATGAAACCAATAAACTTATGTTTATTGATATAGTATGATTAGTTATTAATTATTTTGAAAATACAGATGTGCTCCGTTGCGGCTCTGGCGCCGATCAGTTGTTGGGCCCCTTGAGTGAGTTACTGTCCCAGCCCGTCACCCACATGAACATTTCCTAGCTTCACCGCTGCTTCTAGAAGTTAAAAACAAAAACAATAATTTACCTGTTCAATGTTATTTTGCTCATTGTATTACAAAAATATTTATTGATATTTGCTTCACCAATTCAAACGCAAGCAAATTTGAAAGTAAAAGTACACAAAAGCCCCGCACTTAAAAAATAAATAATCTGCCATAAAACATCAGTGAAGTCTGTAAAAAAATAAAAACAAAGAAGAAAAACGAAAACCACATAGAAGAATGAATGCATGAGCAATAAAAATGTCACTTTGTCTCTCTTTGGCAAACAAAATCCCTCTTCACAAATATTATTGTATAAATTAAAAAGTTTAGGTCCTGACACTGAGCCTTGTGGAATACCACATTTAATGTTTGAGCTCCAATATTTTATTACACCACACAACTCTCTGTCGAATAACAGCTCAAAATCTAATAAATAATGCTGCTTATTTAATAAGCTGGTATAAACGTGAAAACAGCTAATTATGAGTTTAAATGTGTAATTAACTCCATGAAGTGCTGCTGCTGTAACGTCCTTGGTAAATTAAAGGATGGAGATCTGTTTGAAACTAGCTTTTTGAAGTATTTTTGAAAATTGTGAATTTAATAAAATAAGTTTGTATTCTCTCTCTTTCTTCTCTCTCTCTCTCTCTCTCTCTCTCTCTACATATATATATATATGTAGAGAGAATTCTACATTATATATATATATATATACATGTATATATATATATATATATATGATATATATTTGTATATATATATATATATTAAATAATGAGATTACTTTTGACAGATTATTATTTTAAAAAAAACACAATGCTAAAAGGATGAATTACAAAAAGGTTTAATCATGAAGTTGATATTTTTCATTACAGTCACATCAATTTAATCACAACAGACAGATTGTTTGTTTTGGCTTTCTATTACTAATAGCAGAGCAGTTATAGACTAATATTATTGCTAAATTCAGAATTTTTAAACATTTCCTTAGTATTTGGTGAAAATGATTTTTCAACTGTGTGACTCGGATGAAGTATTTCAAGCTTTTCACAAACGTTTGCTCAAATTTTGTCCCATTCTTCCTGTCATAATTGGTGAAACAATGAGTTTGTTCGGCTCTGCCTGCATGTTTTTACGGTACTGAGATCAGGATTTTGTGATGACCTCACCAAAGCATTGGCCTTGTTGCCTTTCAGCCTCTTAATTTTAATTTGGTGACTTTCCGATAGACCTTGTCTTTTAAAGATCCATTTGTGCCAACAATGTGGCAAATGTTACTTTGATATGCATTGTTTCTTCTCATATCAGTAGTTTCTCATGCAGCAAAACACCCACACAGCATGATGCTGCCACCCCCATACATCACAGTTGGAATTATGTTCTCAGGCTTATGAGCTTGGCTCTTTTTCCTCTGAAGCTAATTTTGTTCATTGTTGCTAAAATGTTCACTTATGATCTGTTTTATTTTTCCCCATGTTGCTTATGGGATTCTTCGAAATATATCAACAGTGTCACCATATTCAAATGTGGTGAATTATCCTATCATAAACTTATGAAGCATCACATCATCTGATCTTTCCCAATTTGTTTAATCTTTGTTACTCTATTTTTTATGACTTATTTTGAGGTTTAAAAGCTGAAAAAATTGTGGGACCACTGATATAATTAAATTTTCATTTTTTAAATTTATATTTCAGTTCGCTTTGGGATCAATAAAATATTCGAGAATGTAATTGAATTAGCACTTTACTGAACAAAGCAAATACCGTGACGAAAATACACTATGAAACTAAACGTGTAGTGTCAACTTCGCTACCACCAGATGGCGCGCCACTCCTCATTTTTGTATTTTATTAAAGCTTTCCACTTCCTGCCCAAACAGTTTGGTTCAGGAAGAAGAAATAATGGCGACGCTTCTGGGGTCTGAGTTCTCTAGTAGTGGAAGAAAACGAAGAAATTGCAACAGTAATATAGTCACGAAGTTAACATCTAGTAAAATAACCGGGAAAGGTTTTAGCCGAGGAACACAGGTAAGAGAAACGACACATCTATCAGTTGTGAACGCATTCGAAAGTTAAGCGAGTGAGACCGGGGACTTGCGCTTGGAGTCGAGCCTGAAAATGAAGACGTTATCCCGGAGAGTTAGCTGGGGAGGTTTCCCGTCAGTGTCCGAGTGTATTTTGCCAATTAGGCAGAACGTTTCAGAGTATATTTAGAGGCAAAAATAATATACATGACTTGCATTGGAATTACATTTTATCACTTGTAGTTGGACGAATATTCATACCAGTGCAAATGGAAAAGCTCGGCATGAAATGCATCTTTTGTTGTTAGCTCCACGTTAGCGTAGCATCTAGGGCTACGTTAATGCGATATCATCTTAATAAGTCAAGATGTTTAGATTAACCCTTGTTTTGTACTGTAAGATCCAATTGTTGCTAAAAAAAAACCCTCCGCTTTATTTAATATATGATTTTAAATTCGTCACTGACTGTAGTTGTAGCTGGTAATGTTAGCCGACGGGCTAACTACAGCTACGGGCTAACTACAGCTGGTTAGCTAAGGCAGTTCAACAGCTCAGGTGATTACGTAACCACGCAGCAACCACAATAACTACCGTTTCCATAAATGGATAGGGCAGAAGCAGCTGCCCGGGCAGGTTGACACGCTTTTTTTCATTTTCACAAGTTGGCAGAAATTTACTAGATATTGTTTACTTTGAAGAGTTCATTTGATGAGTTGGTTAGCTCGAACGGTTTCCATTGTCCTGGTAACTGCATTAGCCTCTCAACTGTCAAAATTGAATTGGGAGCTAATTTGACGCGACAAATCTCCCCCCAAAAAATCTGTATTAGAATTTTACAAAAATGTTTCCACTGAATATTATTAAATCTAAAAAGTATCCCGTGAGATATTTGCATCATCTCTTAAAAATGTCATTATGGACTACTTTGACGCAATTTGATAAATCTACAGTAATTTCTGAAACGGTTAAACTATGGAATATTTATTTTAAATATATTTGACATGAATCTTTGCAAGATTTCAGAGGTGGTTTTTATCATTTCATATTCTAAAAAACATAGACATAAAGCAACCAAAACTACAAAGGTACCTCATGGTGGGGGTGTTGTAATGAACAGGTTTGGCTGTATTAGGTTAAAATAATGGGTAGGATCAGGTAATTTGGTTTTACCCCTGATTTTCCAGTCAGGAAAAGTCCATTACTCTGGAAGCAGTCTGCAGGGCGAGTTGGCACAAACACATGCTGCTACGTAGACATGGAATATAGCAGAACTAAACAAATTTACACAAAAATGAACATTTTTGAAAAATAAAGCTAGAACTCTAAATAATATATTCAGTTTATCAGCAATAAACATTTTATTTGGGTGTTAGTTGCACCTTAGATACAAAATTTGAACTATACGACATCTTAAATGTCAAATACTAATCGATCAATCAATCGGTTTATTCACTCAACAAAACACATTCATCACCAATGTACAAAAACATTGTCTTGTAATAATTAATCTTCGAGTGAAAAGGAGCAGGAAGAAGCAAAACCTTATAAAAACCTGCACCTTTTGGGGTGCTGTGGCGGCGCAGGGGCTTGGCACAACCCATCCATTGAGGCCTTAGTCCTCTGGCGGTGGTCACAGGCTCGATTCCTGGCCTGGTGACACCCCCCACATGCCGTCCCCCTCCCTCATTACCCTTCTTCATGTCCAACTACCTTCAAATAAAGGCCACTAGAGCCAAAAAAAATGGCACCTTTCACAATAATTACAAATTAATTGCGATCTCATACTAATGAAAAAAATGGGGAGGAAAACAAAGGGGATGGACTGATATTTTAGACTAGAATACTGTAAATATTGAATAGGTATTATTTCAATGAGACTATGAAAATGTTTAATTCTTTACTGAAATGAAAGAGTCACATTTTGAACACAATGGTAAAGGTTCCCTTTATTTTTTGTGTCAGTAATGTAAACAATAAAATGCTTTATTTGGAGTTTAATTGAAGGAATTTATCTTTCTGAATAAAATATGTCGCTACATTTGTGCATTAAAGCATATGACCCTAACATTTAGCTGCTGTTTTGTTTCGTCGTTGTTGGCGTGGAAACCAATCAGTCATAAAAACATATGATGATGATTGTGGTTTTGATGATAGGCATTTCAATGCTGTTTACATCATATGACCACATGACTGTTTAGGTTTGGGTGAATGTCCACCGATGAGGCTAGTTTAAATTTTTATTCTTGATGTTAACAGGAAAAAACAAAGTTGATGTTAAAGGAAGATTGTTGCATGCAGTATTTAACTGAGCTGGTAAACGTGCATAATAAGGACAGAATATGATTTGGCTTTTAACGCTATGGCTGAAGAAAAGTCCTGCTCTCCAAAAAATGATCTCCGGCTTTCAGTATTTGAAGCAGCAAGTTTGTTTCCAGATTTAGTCAGAGTTCCTTCGTGAGCTCAGACTAAATTCCCACAGATCACCGAGTGGGAAAAATGTGGTTTAATTTAGAAAGCTTCACCTCCTCTGTGCATTTACGCTGCTTCCAACTGTTCACGTTGGTCCTGACCTTAGTGTGTCTAAAGTTTGTAAAAGTCAGCAGATAAACTGATGCAGGTTCCTCATTAAACCGGTAACAGAAACCTGGGGCTTGATCACAGCTGCTCACAAAGATATCCGGATCTTGAACCCAGAAGATCTATTTTCAGTGTCCAGTTCCTTCAAATGCGTAAGCGAATAAAATCTGATTATTTCCTGATTAAGTCTTTACAACTATCCACAGTCTAAATCAGGTTTATGCAACCATCCTCTAAACTTAAGTCATTTGAAGAAAAATTAACAATAAATGTCACATGACTGTTTCCTCTACCAAATATAACTGAGCTCTGGTTTCCTCTGTTGCACATCACCGTCCACTAAGGCTGTAACTAACGATTAGTCATCGATTGCTCTATTGATTATTCTGACCATTAATCGGATTAAAAAAAAATTGTATGTTCCACAAATACTTCATTTAACCACTCAAACCTTTTTCAAACAATATCTAGATTAAAAGATGCAAATAAATAAATGATGAATTCCATTTTTTAAAATGAGAACATTTGGACAAAATATTTAATTGCCTAAAATGGATCGATCGTCTGCATCAAAGGATTCATCTGCAGCTAAAAAACATACAAACATCAAAATGTGAGAAGCTCAGCCGTTTCTGCTCGACTTAACATCAATCAGTTTAAAATTTATTTGGATTGACAGATCAATAATTGGGTATAAACAGGTGCTTAGTAAATGACTTTTACTTTTGTTCTTGATAAAGTAAATTTGTTGACCAGTGGGGGTTTTTTGTCTTGAGTGCAAAAGTATACATTTATTGTGCATTTTTGAATAAATACTGGATTGATTGTGCTGTTCTTTCAGCAAATAGCCTTTTATTGAAGCTGTATTCTCCAGCTAATTGAACTAGTTGGCGATTATTTTATTAAGTGTTTCAAAGTCGATCAGTCCGATTAATTATCTTTTATTGATGTTCAGTGTCGGGGTGAGCGATATGGACTTAGAAAGAATCTCATGACAATGTTTATTATCATTATATGACTATTTAGTATTTATTTTTAGTTAGCTGTATATCATATTCACATTTATTGAAGTTCATGTGGAACAAACAGTGGAGGACAAAAGCAAAAATAACATTTCAGATCATGTTGCCAGTCTTGTGTTTTAAATTTTTTTTTATCAATAACCAAAATGTACCAGGGCAACGATAAATCCCCCAGTTCAAAGTGATGCATCCCGAAACAAGCAGTCAGTTTTCTGCTGGAAACGTCATTAAATGCGACACACACTTCCTACCACATCGTAGACAAACATCAAACTGTGCAAGATACTTTTACATTTTGCCATATTTAGTTTTTTCCCTTCATTTTCTCTGCTCCAGCTAAAGTCTTTATTCTTTCTATACACAGTTTAAATCTCATGACAGAAAGCTTAACTTTGCAGCGTGTCATTTGTTTTGAAGTGTTTTGTCTGTGTGCTGTATTGACTGGGCTCTCTGGTGCGCTGCAGCTCCCTGGAGGCTTGCTTCAGGAGAGGGATAAACCTGCTAAGTGGCATGGCATCCCCGACCTGCTCCAGAAGCTCCATGAGAGCAGCCACCCCAACAGCGACCTGTCCCACGCTCACGGCTATCTCAAGGTACGCAGCGTCGCTCTCGTCTCACCGTCACGGTGGAGTTTCAGCTTTTTCAGTGATCCCCAACCTGGTTATTAGAGATTTTATGCTAATTAGTCCTTTCTTCTTTTTTCCTTTTTCTTTTCTAGTGCTTATCATCACAGCTCTCGGTGGAGGCCATGTCTTTTGTCACAGAAGACAGGACAAAAGCTCAGGAATCCACCTTCCCCAACACCTACACCTTTGACCTTTTCGGTGGAGTTGATGCAAGTTTGAGAGTTTCTTCAATTTCTTTTTTTTTTTTTTTTATTTTAAAGTGGAAGCAGAAGTGGATTTCTGACATCCAAATGTTCTTTTTCTTTGGCAGCTGCTTGTGGAAATCTTAATGAGACCCACACTAATTATGCAGAAGAAGAAACCCAAAAGTAAGAATAACATCAAAATGTCATTGTCTCATTTTGTTTTCTCTTTTATCAAATAAATCCCTTCTAACATCTGTTCCTTTACTTCTACAGTGAATGATGAGCTTGTCAAAGATTGCCTTAGTGTTCTCTACAACTGTTGTATATGTGTAAGTGTTCATTTAAAAAATTTTTACGCAAGATAAAAGCGGAGGGGCTTCAAGCTTTCATGCAGTTCATTTCAAAGAACATGTTGTTTCTGACGAGTCATTTGTAGTGAAGTTGTTTTGTTTCCGACTGCAGACGGAGGGAGTGACGAAGAGCCTGGCAGCCAGGGACGACTTTGTTCTGTTTCTCTTCACGCTGATGACAAACAAGAAGACGTTCCTGCAGACGGCGACGCTCATTGAAGACATTCTTGGAGTGAAAAAGGTGAGCAGTGCGCTCAGGTTGAACCTGTAGATTTGGTTCATGGGACTCTGGAAGCACCAGGGCCGAGGGAATTGATTTTTAGTTCTTTTCTTATAATGTGTTATATGTAGTGATCATACAAGATACATTACAGGCTTTCCATTTAAAACCTGGATTATATAGCAACAAGTTAAAATGCAGGATTTTTGTTCAGTTTTTATTTCAGAGGTTGATAATAATCATCTTCTCACCAAGAAGAGAAACATGTCATCAACCACATTGTATTCAGCAAAGCTTATCCCTAGAAACAACTAGAACTCAGGGATTTGACTAGACCTATAAATAACTGGCAGTGTAGCCTTTACTATATTCTGTATTATGATGTCAGGATTAAAATATTTAGGAAACTGAGTTCTGTTGTAAATTGAGAATATACAATCAAATCCCAGTATAGATACCTAAAAAGATTATAAAAAGTGCAATATTATTTTTTTAAGACCATGATTTTTTTTTAAGATTAAAACGTAGTAAAAATGTTTTCTCTTGCTCGAGTATCAGTTAATTCTGCAACAATATGTTTAAATCACTTTATTATAAACCATTAATATTGTAATATTTTTTGCGTTTTATATCCTGACAAACAAATGACTTTGGAGAAAAAAAAACCCTAATGAATGTTTTTGAATCCAGTTTTTGAAGAAGTGGAAATTGTAAGAATAGTTTTATTGAATAATTTTAGTTGTGTCTTTATACTGTTAGAGTGAAACCAGAACAATCGTTGGTCAGCTTGTATAATAATCTAAAGTAACACTAAATTGTTGGCCTTACTGAAGCAATGAAAATGTCCTCCATGACGGTTTATGATAACGAGTCTCTGGTTCAGTTGACCAAAACGATGAGACACCATGAATCAGCAAAAAACTCCAGTCATTGATCTCCTCACTCAGCCTGATCTCTGTCAGTAAACGTGGGATTTTATCCAGTGAAATACGCTCCGTGTGAATTTGACAGCAACACGTCTGTTTGCGTCTTTAAGGAGATGATCCAGTTGGAAGGAATCCCCAACCTCTCAGGTCTGGTCCAAAGCTTCGACCAGCAGCAGCTGGCCAACTTCTGCCGCATCCTGTCCGTCACCATCTCAGAACCGGATATAGGGAACGACGACAAGCACACTCTGCTGGCCAAAAACGCTCAGCAGAAGCGCAACGCCAGCCCGTCCCGCGCCGAGGTCAACCAGGGTAGGTTGGGTTTATGTACAGTTATCAGATTGGTCTGAGAAAAAAAAAAACAACAAACAAACCCTGATTGGTTCCTGATCTCTGTGTTTGTTTCACAGTGACTCTACTGAACATCCCGGGCTTCATTGAGCGGCTGTGTAAGTTGGCAACTAGAAAAGTGTCTGAAGCCACAGGAGCAAACTTCCTGCAGGAGTTGGAGGACTGGTACACCTGGCTGGACAACGCTCTGGTGCTTGACGCACTCATGCAGATGGCCACCGAGGAGGCTGAGCAGAGCAGCACTGGTGAGATTTTAGACAATTTTGGAAAAATCTGGATTTTTTTTTTAACCCACCCAGCTTCAATTCAGTCCCTCTAGAATGTTTTTCTTGTGATTATTACTAATTTTGTGGCACCTTTTTCAAAACGTTGCTGTCAAAGTTACACACTTTTTGAAGCTTTATTGATATTTTTATATTTTCTAAACATTTTTTCCCTTCACCCCCTCCCCAAAAAAGGACTTGGTTTAGCCAGATTATAATTACCTTATTGACATCACTTTTCATGTCACTGCACCAGCCTATAGAAAATCAGACCTAACAAGCTTAACATATCATATCCACTTTGACCATATTCTGTAGAAAGTGTCCCCTTTCACTGTAACGGAGACGAATGGTTTTTCCGGTGTATGGTCTCTCGGATGGTCTGAATTTCAACTTGTTTTCCTCTTCAGAGTCATCAGACGAGAGTTCTCTGGCCACCAGCCCTCTGAGACACAGGCTGCCCCAGTCCATGAAGACCGTCCACGAGATCATGTACAAAGTGGAGGTTCTGTATGTGCTCTGCGTCCTCCTGATGGGCCGACAGAGGAACCAGGTACCGCTCCACTGTTCGGAGTCGGAACATGTCGCGCTCCTCGCCGCGGCCAAGCCTCGTCTCATTCCTTCTCCTTGTTTTCATAGGTCCACAAGATGCTGGCCGAGTTCCGTCTCATCCCGGGGCTCAACAACCTGTTCGACAAACTCATCTGGAGGAAGTACACCGCGTCCAATCACGTGGTGCATGGCCAGAATGAGAACTGCGACTGCAGCCCAGTATGAACCTCGTCATCTTCTGCTTTCACTGAGAAGTGAAAATCTTCAGAATATGAACATTTATTTCACCTGTCCAAAAAAAACACCCAAACATGTTCTTTGTTGTTGTGCAGGAGATATCGTTTAAAATCCAATTCCTGCGGCTACTTCAGAGTTTCAGTGATCACCATGAGTATGTGTCCTGAAATTCACCTCCTTTAGTGCTGATGTTTAGCGTTTTGGTGGCTTGTTTTTTTAAGAATCTCTTCTCCGGCTTTCAGGAACAAGTACCTCTTGCTCAACAACCAGGAGCTGAATGAACTGAGTGCCATCTCCATGAAGGCCAACATCCCAGAGGTGGAAGCTCTAGTCAACACAGACAGAAGCTTAGTTTGTGACGGAAAGAAGGGTCTCCTCACGCGTCTCCTCACAGTCATGAAGAGGGAACCTCCCGACTCATCCTTTAGGTTCAGATTATATATCATTGTCACTGTAATCCTAATCCAGAAAGCACGTTGAACTAAGCCATGTTGTTTTTCCTGTTTAGGTTCTGGCAGGCGAGGGCAGTGGAAAGTTTTCTCAGAGGAGCAACATCTTACGCAGACCAAATGTTCCTCCTAAAGCGAGGGCTCTTAGAGGTAGAGCACGTTTGTCCTGCAGGAATACACTCATGTTAAAAAGAAAAACAATAAGGTTTTTTTCCACTTTGGTCATTTTAACGAGTCGCTGCTCATTTTGTGCTCCGATCCTCCGACAGCACATCCTGCTCTGCATCATAGACAGCGGCTGTACGTCTCGAGACGTCCTTCAGAGCTACTTCGACCTGCTGGGGGAGCTCATGAAGTTCAACATCGATGCTTTTAAAAGGTTCAACAAATACGTCAACACTCCAGAGAAGGTATGGAAACACTCCGATATAAAAATGTTAAATCATACGCATGATCTGACAGAGTACAAAGATTGTGGCACCATCTGTTATTTTTTTGATTTGTGTGACTTCTCTATTCTTCTACTAATCAGCCATTACACAGGTCTCCATAGTAACTGAGAGACTGTAGCTCACTCTCTCTGTGTGCTGACTGTTGAGGAGAGACCTTGGTACATGTGTGGCATTTACCATAAAATAAATAAATTTTTAAGGACAACACTTTGTTTATGAAGGAGGAGAGCGAGTCTTTTTGAGTTTTTATTTTTAGCAAATCAACTGGAACCGCAAAGGAAACCTTTTTACCACTGAATTATCAACAAGTCCTATGAAAACCCACTAAAAATGGACTGCCATGCATGTCTTAGTGCATCTGTGATCGGAACATTATAGTTCTCATTATAATGTTACATCGTCATCATTATTTTCCTAAATACTCTATATAAACAAAGTTCTACACGTTTGGCTTCTTTTCTTTTTACAAAAATATTTTAAATAGACTAATTTTGAAGAACTTTTCAGAAACGGTGAAATAATTTTCAGTATTTTGTGTTGAATAATAAACACTGAAAGACAAATAAAGCGTTTCTCTTTATTGTGGTTATTTGTTGATACAATTTAGGTCACATTTGAGTTAAATTTGGAATTGGCAAGGGATAAATATGTCAGGAAAATATGCAGTAGAAACCATTTTAACTGCACATAAATTAAAATAATTTTGACTTCCTTTACTGCATGACCGCTGTAGCTGTTGATTTAGCATTTAGCACTTAAATTGAATCAGAAATGTACTTGTTTGGTTTTAAAAAATGAATTCTTATTTGTTGTTTTCACCCAACAAAATGTCACAGCTGAAGCTGCAGGTCTTTTATTCTCTCGTTAGGTTTCAGTGTGGCTCTTCTGCTTCGTTTTGATTGATCAGTCAGTATGACATCACAGCTGATTGAACCTCCACTGTTGTAGTTTCAGGCCTTTCTGACTCAGATCAACAGCTCCTTGGTGGACTCCAACATGCTGGTGCGCTGCATCGTCCTCTCACTGGACCGCTTTGAAAGCCAGACCGAAGACGTCAAAGGTAAAACAAGTCTTTAAGGAAGGCCAAATTTTGATTATGGTCTGATTCTGTAATATGATCAGAAAATAGTTAGTAGCTTTATTTGAGTAAAAAAATAAATGAATAAATCAGTGATTTTTCTGTCCTCATCAGTTATGGAGGTGCTCTCTGAGTGCTGCCTGCTGTCCTACGTGGCCAGAGTTGAAAACAGATTGTCCTTCCTCTTCCGACTCATCAACATCATCAACGTACAAACACTTACACAGGTGGGGGTTTGCTCTCACTGCGGTGTGTGTGCGTACAGAAACAGGTGAACCTGCTGGACACTGAGTCATGTGACCACCCTACCCCACTTCTCTTTCTTTCTGCAGGAGAACGTGAGCTGTTTAAATACCAGTTTGGTGATCTTGATGTTGGCCAGACGAAAGGCGAAGCTGCCCTTCTATCTCAACGCCCTGCGGGAGAAGGAGTACACGGAGAAATACCCCGGCTGCCTGCTGAACAACTTCCATAACCTGCTGCGCTTCTGGCAACGCCACTACCTCAACAAGGACAAGGATAGCACATGTCTGGAGAACGTGAGTCCCTTATTAGGGTAATTTCAACTTGGGTAATTTTTTTTTGTAAGTTGATCTTGCAAATTGCCTGATGAGTATGTTGTAGTGCAGCTGATTGATCATTAAAAATTGTTTTATTGGACCAAGCTAACACCTTGGAATAGATCCAGGTCTCTTTTTAATAACTTTTCCACATCAATATATATTTACAGTTGGTATTTTTAGCCCTTTGCTGTATTATGTTGATTTTAGAGCAAACTATATATTTATATATACATTTAACTTCCATCAAAGTCAAGCAGCAGTAAGTGAAAACAAACTGAATCCCACACCTAAAATGTTGATTTAAAAAAAAAATGTTTTTGTATTTTTGTTTGTTTCATATTTTCTATACTGAAGTCAGGTACGGAGTACTGATGCTGCCAAAATTGGTAATAGGTATTGAAAGAAATAAACGGTTAAAGTAATTAATGTGCCAACCAAATATTGCATCTAAAAATGTTAACACAAATAGGACAGTGTAACCTTTAGATTATCTCTATTATTTAATTTGCCATTTTATTTCAATCTTTGTTTAGTTTTTTAAATTCTTTTTTCATGTTCTGTAGTTATAAATACAGAACACAAGAAAATGAAATGTGATGGTGAAAAAGAATTGTACTAAACAATTACAGAATTTAAATCTGGTCCACATTTTGAAAAGTTTGGACACCCTTAAAGCTCAACCCAGGTGTTAATGCTGTGATAAAAGTTATGTTTAGAAAAAGTCAAAGTAATTACAGGATTGTGACCGAATGCTAATTTTGAGCTATTTATTTACTTTTATACATGTTCCTGTAGTAGTAATAATAATAATCAAAAAATAATCTTGAGGGAAAAAAAGATGTTTCTCTTGAGGACCTTTCTATGTTACTGCTGCCCCCAAGTGGCAGAAAATGATCGGTGACCCTTCAGAGTAACACTGTTTGTCTTAAACATAAGATTGATGTTTAGCAGCAGCTAATTTAGTTTTAACTGTTCCAGCTCAACAAAATTGCCTCCCTATTTAAGGCTGTAGAACAAACACAAGTAAATATTCTCTGCTTCCTCCCCCTCAGAGCTCCTGCATCCCGTTCAGCTACTGGAAGGAGACGGTGTCAGTACTTCTGGGCTCTGACAGAACTTCTCACTGTGCCATTGTGAGTTACATTGACGAGCCCTTCATGGATCTGGACAGGGATCTGCTGGAAGATTGACCCTCCGGCGGGCGGAGGCGCTGGGGGGCTAAGTGGGGGCCCGTGGCTCAGACTCCTCTGATCCGACCCCTCCAGGTGTTTTTGTGACTGCGTTCAGGATCTAAAGACTCGCCCGTCTGCTGTCCGTACCTTCGCATGGAGGCCGTCATCACAGTTGAGAGCGGATGATGGAGTTCGACTGACTGTCATCTTCTCACAAAGTTAAAATGCTTTTTGTTTTTTTGGAAAGGAGAACTTAAAGCTACAGGGCCCCCTTTCACAGCGGTCTAACAGACCTTGGGAATGGACTTTGGAAAAACGACACCTGCATTGGTTGTTTGCTTTATGTGAAATTCAGATAGAGCCTTTTATATAGCCTATACAAAATTCTATGGAAAAGTATGAATGAACAAATTATATGTAAAAAGGAAAAAAAACAAGAACAAACAAAACAACCAGTTTCTTTTCACATGGACTTGACTTTGAAACTCGGCACAGATTGAGCCCAGGTGTGTCGTCACCAGCCTCACTCTCACTACTTTGACTAACTCTGCTGACTTCATGCCACACCACTGCCTCGCCCGAGGTGAACAAAATGCTAATGGTTCAGCGTTTGCAGGGTGCTGGGGGGGACTTCTCATCTTCCTGTTCCCTGGCCCTTGTTTTACTACGTGGCTGTCTTTGATCGGTGCTTTCTGGCTCTACTCGGCCCATGTAATCAGCAAGATTGCCTGGTTCTCATATCTTACAGGATTCCTCTTGCTTAAGAAAACTCATTCTCTTTGTGGCTTCAGAAGCTTCACCCAGGGACTCATGATTATTTTATTTGTATTCTTAGTTTTTTTTCTTTCCTTTTCCAGGTTTCTTTTTTCTTTTGTTTTGATCAATGGCTTTTAACTCTGGATAAACTGTAGAATAAAACATTGCACAGAAAAATTGTTTTTATTGTTTAATATATATAATTATATATATATATATAAATATATATATATATTAACTCATTTGTTCATTAAAATGTTCCCATTCTCTAACAAATTGTTTCAATGTTGTAAGAGATGCTTTAGAAAGAGAATAAACTATGCAGGTGCTAGTATTCAGAGAAGACTCTTCCTTCAGGCTTGTCTATCTGGCTTCACTGAAACCCCGTTTATGTTGGGTCGGTTTGTTCTGGACAGCAGGAGTCCAGATTTATTTCCAATCATGACACGGCTATAAACCTGCTGTTCTTCACTGGGATCCATTTTATCTTCAAAGCTAAACTCTCCTACTCACTGCCTTGCTGAAGTATCCATCTTCCCATTAACTGTTCTGTCAAATCTCTTTTTAGTTTTATTCTGGGTCAAACAATTGCTGACTTAATTTTCTTGTCTTGGAGAATGTTGAGTGCAACACAAAGTAGTCTTATTTTTACGACCAAACTTTTCCAATGAGTAGAACCAAGTCCAACCAGAGGCTTTCACTGAAGACCACAAACATTTTGTAAATTAAGTGACTCAAATTCTGTTTTTATGATAGAGAATAAGTTTGTTCAATAAAACCCAAAAGAGTTTGAAAACTGGATGCCATTCGTTTGATAAATTTGCAAAATCATTTCGTCATTGAGGCTAAATTTGTACTCTACAATTTTGGTACCACATGGCAAAAGGTTTTTGCACCCCTGCCTTAGTGGATAACTTTTTCTTGGTTTTTATTTGCAGTCTTCACTTTCCAAAAACAGATTAAACATTGTTCAGTGTGATGTCTGAAGCTTTGGATGTTTTAAAAACTAACTGCTTTAGATTTCACCACACCTTCATCCCCTACCCGTCTGCTTAGTTTCTTGATCTACATGATGCTGTTTGTTTTCTGAGACCTTCTGGATTTATGTGTGGAAAATAAAATACTCAGAGGAACTCCAGTTTGCTAACCAGGTGACTCATGCGGTGGATTTTATTTTTTCAGTGTCAAAGTAAAGGGCATTGTATACATTTAGTTTTTTCCACTTTTGAGATAGTCATTTGTAGAAATTTTGGAAAAACATGTAACTCTCCTTCTACTCTACAGTTTAGTCATTTTCATTAACTTAAAGAAAGCCGACTATTCCACAGGACAGCATGTTGGATGACACAATCAGTTTTTGGGAAGCACTTAGTACTAATCCACCTGATTTGATTTCTCTTTAAGCTGCATGGCTTGTATTGTTAGAAAGCTGTGTGATGCCTTTTGTCAAGTTACACAGTCAAAAATTAACAGCAATTAATTTAATTTAGCTTATTTATCCTGTCAGAGAAAAAACATGGGGGTGTTCCATTTTTCAGCCATATTTCACCACATTAGCAAGCTGATTTAGTTTGGAAATTAATTATTTAGCTTTCATATATTTTAAATATTTAGTTTTAAATTAAATATTTGGGTGGCAAGCTTAATATTTTTAACTTAAACTTTCATATTAAAAATGTATTTGGATCAAAATATTTAATTAGGTAAATAAATGCTTGTTTTGGAATTAAATACTTAGCTTAAAACTAAACATTTGGCTCCAATTTGTTTGGGAACTAAATATTTTTTGCTTTTTAACTAAGTACTTAATTTGAAAATATTTATTTTGTTAACTGAATATTTAGCTGGTAACTTACGTTTTTTTTTTTTGAATAAAAGTGAAAATTTTAAAAACGTGCACATATTTTTTTCTTTGACGGGCTAAATAAAACAAATTGTTGTTTTAAATTTTTACTGCGTAACTTTGCAAACATCACCCAATAGAAAACCGACCAGAGACGTTGGAGTCGGGGAAATGACTGTTGAGATGGTTTGAACTTCCTCCTTCGTTCTCCTTCTGGTCCTGCTCTTCATCCACGAAGCTTCTTTTCAGCTCATTTTGGATTCGGGGTTCAGGTATTATTTAAGCTTTATTTTATTTTTTGAGTTAGGCTGTTTAACTCATCTTAATTCTTTGGTCGAGGTGGCTAATGTGATGTAGTTATTCATCACTCACAATATTGAAGGAAGCTACACGTCCATCTTTCATCTGAGTTTTAAGCCCCCCCCCCTCTTTCTGTCTGCGCCTTAAATACTCCGAGGGAATTTAAGAAATTATTAAAGATGTTCCTTAAAATACAAACTCAACCTCACCCTCAGCATATTAGCTTTACAGTCTTCATTTGGGTGTGTCTGCAGTGATGAAATGCTTGGCCGTGGCGTCCACGCCTTGCATCACTTAAACTGAGATGCACAAGGCGGACATGTTTATTAGTAGCGGCGTACAGAGTCACCCAGAACCACATGAGACATCACATGAGATGGCTGTGGCGTGCGAGTTCATTTTCAACAGAGGATTACATCCAGGCTTGTCTAAATTTAGTTTTTGTTCTAAGCCCGCTGGCTAATTTTAATAAATTCCTCCAAAGGTCATTTAGTTCCATTCTGAAGCGTCACGAGCCGAGTTGTAGACGGTTTACCGCGCTGGCTGCTCCGGGCAACCGCGGACACAGGAAGCTAGCCGTGTCGTTAGCATCATAAGGCTCACACGGGAATTGCTGGTTTTTAGTTATTTGTTTGCACTTTCTGTTCTTTTGTTTGGTTGCGTGCTTGTTTTTTTTCTTCTTCTTTTTTTTTCCTTTGGAGGACGAACCAGTATGAAGCTTTTGGACAAAATATTTGTCTTAATTTAGACAGAGGGACAGAGCGCGAGCCTGAATGGAGGTCTAATGATGCGGCCTTCACAGGTTCGAATTCCTGTTCGAGTCTCGGCCACGAGAGCCTGAAACAAACCCAGTAACAAAAGCTAAGCTGCGGTTAGCTTTTAACTTGGCATATGCTGAGCTGTAGTGATGGGCGATATGGACTTAAAGTTTTGCCACAATATTTTGTGGTACTATTGTGATAATAACGATAAGCTATAAGAACTATTTACTACTTATACTGTCACAAACACAAATGCTGCACTTGGAAAAACAAGTTTGTAATGCTTCTTTAGGAAACCAGTCACATAAAGAAGTGATTTGTATTTAACACCACACACTAACCACATTTAATCATATTTTGAAATTTATTGATATGTATTGCTACTCTCATAAAACAAATAATAGTAAAAGTAACAGCGTATATAATAGATAATATAATTAGAATTTATTGTGACAATAAATCAAAGTTATTCTAAGAAATTTATCACGACAAATGATAAACGATACAATAAATGCTTGCACAGTTCAAAAGCCAGCATGCTGTCTCTCTGCGACACCACAAAGGGGTCTCCAGTTGGGGCAGACAAATTGATTTAAATTTTGAGTCACAATGATGAAAGTCTAGACACCCATCCAGTTCCTATCCTAGATATCTCCTTATCGTCCTCTCTGGGACCCTGCTGCTTCCTGCTGAGGTGTTAGTGTTGATTAGCAGCTCTCAGAACAACCTGCCGCCTCCTGCTGTTTTTCCACTTGACCTCAGGAGTGTCCTCCGGCTTTCCGCTTCCTTCCTCCTTCAGAGAGATTAGCTCGTTCTCAGTTGCAGCGGTTGTCAGCAGACGGTTTAGGTTTTATTTTGTTTGGACACACAGCAGAAGGTCCAAAAATTTCTGAAAATAAGGGAATAAAAATAAAGAGTTGAAGGAGGATTTAAATAAAACTTCTAGCACCAAATATGGAGGGGAATTTGAGCTTTTGTAGTTTTCAGGTCTGCTTAAAATTAAAAAGACATTAATATGACGGTAATAACTTACAAGGAAATTTACTGAGGCCATTGGGATGTTTGTTCCTCTAAAATTGGAGGTTTTATTACATAAAACTTTGTTGTACGAATTTTGAGATGTTAATGACGCATCTGAACTGACTTTTCACCAGGATAGGCTGTTAATACATCTTGCAACTTCAGTGACTATTACTATTTTCTTTTCTTCAAAAACTTCAAATTCAGAAGAAATTGTTTTGGGTGTTCAAGAAGAGCCCTGGAATCTCCAAAGCTTAAGCTAACCATGAACTGGCCAGAAAATTTAACATCAACTGAAAGACCAAAAAAAAAAAAAGAAAATCAACCTTCTGGAGAACAACTTTATGGCCAGGTCAATGTGAGAGTTTCAAACCAACAGACCCTCTTCAAATCGTCAAGCATTGTGGTGATGGCATCCTGCTGTTGGCCCTTTAGCTTACGGTGGATAATTGGAGTATTAACAGAGAGAAATTACCTCCAGATTCTTCAACTCCACCTGAAATCAAAGGCTTTTCGATGGAAACTTGAACCCACTGATTGTTCCAACGGGATGAAGATCAGCACTCGTCTCAAACAGATTACAGGAGGCGAATGTAACGCTTTTAGAATGATCCTGAACTCAACTCAAATTAAAAGTACAAGGGTTGTTTAAGGGCAACCCGGGGGCCA
The DNA here is from genome assembly GCA_033032245.1 of Poecilia picta. Lineage (NCBI taxonomy): Eukaryota > Metazoa > Chordata > Actinopteri > Cyprinodontiformes > Poeciliidae > Poecilia > Poecilia picta. The sequence continues at coordinate 7,056,900 of CM065357.1, read as the reverse complement.
TTTATTTTTCTGTTTCTATTTTTGCAGCCCAAAAACGCAAAGAATTGGCCTGCAAAAATGTGAACGTTACATCCCTGTGTGTTAGTTTGGCAACAGCGCAACATCTTTTTACGTTTCAGATCAACAATGGTTTACAGATTCCTTCTGTACAAAAATTTGGCAACTTTATATGTTTTATAAACATATAAAGTTGCATGCTTAATATATTGCATTGTCGAGGAGATTACATTGCCAGAGGGGATGTAGTTTTTAGTTTTCCACTCTCAAAATAGATTTTTGTTCCTTGCGAGTGACCATTCTGACCCTCGTAGGAAAAAGTTTGAACTGGTAACCAAAAAAATAAAATCCCTAATTAGATGCCTTCCATGCCAATGATGAGTTTGTGGAACCATCTGACCGGGGTGGCAACTAAAACCAGGTGCGTATGTGAGAACGGTTTTGTAATCTCTAATGAGGCTGCTAAGGTAACTTCATGTTCGGTTTAAGAAGCTGGGAGCAATAGGGTGAGAAATTTTTATCAGGGACTTCCCCGTTTATTTATTGCCTTCTCCTTGGTGCCCGATTTTTGGCTCCCTCTCTGCTGCGACCCACTCCATCATATCTAATCCTACACATGAAGTCACACACCCATAGCTGGTTTTATGTGAAGACAAACAGGGTTGCCAGGTTGAGTTGATCCCAGCTGGAAGGGCTCTCACAGTTCCTAAATAGGAACCCAAAGCAGATTGGTCAAGAACCTCCCATTGAGGGCTGGAGCATGTGTGTGTGTTTGTGTGTGTTTGGGGAGCTGATTGCATTTCTAGCATGGTTCTGCACCGCGCGCCCCTCAAAACCTCAAAGGTGAGAGTTTGTGGTTATTTAGGAACCAAAGCCCTCTGTCAGACGGGCGGCTTTAATCCTCCGTCACCCACCACTCATCCCATCAATGTGGCCGCTCAGAAATACAGGCGCTGTGGACAAAAGGGGCCATCGGGGCATCCAGGGAGGGGTTAGTATTTTTAGGGAGGGCCTCAAGCAGCTGCTGCTTGACACATGTCACCACCTGGCCCTGTGGACACCATCCGCATTGTCTAAGTTAGAAAAGCAGGGGAAGAGAATGGACAGAAACCTGCGAGCGTAACGTGTGTGAATGGGACCAGGAGGGTGCAGAGGAGGTTCTTATTAACGATGGGGCCACACACACGCCGGGTAACCATACAAGGGCAAGCACACGCCTCACACATGCCGATGACATTGCCCTTGCATACCGGTCATTCTTCAGCGGGAGACTGAATGCAAAGGTGTAGAGTATCACGGAGGACTCGTGGCGTTTCGCGGTGTTATTAAACCTGTTCAGGGAAACAACTGCAACGTGGGGCAGGGGGGCGTCCCGCCCTGGAGCCAGGGGGTCAAGGACTTTCCTCTGCATGGGAACGTCAGCGATCAAGAGATTTTAAATCAAAGGGAGGGAAAACATTCATGTCTATCATCTCTGTCATCTTAATATGCATTGTGGAGCTCCTCAAAGTCCCTGTCAAGTTACCCTGAAGATCTTTGTAAAGCTATGAGGAAATAATTCTGACAACAAAATGGACAAAAAAAAAAAAAAAGTCAGTCGTTAACCTCTAAATCAAATGTGAGAATGCTATTTACTCAGATTTAGTCCATTGTTGTTTGTTTGCTGGGGAGAGTTAAACATTTTTGCAAATACTGATCCGATTCAAACCTTATTTTCTCCGCAAAGATTGTTGAAAATTGGCAATGCAAAACTAAATATGTCAGAATACAAATATTAACATTTATTTTAGTTAATATGCCTTACTGATGATTTATTTATGAAACTCAGATATTATTTTACCAAATTTTGCTGCTTACTTAAATTGAAGATGCATCAATTATCTGCAAATGAGATCCTAGAAAATCTGATTACCCTTTTCACGAAATTCATTAAAATTGAGTAAAATTTAAAATGTAATATTATTATCATTATTCATAAATGTTGATGAATGAGTTGAGGTAATGTTGTAATTCCCTCATTTTTCCTTGGATTAAAAAATATCGGCATCAATCAGAACTGGATTTGGCTTCTCAGACCTCAAAGAAAATGGAAATCGGTCTCATCCAGAAAAGATTCTGATCTCTGCCAACATTTCAGGCTTTTAATTGCATTTGTTTCAAGTTTACCATTGTTGTAGATTAAGCTGTTGCTTATTTGGATGTCAGATGTATGAATTTGAGCTTCACACGCCGTCTCACCTTGACTGTGTGCAGCCGGCTGATGTCGGCACCCGGAGAAGACGGCTGCTGAGTCCGATTGTTTTTCTGAAAGAAGAAAGAGAAATCACTGCAAATGAACAAAAGTGAAACATTGTGAATAAAATATCTGCTTTAGGCAAGAAAAAAAAATCTGTACAAACTGTAACAAGATCATTTGAAGCCCCAGGTTATTCTTACATTTGTCGGCCACAGACTGGGATCCTGGATGTTTCGGAGCGGAACCAGCACAGACTTAAAGTGATGTTCATGTGATCATTGCCCTAAACATCACTGCAAGTCTTAACTGCCTCCAGTCCATTCGACCGCTGCTCATGATTAAACCCAAAAACACTGACAAGATTTAAAGTTAATCTAAAAACTGAAGCGCAACACGGATCAGGCTCACCTTGTCAAAGTAAAGAAAATGAACTCCTCCTTCACAGATCTTCTTCCATCTGCCGTTCTTTGGGGCAGATGACCGAGAGAGGAGCTGATTTTTTTGACTTCCTTTGATTCCTCCAGAAATGTCTGGTTCCTGTAAAAGCAAAAATAATTGGAATCGGATCCATTTTTAAAAGTTTTCTAAAGTCTTGAGGAAGAAAATAAAAATACATTTTTGTTTAATAAAAAAAAATCAAAATGCACAAATTTCATTTTGTTCATGTTGATTTTGACCTTAGATACTTTTCTGTTCTGTTTTCTGATGCTGATCTGAGCTGCCGGAGCAAAACACAGCACAAACTGCTATTTATAATTACTTATTTGAACCATAAAAAGTACATTTAAAAAGATCAGGATTTACCACGTAAAAAAGGAGTTTTAACATAATTATATTGCTATTTATTAACGAGGTAATTCCGATATAAATAAACTCACGGTGAAGATCCCACTTTAGCCGCCTGACCGTGCTCTCCTTCGAGGTTTCAGCCTGACTTCCTGGTACGTGCAGAGACTGCGGCCGTCACTCACCTGGACGCTGCTGCTTTCACAAAGAACTTCAACAACCAGTCTGCCACATCCTCCTTGAAAAGAAAAAGAAAAACAGAGGTAAGGATATTGAGCTTTCATTTGTTTTCTATCTAGATTTTGGGGGTTAGTTCATGCTGGGTAAAATGTAAAAACTCAAATACTGAAAACAGTAGTGGTTTAGAAGTGGGTTTGCCTGGGGAATTCCCAGATTTGATATCTCTGATTGTTCTCCAGATGAGAAAACTCTTCTATGTTATAGGGAAAATTTGTTTACTACAGCTTCATGTGAAGGTTACAGAGTGCTGAGACAAAGTGATTTTTGTTCAGTTCGACCTGCTGGGTTGATAGACACCCAACATGGCCACCTTTCAGGGATCGGAAAAAGTGTCGTATTTTGTTTTATTTCCTTTTTATATATATTGTGAATGGCAATTGTCTTGTTTTATTAATCTGTTCCTTATAAGCTTCTCTACTTCATTCAAAGTAAAAAAAAAATAACACTTTAATAATAACTGCATTTTATTATTTCTAATTTATTCTGCCATCTTCCAATAATTACCAATTGAGTCGGTTTAAATTGCTCCTCTAATTTAGTTACTAATCTTTGCTGTAAAATGAAGATGAGAATCAGAATTGTTTTTAATCGGAAGGAGTTCTGATTAAAAACAGGAACAAAAGGGAGACCATGACAGAACAAATTAAAAGTTCCAAAGTAAGAATGTCGATCTATAAAATAAGGGGTTTTAAAAATGAACGATGAAAGAAAACCACAAAAAACAAAAACATACAAGTGGAAAGAGGGATGATAATAAAAGGATTATTATTTTTGAAGGATAAAATGACATTCAAACATTTAAAAAACTGCAGAAACACACAATGTAATGGACATAGCTGGTCAGCCGCATCCTTCTTTTCTTTGCTCTCTGTGATTAGTGTGTAAAGGTTTGATACAACTGGCTTCATTAAAACCAAATACAAGACCACCAGAAGGACAATGGGGGTCTCAAAATAGCAAAAATAAGCCAAAAAAAGTCAGAATTAAATTTATTTTAAAGGAAAAGATGCAAAGACAACCATTCATTGCATCACGGCTCCACTGATACATTTATGTTTAAACAGTCTGCTTCTACCAACCACCCTGTTTTTCTTATTATCTATTAATATAAATATGTCATCCTAGAAATAACATGTAGAGTTCTAATCTACATTTTCTGTGCATCCCGTTCTGTTGGCTCGTGGCGGGTCTGGTTGACACACAGCATCAGAGCAGGTCCTCTCAAAAAATGTGAAGAACCCCAAAATCCTGGTAAACATCTGACTTTTGGAGGTCAGCTGTTTAATACTTGTTTTCTTTTTACTTTCTAAGTCAAACAAAAATGGAAGAAGCTGCTATAGATGATGTTCTGTGTGTGGTTGTGTGTGTGTGTGTGTGTGTGTGTGTGTGTGTGTGTGTGTGTGTGTGTGTGTGTGTGTGTTGTGCGCGTGCGCATGCTGTGTGTTTTTCCATGCATACTCCTAGCACTTAAGTGTGCGCTTGTACTCACTGCAGAGAAAACCCTGACAGACATTGACAGTAAAGGTCGGGGCACTGATTGTCTCGGTGAGTCCGGGTTCGGTTTGTGTGGATTCGCCATGACAACGGGAGAGAGCGGAGGAGGCCTGAGGAGGAACGTGGCATGGGATTACGTCCTACCTGACCCGTAACCCCGTCCTTAGTCCAGCTCACACCTGAAATCTTATTATTTAATCCTGCTTCTGAAGGAAACATGGAGGCAGTTTTCACTCACATGCAGCGTCTTGAGCTGCTCCGCGTTCAGACTTCCTCTGCTGCGAACCGAAAGAAGCGATCACACAGGAAGCTGAGCAGAGACGACCAGGATGACCAGGATGAAGGCTCACCCAATCAGTCCCTCTGGATCCAGACTTGTTTTTAACCTAAAAATCACAGCAGAGTGTTGTTATATTTTACACTGTCACTGGAGAATAGATTTAATGTTTTAAGTGGTTTACTTCTAATTTAATGCCACGTTTCAATAAATAAGTCAGCACCAAGGCAGTTCAAAGCTTAATGTTATAAAAACATCATGAAATGAAATTTCTTCATAGAAATAAGTTAATCTATGTAAAAAAAAAAAGTCAAGATATATTTGAATCATGTTATAAGTGCACAATTACCGTATTTTGCCTTAAAACAAGCAGAAGTTTGATTTCTAATTCCGCCCTACTTCTCTTTAATCTCTTTGCAGCAGCTTTCAAGTTTGCATTTGAACATTTTTAACTCGTAGACCAATTTCACAAATCTCTAAAAGCTCATGTCAGACCCAAACTCGCTCATTTCCCACACACAAGCCGTGTAGATCTACCAAGGCCTCGCCTGTACGGGGCCACCAGCAGCTCCGCTACAGCGGTGCGTAAAGGCGGCACAGCTTCTGACCCTCTTACCCCCCCCCCCCCCCCGCCCCCACCACACACACACACACCACACACACACACACACACACAACCCCCCAAACTCCTTCACCTCACTCCGCGACATTAGAGACCAGGTGGAGACGACTTGTGGAAATCCTTTCGGTTGGGAAAACAAATCTTTGCGCTCGGGCCTTGAGTTGCGCGTTGGCCGGTTTTTTGTTCGTTTGTTTTTTGAGTTCATCTCTAGCATCACCAAATGAGACTGTGCTATAAAAATACGTGCAAATATATGGACTAAGATTAAAAGAAAAATCTAAAACAGCTGCGCATTCATTCTGCTGAAGTTTCTTAAAAGTGCGGCCATTCTGCGCGCAAAAGAAAAAAAAAAAAAAAAAAAAACCCAAAGTGTCCACACAGCGCCAAAGACGCAGCGCGCTGACCTCAGCACGGCCACTCAGTGAAACCTCCCTCAGATGTGTCCCGCTTTATAGCCGGATCCTCAAGGTCACGATCATTGGACATCTGTCCCTCATTAGCATATGCCACCTCCTCCGCAGCCCATTGGTGCGGAGCCTCCGTCTCAATTGACACAAAAGGAAAGCTACGTTTTTGTCATAGTGCTAAACCCAAGCCGGCTATTTTTGTATCCCAGATATTTCATGCACTGTACACACTGAGAGGGGGGGAGGAGGGGTGTGTGTGTGTGTGGTGTGTGTGTGTGTGTGTGTGTGTGTGTGTGTGTGTGTGTGTGTGTGTGTGGTGTGTGTGTGTGTGTGTGTGTGTGTTGGTGTTGGAGAGGAGAAGAGCTGGGAGCATCTCAGCAGAGGATGATTTATCCTTTTTCTTTTCTTCACTCTGACAGCATCATTTTCATTTTTTAGACAATGATTTGCGTCCAGAGCCGGTCGGATCGGACTGGGCTCGGTCTGGAGCTCAGACATCAGCTCACTTTGATGTTGAGGAGCCGCTGCTGGTGATGTCAGGGGCTGCAGGGATGTCCGCTATTGTGCGGCCGCAACCTTAGGAGAGATTATTTCAGGAGCTGCGTGGCATTAAACGCCCTACTATAAATACACGGGCTTTTATTAATAGACAGAAACATGGCGCATGAAGCGCCGGAATCACTACGAGCTGAAGCCAACGCCACAAAAACACCCAGTTTCCACTCATCCCCAGGGGAATTTATCACCTTGTTCCTCTTATAATACAACATGTTTGTTCTGCTCTGGTCCAGCAGAGCCAAAGAAAGAAAGACGACAGCCATGTTGGACTGATAAATCAGAAGAAACGTTGCTTAAACAGAGTAGTAAGTAAGTAAGTAAAAACTTTATTAATCCCATAGGGAAATTACGATTGTCTGCTGCTCACACACATTAATTCACATACACACAGCATTAAGAAAAATCATAGACGGTATTCACACATTAAAAGTAGTCTAGTAAAGGAACTTAAATACAATAAAATAAGTACATTAAAAAAATACATCATTCCCCTCCCTAACCCTCCCAGAAATCGCATTGTGGAGCCTAATGGCCTGTGGGACAAAGGAGTTTTTAAACCTCTCAGTTGACATCCCAGTGAGAGAAACCTGCCACTGCCGGAGCTCCTCTGGTTGGAGAAAACAGTACAGCGGATGGCTTGTGTTCTCCAGAAGAGGGTTACGTTTGAGTTCATAGTTAACGTAAATGTGTGTGTTGGGTGATTCGTTGTGACCTTCAGCGCAGCGTGGGGGTGGAGTGGGAGGGAAGAGGACCAGAGGTTCTCAGAATAGACAAAGCCAGAGTCCAGCATTCCTGATTGGTTCTGTAAATTGGTCCCAAACGAGCTTCACAAACACACACACACACACACACACACGCACAACCTAGCAAAAGTATTCCTTGAACTTCCACGCATTACAACCATAAGCTTTGAAGTTTTTTTAGGCCGTTCTTTGATAGACCAACAAACATAGAGGATAACTGTTAAGTGTAACAAATAAAAGGTGCATGATTTCTTTTTTCTCTTTTTCATTTACAATTAAAAAACATGGAAAGTGTGGCAAACCTTAGCATTTGGTTCCACTTTATAGAACCACATTTTGTTTCTAGTGCAAATGTTACACTTGAAATAAGACAAAAAACTAACGTACAAGAAAGTGTTTAGCAAAATATAGGAATTAGTTTTAAGTCCATAATTCCTTAATATTGATGATAAAAAGTACTAGTTCCACTGGCAGATTGTTTCACTTATTATAAGACACTTATGACATTTTTCCAATGTCATAAGTGAAATAATCTAATAATAATATTAATGAATTATTGACTTAAAGCAAAGAAATCTTACAAAAAGTTACTTGTAAGTTAGCTTTGTCTCTTTTCAAGCCTGCTGAGATATTTTCACTAAAAACTAAACACAAATACTTGGTAAGAATTTGAAGTTTTTTTTCTCCCCGAAACGTTTCAGATTCAAGCAGATGTGATGAAGGGCATCTGAGAGGATCAGTTTTGAGGTATTGCTTAATATTTACTGGGTCAAAAAAAGCAAAACTCATTTTCCTTCACAGAGTTTTTTCCTGTTTGGAAGTGAGACACACATCACTCAGAACAACATAAAAATATTTTTAATTCACCTCTTAATTTTTTTATTTGATTATTTAGAATGGTATGCATAGTTTTCCAGATGTAATTTTATTTATTTATTTTTACAAAGAATTGAACCTCTTCTTGTAGTTTCTGGTCATCCTTTTGTCTGTTTCCATGGTATTTTGATGATTTGTTTCCCAGGCCTTATCCTCCACAGATTATCCAAAAGATCCACCAACAATCTTCCATCCAGCTGTCCTTCTGAATTCAAACTGGCCAATCACCTCAGCCTTCCAGAGTGGGAAACAGGAAACAAAGTTCACCTTCACATATTTATATAATTAACAATTTGTCAATAATAAAATATCAAACAAACATTTTGTGTATGAACATCTACAATTTACAAGTCATTTCATTCTTTAAATTACTTAAACTTTTAAACCAATCAAACTGTGGTACTTCCTGTAAAAGAGCTGGGTTTGAGGTGGGCTTCCTTTTTAGCAGGGACCCAAGATGGCTGCCGCAAAAGGTGGGCCCACACAGTAATAAACATTTCATAAGTATATCGACACTGAATGTTCAAACTTAAACACTCTAGAGAAAAAAAAAGGTTATAGGAAAAATTTAATATATTTAAAACTACTGAGTAAAAACAAACACAACAATTAAAACCCAGTTCAGTTCTGGTTCATCTTTAGCCAATTTTTAAGCTTTGAAGTAAATATTTTAAAGTCAGACATGGTGTTAAAATCATTTTCATTTCACAGTCACAACTTGCGGTGCTTTTATTGTCATCCTGTCTCTGAACAAATGCAGGCTTATGGTTGTAATGACTCAGGCTCAAGGTGGCTGATGCATTTATGACGCAGCTTAAGAAACTACAAAACTAATAAAGTTGTTAAAGCTCATTAGGTTATGTATGTTTCTTAATAATGTTCCGGTGGTCTGGAGATGTGACGACTGGTTTGAAGCTTGGGTTGTTGTTTTATGAGCTAACCCTTTTAAACTCCTCCACTACATTTTCTCTAAGCTCGTCTGCTTTGTCTTCATTGTGCTGTTTGTTAACTAAAACAAAACAGAAATACAGAACAGCTGCATTTCTACTGATAGTAATTTACACACAGTTGCTGTTTATGACGTCCACTTGATTTTATTTAGAGGCATCGAACTGAGAAGGGCTACAAATGAGCGCCGCACTTTTTAGAGCTTCATTTATTTTGTCTCAGTTTTCTTCCTTTTCACTTTTATACTTTGCGTACATTGCGTACTGATTAAACAAAAAAAAAAACATTGCTTGTGTTTGTGGCATGACAAATTGTGAAAAACATTGCGAGCAGTTGGTTGAGTGGCGTGGCGGAGGGAGCTGAGGGGCGTGTGATCCCGGTTGACGCCGTTATCTGTCGCCGTGGCAGGCGGGAGAGGTGTTGCCGTGATGGCTGCAACTTTTCTTGGGCATCAGTGAGATAGAGCGGGCCGGCCGGGAGCTATTCTGGGATGAGGGTCTCTTCAGAGAGGCAGCGGCTGGTTTGTGTACCCTGTCACTCGGTGCGCCGTTAGAAGACGAAGAAGAAAAGAAATGGCATGTTGATAACACACGAGGAGGAGACGAGTTCCCAAAGTCCCCAGAGCTGCCAGCTTTAAATAAGTCCACAAACACGGACGCTCCCGCCCTGTAAAAACACACACACACAGAAAACAGAATTAAAAGTGTAGACCAGGCTTGCATCGTTGCCCCTGCACATCTCTCTGCACCGCTTCGCTGCAGCTCCCTGCAACAGCTGACCTCTCCGGCCGCAGCTCTCCTTACGCTCCCTCTGATCCTCAAAACCATTTGGGTCTCAACGCCGTCGGGCTCGTTCCCACACTGATTCACCCGAGAGATGTTTGTGTGTTTCATTTGGAAGTGAAGTCTAAGAAAGAAAGCTAAGCTGAGTCAAAGCTGCTGGACATCCAGGTGACCTGACGGGACCTGAGTGAAGGTTTCCTCGCTCTTCACCCGAGTCCTTCAAATAAAAAATAAGAAAAACTTTTTTTTTTGTTTGTGCTTCTATTATTTTAAAGATATCCCTAAATGTTTCCAGAGGTCATCAAAGGTCAATCAATTCACCACATTTAGAAAATTAAACAAATGTTGTGGTGGAGAATTCTTTTGTTAAATGCACAAGGCGCCGCAAATGTAAAATCATATACATGTCAGTTTTGTTTGATTTTGTTAACATGTGGTGGAGAAAAGGAAGGTTGACCTCTGGTGACCCCTGGAAACTCTTAAAAAAAATTTTTAACTTAGAAATTATAACAGCACAAAATTTATAATGCGCAAATGTTTGACACCAATTCCATTTAATTTGAAGAAGACGGCGGCATGACTTCACTCAGGTCAGTTCAACAGTTTGCTAATGTACATTGTGACTCTCTGGACACCAAACCCTGACCCGGCGTGGTCGGCTGCAGTCGCTTCAGGTCATTCACCCAGAGCCAGCAGGAGAAATCAACTGCAGCTGGACTGGGGTTATTTATCCCAGGTTTTTATTTTTATACAAGCAACAAGATCAGGACCAAATTGAGGAGGCAAAATTTTAAAAAATTCAAACATTTTCTTACTCTTAAAAAAAACTAGAATAAGTTGCAAAATATATTATTGTTAATGTGATATTTTCATTTAACTAACATTTTTCTTCTGACTGGAAGTGAACATTTTGTAGCGCCAACCTGAATCAGATAAGATAAGTCGGTAGCGCTGTTGCTGTGGAGCCGTTGGCTCTTGGTTTCAGAGTTTCTGCATGTTCTCCCCTGCGTTCTCTCCTTCTTCCTCCCAAAGTCAGAAATCATGTCTGTTGGGTCAGCTGGTG